>OY728129.1:331660488-332910488 GCA_963277665.1 Viscum album | reverse complement strand
TTGGCTCTAACAACATTGAAGTATGAAGGTTCACATGTTATCTTGTCAAGCTCAGGTAATGAAGATTCATATGAAATAAACCCATGAGTATATCAATGACTGTATGACATTCCATGTGATGCCCATATGAAATAAACCCATGAGTATATCAATGACTGTATGACATTCCATGTGATGTACTTTGGCAGGTTATTCTATATGATAAGTTTCCACTTATTATCTCATGAGACCACTCTGTATCATATACAAAGTTTCACTCACGTTAATCTTAGCATATCATCACAACTCATGATACTCTATAATGATCATCAATTAAGGAAAAACTCAAAGTCATCCTTTGAGGGGGTTTTATCATTTTACCATTCGTGTAAAATACGCAAAATACTTGAATAAATGATAAATAAAGATTGTCTGTATTATAAAACCATGATACATATCCATTGACAATAACCATTACATCTATACTCTAATGTATCTAATACCCATAGACCTTACATGACCCTCATGTTTTTGCTGGAATAATGGGTTTGTCGTTGGATTCGCTACATTCTCCTCTATAGTCACTCAACAAATCTTTATATCACCCCTCTCAATAATTTCTCGAATGAAATGGTATTTGTGAAGGATATGTTTTGTCCTTTGGTGAGACCGGGGTTTCTTGGCATGAGCAATAGCTCTATTGTTGTCACAATAAAGCTCAATTGCACCCAAAATATTAGGAACCACCCCAAGTTCCTTTGCAGCACCAGACACAGTGATGCACTCTGTCGTTATTGTCGATCTTCTAACTGACACCTCCACCGAAACACAAAACCACATAGAGATCTCATATCATCTTTGTCAATTTGGAAGCTACCATCAATGTTACCCCCTAAAATGAGCTCTTTATTACCTCTAAAGTCAGAGAACATATCAATATAACTTATCCTAACTCCATTCCTCTAGACACCTAATCCTATTAGGGTCACCCACTTAAGTGTAACCAAAAGCTTACGATTGAATATGGGCACATAATCCTATTAGGGTCACCCACACCCAGCATGTCTTGCACGATATAATCCATGGGCACAGCTTTGGCATGACTTACCCATTTAATTGATCGAGGTCTTGACATGTGTTTTGCTTTAAAAAAAAACCAACGCTTAGTATTTTCAGAGTTTTCTTAGTCTCACCATTTTTATATGTTCTAAACATATTAATGTATAACACCTTATACAACTCATGATTTGTGTTGTCCACCCAACAATAAATAACAATTATATTCACACATATCCAAATACATCTCATGCATAAAGTACATGAAACTCTTTAAAAAACCAAACCCCCGTGCTAGTGAGAAGTCTGGTCCAAAGTCTCACTATCCATAGATCAATAGTCAAAAGAGACTTCAATTCCGATACAACTCTAACACCCAATACATATAAATCATAACCAACCTTTATTGTTGAATTCATAACTAAAATAACAAAATCATAGTCTTGATTGAACAAAAACTAAATCTTTATATCGTACCTAATATGCAACTCTTATATGCATGACATAACATTTATAAGAATCATTTTAAACAATTTAAACTAAAACATACAATATTCATAATATAAATAATTTATATACATAAATAGGGATTTCATAAATAAATGAACAGATCAGATATTTAACAAGAGGTATGACAATTTTAGACAATTATAATAATCAAAACCACTTTTGATACGGTCTAAAGTCAAGCGGATTTGGCACGAAACATTTTTTAAAATTTTCTGTAACTCACGGCCAAGAACCACGTTGCGGTTTCTATGCCCAAATCATTTTGGACAAACAATTGCTCAAAAGTCGCAACTTGAACCACGATGTTGATTACAGACACAAGTCGGTTTTGTTCTGTAGGTTGAGAAAATAAGGAGAGACCGAACCCCCAAGGTATCCTCTCTAAAGGAGCCCTTGGGGTTAATTTATAATGAATATTAAAGACCACACCGGACCTCAAGTCCGATGTGGGATGCAGACTCCAACACTCCCCCTCAAGCTAGGTGAACCTAGCTTGGACACATAAAGAAAAAACAAGCAAAACAAATGAAGACAAAGCAATCAACAGACTGCAAACACTCCCTCTCAAGCTGGACATACCCAGCATGATGACAAAATAAGACGAAATAAAATATAAAGCTGTTGTTGTTGCTCCCCCTCACGATTGAAGCTCCCCTTCAGAATGATGGATGGATGATGTTGCGGGCGCAGCAGAAGAAACCACTCAAACCGGACCGATGGACGGAGCGCCAGGAATGCCGCACTAGTGGGGCCGGTCGATGAAACGCCGGGAAATCCAAACTAGCACCGGGAAAACCGCATTTGCGGGGCCGGCGACGGGAGGCGGGGATTCCGCAGAATTGTTGCGGGATCTGGCGGCGCCAACAGGCCCAAATCCTAGGTGGTCGAGCTACTGCGCCAGCGAATGGACGTGCCGGCGGATAGAGATGCGGCTGCCGGGAGTCGTCGGGAGATGCCGGCGAGGCGGGGATGCCGCAGGAGGTGCCGGAGAGCCGAAACTAAAGTTGGGCAGCCGCTGGGAGAAACTGGAGCCGGCTGGCTGCCGGAAGAGGAACGCAGGAGGAGGCCGGCGAGGGAGCAGGACAGCGGGAGGCATAGCTGGAAGCCGGAGGAGGTCGCCAGCGTGGAGGGACCGGCAAGGGTGGAGGCCGGTTGCTGGAGGCCGGCTGTCGGAGGCGCCGGCAGGGGGGAGAGGCCGGCAGAATAGGGAGGCGGGGCGGGAGAAGCTGGGAGTGTCCAACGCGAGCCGCGACGGGAGGCCGAAGCAGAGAACCGCCGGAGGGGAGATCCGCCGGCAGGGGAAGATCGCCGGGAGAAGAGAGTGCGCCACGGGATGCAGGCGCCAGCAGGGGGAGATCCGTCGGAGATGCGGCAGGGGGGAAGATCCGCCGCGGCTGGATCGGGAGCGGAGGAACGCCGCGGGAGGCTGGCCGCCGAGGAAAGCCACAAGGAGCCGCGCGGGAGATGCGGGAGCCGGCGGCGGGCAGTTGCGGGATCCGAAAATACCGTCGGGGAATGCGGGAGCCGTTGAGGAGGCCGGCTCAGGTGGAGCCGCGTCGGAAAAAATGGCGACGGGGACGACGAGAGGCGTGGGAGCCGCAGTCGCCGGGAACTGAAGCTGCGGCGGGAAAGCGGGAGCCGCGCGCATGGAGGTCGTCGGGTCTGGACGCCGGAGAGCAGCGGGCGAGGTCGTCGGGAGTTGCGCCTGGAACCGCCTTCGGGAAGAACCGGCGACGGGATCTGCGGGAGTCGCGGGCTGTAGGAGCGCCGCCGGGAGTTACTGCCGGAAGGAGGATCAACCGCCGGAAAATCCGCAGGAGGCGGGCACCGCTGGAGAAGCAGAAGCGTCGGGTCGTCGCGCTGGGAGGAGCAGGGGGGGGGCGGCTATTTGGATTGGAGCCGCCGCCCCCTGGACGAGGAAAACCCTAAAGCAAGGGAGAAGAAAAAAATAATAATTAGGGAGATAGGGTCGAAATTAATATCCCTCTGATACGATGTAGGTTGAGAAAATAAGGAGAGACCGAACCCCCAAGGTATCCTCTCTAAAGGAGCCCTTGGGGTTAATTTATAATGAATATTAAAGACCACACCGGACCTCAAGTCCGATGTGGGATGCAGACTCCAACATGTTCCATGGTCATACCATAAACCACGATTGGTCAACATTTTTCCACGTAATGGTTTTTCCTCGTGGAAATCTAATTTCTATAAACAATAACCGTTTTGGTCAAAAACCACAACGTAAAAAATGTCAAATTTATAATGCTCTATTTTACGATAAGAAAATCACATCATATTACCAAAAACACGTTTTTATAAAAGTTTTTATAAACCGCAGCGTAATTTTATAAAACGCATTGTTTTCTAAAAAATTTCGTAAATCGTGAAGTAGTTGTATAAAAATCGGATGTGGTTACAAAAAAACACAATACTGACTTTTCATTTTCGATTTTAATCTTATCAATTTCACCATCACTTGTTCTGATATCACTGAAGGGTTTTGTGAGACATCCCTAAGCCCAAAATGCAGCAAAATAAAACACAATACTCATATAAAAGATATATTGGAAGAGGAATCAATAAAATGAAATGAAAAACATAAAACAAAGCATACCACATAGTAATGTGAAATAGGAGAGGTGGGGCGGGGCAGGGCGGGGCGAGGCCGCGCGGATTTGAGCTCGCGCGGGTTTGTCTGCAGAAGCCCGCATATAATGCGAACAAAAAAATTCAAACCCGCCCCTCCCCGCATAAGCCCGCGGGTTGTCCGCATTTTAAAATATATATACTATTTATAATTATTTAAATATTGTATTTTTTTCTCATTCGTAATGGTTGTTGTTGGGAGAAGTATGGATTGACAATACCTAGAGTTTTAAGGAAAGTGATGGAACATTTTTATATGGGTTAATGGTGGCATGCGGCGACGACGATGTGATGGCAGACTATTGCTATGCAAAGTAGGTGAGTGATCGATGAGACCAGACGAATGATAATGTTGGTCGTGTGGTGATGCGTACAGCTGGAATGAACGACTTTCAAAACAACAATCGGTTTGAAGGAGACTATTAGGGTTCCCCTGAGGTCCTTCCCTATTTTCTTAATAAAAAAATAAAAATAAATAATAACAAAATTAAATGAACCCAAAAAATATTATGATTATAATAACTCTTTTAGAATTAATACCATGTGTAAAGGAGATGAGTTCCATTTTTCGAGAGGTGGGATGACACATCATGTGAATATCGTGAATAATTACAATATAAATATTATAATATCATATTAAAACAATAAATGTAAACCTATTTAAAATTCACATGTGAATGAATGGTGAATTAGTATGATAATTACGGTGAGAAATCTTATGTCATGGTTTAATCATTTTTTTTTATTAAAAAAACTAAAATATTAAAGAAGCATATATTGTAAAAAAAATTAAATTAAATTAGGCCCGCAGGTAAGCCCGCACCAACGCGGGCTCAACCCGCTTTGGCCCGCACCTGCATGGGCTCAACCCGCATAGGCTCAACCCACATTGGCCCATGCTCTAAACGATCAATTTTTTTTGGCCCGCCCCAAACCCGCAAAGCCCATGGGCCGCGGGCCCGTTTTGCATCACTAACCACATCGTCCATGCTAAATCGTCAGCAACAGTAAATTTGATTGAGATCGCTCAGCATCAACCAATGGGTTCCTACCTCCGAAGGTATCCATCGGCCACTAGAATCGCAAAATGGTTTTATAGGACCCTTTCACCTTCAAAGGTGTGTTAGCACCTCCTCCGTAAAGGTAAATGAAAAGGGCATGAGAGAGCTTTGGCTTTGAGAGTAATATTGTAAATGCTAGTCTGAAATGAATTGCAGAGGATAGGAGAGGAAGAAACAGGGGAGAAGGGGAGAGAATACAACAAAGGAGGCACTCTCTCTCTCACCCCAAGCCTCCAGGTCGTTACATAAGTATATTCCCCACTGGGCCCTCCCGCTAACCCCTCCTTGCCTTCTTATTACCGCTGCTTGGAGGAATCTTCCCAAAACAGACTGGGGGGACTGTTAGGAAGGCTGGAAGACCACATGTTTTACTCACTTATCAGAGGAGACGAGGTAGGTTGCATTGAGTGGGGAATTAGTTCTTTGTAAAGAGTCTTAATAGGCAGGGGTATAATTGTAATTGTCCAGGAGAGTTTGTTAGTATAAGGGGCACGTGTTGTTAGGATGGGAGTAGTTTTTTGGCTTGGATTCGATTCTGTTCCAGCAGTTGGAACAGATTGGGAAGTGGAGAACCTCTACAAGGAGGGGTGTTCCCTGGAATTGTTGAATAAACCAACGATAATTGTTGATCTCCTATCAACTTTGGTGCTTTCATTGAGAGTCGCACGGTGCTTGGGAGATCGACGCAACGGGAGATGATCATTTAGCAAAAGGCGGACGAAGTTCTGTGTCGACTTTCGTGGAAAAGGTACGTTTGGAGCAAATTTTGAAGTTGATGCCTACGCGGATGGAAAAACGGATTTCTAGTGTTGAAACGACGCTGGAAGAACTGTAAGTTGATTTGCGAAGACGAGACAGGAAGATTGCGGCAAGGCGAGGTGCAGCAACGGCAAGAAGAAATGACGCAACGCTTGGAAATACAAATGCAGCGGGTAACTTCAATGATGACACAGTTCGTCGCGAAACAGTCCGGAAGCGTTGGACGAAAAGACGAGAAAAAGAAGAGTGTTGTCGATGAAGAAGGTGAGGGAAGTTTTCAAGCAGAGGCAACGACGGGGAACTTGAGACCAAAATTGAAGGACGACTGCATTGACGAGCGGAAAATTGGATGGGCAATGCACCGCGAATTATCTCGGCCAGTGGAGATGCCATCCTTTTCTGGAGAAGATTCGGTATCGTGGATCGTCCGTGCTGAAATGTATTTTTCAGTTTTCCAGATTCGGGAAGAGCTCAAGGTGCCATTGGCACAACTTTGTATGGAAAGAATGGTGCAATATTGGATACTTTCTTTGAAAACTATAAAAACAGAATTTAGTTGGACACAGTTCAAGGAGGAACTCTTGGGAAGGTATGGCAGCGCAGGTGAGGAGGATCCAATAATCATCCTCAAGGAACTTCGACAAACAAAGGGAGGTGACGAGTATATAGATGACTTTCAGCGTGTAGCAATGCGGTTGCCTGAATTAACAAAGAAGTGGTGTATAAGTCTTTTCATAGGAGGATTACGACCTGAAATAAGTACAGTTTTGACACATGAGCCGCGGAACAAGGCACAGTTGCTTACATTAACTAGAAGAGTGGAACGCGATCTTATTGTCAAAGGAGTGCTTAAGTATCCTGAAGAACGTAGTAGGGGAAGTGTCCGCGCACAAGGGAGAGTGTGGGGTCCGAATATTGTTAATGCTATATGAAGTTTTCTCCTCCGGGAATAGGAGGGGAAAATTATAGAAAGGGAGATACAGCGAATACAGTGGCGCCAAAGTGGAGAGGGATAAGAAATTTATCCAGAGCTGAGTATGAAGATAGGAAAACTTAGGGTTTGTGCTATACCTGTGGGCAATGCTTCCAACCAGAACATAAATGTCCTGAAAAAAGATTTAAACCGATGGTTTGGGAGTCTGTGAAGTCTAGAGAAGACGGAGAAGAAATTTCTGTAGTGGAGGATGGTGATGAAGTTAAATAGGAAGAGGAGGAAGAGGAGCTACAAGTTAAAAAAAGGGAAATGGAATTACTTGGAACTACGGTCAGTGGAGAAGAAAGGAAGTCGGCAGGGAGCTCAAAATCGATGCAATTAGAAGGTAGCATTAATGGAGTACCGGTTTTGATACTAATTGACAGCGGGGCAAGTCACAATTTTTTGTCCAAACTATTGAAATATTTTGATACTCCAGTTATGGATACCAAGCCTTTTTATATTCAGTTGGGCGATGGACATTGTGTTGAATCGAGAGGGGTCTGTAATTCTTTAACAATGTGTTTGGAAAAAAAGATTTTAAAGTTGAGGCATATGTTTTTGATACAACGGGACCAGATCTGGTACTTGGGATGGGTTGGCTTGAGACTCTTGGTTATGTTACTACACATTGGAGAGAACTGCAAATGAAATTTGTTTTGAAAGGCAGGGATGTGACCTTAAAGGGGATTCGTTTACCCCATGCTGCTACAGGGGCATTGCAGGAAATTTTGGGAAGAAAAAAATGCTTGTTACATGGGTTGCAGTGGGAGACAGCGAAAGAGTGGGAGACAGTGAAAGGTTTGAAGGTAGGGGACATTGAATTAACGCTGGATCAGCAAAGTCGCCTTGGAACTTAGTTGAAACAGATGATGGCAGTGTTTGAGGTTTCCTAAAATGTTACCTCCAACAAGCGTCACAGATCATTCTATTAAATTAAAGAATGGGATGGAACCAGTGAATAAGCGCTCCTACAAATTGGCTTACCATTTGAAAAATGAGGTGGAACGGCAGGTACAAGAACTTCTGGATCTTGGGTATATTAGGCACAGCTCCAGTCAATATTCAAGTCCTATAATTTTAGTGGGGAAAAAAAAGACACAGGTTGGCACATGTGTGTCAATTACCGGGCGTTAAACCGTCAAACTATTCCG
Source organism: Viscum album (assembly GCA_963277665.1). NCBI lineage: Eukaryota > Viridiplantae > Streptophyta > Magnoliopsida > Santalales > Viscaceae > Viscum > Viscum album. The sequence continues at coordinate 332,902,350 of OY728129.1, read as the reverse complement.
GACAGATATCTTATACCCGTGATTGAGGAGTTAATGGATCAATTAAATGGAGCAGAATATTTTACCAAAATCGACTTGAAATCTGGTTTTCATCAAGTTCGAATGCGGTCGGAGGATGTAAAAAAACCAGCGTTCAAGACTCATGAAGGGCATTACAAATACCTTGTTATGTCATTTGGTTTAATGAATGCTCCTGCCACTTTTCAAGCGACAATGAACGTGATTTTCAGGTTAATGCTTCGGAAATCTGTACTTGTTTTTTTTTATGATATCCTTGTTTTTAGAAAGTCTTGGCAGGACATCTGCAGGGTGTATCCAAAGTCCTGCAAACAATGCAGGAAAATTCTTTGGTAGCCAACCAGAAAAAATGCTCTTTTAGCCGACAAAAAATAGAATATTTGGGGCATGTCATTTCTGCTGGAGGGGTTTCCATGGACCCTAAGAAAGTGACAGTTGTGGTAAACTGGCAGCAACCTCATAATTCTCGCGAGATCTGTGGATTTTTGGGTTTGACAGGTTATTATAGAAAGTTTATTAAAGATTATGGGAAAATCGCTCGACCTCTTACTGCCTTTGACTAAGAAGGGCGGTTTATTTTGGTCTGTTGAAGCCCAATTGGCTTTTGAAAATCTTCGCCATTGTCTGTCTACAGTACCTTTGCTCGGTATGCCAGGTTTTTCGAAAGATTTTGTCCTGAAATGTGATGCTTCAGGGGCTGGAATAGGTGTTGTTTTAACGCAAGAAGGTCGTCCTTTGGCTTACTGCAGCAAAGCTCTTTTTGATTTTAACCTTGCTAAGTCGGTTTATGAGAAGGAACTTATGGCTTTAGTTTTGTCTATACAACATTGGAAACAATGTCTTCTTGGTCGGCGATTTGTGGTTCTTAATGATCATCAAAGTCTTAAACATTTACCCAGCCAATGCATCGTGTTCTTCAATGAATAATGTTGGCACGCTAAGCTATTAGGGTTTGACTTTGATGTTCAGTATAAACCTGGGCGTTTAAATAGAGCTGATGCTTTGTCTAGGATGGGGAAAGATAAAGAGCATACGGTTTTGGCTTTATCCGAACCTCCATGGATGGACTTTCAGCATATAAAACAGGAGAATTATCAGGATGCTTCTATACAGACAATTCTTTCCGCTTTACAGAATAATATGGCTGCCAGTCCTGGATATTCCCAGAAGCAGGGGCTATTATTTTATAAATATCGTTTAGTTTTGTCTAAGAACTCTACCTTGATCCCACGGTTTCAAAGGCATCCTGAGCATCTTGAGTCCAAAGATAACCTTCCTTTTTAGTCAACTTTGTAAAGGGCTGGAAAATCTTGCCATAGTCCCGAATGAACTTCCAATAATAGCCGGTTAGACCCAATGGGAGCTCCACCCCCAGCTATAAATTAGAATATCATCAAAGAATATGAGAACGTACTTACAAAGTTGAGGCCTGAATAGGTCATTCATAACGGCCTGAAAAGTTGACGGAGCATTCGTGAGGCTGAATGGCATCACCAAGTATTCATAGTGACCAATATGGGTTCGAAAGGTTGTTTTCTCTACATCTGTATCGCACATTCTGATTTAGTGGTAGCCCAATCAAAGGTCGGGTTAAAAAAATAGGTGGCCCCATGCGGTAAGAACTCGGGTTTTCGTACGAGGTACGGATCTTTTTCTTTTCAGTTTAAATGCCTTGTTATGGCCTTACGTGAATGCTTATCTTGATCATAGGTGTTTTGGAGGTGTCTGGGGCTTGTTCGAAGGTCAAAACCAAGTTTTAGGCTGAAAATGGTTTGGTGCACGGTTTGCGCACGACCTGTGCACGGTTAGACCAAACCGTGCAAAGGGTCTGAAAACTGCAAGTTTTTGGACAGAGAGGTTCCGCACGGTTAGTCAAACCATGCGGGGTACCCGTGTGGTTTGGCCCTCTTAAGCAGATAGGTCCGCACGGTTTCCGCACGGTTTCCGCACGGTTTGGAAACCGTGTGGGTAAACCGTGCGACCCCTGCTGTGTGTTTTTTTTTTAATTTTAAATTAAAACTAAAATTTCTTTTTAAACCCAAATCGGGTTTCTCCTTCCACGGGCAGTAGCTCACCTTGGAGTTCCCCCCTTTGGCGCCTTTAGATAGGCTTTGAGCCCGAGTCTCTGTCCAACTTCCGTTTTGATCGCCGATGGTCTCTACAGATCCGCAACGGTAAGGCCTGCATTCCTTTTTAGGCGGAACAACGACTGCGCTATTTGGATTTAGGCTCATATGCCCTAATATCCCGTTATTCGTCCGTTCTTCAGATTTCTTCCAAACCGGGACGAATCAAGACTTGATACTGGACGAGTTGTCTACTACCGAAGTGAGGTAGGTGGTCTATACTTTCTTTCGATTTTTCTTAGTGTTTTTCGGGCGTTCGGCCGAAATGCCTTTTGTCGGACTTTCCGGCGAGGTCTCGTTTTTGAGCGAGTAGCTTTTAGTAGCTGTAGTTGGACCTAGTGAGGTTGGTCATGGGTTCCGTTTAGGTGCGTTGGCACCCGTTGCTCGTTTCAAGGTCACCCATGGGGTGTGCCTTAAGGGAATAGCTTGTTTATGCCTGTTTAAACCACCCAAGGGGTGTGTGCTTGTGCTTGCCTAGTTAGAGGAAGCCCTTAGAAATCTTGATAGCTTGAATAGCTTGTTTAGGAGATGTACTGTCTCCTTGCATATTGAATATCATGTTATGCCTCGTCTATTTTGATAGCTTGACTTAAATGGAATGTGTTTATATGGGTGGGTATACCTATATGTAAATGACTAATGACATGTTAAATGGTTTATATAGAAGGGTAAGCCCATATGCTTGTTTTGATAAAAGGTTTTCATGAGTGGGTATACTCATGGCTTGTGCAGGTGGATGTGAGTGGGTATACTCACATGGAATGAATGTTTTATTGGAATGTTTGAATGCTTGAATGAATGGCTTGATAGATGCCTTGGACTGCTCTCCATGAATCTGGAACACGATAGTGGACGCCTTGGGTTGACTCTGCCCCTTGAGTCTTGATTTCGTAAGATGCCTCGGGCCTTGCTACCCCGTAGGATCCGGCTTGCTTGGGCTCGCGTAGGACTTGCTATTGACTTGATCCTAGGACCCCAACCAGTGTCTAATTGAGTTTCCACCAGGGATGCCCATGGGACTCGAAGGGATGCCTTGGACATGCTCTTTGGATCCGGCCCTCCGTGGTCTAGATATTTATTACTTGGATGCCTTGGTCTGCTGACACCTTGGATCCGGACCTTACGGTCTTCTACTTCACTATACGGCGTGGTCGTGGGATGCTACTTCACTATACGGCATGGTCGTGGATCACTTGACTTCACTATACAGCGTGGCTGTGGATTTCTTGATACAGATGGATGTACGGCGTGGCCGTGTGACTTGCTTGTTTACTTGGTTATAGCTGCCTTGTTAGGAGTTGACTCTCTTTTGCAGGTAGCCTTAAGGGTTGTTCAGTTTTACTTTACAGCAGACTTATGCAATGGGCATATGCACTTATTTACTGGTTATTTACACTTGCTAGCACTTTTAGAATTACTGGTAGAACTGTATAGATCTGGGTGGCTGCCTACTGTGATGTTTATCTCACACCCTGTTTGGGCCTCCTCGGGAACCCAAACAGATTATATGGTTGCAAGTGATGATAAGGGCAAGCGCCCTAGTATAGGTTGTTGATTGTGGCTTTGGGGCAGGGGAGCATAGGACCAAGCTGAGGCTTGCGATGCTGGGATACCTTTTTGGTCTTTTGTTCTTTTGGGATACTTGTATTGTATTGCCATGTTCTGTTCTGGCTGCTTTCTAGATACTTGTACCATCTGCATCATTTTTGTATATGAGACACTTCTGGTTATTGATATAAATTCATGTCTTGTCTTACTTTCAATTGTTTGCTATTTATTTCACTTTCGCTATTGTATATATATTTGGCTTCCACTGTGATACTCTGGTAATGAGGGCATAGTCTCCCCACTGACTCACTTAGGCCATCGCTGCTAGTCGGCAGCCTCTGGCGTTTGGGGAGTTGCGTTTGAGACCTTGTGACCAACCGGGCTCAGGGCACCATTTCGGGTGGCACCCAGGTCTGAGACGTTACACATGCAGTCCATCTAAGAGCTCTTCAACAAATGGAATAGGAAATTTATCAGGAGTCGTTACTTTGTTGAGGGCGCAATAGTCCAAACACATCCACCATGATCCATCTTTTTTTTTAAGCAGCACGGGACTAGAATAGGCATCGGTACTTGCTCAAATAGTGCCCCCAATTGAAGCATCTCCTAAACCTGCTTTTCAATTTAATTCTTCTAAGAGTGAGCGTAACGGTAGGGCCAAACAAAAACCGATCCCTACCCTAGGAATAAATGTATATGGCGGTCATGCAGACGTCGTGAGGGAAGTCCCTTGGGATCTTTGAATACTGCCTCCTTTTTATTAAACAGGGTCTGGAGATCATGGTGTGGTGAGCTATCTGGTGGGGGCCACAGACCACCCTTACATTGCAGGTTTGAAGGAACCCGGGGCACAGTAAGAGCGTGAAAAATACGCAATTTAAAATTTTAGGTTTGGATTCATGTTAAAAACACTAAATCCACAAAACTCATTGCCCAGATTTCTCAAAAGATCGTGTGCAATTCAATTTAAGCAAGAAAAATAAAATTGAACGAAACCATAAATGGTACCTTGTTCTTTTGAAATCGCCGATTTGATTCGCTCACCGTCGGCGTGTCATGGCTCAAAAGCGCCAAGTTAGACATCCTCTGGATCGTCCGCACGTGTGCCACAGCTCCTGGATCGTTGATCTTCAATTCTCGAGTGGTAGCGCGGGAAATCGAATAGCTTTACGACGTCACTTCGATCATGTAAAGAACGCGAACTCGATCGAGAATACGATATTGATCCAACATTGTTCTTCCTTCGGTTTCTCACTCTAAACTTTAGAGAGAGGAGGGGAGAGCTTTCGAATTCGTGCAAATGGTTGAGTGCCCTATTCAAGAGTCTAAAATTCACTTATATACTTAAATTATACTTTCTAAAATTGCACTTTGGTCCCTGAAAAGTTATAACCTTCATTTTAGACCTTTGCACACACTTATGACTTAATTAAATTTGTCATAAAGGTCATAAATATTTTATCACTCGTAACCCTTAAACATGTTACGTGATAAAATGCAAACCATTAACTCGACCCGTAAGTTCCCCAAATAATTTAACGAACCTTGAACGTGTTATGTTTGTTCGGAAAATTATATTTTTCCGTATTCACTTTTATGATCAAACAACTTGTGAATACTTTGAGAAATAAATTAAATCATCATTATTCAAAACTTGAATAATATAATTGCGATCAGTCATAATTATTTTATTTGCAATCAATCACACTCATACTTTCACCAACCCCGCACGTGGGGCTCACTTCGTCCTAAACTCCTATTCATCTGAATTGGTAGAACTTGTGGATACACTTAGTGTGTGACTCTCTAAGTTCTTATCTCAATAGCAGTGAGTCCAACCTATAGACCAAGAGTAAAGTCTAGCAACCCCTCATGGCCCCTAAGAAGATAAAGAATCTCATGGCTACGACCACCTCCTATGAACAAGTTTTGTGTAATATAATATTTTTGTCTCGCGATATCTCATATAAAGTAGGATGCAGACTTCTGTCATCATCCTTTCAATGTTCTATATATTTCATGATCTTACCCGACGGACTAACCTTCTTGTACCATGGTCATTGATTTAATGAATGTGTCACCATCCCGGTAACCTAGGCCCACGAGATATCTCTTCCTCAATTCGAAAGCAACAAATTCTGTCTTGATTATTCAACCAATGTCATACCACCAAAGACCCACCCAACACAAGCTAGCTCTCCACGACTTCAATGTCATTGTTTTTTCCTTGCATCAAAGTACGCGATCAAATAGTACACATTGATAATGATCTCAAGTCAAGATACCAAAACACATGTTTGTGGATATAAACAACCAATGACACCTGAAACATGTGATGTTCCAATTGGCGGGTCAATTCTCATGATTTCATCTACTCGATATCACCAAGTGTGAACTTCATGAGAAATCTCAATGCTTATGAATCTCCGACACCTGATAGTCAGACATCATCTGTGTCTCGTCAGTATAATGTATCTAGACCATAAGACATATATTTAATATTACAGTCATAGAATCTCAAGGTTCTCATTATAGTTGAGAACTGCTATAATCTTTTGATACGATACGTAATTTAAAGACATTATCATGTAAACAGTGGATGCAGAAGAATCAACACCGCTATGGTAAAAATAAACACATGTATACATCAAATTGTATACATGTAATGGTAATCAAAGTACATAAAAGAGTTGGGTCTAGGGCACCCACTCACAACACTCCTACTCGCACTAGAGTCAACTCAACCCGCTAGCTCTCACATAAGTATCATACTTATGTTGAGATATGGCTTTAATCAGGGGTCTGCCATGTTATCATCTGTTACTACTCTGTTAACTGTGACTTCACCTCACTGAGTAAAATCACTCAAGAGATGAAACTTCCGAAGTATATGGTTTGTCCTTTGATATGACCTGAGCTCCTTGGCAAGCATCATTGTCGCAGTATTATTACAGTATATTGTAACAGGGTTTGCACTGTTAGGTACAACGTCAAACTCAAAAACAAAGTTGCATATCCAAATTGCTTCCTTGACTGCATTAGAAGCCGCTATATACTCAGACTCTGCGGTAGAATCGACAACCACGGGCTGTTTCGAGCTTCTCCAGCTCACTGCGCCACCATTCAGGCAAAAGACATAGTCTGACTGTGATTCCAGATCATCTTGATCTGTTTGGAAGCTAGCATCGGTGTATTCTCCCACGATTAGCTCCTCATTTCCTCCATACACCAGGAACATATCCTTTATACGTCTCAAGTATTTCAGGATAGTTTTTACAGCTGCCCTATGCAGCTCTCCTGGATTGGCTTAATATTTACCCACCATGATTAAGGCAAAGGCAATATCAAACCTAATATATAGCATGACATACATGATAGATCTCACTGTTAAAGCATAAGGGATTCTACTCATTCTTTCAATCAACTCTTATGTCTGTGGACACATTTTCTTACAGAGATTAATGTCATGTGACACTGGCAACAATCCTCTCTTAGATTATTCCATATTGTATCTTTTGAGTACCTTGTCAATATATGTACTTTGAATTAGCCCAAGCAGCCTCTAAAATTTATCTCGATAGATCTTGATCCCTAGAATATAGGTTGTTTCACCTAAATCTTTCAGGGAGAAACATTCATTTAACCAGGTCTTCATTGACTGTAAGACTTGCACTTTGTTTCTCATTAACAATATGTCATCGACATATAATACTAGGAAAACGATGACACTCCAACTAACCTTGTTATAGACACATGGTTCGCTTTCATTCTTAATGAAACCAAATTCTCTTATGGCCTCATCAAAATGAAAATTCCATGATCGTGATGCATGCTTCAATCCATAAATGGATCTCTAAAGTTTTGACATACATACATCAGCTGGTGGGTCTACCAAAATCCAAACTTGATTTTGGTACATGGACTCCATTTCAGAATGCATGGCTTCTTGTCATTTAGCAGCATCCTTGTCATCTACCGCTTCCTTGTAGGTTAGAGGTTCATCATTCTCTAAGAATAATGTGTCACCTGACTCGGTGACAAGGAAACTATCTCTCTGGTTCTCTAACCTCTCTAGCAGACCTACGCAACACTTGTGTCTCGGGAACATCTTCCCCTCTCACCGTCTCTTGTGGAGATTGTTCTCATACTAACTCTTGGGCATTTGGTGTTGGATTGATGTCGCCCGATCCGGTTGGGCCAAATGCTTGTGGCCTGTACTGCGCACCGGTCTGCAACTTTCGCGGGTCGAGCTCCGCGGTGAGCTCGTTGGGGGTTGCAGGGGGCAACACGCCCCTGCTCCGGGGGTCGAAGGCCCCCGGCCCAATTTTTCAGGGAACTGTAGCAACTCTAACCATTGTAGCAGAGCTGACCGACCACCACCGACAGACACTGTAGCAGTGTGGACTTTGGAGTCAAATTTACTGTAGCCTTTTGGACTTCCAGCCGGCAGCCACTGTAGCACTTTTGACTTGAGTGACCGCATTTCACTGTAGCGACGCGGACTTCCTGTGCAGTTGGTGGAACAATGGATCGTCTTCTCCACTTGTAGCCCATTTCGGGTTAGAGTTTCTTACTGAAAAACTCTGTAATTGTGCTCCCAAATTATAGTGAATATTCTGCCTCTCTGTGGACGTAGGGATTATTCCCGAACCACGTAAATCCTTATGTTCTCGTTCTTGTTTTTTTTTCCCTTCTACTTTTCTGTTTTTCGTTGTTTCTCTCGATGCAACTCCCGGCATTTCCGCAACATCTGGAGCATCAATTTCATCAAAATCAATCTTGCTCTCACTATTTCCATTGGAAATGTACTCCCTTTCTAGAAATGTAGCATGTCTTGCTACAATCACCTTCCTATCTAAAGGGTTGTATAGGTAATATCTTTTAGTCTCCTTAGGATAACCTATAAAGATGCGCTTCATGCTCCAAGATGCTAATTTTTCACTAGGTATAGTCTTAACAAAAGCCCCACATCCCCAGACACGTATATGTGACAGACCGGGATTCTTTCCATACCACAACTTGTATAGAATCTAATCTAATGCTTTAGTTGGTACTCGGTTCAGTGTATACACCGCAGTCTGTAGTGCATATCCCCAAAAGGATAATGGTAGAGTTGCATGACTCATCATCGATCTGACAATGTCAAGCAGGGTCTGATTCCTCATTTCACTGACACCATTCCACTGAGGTGTATAAGGAGTGAGTTGGGAAACTATCCCACAATCCTTTAGATGATCGATGAAAATTTGGTTAAGATATTTTCCACCACAGTTTGAGCGGAGTTTCTTAATCTTCTTACCAAGTTGATTTTCTACTTCATTTTGATATTCCTTAAACTTGCTAAAGGAATCTAAATGATACCACATTAAATAGATATATTCATATCTACTATAGTCATCGGTAAAAGTAATGAAGTAAGAAAAAACACCCCTTGCCTCTACTAGAAATAGACCACATAAATCAGTATGAATCAATTCAAATGGTTCTTTGGCTCTTTCTCCCTTCCCACTGAAAGGTTCTTTGGTCATTTTACCTCGTAAACAAGCGTGTCATACATCCAAGGGTTTTAACTCGATAGAGTCTAAATACCCTACTTGATGTAGTTTGCTTAAACGTTTCTCATTTACATGACCTAGCCTGAAGTGTCATGGGCGGGTATGATATTAGTCATTCTCGCTGGATTTGTCATTGATTGCCAAAACTGGATTTTCTAGTTCAAGTATATATAACTCATTGTTAAGATGTGTCATACCATAACACATGTTATCCTTATACATAAAACAAAATTTATTTCCAAACTTGAAATAAAATCTCATAGTGTCTAAACTTGACACTGAGATTATGTTTCTGGTAAAAGATGGTACATAATAACAATTATTTAGTACAAGAACCATTCTACTAGGCAAAGTGAGATGATAATCTTTCACTCCTAATGTTGCTAGTCTTGCACCATTTGCTGCTCGGAGATCTACTTCACCTTTTGGAATTGTCTTGAATCTACTCGGTTTCTGTATTTAATACAAATGTGTGAGCCACATGCAGTATCCAATACCCAACTTGTAGAAATAGATAGATTACATTCAATGACAAATATATCTGAAGCAGAAGCATCTTCTTGCTTTCTCTTCCCAGTTATGCAATTCTTCTTCCAGTGGTCTTTCTTGTCACATGCAAAGCAGATTGTCTCATGCCCGTTGTTCTCCCTCTGTATCTTTGGCTTCTTAAAAGGGTGGTGTATAGGTGTCTTTGACTGGGACTTAGACTTTGACACTTTTGTCTTGTCTTTCTTCTTGTTCACCATAAGAACCGAAGAGTTGGAATTCTTCACATCTTTGTCTGTTTAGCAAACTAAAGCCAACAAATATGAGAGTGACTTATTCATGTTATCCATATTATAATTAATAATGAAAATCGGGAAGTTATGCGGTAAAAAGGAAAGAATGAGAACGGTTGCTAGTTCTTGGTTCAGTTTGAACCCAAGGGTCTTCAGTCTCTCAATGTACTCGATCATCTTGAGTACATGAGGTCCTACCTGATTCCCTTCTGCTAGCCTACATCTATACAAAGCACTTGATATCTCATATCTTTCTTGTCATGCTCTCTCCTGGTATAACTCTTAGAGACAAGACGGCATTTGAAAAGCATCTTTGTCCTCATGTCTTGTTTGCAACTCACTAGACATAGATACAACATGAAACACTGAACATCTAGTGCATCATCCATATGTTTCTTGTATTTATCTTTATCCACTTTGCTCGTTCCCTGAGGGGGCTCAGCAGGAAGTGGGGATTCCAGCACATAAAATTTCCTCTCTTGATGCAGTACTATGCGCAAGCGCCTGTACCACTTTTGGAAGTTATGGTCGGCCAGAATATTCACTTTATCCAATATTGATCATAGTGAAATCGAATTGGTAGAGGTAGGCATTTGATCTACAACGGGTAAATTTAGCAGATTAGTACTATATCTTGATTACCAATAGACATTTTTCAAATTGTTAATTTTAAATGTCTCCCACAATTTTATCAAATACTAATAGTCCTCAATTACTAGATTCGGAATACTCGGTCGCTTGAGTATTCTAGTGGCAAGAATCCTTAAACCTCTCTTCATAGTCCAAGCTATGACATCGCCGTTACTCTGAGAGTCTAAGGTAGGCTTTTGACTGACCAACCGCATCAACTCGCGGTTCCTTGGTCAATTGAGTGAAGTCTCGTCTCGAGCAAAAAATTACTTTGCATAATGTTTTGCCTCTAAAGCAGCAATAAGCCGGCTATGACTACTTATTTGCTACCAACTTTAATTAAGTCGACCTACTGCTCTTATAAGAACTCTCTGATGGTAAGAGACATCATAACTATGGCTAACAAGCACCTCAAACAATCTGTTATGTCCAAATTCAAGCGATGGAAGGCATTTAATGACTTAATATTTTCTTTGATGGATTTGTTAAATTAATCTTGGCGAATGAAATCTTTTTCCATTTAACATACTTGTTCTATGTGATCACACTCACAACTTAACCATGTTTTAAATAGAAAACATTCAACACACGTGTTCATTTTATCTATACATGCTTGTTTATCATAATACTATGTGATCGCGCGGAATAAATACACATTCACAAAATAACAAACCATGGATACGATAAAACAAATAAATAATGACGTGATCATGAGTCATTAACTATTGGTTAATCCATCAAGAGAATAACAGATTAACCGAGACTCTAGGGGAATTCCTTAAGTCAATACCTGACTTGAATTGCAGCGCACGCAACACCCGTGCACTCCACTTGTTTGGTTTACGCCGGCTCTAAACTCGAATCGCTTTGCCACGAACTTCTTCACAGGTGAGGGGAACTCGGAGTGCGAAATGACATTGTATTACTTAAATGTGGATACGCGAACCCTTATACAAATTAAAGACAGAGGGACGATGCGCAGATCATCAAAATAAAACAATTATTACATTTTAAAACTTAAAGGAAATAATTAAATTTAATAAATAATAAACCAAACATGCACAGGTCGATCTCGGCTCATGATCAGTCAACATGCAATTATACTGCATAAAAAAAATTAAATTTGCTCAAATTCAACTCGAGAGTATTTTTAATCTTTTAACTCGCATTAAAATAATTTTAATTAATTATCGATACGTCCCACAGCACCCAAAATAATTTTATTAAATTTCAAACCATTAAATTAAATTTCTGAAATTTTTCTGCATTGTTTCGGGTCTATTTGGACCTAAAGCAGATATCCGGATATTGATTTACGGTTTGGGATGGGGTTGATGGCTCGGGCAGGTTGGATCCGAACTATATCGGTCAGGCCCAAGTCTAGTTGGGGCATCCGTTTAAGAGCATATATATATACAATATATATATAATATTATAATATATATAATATAATATATAGATATATATATATATATATTGATATACATATATAAACATTGTCAAGCAATCACCGTCCCCATAAAACCCCTTTCCCGAATTTCTCAAAGGATCGCGTGCCATTCAATTTAAGCACAAAAAATAAAATCAAACAAAACCGTAAATGATACCTTGTTCGTTTGAAATCGCCAATTTGATTTGCTCACGGCCGGCGTGTCGTGACTCAAAGGCGCCAAGCTAGGCGTCCTCTAGATCGTCCACAAGTGCACCACAGCTCCTGGATCGTCGATCTTCAATTCTTGGGTGATAGCGCGGGAAATCGAAGAGCTTTACGATGTCACTTCAATCATGTGGAGAACGCGAACTCGATCGAGAAGACGGGATCGATCCAACCTTGTTCTTCTTTCGATTTCTCAATCTAAACTTGAGAGAGAGGAGGGGAGAGCTCTCAAATTCATGCAAATGGTTGAATGCCCTATTCAAAAGTCGAAAATTCAATAACATACTTACGTAATACTTTCCAAAATTGCATTTTGGTCCCTGGAAAGTAATAACCTTTCATTTTAGACCCTTCACATATTTATGACTTCAATAAATTTGTCATAAATGTGACAAATATTTTATCACTCGCTTGTAACACTAACATATTACGTGATAAAATATGAACCATTAACTCGGTCCGTAAGCTCCCCGGATAATTTAACAAACCTTGAATGTGTTATGTTCGTTCGAAAAATTATAGTCTCATATTCACTTTTTATGATCAAACAACTTGCGAATACCTTGAGAAATAAATTCAATCATCATTTTTCATAACTTGAATAATATAATTGAATTATTTTACTAGTGATCGATCACACTCGGACGTTCACCGGCCCCGCACGTGGGGCCCACTTCATCCTAAACTCCTATTCATCCGGATAGATGGAACTTGTGGATGTGAACCTCTGGGTTATTATCTCAATAGCAGTGAGTTCAAGCCACAGACCAAGAGCGAAGTCTAGCAAGTCATCATGGCCCCTAAAGAGATAAGAAACGTCATAGCTACGATTACCTCCTACGAACACGTTCTGTGTAATATAATCTTTTTGTCTCGCGATATCTCATAAAGCAGGATGCACACTTATGTCGTCATTCTTTATATATTCCGTGACCTTACTGGACAAACTTACCTTCTTGCCATGTATTTAATGAAGGTGCTATCATCTTAGTCACTATGGACCCACGAGATATCTTTTCTTCAACTCAGAAGCGACAGATTTTATCTTGATCATTCAACCAATATCATACCACCAAAGATCTTAGTTCAACTATATTGAATACCCTGAGAGGGGGTGAATCAGGGTGTGACAGTTTAAAACTACCGCCCTTTCAGATCTTGTTTCGTCGTTAAAACAAAACTCTTTTCTCTCTCTTTTCCGTAACAATATATGAACAGAAATTAAAGCATGCACGAGACACATCAATTTTACTTGATTCATCCGCACTGGGCTACGTCCAAGAGCATACAAAGGCAATGTGTCTATGTACCAAATCTACTAAAGCGCACTGTTGTTGCAATGTTCGAAGCGGATTCGCCGACTCTCCTGATTTAAAACCAATCACAATTTGAAAGTTCATTGCTCTCTCTACTGAAGTGTGTTCACTGCTCCTTCAGAGAGTAATTTTCTGTTATTCTAAATCACCTCAGAATTGTTTCAGAGTAATCTTCTGTTATTCTAAATCACCTCAAAATTGTTTCACACGTATGAGTGTCACTGCTCCTTCATTGCTCTCTTCTGGTTTACAACCAATCACAATTTGAAAGTTCATTGCTCTCTCTACTGAAGTGTGTTCACTGCTCCTTCAGAGTAATCTTCTGTTATTCTAAATTACCTCAGAATTGTTTCAGAGTAATCTTTTGTTATTCTAAATCACCTCAAAATTGTTTCACACGTATGAGTGTCACTGCTCCTTCATTGCTCTCTTCTGGTTTACAACCAATCCCAATTTGAAAGTTCATTGCTCTCTCTACTGAAGTGTGTTCACTGCTCCTTCAGAGTAATCTTCTGTTATTCTAAATCACCTCAAAATTGTTTCACATGTATGAGTGTCATGAAATCCTGTTTTTACCCGGTAGATGAAATCCTCTTTTACGCGTACTGATAGTTTGCAAAAATTGCTTTCGTGGACTATTTTTAGTCCCTTCGCAAACTTCCTTATACCCTCTGTGAATTGTCATGCATCCTCCGCGAAATGCTTTGCACCGCGTAGCCCGAGTGCTTTGCGGACTTATCTCCGCGAACTGCAGATGTTTCACGACCACTTCTCTTTAGCGAGCAATTGTGCCCCGCAAACCCTTTCCGCGAACTACCTCCTTTGTGAAATGCTCCTTTGTGAACTCTAACTCCTTCACGAACCAACTTCGCGAAATACCTCTTCGCAAACCTCTTTTGGACTTCACCGAATTCTTCCAGCAATGGTGCCCTCTAATCAAATTCGCTCTTCTAAATGATATGATTAGGGTCCTTTATATAGGCAAATAAATCCCAAAAAATGCACTAATCATAATTACCAAAAACTCCATTACGGATTAGTCAACACCGCGAACTTGCTATGCGGTCCGCATAGCGTATTTATCCTTTGCGACGGTCAATTTCATCCGCAAACGACGAGCCTCCCGCGAACTGACCTCCTTTGCGGGTTGATTAATTCATCGCTTCAGTCTGCGAACGACGATTTCCTTAGCGGTTCCGCATACCTCGTTTGTGGTCCGCATAGCGCAGCTGCACTACTATGCGGTCCATGAACTCCACGCTTTGCAGTCTGCGAACTGCAGTTCGCAAACTCCTTTAGATGCTTTGCGGTTTGCCAAAAATGTTATGCAGAAATCCTTCCTTTGCCCCTAAAACAGATCCTGATTTTGATACTCAAAAATTTTGAAAACACTGAAGAAACTGCGCCACCTTAAACACATCTGCTTTGGCAACACCAACCATATTGAAACACGGTCATCTAACTTTGTCAACAAACACAAACACTCCAAAAACACTGAGACGACACCTTGAGAGATTTTTGCCCAACAATCTCCTCCTTTAGATTTGTTGACAACACTTCAAAACTTTGATTAGCGATCAAAGATTTACTCAACACACGCTCTAAATCCACATGAGTCATGCTCGACGTGAGAAACAAGAGTAGCATGCAAAGTCCATCAATGAATCACCTTATTCCAAAACCACTCAATTGTTTTCATCACGATCTCCATGTGTCATGATATATAACCTTTGATCAAGCATTTTTAGCATCGTCAGATTTAAAATTCCCCCTACATTACTCCCCTTATCAGCTTCTCCCCTTTCTTTATCAAGATATTTTTTCCCTTTGTCAACGAACCCGAAGGTCACTCCTTTGTGGTCTGCAACAGAGTAAAGAACATAGATCAACACATAAAGGAAAAACGCACTATACCTCGAGGAGAGGGGGTCCCGCATCCACACTTTTTCAAGTGTGGGGAGTCGATTGAACTCCAAGAGCCAGTCGATATTGTTCAGACACATCTTTGGGTAAGGCCTTCATCAGAATATCCGCAACCTGTAGTTTTGTAGGCACATACTCCAACTTCACAAGTCCATATTTCATTCTCCTTGATAAAATGATACTTGATTTCAATGCGCTTTGTCTGTGAGTGATGGACTGGATTTATAACACTTGAATTATCCCAATGGATTCTGATCGGAGACTTCACTTCAACTCTCATATCATCAAGTTGTTGCTTCATCCACAATAACTGCGTGCAAGTTTGAGTAACCGCAATATATTCAGCTTCTACGGTGCTCAATGAAATGCAATTTTGTTGTTTGCCAAGAAATACACAATCCGCCAAAATAGAATGCACCACCTGACATTGATTTTCTATCATCTATTGATCCGGCCCAATCTGCATCTGTAAATCCCAATAAGTCTAGTTGAGATTTTTCATTGTACAACAAACTGAAATCCATTGTGCCATTGATATACCGAATATTCTTTTTACTACAAGAAAGTGGTTTTCTTTGAGATTACTTTGATATCGTGTTGATTGGCATGTGGCGAAAACAATATCATGTCTTGTCGCTGTCAAGTAGAATAGATTGCCAATGATCTTTCTGTATTCTGTGATATTAACCAATTTGCATTCATCATCTCATGATAGTTTCATCAAGGTAGTCACCGGAGTCATCGTCTCCTTGGAATTATCCATTCAAAATCTTCTGAGAATCTCCTTATATTTGGATTGTGAAATAAATGTGTCATTCATTCATTGTGTCACGTGTAAACCAAGAAAAAAAGTCAGTTCACCGATCATTGACATTTCGAACTCACTTTTCATGAATTCAGCAAACTGTTTGCACTGCGTTTCATCTGATCCACCAAAAATTATGTCGTCGACATATATCAGCACCATCATCCTTTGATTACTGTCATTATTGATATAGAGATTGTAATCAACTTCACCACGCTGAAAATCGAGCTTCTTCAAAAACCGATTCAGTATTGAATATCATGTTCTCGGTGCTTGCTTCAACCCATATAGAGTATTTTTCAACCGACAAACTTTGTTCTCATCTTCGTGAATGAGAAAACCATCTGGTTGCTCAATGTACGCTTCTTCCAAAACCCCATTCAAAAACGTTGACTTGACATCCATCTGGAAAACATTGAACCTTCATTGCACTGTTATGGCCAAGAATAATCTAATTGTCTTTAACCTCGCAACAGGTGCAAATGTGTCATCAACATCGATACCCTCTATCTGTGAATACCCTTTGCACACGAGTCGTGTTTTGTTTTGAATCATTGCACCATCTCCATTCATCTTGTCACGAAAGACTCATTTGGTCTCGATTACATCCTTATCTGTTGGTCTCGAAACAATCTTTCATGTCTGATTCTTCTCAATTTGGTCAAGCTCTTCATTCATAGTCTGAACTCGGTTTTCATCTTCAGCTGCTTCCTCAAAACATTTAGGCTCTACATGAGATAGGAAAGATGTCTATTGTAAAGACTTCGTTCTCCATGTTTGAACTGGCATTTGCCTGATCACCAATGATATTTTACCTGTCAATTTCAGCTCGACTCTTCAACGTCCGTTCAGATTCAGATTTGACTTCCTCTTGCTCATCATCAGTATCTTCTTCTAAATCAGCATTTGCCACTTCTGCTCCACCTGAGTTGCTTAACTCCTCGTCATTGTCATCAGGAAACTATTCACTGTGTTGATGAAGATTATGTTCATTCTCTACTACAGTGGCATCATTGATTTCAACTACTTTTTTCAGCCTCTTATTAAAGCATTTATATGCTTTGTTTTTTCCCGAATAGCCAAGGAATATCCTCTCATCTCCATGTGATTCAAATTTCTTGTGTTTCTCATTATTGAGAATAAAACACTTACAAAGATTCGAAAGTATTTCAATGTTGGCTTCTTTCCGTGCCACATCTCATATGGAGTTTTTTCTTCCTTCGAACATAGCAGATCCCTATTGGATATGTAGACCAATGTCAAGACTGCTTCCTTCCAGAATTTCTCTGGTAGGTCCTTTTCAATAAGCATTGTTCTGGTCATGTTGTTTGTGATCTGATTCCTCCTCTCAACCACTCCATTTTGTTGAGGAGTTTTCACTGCCGAAACTTGATGTTTTATCCCATGTTTCTCGAGATAATCTTCCACTTGGCTATTTGTGAATTTCGTACCATTATCAGTACGAAACTTCAGAATCTTCTGTCCAAACATCCTTTCATATTCCTTCCGATATTGTTTTATGCAACTGAACACGTCGGACTTGTGGGCAATGACAAATACCCATGTCATCCTACTAAAATCATCAATAAAAAGAACATAATACCTCTTCCCGTCGATGGCTCTTGGTGAGATAGGTCCACACACATCTGCATGCACCAATTCAAGCACTCTGGTTGACTTTTGTTCTTTTGTCTTGTATGTATTTTTGATAATTTTGCCTTGTTGACAAGCATCGCACGCATGAGTACGATCACGTGATAGTTTTGGGAGATCTCGAGATGCATCACATTTGACCAGAACTTCTAGGGATGGTTGACATAGATGGTCAAACCGTTTATGCCACAATATGTTTTTTTCCACTATGGATACAAAGCACATATTTTCTTCTTCAGTCATAAAGTAGAGATTACCCTTTGTGCGTTTTCCCTGTAAAACAATTATACCATCTTTTCCCTTAACGGTACACAATTTCTTTTGTCTTGTATGTATTTTTGATAATTTTGCCTTGTTGACAAGCATCGCACGCATGAGTACGATCACGTGATAGTTTTGGGAGATCTCGAGATGCATCACATTTGACCAGAACTTCTAGGGATGGTTGACATAGATGGTCAAACCGTTTATGCCACAATATGTTTTTTTCCACTATGGATACAAAGCACATATTTTCTTCTTCAGTCATAAAGTAGAGATTACCCTTTGTGCGTTTTCCCTGTAAAACAATTATACCATCTTTTCCCTTAACGGTACACAATTTCTTGGTAAAGCTTATAGCATGTCCCGAGTCACACAGTTGACTAACACTTAGCAAGTTGTGACTGAGACCTTCGACAACCAAAACATCAGCACATCTCATATCTTTGCCCCCGAATTTGGCTTTTCCTAAGCAAACAATCTTCAGGCCTTCATCATTTTCAAATTTGACAACACCCTTCTTGTCATATTTGATGCCTGTAACAAGATCCTGATTTCTCGTCATATGGGATGTGCATCCGCTATAAAGGATCCAAACACCAAAACAATCTGATGTTTTAAGGGAAATCTCTGCAACCATTGTTTGCTCAACTCTTTTCTTTTTTATCCATGTTTTTTACTTCTTACCCGTTATGGATTGATAATTTTGATCTTTCTTAGAGTATGATGGATCAACTTCATCTTGCAGAGCTGCAAATCGATTTTACATTTTCAACCCATTTGATGATTCATTGAGCTGCTACTTACGAACACTTTCGGTCTTCTTCGGCACATTCCTCTGTATTGTTGATGAACAATATCTAGTCATGTGTCTAAATCCTTCACACCAGAAACAATTACCATCAGAATCATTCTCGGAATATTGAACTCTATGAGGCCGCCTTTGTTGCTCTTGTCCTCATCGGTACCTTTTGGCTAAGGAACATATGTTTTGAGAATGTCTCATTTTTCCACAACAATAACATCTAATACAAGGTGTATTCTAGTGAGTCATTATCATAGGACTGCTTGTTCCATGATTTTTATGAACCTTCTGATTCTAATTTGTACCCAAATCAATTTTTAACCTTAGGAGTGGGTGTTTGCGGTCTCACATCAATCACCACAAATTTTTTATTGCGATCAAGCCTCATACCAGCCTTATCATTCGGATTTGACTGTTGTTTCTGTTTTGCTGGACCTTTATACTCCACTTCCATTTTTTTTGTCGCCAGAGTAATTTGCTTTCCCGATGTCGTACCAAAATTAAAGAGTCTCTCCTGATCATCTAATTTTCTTCGCAGGTTGACAATTTCCTCTTCAAGTTCTTTAATGCGTTTGATTTGACCTTTTTCTGTGATAGTCAAGTCATTGATCACTCTTTTTTGTTCATGAACTTTGAGCTTGTACTCAACAACCTTTTTTGAGTTCTCTGGATTTGAAGAATTGAGCTTTTCAATTTGTTCCATCAACTCAGACTTCTCTTCTTCCTGCTGATGCATATAGAATTTGGCATCACGAACGGTTTTCTTCGTTTTGGCTCTCCAAATATCTATCTCCTCAAGAGCGGCTTCTAATTCAGCTTGCATATCAGCTCTTTCATCGACTTCTTCTTCATCATTGTCACTTTTTTCCCTTTTCTAGGAGTTACCTACAACTGCTAGCATTTTCTCCACAGTCTTTGCAGTTCTCCATATCTTCAACCTCGGATTCTTCTGAACTGCCATTTTCTTGTGAAAGAAGATTCTTCTTTTTGAAGAAATGTCTCTTGAACTTTTTCTTACCTTTCACATAGGCTGAAGACTTTTTCATGGGAATTTCAACTTCATCCCCGTCATCTTATTGAAGCTTCCTAGGGGCACCTTACTGCAAGATGTCCAACCTTTTCATATCAAAAGCATGCAAGTGGAAGTTTCCCTTTGAACTTTCATTTTCCTCTTTGTAAATTTGATGAAATGAATGACATGACTTCATCCATCTCTTTTTCTTCTTGCCCATCATCAATAGTGAGCTTCTTCATGGCCTTGAATGTCACCTCTTTGGACTTCCTTTTTTCCACAGTCATTATCGTCATTTCTCATCTTATATGCAATAAGAGATCCAATATTGGCTCCTTTTATCTTCCAAAACAGAAATTTTCTGATTGAACCCAGGTGAAAGTCTTCTCAAGATGCACTTAACAATCTTTACATCTTCAATAATTTCTCGGAGACCACGCATGTCTTCCACAACAACATTCACCCGATCAAAAAATGCATCTACAGTCTTATTGGGGTGCATTCTTAGGTCCTCATATTTGTTTCGCAGAACTTGTAGTTTAGCTTCTCAGACTTTTGAATCACCTTCATAGATATTCAGAAGCTTTTCTCGCATAACATGCGATGACTTACATAACATTACCTTTGTATAGATTGGGTTGGATAAAGCTCCCCCTAAGGCATTGATTTCTTTAGCATCGACATCCAATTCTCAATGTTCAGCTTCTGATAAAACTCCATTGTCCATACTGGCCGAAATACTATACATTGCACCTCTAAACACATCCATACCTAATGATCGAAAGAAGTGTTGCATCTGATTCTTTCATAACTGAAAATTATTTCATCGAAGATCAGAATTCCTTATAATGGACAGCTTCCATTGATTCTGCTTAGAGAGAAACTTGACTTCAACCTTTCACTCCGATACCAATTGTTAGTTCAACTACGTTGAATACCCTGAGAGGGGTTGAATCAGGGTATG
The DNA here is from genome assembly GCA_963277665.1 of Viscum album. NCBI lineage: Eukaryota > Viridiplantae > Streptophyta > Magnoliopsida > Santalales > Viscaceae > Viscum > Viscum album. The sequence goes on along the minus strand of OY728129.1, from coordinate 332,881,298 downwards.
ACAGTTTAAAACTACTGCCCCTTCAGATCTTGTTTTATCGTTAAACAAAACTCTCTTCTCTCTCTTTCTCGTATCAATATATGAACAAAAATTAAAGAATGCACGAGACACGGTAATTTTACTTGGTTCACCCACACTGGGCTAAGTTCAATGAGCATAGAAAGGCAATGTGCTTATGTACCAAATCCACTAAAATGCACTGCTGTTACAATGTTTGGAACAGACTCACTGTCCCTCCTGGTTTACAACCAATCAGAATTTGAAAGCTCGCTACTCTCTCCACCGAAGTGTGTTCACTGCTCCTTCGGAGTAATCTTCTGTTGTTCTTAATCACCTCAGAATTGTTTCACACATATATGAGTGTGTCAGGAAATCATGTTTTCACCCGGTAGATGAAATCCTCTTTTCCACGTACTGCTAGTTTGTGGAAATTGCTTTCGCGAACTATTCTCAGTCCCCTCGCAAAATTTCCTTGTACCCTCCGCGAACTGTCTTGCATCCTCCGCGAACTACCTTGCACCGCGTAGCGCGAGTGCTTTGCGGGCTGCCTTGCTTCACGAACTGACTTCGCTCCGCGAACTGTTGATGTTTCGCGACCACTTCTCCTTCGTGGGCAACTGTGCCCAGCAAACCCCTTCTGCGAACTACCTCCTTTGTGGAATGCTCCTTTACGAACTCAACTCCTTCATGAACAACCTACTTTCCAGAATACCTCTTCACGAACCTCTTTCAAACTTCACCGATTTCTTCCAGCGATGATGCCCTCTAATCAAATTTGCTCTTCTAAATGATGTGATTAGGGTCCTTTATATAGGCAAATAAATCCTGGAAAATCCACTAATCATAATTACCAAAAACTCCATTGCAGATTAGCCATCACTGCGAACTTGTTATGCGGTCCGCATAGTGCATTTATCCTTTGCGCCAGCCGGTTTCATTCGCAAACGAAAAACCCTTTGAATCAGCCTTAAATCACTGCCTCTAGCCGCAAAAGACGAGCCTCCCGCGAGCTGACCTCCTCTGTGGGTTGATTAATTCGCTGCTTTCGTCCGCGAACGACGGTTTCCTTCGCGGTTCCGCATACCTCCTTTGCAGTCCGCATAGCGCAGTTGCGCTACTATACGGTCCGCTAACTCCTTTGGATGCTTTGCGGTTCACCAAAAATGTTGTGCAGAAATCTTTCCCTTACCTAAAACAAATCCCGGTTTTGAGGCCTAAAAATTTAACAAAAGCTGAGAAACTGCGTGACCTTAAATGCATCTGTTTTGGCAACACCAATCATATTGAAATGCGGTCATCTAGCTTTATCAACAAACACAAACACCCCAAAAACACCAAAACGGCACCTTGAGGAATTTTTGCCCAACAAAAGGCACACTCAACACAAGCTACCTCGCTACGACTTCAATGTCATGGTTTTTACCTTGTATTAAAGTACGCAATCAAATGGTACATATTGATAACAATCTCAAGTCAAGAGACCAACACAAGTGTTCGTAAATAGTAACAACCAATGACACCTGAAACATGTGGTGTTCCTATTGGTGGGTCAGTCCTCATGATCTCATCTACTCGAGATCACCAAGTGCGAACTTCGAAGTCTCAATGCTTATGAGTTATCAACACCTGATAGTCAGATATCATTTGTGTCCCGTCAGTATGATGTATCCAGACCATATGACATGTATTTAAGATTGCTATCATAGTATCTCGAGGTTCTCATTATAGCTAGGAACCGATATAACTTTTTGATACAACATGTAATCTAAAGACATTACCATTTAACAGTGGATGCAGAAGTATCAATACTATTATGGTAAGAATAAACACATATATATATCAAACTGTATACATATAATGGTAATCAAAATACATAAAATAGTTGGGTCTAGGGCACCCACTCACAACACAGGTTGCCTTGTTCATTGGTTGCCCTGTTCCCTGGGAAAAATGATTTCCCCCCTGCCCACACGGGTTAATGCTTAAAGAGATAAGATCACATGCCCCATTGGTCCTGCTCCTTGGAGGGAATGTGTGTGACCCCCATACGCAAATTCCATGGTCATGGACTTCTAATTAATCCGGAATTCCCCAAGAGTACGAAGTCAGGCGACTCCCAAAATTAAATCCAAACTACCAATTTCCAGAACATGCGCATCAATTGAACAAGCATAAGTCCCCATAAAAAGTTCAAGCATCGACACAAGCCTTGGGTCCACATTTTATGTTCGCCACCCAGCTTGACATGATGTCTCCGTGCACCATTGATCGCTAATCCCAGCAACGTTGTCAGCTTCGGTGATATGAAGTTGTGTGTCGCACCACTGTTCAGAAATACCAAAATAGGGATGTTGTAGACGTAGCCTTCCACTTTCATTGAAATTAATTCCTCTCCCCCTTGGGCCTCGAGAAAAATGTCTACTCCCTGATTTTCTAATACTTGGCACTCCACCTCTTCCTGTGATTCCCCTGCTTTTGGTTCAGAACTTTCAGCCACTGTTATTTCTCCTTCTATTTGTTTTTCGTCCCCACCCAAAAGGATGACTCGAATCTTTGAATTTGGGCACTTATGCATTGGGTTAAAGGGTTTCCCGCATCTAAAACACAATCATTTCCTCCGCCTTTCCTCCCACTCTTGGGAAGAAAGATGGCGAACCCCTCTCCCTCCTGGTGGCCCTTGTCGTGTTGGATCCTGATCGGAGCTGCTGTTGTTAGTCCCCAACCGCCTGTCAAGTCGAGGCGGGGGTCAGCCTTGAGATGGTGGGCTTGAGCGAAGGGTCGGTTGCCATATTTGGGTTGCTCCCCCGAGTTTGTACTCCCATTCCTCTTTGTACAACCAATTCAACGTGCCTAGCCAACCGCATTGCTTGTAGACATGTCTCTGAGTTGTGTATACGTACCCAATTGCAGATGTCCTCACAGAGTCTGTGAAGGAAATATCACACATACTGCATCTCTGGTTGGCGAGGAAGCAGGGAGGCCAAATATTCAAATTGTTCAACATATTCAGGGACCTAATCTTACTGGTCTAGCACTACGAGTTCCTCATAAGGATTTTGAATTTCTAGCCCACTGAAGTGTTCTATAAGCTCTTCTTTAAACATTTTCCAAGACACTTTCGAGTGACCTTCACCGAGGATAGTGAACCAATGAATTACGACTCATTCCATGCTTACTTGGGCGAGGGATAACTTTACATCCTTCGAAGTTTGGTTGATGCGGAAGAATAATTCGGCTCGTGCAATCCATCCACACAGATCTTGGCCGACAAAAACCGAGAGATACACCCTTCTGGCAGCTGAATACTGAGTTGATCCACAATCAGTAGGAGTAGAGAAGGTTTTTCCGACATTCCCCAATTCCACCGAATGTGAGGCCGAAGCATTTGGCTCCATCGACGGGCACGCTTCCTCCTGAAGCGGTGTCTTCTCCAGGCGCCTCAATGAACCAGCGATCTCGATGATCTCTTGGGTTGTCTTGTTAGTTTTGCATCAAGTTTGCCATTGATGCGGTTAAGTCTGAAAGGGCAGACTCGAGTCTCCCCATCCGCTACTCGACTCCCTACAGATGAGATTGCCAGCGTGTTTTTGCAGCCATAGCACAGAGTAGTGGAACTGGTGACGCGCCTTCTGCAAGTTGAATCCAGCAGTGCGCCTCCTGCGTAAGGTTCCGAAAGCGCTCTCCTCCCCCCTCAGAAGTTCTGGCAGCTTGGACCAAATGTTAGAGAAATGCTGGCTTGAAATGTATCACAAAGGATGTGAGAGGAAAAAACATGGGAGAAGGGAAGAGAACACGGCGGAGGAGACGCTCGCTCGCTCTCGCCCCAAGCCTTCAGGCCGTTGCATGTGTATAATCCCCACTGGGCCCTCCTGCTAACCCCTCCCTTCCTTCTTATAACCGCTGCCTAGAGGAATCTTCCCAAAACAGATTGGGGGGGGCGGGGGGCCACCCTGATCTGTTGGAGGGAAGGTTGGAACCACCTCAAACAGTTGGAGGAGGGGCCGAGACCGATTTGCCCCTTTTGGAATAGACCTTCCTGGTCCCAGGATCGTCCCTTGCTCTAACAAATATTCACTGTGTATCTGCACTACATAAATGAGGTCCATAAACGCCATTATATAGGACTCTTTCACTGAATGAAGGAGCATGTTGGAGCCTAAAAATTTCATACGTCATGAAACAACCAACTCTTTGGCTCCTCCGCTGTAACATTTTCAATGACTCCTCATTTATGTATGTGATTGTTAAACTCTTTTGACAATCGGTAATCTATCTACACATCATCACGTGATGTATCACAAGCCGAATCAAGAACCACGATGCAACACAAACCATGGCACGGTGACTCACCGCATAGTGGTATGTACTTTAGTGCACATTTTCAACAACATAACCAATGAGTGTAACACTTACAACATAAGATAAGTGCCTTTGAATAAGTGTTTTCGGGTTGTTAATTAAAAAAGTGATTTTCAGCCACTTATTCAGGTGGTTCTCTTCTGGAATTTAATTGTAAGTGTTCTTTTAAAAACAGAACAAACACTGTATTTTTTCAAACTACTTATCATAAGTGACAAGTCTCATAAGCAGTTATCGATAAAGGTCCATTTGACCACACTTATTGAAAACTCCTTATGGCATTTATCACTTATGGTAAGTGATTCTGTATATGTGTTTCCATATTGCATATTGAAAAAGTGTTTCATGTCACTTGAGTGATTTTCTTCTAGAGTTTATGTTTAAATATTTTTTCAGAAACAGAACAAGCACTTCTTTTTTCAAATTGCTTATCATGAATGTTAAGTGTCATAAGCAGTTTTCAATAAGTATTGTCAAACAGACCCATAGTACCTCCATCATAAAAGACAACATGCTCTTTTCAACAACATGGGGCGATGCAATCTTTTTGAAAGGAGGCATGAAAGACCATGCAAGGCCCCATCGACAAGTTTGACCTTGGACAAATTCAGTTGTCTTTACTATTGTCACACCAACATCCCAAAGCTTGGATACTAGAGTTTTCAGGTTTGCTTTCCTCCCGACCATTGAAGTATACCACCTGAAAATGAGAAAACACATAAACAATCATAAGCAATAGGAAGTATCTTCACATGTGAAAGAAGAAGGTCCAATCCAAAGAGAAGGGCAAGTATGAGAAGTTTAATACCGAAAAGTTTGCTTCAGGACAACACTATCTTCGATAATACGAGTGATAAAAGCCCGTTCTCCACCATGACAAACCATCTCCTCGGGGGTTCCCCCACAAGAAGTCTTTGGATTCAGTCCTGCTTCTTCCATGCTGTTAAAAAATGGAGGATTGCACATGCAGAATTCAAAATTCTCTCCATCTTTAACCACTCCGAGAAGTATCGGTGGCCCGCTATAACTCTGATTCTCACCCGGTTTCATATCATGGGAGGAGCAAAGAATGGTTCTATCTTCGCCACCTTCATGTCCATTTAAAATCATGCTGCTTCCACAGCCAACCAACTGATTTCCATTGACTGAGGAACTTTCTGTAGCACTTTCAGCCTTTCTGATTTCAATCAGTCCTGAAATATGTGGGTTATTTTCAACATTTCTCGCCGCCCATTCCAGTGCTGCATCGGTTACATCTACAACCAAATAAAATAACAACCAAACGCTCCTAGGCTCAGTGAAAGGTTTTTTCTTATGAATAAGCAGATTACAGAACTACAAAAAATGCAACCTGACCCAACAAAGCTCCATCCCAAAAGAGATGCACCCAGAAGAGGGTAAATGCAGTTGGCGCCAGTTCCAATATCAAAGCCCATAATGGCACTTCCACCAATCAAATCCCTTCGGATAATTTCAGAAGCAAGGAGATCTTGGATCCAATGGATGTAATTGGATCTATTGGGCACCGTTGGGCATAGCTGTCCATCCGGAATCCACCTAAAACATCTAGAAATGTTTTCATCAACCGAAAGCTACTGATTTCTAAAATATGTAAATATCTACAAATAACTAGGCAGGCCAGCAAATACAGTGATATAACGAGTCCCAGAACACAACATTCGGTCAACAAGAGAAGAGAAAATATGTCGTTCAATCTATACTCATCAGAAAACTGAATAAAGTACGGAGCAAGCCATCCGGGGAGGACGCAAAGCCCAAATCATATAGGAAGGCGAAGGGAAGCCAGTCAATAGAAGTCAGAAGGTTACCATCCAAGGCCATGGTCGTGAAGGAGTAAGGCTCGGGTGAGTTCTCGGGTGGCATTGAAATCCGTCCAGTCGATCCTGGGGCAACCGTCGCGAGTGTAGAAGACGTGAGGTTTGAAAGATGGGTATAGAGAAGCCAAGAGTCCGAAGTCAGGTGAGCTGTCGGAGTATCTGTTTCGAGGGTGTATGGTGTGACGTTCCGGCCGCCTCCTCTTCTTTCTCGGCATTCCTCTGGTAATAAAATATCACTCTGCAGCAAGCGGTGGTTCCCGAATTCAAGTGAACCAAACTGAGGATTCTGTCTGTTTTTTTTTTTTTTTTTTTCAGCCACCGACCTTGGAAACACCCAGTCGGTTAAAGACACGCCTTTGATGAATGATATGTATTTTTTATTCAAAAAATCATAAATATGGTTAAATATGGTTATCTATTAAATAACTAAGTTCGTTTCATTAATTGTTATTTTTGTTAAAAGCCAATAAATAACACTTTATTTGTTTATTGCAAAATTTATCTGTAAATCCTATTTATCATTTTTTTTACTCAATGCACTAACATGTGGTCATCACAACTTCTTCAAATCCTGAGCTAAAAATTGGAGAAATTTTTTGATTGAACACATGAATCGTGTTAAAAGATATAACCAAATCAAAGAATTGTAATTTCTTTTTTTGTCTATTTCAATTATCCTACAATAACGATTTGAAATGGAGAATACAATTGCATGGGTTAGTTTTTTTTACGGGTTATTTAAACACTGCTCACGACGTGAAATCTCGCATTTTTTTATTTCATACCATCCAGCAGTCCATCGATTTATATAGATCTCTATAGTTTGTATTTTTAAGGTTACACACACTAGTGCAGAAAACATTATTTACGTCGGTTATTTTTCATTTTTTACGTCGGTTTTTAGCCGACGTTAATACGGACGACGTTATAAATAACATTTTTTACGTCGGTTATTTAAAAACCGACGTCACAAACATAAAATCGTGGTGTTTATCACGTCGGTTAATTAATAACCGACGTGAAAAACCGGGGGGGGTTATAACGTCGGTTATTATATAACCGCCGTGATAAACCGGGGGGGTTTATCACGTCGGTTATATAATAACCGACGTTATAAACACGTGCGTGGGAGTTTATCACGTCGGTTATATAATAACCGACGTGCTAAACCAGTCCGGGGGGGTTTATCACGTCGGTTAATAAATAACCGACGGGATAAACGGCCTGGGAAATGGTTTATCACGTCGGTATCGCGTCGGTTATTTATTAACCGACGTGATAAATCATTTCCCAGGTCCTTTATCACGTCGGTTATTAAATAACCGACGTGATAAACCCTTCCCGATTTCTTTATCACGTCGGTTATAAAATAACTGAGGTGGAAGACAATTTTTTTTTTAAATCGACTGCAGTCCTCTGCTCTCCCCCAGAATCAACCAGAAACCAAATCAATAATTCGTACCACAAAAACAGAAGGAGATCAAAACATGAACTAAAGCAAATTTAAGCATTTACATTGATAACATATAAAACTTACCCCACTTGACAGCCCCACCCTCATGTATACCCCTTGGACAGCCCTCCCCCACCCCATTGGAGCCCCCACCACACCCCTGGACTGCCCCCCGACCCCCTGGACAGCCCCAAACACCCCTCGACAACCCCCCCCCCCCCCCCCCGCCCTCCTGAACATCACCCCCTCACCCCACTTGACAACCCCCACCCCATTGGAGCCCCCACCACACCCCTGGACTGCCCCCCAACCCCCTGGACAGCCCCAAACACCCCTCGACAACCCCCCCCCCCACCCTCCTGAACAGCACCCCCTCACCCCACTTGACAGCCCCCACCACACCCCTGGACTGCCCCCCGACCCCCTGGACAGCTCCAAACACCCCAGGACAACCCCTCACCCTCATGTATACCCCCCACACCATGGACAGCCCTCCCCCACCCCATTGGAGCCCCCCACCACACCCTTGGACTGCCCCCACCCTCCTGAACAGCACCCCCACACCCCCTCACCCCACTTGACAGCCCCCCACCCCATTGGAGCCCCCACCACACCCCTGGACTGCCCCCCGACCCCCTGGACAACCCCAAACACCCCTGGACAACCCCCCACCCTCCTGAACAGCACCCCCTCACCCCACTTGACAGCCCCCACCACACCCCTGGACTGCCCCTGACCCCCTGGATAGCTCCAAACACCCCGGAACAACCCCCCCTCATGTATACCCCCCACACCCTGGACAGCCCTCCCCCACCCCATTGGAGCCCCCACCACACCCCTAGACTGCCCCCCGACCCCCTGGACAGCCCCAAACACCCCTGGACAACCCCCCACCCTCATGTATACCCCCACCCCTGGACAACACTTCCACACCCCTGAACAGCCCTCTCACACCCCTGGACAGCCCTGCCACCCCCTGGACTGCCCCCCACCCCACCGGACAACCCTCCCAGACCCCTAGACACCCCCCAACCCCACTGAACACCCCCCACACCCTTGGAACCCCTCCCCACCAGACCAGAATCCATACCAGAAAAACCATCATAAGTAGACCAAAACAAGAAGTAGAGAAAAATTAAACATTCACATATATAACATTCAAAACTTACACTGTCAACTTCAAAAAAAAACACTAAATCCAACCTAAACGACTACCAAATACACAATTACAACGACAATATTCAAAATTACATTTTACATTACAAACAACTAAAATTCAATCAAACCTATAAAATAATTTGACCACTCCACTTGTAAGTGTTTGATGTCTTCAGCAGTATAGGGTTGAGGGTCATCAAAAAGCTACAAATGAAAAGGATTTTAGTTAACGTGTATAATGAATAAATCAAATTGAAATATTATGGCAAAGTTTAAGAGGAAATCTTACCAGGTCAAAATTCACAACTGTCCCAGTTGTTATTATTTCATACATAAATCTTAACATATAATATCCGCATTCGATGAAGCCTTGTTATTCATGATAATTCTGTTTGAATGAGTGAAAATTCAATATATTATTTTTATGTAATAAATCAAAAAGTACAAATTATAAATGGATATTTACCTTCGCATTTACATATTTGATCTTTGCACTCCTTTTCTTTGTGTTTTTTCGAAAGTAGGCCCATGCACTGTTAGAAAATAATACGAATGAGGTAAATTTAAAAATCATTATAATATATAAAACTATTGATAAATTGAAACTTACTTTTCCAATATATTCTTAAAACTTTCCCGCACATCATCATGGACAGAGCATATCCAATAAAGTGCTTTCTCCCTTGGGAAAAAAACCCCTAACATCCAATGATCACTGATAAAAGGAAATTTAACGTTAGTGGTTTTTTATGTTAAAAGATAATTAACTATTTGAGAGAGATGTGTTTCACACCTCTCACAAAAAGGCATCATCCAACATTGTGTGACTATATTCTTTTCAAGTCTTTTAGCAATATAAAGCATTCTTTGTTCCTCATCCAATGCACATGCTTCAGGGGAAATCAATTGCGGGTCCATGAATCCATATACATCTGTCAGCTCATTCCTCTCACAAATTTTATAAAGATACCTAATACAAAACAGACATAAGTATACATTTTTAATAAATATAATGCTGGGAAAAGGTGTTAAGACTTACATGGAAAAAAATTTCACCACGTTGATGCCCAACTTATCTCCAGTAACAAGCTCCATGATATCAGTTTTCATAATCCCCACAGTTATTTCACGTCCACAAACATGAGCTTCCATTGGAAACTCATATGACCCGCCAACAAATTTGAATATCTTGACAATCTGTCAAGACTACTAGAATCTGTATCTGATGTCATAGACATTTGTCTTTGTTGTTGTCTATATAGTATTTCTTTACCTTTGAAGTATTCATGTAAAAATAAATTGAAAAGTTTATTAGTTTTAAAATGATAAAACAACTTTAATAAAAAAATAAAATAAAAGATATAACATTCATACCTATATGGTAATGAGTCGAAGAAGTCTAGATGACCAAATTAAAAAATGGCTGATACTATGTCCAACTGTCGCCACCTCATCTATAGGTAATGGTACACGAGCTGATCTATCTATAATATCATGTACAGTGACCCTTTGATTCTCTACCTTTAATTGTTGACGATGAACTGTATCTCCTATACAATATACCAACCCATATGCTACTATATGATGTTGAGAATCATCAACATACAACTCGCAATAAGTAGGAAGCTGCAGTGGAGGAGTAAGATAACAAATGGGGTCTGCAGGCTGAGGTGGGGGAGTGGGAGCTACTGGCGGAGGTGGAGGATAAATAATGGGGTCTGCAGGGGGAGGTAGAGGAGTGGGAGCTGCAGTCTGAAATTGTCTTTGCATGTCTGTAAACATAGACTGCACTGACGCTCTAATCTTGTCCTCCATCGTCACATTAATATTATGAACTTCAGCCTCCAAGGATTCTATTTTTTTTATAAACCCCCTCAACGTTAGAAGTTGAAGAACGTGGCAACACTTTTCTTACCGATACACCTGCCGGATATCCTCTTACACGACCAGGATGTTCGGGCCTTCCCAATTCTACAGATAAAATATCTTCCCTCCCAGTAGCTGTAAATGTCCCCTGTGAACTCTGCTCCTCAAGAGAGTCCTGTATTAATTAACTGAACATTTCTGTAATGATTGAAATTATATGAAGAAAATAGTTAACTTAAATAATTAAAATAGATATCTTACAATCCTCTCAGTTATGATTCTCGATTATTCCAAAAGATATTTCCCTTTTTTGACCTTCCGAGCTCTCTTCCATTTTTCATGTCTAGATGGAGGGGATGGAGGGGCCACCTCTCCAGAGCTTGAAGACTCGACTCTTAGTTGTTGAAATTTTTCTCCCATCATTTTTTCTTCCAAAAATGCATACCCTCCCCGAGATAAACTACGAGGGTATACATTTTTAGATTGGATCTCCTGATGAGATTTCCTTGTTTTCTATAAATTAAGAATAAGAAATCATTAACAAAACATTAATAAGATCATTTATATAAGAAAGTTTATAAAAGTTTACATTGCCCTTACCAAAAATGACTCTTTTCTTCTACTTTCAAAAAACTGTCTCCATGTGTCTTCATCTATAAAATGATATATACGACATGGATTGTCATGACTCCTATGACCATAAATAAAATCAGATGAAAGGGTTGATTTGAAATCCCTCCATCTCCTGGCATCCAACGATAAGCATTTCTTCCTGACTCCTCCAGTGTCAGGAATATCAAATGTCATCTGATAAAGAAGAGGTTAAACATATTATATATACTAGAAACATTTAAAGAATAGTCAAACAATAGCAAAATATCTTACCAAAATTGTCTCCCACAACTGAGAGATTATCGCTTTATCCACAATTCTCCAGTCATCATACAGAATGCTTACTTTGCTCTTAGCCTGAGTTGCTACAAAACTCTTAAAATCTTTTGCATTTGGACCTCTAGGAATATCATCATCATCAAACTCAACGACTATCCTCTGATCCTGCGTATGGGCAAGTGATAATTTTGGTAAACGTGTGCACCCACGTTTACCAACCTTTGAACTCTTTGTCATAATAGGAGCATGTGAATGTTCCTCCCTAGAGGTATGACCAATATGCTCATCTCCAGAATCATGTGGTTGATCAACTGAATGATCTGTCATTATCCTTCAAATCAAAAAAACAAATGTTATTTCAAAAATATACAAATTCAAATATTTTAATACTACTGTAATCAGAAAATAGAAAAGTGTACTAAGTTACGTAATAGTAAACATTGGTAATATGGTAAGCATATTAAACAATGGTAAAGATGGTCAAGATGATCAAGATAGTAAACATGGTAAACATGGTAAACCTGGTAAACATGGTAAAGTAATTGTCACTGAACAAAAATAATAGATATATAATTCATGTAATAGTAAACATGATAAAGTAAACTAAACAAACTTAAAACAAACAAAAACTTATACTTATTTTGTTTTAAAACATGTTTTAATAAATAAAAAACTTACAATATCTAACATTTATGAAAAAAATAAATGTAAACAAGAAATAAACATATGTTACCTGTGACTTTAGGAATGTACAAATGGATTGTTTTCCCAAATTCCTTCGCCGTGATCGTTCCTTATGGCACAAACCATGTCTTCAACATGCTCATCATTATGTTCTGTTAATCTTTCCATGGAAGTAGGGATCTCACATAAATCAGCATCTTCATCAAGTTCATCCTCACCAACACATTTTTTTCCCTTGTAAAACAACAGACCACTGCATATCTGATTGATCTACTACATAGAAAATTTGTTTTGCATGTGTTGTCATTATAAAAGAATCAGCTGTGTCTTCCAATCTATTTAGATTAATAAGTGTCATTCCAAATTCATCGTGTCTGACACTGTTGTTACCGATAAACCATTTACAGTTAAAAACAAAAACTTTAATTTTAAAGTAATCAACCTCCCATATGTCTTCAATCACTCCATAATATGCACTTGATGCAGAAACTGGGTTTTTGTCCTTAGCACTCGAAAAATGCATTGCTTCTGCAAACACCAATACGCCGCTATTTTGAACTGCACTTCTGTTGTCCTGAGCTTTCGTATGAAATGTATAGCCATTAATGTCATAACCGGACCATGTTATCACATTTAAACATGGACCACCCACTATCCATTTTAATGTCTCTGATACATCTGATCTACCAAGCAAAGTCTTTTTAATCCATGACAAAAAAGTTTTGTTGTGCTCATTCAAAATTTACATTTCTTTCTTCTTTGGATGACATTGTTTCAACTCATTAATATGCAATGTGATATATGGTTGAGCATCAGTTATGTTATTCAAGATGTATGATTCTAACTTCTCCATCTATTCAGCTGACAGTGATTTGACTTTCAAGCCACGAATCCCCTTTCCCTCATTATTAACTCATTCATGGCGAGATGGAGGCAAACCTATGTGTTGCGCCGCAGCCAAGTAGCTCGTACAAAACTCTGCTACCTCCTCAAAAATATACTTTTCAATAATGGAGGCTTCAGGTCGATATGGATTTTTAACATACCACTTTAATATTTTCATATACCTTTCAAAAGGATACATCCAACGAAGATATACAGGTCCACAAAGCTTTATTTCTCGAACCAGATGAATCATTAAATGCACCATTATATCAAAAAAAGTTGGAGGAAAATACATTTCCAATTGACAAAGTATAAAAATTGCATCCTTTTACAAAACATTCAAAGCATTCACATCAATCGCCTTGTTACAAATTGAATTGAAAAAATAACACAACTTCATTATAGTCTTTCTGACACAAATGGGCAATATTCCATGCAATGAAACTGGTAGAATTTGTTGCATCATGACGTGACAATCATGTGATTTCATACCTATCAACTTCAAGTCCTTCAATGAGACAAAAAAATTTACATTTGAAGAATAACCTTGAGGCACTTTGATATCATGAAGACACTGACGAAAGCTAATTTCCCCCTTCTTCGATAATGTATGACAAGCCGGGGGAAGAAATGTTCGTCTTCCTTTAGGAGTGGGAGCTAACTCCAAACGTATTCCCATTGATAGTAAGTCTAATCTTGCATTCAACCCATCTTTTGTCTTTCCTTAATATCTAACAATGTTCCAATCAAACAATCATAGATATTCTTCTCCATGTGCATGACATCAATATTATGTTTAACTTCATGATACCTCCAATATGGTATCTCAAAAAATATTGACCTTTTCTTCCAAATATGTCTATCATTACCAGATTTCTGTGTCTTTCCCAATGTCACATCAAGGTTTTTCACCCTCTCAAAATACAAATCAGGGGATAAAGGTTTTGGAGTAGTATCAAATTCTTGTGAGCCATTGAATGCCTTTTTTAGTCTTCTATAAGGGTGATCCATAGGCAAAAACTTTCGATGACCCATGTACATTGTTTTACTCCCATGATGCAATTGACAATATGACGTCTGTTGTTCGCAAATTGGACATGCTTTATGCCCTTTAACACTGTATCCAGAAAAATTTCCATATGCTGGGAAGTCATTTATAGTGAACAGAAGCACTACATATAGTTGAAAATATTCCATTTTATAAGAATCATACACCCTAATACCATCAGCCCATAACAGTTTCAAATCATCAATCAACGGTGACAAGTAAACATCAATATCATTGTCAGGTTGCTTTGGACCAGAGATCATTATACTCAACATGACATATTTGCGCTTCATACAAACTTCAGGAGAGAGGTTGTAAATTACCAATAAAACAAGCCATGAACTATGTGTGCTACTGAGGGTTCGGTATGGATTCATTCCATCTGTGCACAACCCTAGTATGAGATTTCTAATTTCATTTCCAAATGTAAAATACTGCGCATCAATTTTCTTCCATTGTGGACAATCAGATGGATGATGTATTTTTTCATCACATACCCGCTCATCAGCATGTCATCTTAACCTTTTTGCATCATGTGAATTAGCAAATAAACGTTTGAAATGATGAATTATAGGAAGATACCAAAATACCTTTGAAGGGAGATTTGTAATCTCTACATCAGCCTGTGATTTTTCTTTCACCTTATACCGTGATGTCCCACATTTAAGACACTCTGACAGAAATTCACATTCCTTCCTATATATAATGCAGTCATTCGGACAGACATGCATTTTCTTGTATCCCAATCCCATCGGGCATAATATTTTCTTGGCCTTGTAATGTGAATCTGGAAGATTGTTATCTTTTGGAAGAATGTCTTTCATCAATTGTAGCAGCTCTGTAAAACTTCTGTCACTCCATACATGTTTCGCCTTCAGGTTAATCAATCTTAACACCATTTACAAAACCGTAAAATCTGTACAACCAGGATATAATGGTTTTTCAGCATCACCATATAGACGCGCAACTGTCGGTTCTATCTCAATTTGTTCTGCTACAATATCGTGAATCATTTCTTCAATTCCATCAGAGTTACCATCTTGTGAATCATCATCATCAGTGACATTCCATCCAGTTTCACCATGAAAAATCTAAGGGCTGTAACTCGGATTAAAACCATGACAAATCAGATGATCTTTTATCTCTCTACTTTTTAACTTCATGTTCAAACATTTCAGGCATGAACAGAAAAAAATGTCACTACTTGGAACATTTAGTTTAGAAAATTCCAAAAAGGCATCAACACCTTCCTCATATTCATTACTCATTTGATGTGCCGTAATCTAACTTCGACTCATTATTACCTATAACAAATATCAAATATATATATTTTTAAGATAAGACAAATATATGTTTATATGAAAAAAAATTATAATTTGAATGTAAAACAATTTTAAAATAGTTAGATATAACAGTTTTAAATTCCATTGAATAAAAGAAAACCATGGCGCCTACATGGTTGATAGAAAATTAGAGAAAATGGAGTAAACCTGATAATCAAATCATATTTAAAATAAAAATTCAGATGGAGAAAATCACAATGTAAAGCCAATCATCACGGCACAATCATCATGTCATAATCTCAGAAACCACGATGCAGTTGTCAATCCCCCTGGACACCCCCAACCCTCTAGACAGCCCCCCACCCCCGGACAACCCCCAAAACCCTCTGGACAGGCCCCCACCCCCATGGACAACCACCCACACCCACCCACCCCCTTGGACACCCCCCCGGACACCCCCAACCCTCTGGACGACCCCCCACCCCCTGGACAACCCCCCACCCCTCTAGACATCACCCCCCACCCCTCCTGGACACCACCCCCACCCCTTACCCCCTTGGACACCCCCCTGGACACCCCCCAATCCTCTGGACAGGCCCCACCCCTCGGACAACCCCCAAAACCCTCTGGATAGGCCCCCACCCCCTTGGACAACCCCTCCCCACACACCCACCCCCTTGGACACCCCCAACCCTCTGGACAGCCCCCCACCCCCCGGCCAACCCCCAAAACCCTCTGGACAGCCCCCACCCCCTTGGACAGCTCCCACACCCACCCACCGCCTTGAACACCCCCTTGGACACCCCCAAACCCTCTGGACAGCCCCCACCCCCTGGACACCCCCAAACCCTCTGGACAGCACCCCACCCCTCCTGGACACCACCCCCACCCCCTACCCCCTTGGACACCCCGCTGGACACCCCCCAACCCTTTGGATAGCCCCCACCCCCTGGACAACACCCCACCCCTCCAGACAGCACCCCCACCCCTCCTGAACACCACCCCCCACCTCGACCCCCTTGGACACCCCCCAACCCTCTGGACAGCCTCCCACCCCCCGGACAACCCACAAAACCCTCTGGACAGGGCTCCACCCCCTTGGACAACCCCCCACACCCACCCACCCCCTTGGACACCCCCCTGGACATCCCCCAACCCTCTGGACAGCCCCCACCCCCCGGACAACCCCCCAAATAATGGTTTACATATAAAAACCAGGCATGGTGAACAACTAAAAACACATGTATTTAATATATACTTCAGCATGAAATAGATGGAATTAAATATTATTAAATATGGCTACTTAAATGATCGTATGATAATTAAAAATAACCATTGATATTCAACTAGTCAAATGATCACAAGTTTTCTCGATAACTAATATCATAATGAGGTAATGGATAATTCTAGAAATCTTAAACATATTGTCAAGGCCTTGGCCAAGGCCTAAAAAAATACTAGGGTAAGCCCTCAACAGAACCCATTTTTATTTGGAATCATGAGACATAGCGATGCATCGAAGGGCCATAGAGGTCAACAACCATTACATTATATGTCTAATAGATTCTCATATAAAATAGGATAAACATAAGAAAAAACAACACATGAAATATCATTTCAGAATTCGTACATTTAATCAATAACCATTCTATGCAGTAATATAGGTGAATGAGATCATTAGTTGTCAATGACAATAAAAATTACCATCAATGTCGGGCATTCGCGAAATAAAAACAAACTAAATAGAAGTAGTTGAGGCTTACGTGAATATTGCGAGTCGATCTAATAAATATGAGGATGATAAATAAGATGATGATGGCAAAAATAGGTAAGAGGGTTCAAAATCGAAGAATCTTACCTAGTTTAAACACAAAAATCGCAAAACATAAATATAGACTATCCGAAAAAAAAACGAACGAAATAAATTCGTGGAAGGCTTACTTGAGTGTTGCGAGTTGAGATGATAGATCCGAGGAGAGTAAAGATGATAAATTATGAAGGCAAAACGAGTTTAACACATCGAGATCGACGAGGCGATTAGGGTTTATCGTGCAAGAGAGACGAGCTGCCAGACTGTCAATTGAAAAATCGTAAATGAAAATCCACAAGGCTTGTTAATTTTTTAAATGTTTTATAACGTCGGTTATTTAATAACCGACGTTATAAACTGTTTTTTTACATTTATAATGTCGGTTATTATAATAACCAACGTTATAAATGCATCAGATACAACTTTTTTTACGTCGGTTGTTTTATAACCGACGTAAAAAATACATCAAAAATAACAGTTTTTACGTCGGTTATTTTATAACCTACGTAAAAAACTTCTGCAAGTTGTTTTGTTACATCGGTTATCAAATAACCGAAGTCAAAAAGGCCTCAAAAGCCGCGTTTTTTACGTCGGTTATAAAATAACCGATGTAAAAAACTCATAGATATCTCGTTTTTTACATCGGTTATCAAATAACCGACGTAAAAAACCCCACGCTTTGGTTTTTTATGTTGGTTAATTTATAACCGACGTTAAAAATTTACTCACCACATTTTTTACATCGGTTATAAAATAAACGACGTAAAAAACCACGTTTCACAGATTATCACGTCGGTTATATATAACCGACGTAAAAAATGGTGACGTAAATAACGTTTTTTTGCACTAGTGACACATTTCAAGAAAAGTAGAGGTTTTAGAGATTGAACGCAATAAGTAGAGCGAATAGTGTTGCGTGTTTACTAAATCTTTGCATTTTTACTGTATTTTTTTATGCATAAATATATGTGTTTAGATAAAAACTAGGGTGAAAATCAAGGGAAACATTAAAAAAATACAACTCGATGAATAATGGGGAGCATCCATGCCCACCGTTGTGTGGAGTGGTAACAATACACATTTTGGTCGACTATTGCATCACCTGGTTTATTGTCAACTAATGAGAATGGTGGTGTCATTGAGGGCTAAATAAGGCCACCAAAGTGGCTAAAATTAAGGAGAGAACGTGTCAATAGTCTGAGGGGGGGGGACTCGAGATCTATAACAATCATATCATTTTTTAACCATTAAATTTATAACTAATAATGGGTTTAACTAAAGATGATAAGGAAAAAGGATGAAAAGTATAAGAGGATCATGACTCTAATCTCAAAGAACTTAAAAAAGGGACAGGGTAAGTATAATGGAAACTCCCACTGAAATGCTTTAAATGTGGTGGTATTGGAGTTGGTGTCCTAAAACTAAATGTTTGTACTCTGATTACATGTATATTCAATGTATTGAATATTAATAAAACTTATTATTACATATTGTTTGTTGTTATGCATGACTCTGATGTAATAATGTCCTAGAGTATATGTCACATTGATAAGGTCATGACGGTTTCCCACTATGATGGAAACTTTAATGTGCTATAAAGATATTCTTCAATAATGTTATGCGGTTGGATGATGTATTATAATGGGATGCATAATAAAAAGACTGTCATGTGTGAGTACTCGTAAGAAGATAATGGTTCTTCTCATGAAGTCCGCACTTGTTAATCTCTAATATGAGAGATTGTGAGAATATACTCGCCAGTAGGAATTCTGCATGTTTTGGTGTTATCAGATATTCCTATCTATGAGTGTGTGTGATGATCCTTAGACTTTAAGATTATTATTAATGCATGTCACGACTCGTGTACTTAGATGTATTTTATAAACCATGACGATAACAGTTTATGGCGAAGTTGGATACGTTAGGTGTGTCACGAGTGACATATCATTAATGAATAAGTTGAGAAGTGATTTTTCTCTTATATATTTATGGAAACTGCCATTTGATTGGAATAGAACCGTCACATTAAATTTTACAGTCATGGTGTGATGATGTGTTTATTTCATATAGTCAAAGAAAGACATATCGAGTATATAGGTTGGTGACACGGATGTGCAACCTGTTTGATGAGATATTGCGACAAAGGAGTTATATTACACAGTGAACGTTCATATGTGGTTGTTGATGTTGTGACATTAAGTTTTTTCTCTTGGGTGTCTTGACCCATTGTTATACAGTAATTTTGGACTTTAGACAAACTCGCCTAATGTCAATGAGAAAGAATCCTATAGGGTCACATACTAAGTGTTTTCGTTGATCTCAATTAAATTATATTTGATTTTAATTAATGGAATAAATATTATGCTCAAGTTCAAGGAATAATTTTATTCAAGTTATATTGATCACATAAATTAAACAAACATATATTCGTTGGTTTGTGAATAAAATATTTATTAATGAATAAAATATTTATTATGTTGTTTAATAAATGTTAGAGGAGTTCGAACGGATCAAAACCAAGTTCGATGACAAATATTAATTAACAAGACCGTTACATAATATTTATTATTACGCAAGTTGACGCGTGCCACAAAATAATAATAATATAATTATTATTATGTGGCATGGAGTTTATTAAAAATAATAAATGTTATTTAATGGCAGGTATACAATTAAATAATATTTTAACTTAAATCTCAACTCTATAAATAGACAACTATGTTTATTGTGCAGAGCATTCAAAAAATGAGAATAAAGAATTGTTGCGCACAATGAATTATCTCTCAACTCCTCGATTTCTCTCCCTTTCATGAATGATAAGTGCTAGAGAGATTTTTTTAAGACCGAAGAACGAGTTATCAAGAAAGAACAATGCAAGACATTCAACTCACCACACCAACACCCGAAGGTCGAGTGATGTTGCTCAGAGATCATATAAGCACATGTGGATCACTGCTAGAGGGATTATATCCTTGGATCCTCACAACGTAATGAAGATAATTCAAAAGGGTATTTTGGGGCGATCAACATTCACCAACGAAGAAAGTTCCTAAGACCATGTATTTATTTCTTCAAATATTAGATAAATTAATTATAAATTTGATGTATAAGATCCTCTCTCTTGATTTTGGGTGATGAACATTAAAAGAAATTTTAATATATTTCCCACCTCTGTATGTTTTCGTTGTGCCCGAAACCATCAAGTGACATCAGAGGGGCCACATTTAAATTTATAATTATTTATCTGATTGTTGATCCACACGCAAGTGTGGTTAGATTTTCATTTCATGTTATTAATTCTTTAATTCGATTTGAATTAACATATTATCGACATATTAATCATGTTCGTTTAGTGTTTCATTTTCTTAAAGGTTTAAGAGCAAATGAAGAATGACTGGAGATGTCATCGAGAAATGCCAAATCTCTGGCTGGTAAAACTGGGTTACACAGCGCGCGGCCGGAGCACACACCATATACCCATGCGCATTGTATCTAGATGTGTTGAGAAATTAACTGCATGCAGTGCTTTTACTGCACACCATGTGTTGACCGGGCCAACCTGACACACGGCAAACAGATATAGGGTGTGAAACTAGCATGTACACATCGTGTAGTCCGACCGAGTTAACACATTGAAGCCCCAGACACATGACTTGGATATACGACAACTGAGGTACATGACATGTAGTTGGATTTACACTTTGTATAGTCTCCCATTAATGGGAAAAAATTAAAATTACATTAAATTTAAAAATTGAAGCATTAAAACTTTATTTTATTAATTGATACATTGTTGTGTGTTTAACAATTTAATAATGATTTTAAAGAATTTTAAATGTTCAATTAGTTTATTATAATTAATATGTCATTATTGGTTCTGCCATCTATTTTCCATGAATGTCATTAATGAAGAGCATCTCCAAATAATATTGGATGATCATTAAGATGAAAGAGAATTACTTAATTAACTAATGTAAGTGCGTTTATCTTAAATAATAAAAGAACGAATAAAGAAATGAATGCTAGTAATTTAATTTTGCATATTCGTTGCATGTATGACCATTCACGATCTTGATTAATACATGTGTATGTGTTGGATGTTTTAATTTAATTTATTACATGAGTTTAGAACTATTTAATATTAAATTAAATGATAACATACGAGTCATCCCTCCCTCCATTATTATGAAGGACCTGTGTATCCAATGATATTTATGTAGTCCCCTTTAATCAATCTTTTGGTTTCTCTCACCTGCGTGTGAGTAATAAATATTTGTAACTAATGGAGCATCCCAAGGCATGTGGAGGTGGTTTAAGATAGAACCATAATGATGCAAACTCATGTAATACACAAGTGGACATGTGGACATGTGGAATTATGTAACTCATGCCAAGACTGTAAGGGTTGGTGTCCTGAGAACCAACTGTTTTGTACTTTGATTACATGAATGTTCACTTATTATATATTATTCATTATTCTAAATGACTATAATATAATAATGTCCTGGAATATTTGTTGCATTGATAAGGTCATGGAAGATCCCCGCTATGATGAGAACCTTGAAATGCTATAACAATATTCTTAAATAAAGTTCTACGGTTGGATGGAATACTATGATAGGACACATAGTATACAAACCGTCATGTGCGGGTACTCATAAGAAGACGAGACTCTCTCTCATGGAGTTTGCACTTGGTAATCTCCAAGACAAGAGATTATGAGAACAGACCCGATAGTAGCAATTTCGCATGTCTTGGTGTCATCAGACATTGCTATCTACGAGTGTGTGTAATGGTCCTTAGACTGGAAGATTATCATTAACTCATGTCATGAGAACAGACCCGCCAGTAGCAATTTCGCATGTCTTGGTGTCATCGGACATTTCTATCTACGAAATTTGTTATCCAATATGGGAGATTATGAGAACAGACCCACCAGTAGCAATTTCACATGTCTTGGTGTCATCAGACATTGCTATCTACGAGCGTGTGTAATGGTCCTTAGACTGAAATATTATCATTAACTCATTTCATGACTCGCACACTTAGATTTACTAACGAAAACCGTCACACAGACAGTTGGCGGGAAGTAGGGTACGTTGGGTGCGTCACGAGTGACATGTTGTTAATGGATAAGTCAAGGAAGTATTTGTCCCTTCCATTTATGGAAGTTGATATCTCGGCCCTTTGATTGAAATAGAACTATCGCATTAAATTCCATGGCCATGGTGTAAACGACGAGTTTATTTCAGGTAGTCAAAGAACGACGAATCAAGCATATAGGTTTATGACACTACCATGAAACCTGCTTGATGAGATATCGATACAAAGAGATTAAATTACACAGTAAGCATTCGTATGAGGTGATACGTCAATGCAGCGTCAACTTCTTTCTCTTGGGTGCCTTGTCCCGTTGCTAGACAGTAATCTTGGACTTTAGGCAAGCCCGTCTAATGCCAATGAGAAAGAGTCCTAGAGGGTCACACACTAAGTGTATTCAAGTATCTCAATTAGAATAAAGATTATTATTGTACGTGGTTTAATGATTATTCATGGAAGCCTAAATTGTTTTAATGATAGAGGAAGAAGGAAATGAAAAACAAGATATACACGTCGTGTATTAAAGATTACACGCCGTGTAGTTTTTCATGGAAAACAAGTACACGCCGTGTATTAATAATTACACGCCGTGTAGTTTTCTTTATGGAAAGGAAATGAATAAATGAAAACAAGATATACATGTCATGTAGTTTTCAATGAAAAACAAGTACATGCCGTGTATTTATTAATACACACCGTGTAGTTTTTCCAGTCGGGATTTTGAGGATATAATATTTTTTTAAATGATATTTATTATAATCAGCATGGGCGCATGTCAAGGAATTAATTATTCAACCTGGGGGTTTTAAATAAGAGTAAATGAAATAAATAAAACATGTAACATTTTTATTTATTGTCATAACTCTACAACCTCAAACCTGATTATAAATATCCCCACAACCCCAAATCTTTTTTGACACATAAGAGAATCATTGTGCACAACACCTCTGGAGAATTCTTTCAAGGCCGAAAGAACCTCTTCCTCCAAGAATGCTCTCAAGACCGAGAGAGATCCTCTTCCATCAGATCAAGATGATCTAAGGCAGACAACGCAAGTAAAGGTTTCTCCACACTAGCACCCGGAGACTCCTTTGGCGACGTCTCGAGATACGAGGTACACGTGTGGATCACCGCTAGAGGAATTCTACACTTGGCTTCTACGACGCAACGACAAATCACATCAGAACATGATCAAGAACATCAATGAAGAAATAACACCCAAAAAGTATTTCTTTTAAATTGATTAAATTAATTATAATCAACCTGTAATGATCCTACTTTGTGGTTCTAGGACTTTCCTTTTCTTTGTCTATTTCTAAGATTCGATCCGTGGAGACTGGCGTTTATCGTCGTATTGATCCCGAATTGATCATTGTTAATGACAAAAAGCCAAGTGGGCACATCCACCCACGCGCTTCCGCTGCGCCCGAAACCTTCAAAGACTGACAATAAGAGTTATTTCTCCCAGGTCAAAGGTTGATTTAATGTCTGCTCATTAAATCAACCGTTAGATAAAGCTCATGAGCGGGTCATTTAATCAATTAATTATTTATGTCTATGCAATTATTTATTTTTTGGATGTAAGGCCACAATCACATAAATAAATGAATTAATGTGCAAAGATAAAAATTAAATAAATGAATTATGCATAAATGTTTTATTCAACGTGATTAATTAATTAAGTAACATCCACTTAATATTAACAAGATGTGTAAAGGATAAAACAAGATAACATTTATGTATAATAAATTAAAATCCATCAATTAAATATTAAGTCATACTAAACCTTTCATTACTTGATTGGGAATGAAACCATAGAACTAAGTGTAGTACATGACCAAAGTCTAGATACTTACTTTTATCGAGGAGTTCTCATGAGAGTTTTGGGACGACTTAACCGAAATTATATTGAGTTTAACAACCAAAGTCTGTTCAATATAAATTTGGAGGCAAGTGTTGAGGAAATCCAAGTCAGAATTTCAGGATAGGGAAATCCACTCAACGAATCAAGGAGCTACAAGTTCGTAGTTGGAAATACCGCCTGCTTAATTACTTTATTATGGTTTTCATGGCCAAAGTCTAGATTATTAAGAAAAGTAATAAGGATCCTTACCACTAGAATGTTACAACAACTAGACATTCTGAGTTCAATGGTGAGAGCTATCGAGACTTGATAAAATAATGGAGATTTAATAAATAAATAAAAACATTTAATTTATTAAAATCTCACTTATTTTGTAATAAAGCAAAGTACTAATAATATGATATTTTTAATTGTAGAATAAATTGACAAGTTCATCATCCACACTATCCCTATGATCAATATTGGAGAAAGATAACCTCATAACTGGCAGTAACTTCTAGGAGTGGTTTAGACGCCTTCGAGTTGTACTATGTTATGAATGAAAATCTTACATACTAGAATCCCAAATGTCTGATCTACTTGCTAAAGATGCAAGTGATAAATACTTTATTGTCTATGAAAAACATTTGAGCGGTGTGGTTGACGTTCAATGTTTGATGCTTTCATTGATGTTTAGTAAACTAATTAAGTCTCATGAAAATATGAATGTGTATAACATGCTTGAGAACCTTCGTGGTATTTACTAGGAGAGTGTTATACATGAATGATTTGATATTTTCAAGGTGCTCTTTCAGAGCAATCTTGTAGAGGGTGTCACAACTGGGCCTCATGTAGTCAAGCTCATTGGATGCATTGAGAGCTTAGAGGTTCTAGGGTTTAAACTCCCCAAATAACTGGGCACCGACCTCATTATGACATCACTCCCTCATAGATTCTTTATCTTTGTTGTAAATTTTAATATGAACAACATTGAGAAGTCTCTGCCATATCTTATTACTCTTCTTCTCAAATTAGATAAGGATACAAAGCGTGAAAAACCTTCCATCCTTATGGTGAACAAATAGAAAGGGAAAGCGAAGATCTTTAATCCTAATACTTCTTCATGCTCTTTCAAGAAGAGGAAGATCAAGGGTAAAGTAAGGGAACGAGATGCTTTCATGTTTCACATGTGGCAAAAAGATCCATTGGAAGAAAAACTTCACCCATACAAAAAATCAAGGGGAAGCTTCATGTGCATTTTTTATTGAGTGTAATTTATCTATTTCTACAAATTGGGTATTAGATATAACTTTTGGTTCTCACATATGTATTCAAATACATGATCCAAGTAGATTTAGAACGATTAACCAAGGAGAGGCAGATCTTCAAGAAACCATCGAAGTTAAACTTGATGTTGTAGCTATCAGGGATTACCACCTCACATTGCCGACTATAATGATCTTGGTTTTAAATTGATATTATTATGTGCCTTTAGTTACCAAGAAAATTATTTCTATATCTAGACTTGATATAAATGGATTTATTTTCAAATTTGGGAATAAATATTACTTCTTTTATAAAGATAACATTTGTTATAGTAAGACACATTTAAATAGCGGTCTTTATTTGTTGGATGACACGAACCAAATAATAAAGATTGATAATGAAGTTACTTCACATGACTCATACCACACCCAACATTAGTATCACCAGCTAGGTTATGTAAATGAAAAGCGCTTGACTAAATTACATTAAGATGGATATTTAGATTCTTTTAAACTAAAATCACTTGGTGTATGTCACACATGTTTACAAGAAAAAATGACTAAAACCCTATTTAGTGGGAAAGGTGAAAGAGCTAAAGAGCTTCTTGAATTAGTTCATACCAATGTGTGTGGACCATTTCCTATTGAAGCAAGGGGTGAGTACTCATACTTCATAACTTTTACTAATTATTTTAGTAGATATGGATGTATATATTTAATGAGGTATAAGTCATATATTTTTGATAAATTCAAGGAATACAAGAATGAAGTTGAGAACCGGCTTGGTAAAAAGACTAAGAAACTTCACTCAGACTGTGGTGGAGAATATCTCAATCAAGACTTCATTTATTATTTATGAGATTTTGGGATTTTATCTCAACTCACTCCTCCTTGTACGCCTCAATGGAATGGTGTAAGAGAAAAGAATAACCAAACCTTATTAGACATGGTGAGATCAATGATGAGTCATGCGATTATTCCATTATCCTTTTGGAGATACATGTTACAAATAGTAGCATACATACTAAACTGAGTGCCAACTAAAGAAACAAACAATATACTATACCAATTATGGAATGGAAAGAAACCTGTGTTGTCTTACTTACACACGCGGGGTTGCAAAGAATTTGTTAAGTCTTATTCAGGTAACAAGCTTTCACCCTAAGGTAAAAAGTGTATCTTTATAGAATATTCTAAAGAAACAAAGGGATACTGCCTATACAATTATTCAGAAAAAACGGTTGTGGTTGACATACGTTTGAAATTTTTTGAGGGGGGTCTTATCTCTAAAAGAGATAGTAGGAACAAGATAAACTTTGATGAAGTCCAGACTTAAGATACACAAGAGTTAGGAACAAATTCCACAAAGCCCCATGGAAGAAGAAATTGTTCTAGAGACACAATTAATGTGTAGGAGTACTAAAGAGGTTAGAGAACTAGAACAATATGGTTTTATAGTCACCGAGGATAGTGACTCATTATTAGTTGATAATAATTATCCTCTAACCTATAAGGAAGCAGTAAGTGGCACAAATGTTGCCAAGTGGCAAGAAGCTATGAATTATGAAGTGGATTCCAAGTACTAAAACCAAGTCTGGATTTTGGTAGAACCTCTATTAGATGTAAATCTCATTGGTTGCAAAGGGGTATTCAAGAAGAAACTGAACATGGAAGCACAATTCAGTGCCTATAAGGCACGACTGGTTACAAAAGGGTTTAAACAACGTCAAGGCATTGAATATGAAAAACCTTTTCACCACACTACCACAAAACATGACAAGGGAAACACTTCCCTTTATCAATGATAAGTAGAAAGTGCTGATAAAGGGGTGGGCCTTTTTCAGCACTATCTAAAAGCACTGATAAATGTTCCCTTTATCAGCGCTAAAACAAGCGCTGATAAAGGGTATATTTATGAGCGCTATTATTAGCACTGATAAAAGTTTTTATTATTAATTTATATAAAATTATTATATTTATATTCAAAAATAATATTTATTTATATAAATTAAATAAAAAACAAATGTTTATAATTAATATATATTTTTTAATAATTCAAAAAAATATATATAATGTTTTAATTGAAAAAAATATTTCTAAGATTATAATTAAATAAATAAATAAATATATAATTAAATAATTATAATATTATAATAAATTACATTAAATAATAAATATATTTATTATATTTATTGGATTAATTCATTGTATTTATTATATTTATTATATTTAATATATTTATTATATTTATAAATATATAATACATTTTAATATATATATATTTATAATTAAAATTATTGAATATATGTGTGTTTTCCAATGAATTTGGTCAACGAAAAAAGTGATGATAAAATAAGTATTTATTAGCGCTAAAATTATAGCACTGATAAATAGGTATTTTATCAGTGCTTTTTGAGTGCTAATAAAGATGAGCCTTTATCACTGCTAAAAAAGTGCTGATAAAGCTTCCAGTGGTTTTTTATAAATGAACCCTAAAGGCCCCTCCTCCCTCACACCTATTCAAGCCTTCGTGGAAGCTGAACCCTACGCTATCGACCTCTCCTCCACCGCGACCCCTCCTCCTCCTCCTCCATCATCGCTGCCTTTTCCTCCTCCTTCGCCACAACCCTCCTCCTCCTCCTCTATCATCGCTGCCTTCTTCTCCTCTGCCACTGTGACCCCTCCTCCGCCATGACCCTACTCCTCCTCCTCTGTCGGTGCTGCCTCCTACTCCTCCTCCTCCGGCCGCTGACTCATCCTCCTCTGCCGCGGCCGCCTCCTCCTCCTCCTCCTCCTCCTCCTCCTTCTCCTCCTCTTCCTTGTGCGGTCCCCTTGTCCATGTGACCTGCTCTGGCGCACCCTCCTCATCAGATGACCATCCCGACAACCTCCTCTACAATGCATGGATTCCCCCCGGTGAGTCTCTTATGTAATGAATTTTTACTCTTCTACATTAGAAATATAGTTGGTGTGTAGAGTTAGGTCTAATAGAACCTATAGTGGTATTGGTTCATGTTATTAATTACTAATAGCCTAGGTTGAAACTGAGTGAATGGGATTATGATCAATCATGTTGTAAGGGTCATGGGTGGAGGTTTCTGTGAGGGAAGAATTATGGAAATCACATAGAAATGGTCTTTATATGGATTATTAATTGGGGTAGAGTGATAGTGATGTGAACTTTATTGGTAAATAACATGCATTTACTATAGATTTGGCTATCCTGAGTTGTGGACCTTTGTGGTAGTACTTCATAGTGTGATTGGGGGGATGCCTTGGTGGGTACTAGTGATGGAATAACCAGTGGGTAGGTTGTTGTGTGAGATATATCAAGGATTATTTTAAATCTTATATTATGTTGAATACATGGTTTGTATTGATTATCCCACAAAAAATATTTATCATGGCTATATAAAATTGTGACATCTCCTTTAAAACCCTTATGGGTACAGTATATAAAAAGGGGGTGATTATTATGTTAGTGGAAATGATAATGTAGATTCCTTATGACCTTAAAGGTAGGGAAATCCACACATGGGGTGGTGTAGGTTGGTAACTAAATATGAATAAAGAGATTTCTTGTTGATATATTGTTACCTATAGGTCTTGGGATCATCATGATATATTTTTTAACTATAGGATATGATAATTATGGATACGTTTAGTGAGGCTTCTTAGGATGGGTAATGTATGAGATTCTTATGTAATAGACTCTTGATCAATGCTAGGTATCAATCATTGGCTATCTAAGATCTAGGATGAGGCCTATCTTCCATGCTTGTTCATTATATCTTAATCGTTATTATATATCTATGATGAGGATGAGGTCCAGAGAGATTAGGATTTCAATGTAGATATAATCCACTAAGGTGAACATTCTTTCAATTTTTTTAAAGTTTATGTTTGGCTATACATCATGGGGTATATGCGATTTTCCAAAAGACATAAATTATTTTAGTGGTTCAGATTGTGTTGGAGGATAGATATGTTATACCCTCCCTAGGATCTGCTTTATGTATGTTCATTTAATCAAGGGATCTATCTTACATTGGTATTCCTTCTCAGGCAGTAAGTTGGATCTTTTATGACCTTATCATGATCTACTTCTAATATATCTTATTAGCCATGCAGAATACATTGTATTAGTGATTTAGATTGTGTTATAGGTTAGATTGGTTATTCCTCTTTAGGCCCTCCTTTATGTATGTGAGTTTATCCATGGGACCCACCTTATGTTAATGGTTTGGATCATGTGGGAGGTTGGCTATGTTATGCCCTTCATACTATTTTTTGGGGGGTGTATGTTATTCCATGAGGCATATAATCACATCACAATTCATGATCAAGATTTAATGGTTCTGCCTAGGTGAGGAGTGTTGCGGTGTATACCTTGTGGTAATTCAACAATGTGACATCATAGGGTACACTATGCAATAGACCCTTAGGCTACACCATAATGTACCCTGTTCTTGAAATGAAAAGAGATTTTTTTAGTCTTTTTAATGAGGTTACCCTATTCCTTATTAGCCACTCGATCCCATCACCCAAACCCCTATTCCCCATAATTTTCTCCTCTCATAATTCACTCTTTAGGACCCCTAATGGTCATTTCATAGCGGACACCCCCTTGGACAGCCCACACCCCTACAGCCCCCCACCCAAACAGCCCCCCCCCCACCTGGGCAGCCCACCCCCTACCTGGACAACCCACACCCCCTCCCCCACACCCCTACATCCCCCTACCCCCTAGACATCCCCCTCCTTGGACAGCCCACACCCCCTCCCCCACACTCCTGTAACCCCCCGAACAACCCAAATGTTCCACTAACCTAAGAGGCGTTCATGATCCCTACGAGATAACAATGATCCCCTGAAAAAAAAAGATACAATTAATGTGGAATATTTTACCCCTAAATTAAAGTAAATTAAAAATGATCTTTCTCCTAAAAACCAGACATGCCCCATTCATAAGTTGAACATCTAGGAAAATATCAGATACACAAAAAATAAATAAATAGGAATCATATATCATATATGGAAAATAAAATCCCACTATTGACCAATAAAATTGTTTAACCATACATTTCCCATTCCTAAATCTCATTGGACCTATTTTGGATAGGTATAACATATGAGTTTTAATTTTATGTTTTCTTTTCAGTTGGAAATCTCCTATGTCACGCGCCTCTCCTCTGCCACGAACGCACCTCTACCACGCACTGAACGACACCTTCGTGGTGAGTTTTTTTCTCTTACTTGTTATTTTCCTCTTATTATCATGTCATTAATATTTGATATTGATGGTTATGTTGTGAAATGTACGAGCTAAACTCCCCACTAAAAATCGTGGCCGTTGGTGGTCCTTGTTTGTGCACTAAATGAATTGCATGTTGGTTGGTTCTTGTTTAACATTTGAATATAAAAATTGGTAATTTAAGTATACTTGACTAATGAATGAATTCCCCAAGATGATAAAAATTTTGTGATAACCCCTGAATTAACAAATGGAATTGAATAAGGGATTCTTTGTAAAATCTAAAATTGTGTTTATTTGGTTTGTATGGTGTTGTGATTGTGAAAAGGATTATGTGTTTGTATGGTGTTGTAGTTGTTGGCATGATTGGTATGCCATTTGTTTTCCATGTTGTAGTTCATCCACCATTGAATATCAATCTAAAATTTACCCATTTCAATGGTATCACCACTTTGTTACTAGTGCAATTCCACTGAATATTAGAAAACCACTTCACTAGAGGACTCTATGAGAAACTTTATGGTCACCCTAGTCAAATAACCACAACAACACAAGTAATGAATCCTTCCACCCGCAAGCACTCTATTAAAAATCATACCATCTATTAGTTTAGTACCATAGTTCTTGACTCGAGACATTATGTTTCTAAAGAAGCACTAAAAAACAGTTTACAACAATGCATATATATCACATGTGGGATACTAAAACATTATAGTGAAATGAATTCTAATATCTAGTTCCATTGATCAGGTGGTTGGGAAGATGGATGTGATCTACTTTGGTCTTGAGTAATGCATGGAGAGGTAAGGGTATTGTTTACTATATCTAGTTCCATTGATTATAATTGGATGATGACCCTAATTGAATATATTTTGTGTAATTATTTTGTTAAATATTAATATTACTATATCAAATGGGATGAATATGAATAAAGAATGAATGAATGACAATCGGTTGAAAAAATATTATAAAGATGGCATGAAAGAGTTTATCAAGTTTGCAAAAGATCATGCATATAACCCTTCCCAAATCCTTTGTCTGTGTTTACGCTGTTGTTATTCAAGAAAAATTAGTCCAAAGGAGTTGGAAGAACACCTGATCTGTCACGGAATAGATCGAAGTTATACATATTGGAATAAACATGGGGAAAAACGAATATAGGTAGTGGCTGGGGTAACAATGCATTTTATGGATCATCTGATATGATTACAAGCGTGAAAAATGAAGATGGTTATATGGAGGATGTGATTACATATGTGAATGATGATAAAGATTATATTGAGGAAATGATAAGGATAGTTTAAGATGAACTTCGTGATTTCCCAAAATTGTTTGAGAAGTTAAAGAGTTGTGTAAATACGTCATTGTATGATGGTTTCACTAAATATATAGTATTGTAAGCCATACTGAAGCTGTATAATTTGAAAGTAGGTAATGGGTGGAGTGATGCCAGTTTTACGGAACTACTTGCTCTCCTGAATGATATGCTCCCAGAAGATAATGAGCTCCTGAGCCGAATATACAATGCCAAATGAATGCTATGCTTGATGGGTATAATCTCTAAAAGAATACATGCCTACCCAAATGACTGTATATTGTTTTGAAAGGACTAAAAATCACTTAAATAATGCTCAAAGTGTGGTGCTTCTCAATACAAGAAAGATGAATCCAGTCCTATGAAAGTTGTATGGTACTTTCCAATCATTCCAAGGTTTAGGCATCTATATAGAAGTGAGGAGATTGTAGGAAAATTGACATGACATGCATATACAATAATTAAAGATGGGAAACTATGTCACCCAACAGAATCTCCTCAGTGAAAGAGAATTAATCATGAGTATCCTGAATTTTGAAACGAGCCGAGAAACTTTCATCTTGCGTTATCTACAGATGGAGTGAATCCTTTTGGTTTTCAAAGAAGTAGTCATAGTACATGGCTATTTATATTGGTAAATTATAACTTACCACCGTGGTTATGCATGCAACAAAAATACATCATGTTATATATGCTTATATTAGGACCAAAACAATCGGGTAATGATATTGATGTTTATTTGGCCCCATTGATCAAGGATTTAAAATTATTGTGGGTTTCAGGTGTTACGTTGTATGATGTTTACAAAAATGAAGATTTAACTTTAAGATCCATGTTGTACAGGATGATAAATGACTTGCCTACTTATGGAATTTTTTTTAGGATATAATATTAAAGTAACTCAAGGGTGTCCCATTTGCGAATAAGGTACACAGTCAATTAGGTTGAAACATTCATAGAAAACTGTGTTTCTAGGACATCATGGATTTCTACCCTGACGACATAAGTATTGATCTTGGATGACATCATTTGATGGAAGTCCAGAAGAACATACAACACCGTCTCCACTAAAAGGTGATCAATTTTTTGAGAAAGTAAAAGATGTGGACACTACTTTTGGTAAACCATTTTCAAAAAACCTTATGAAAACCGGTTGAAAAAAGAGATCAGTTTTTTTTGAATTACCATATTAGAATTGTCTATATGTCAAACATTTTCTTGATGTTATTCATATTTAAAAAAATGTATGTAATAGTGCCATAGACACATTGTTAAATGCACCTGAAAAAACAAAAGATGGAATTAAGGCTAAATTGGACATGGTTAAGATGGGAATACGAGAAGATTTGGCACCAGTGAAGGGTGAAAAATGAACATTTCTTCCTCCTACTGCTTACACTCTTTCTAGGTAGGAGAGATGTCAGTTTTACAACTTCTTGAATGAAGTAAAGGTTTTAGAGGGGTATTCATCAAATATCAAGAACATCATGTTAATGAGAGATTTAAAGTTAAAGGGTCTGAAATGACATGACTGCCATGTTTTGATGCAAGATCTAATTCCTATAGATTTACATTGATTTTTTTCCAAGAATTTTTACTATACATTAACAAAGATCTGTTCATTCTTCAAAGCTATATGTAACAAAGTTATAAGCCCAGTGAAATCTCGTCACACCGAGTGGCTTGAGGGTGAAGGAATTTCTGGAAGAGAGGTTGTCACAATCAATATTACAGATCAGGAGCAGGTCCACCTTTACATTTTTCATAATAGTTTTGACGTTGACCCATATGTTCAAACCCACAAAGAAATTCTTAGGCATTTGAATCCATCTAGGGATGAAAAATGGATATCAGATACACATAATAGACAGTTTATAGGATGGTCTTGGGACCATATTTTTAAGAAGTTAGATGAAAATCCAGACTCAATTTCAGAACGACTTTGATGGTTATCCAGAGGACCAAGTGTGTATGTATTATCTTACAATGATTATGTAGTTAATGGTTATACCTTCTTTACTAATGAACATGATGAAGACAATACCATGTAGAATAGTGGGGTTACACTTGTGGCTGAAGCGATTCATGTTTTCAGTGATAAGGACATAAATCCAATTTATGTGAATATGTAATACTTTGGCATCATCAAACAAATACGGGAGTTGGATTATACAAAATTCCAAGTGATGATTTTTCAATGCAAGTGGGTTGATAACAGGAGTGATGTTAAAATAGATGAATTGGGATTCATGAAAGTTGATTTTAATAAGGAAGGGGAGAAAGAGAAACCGTTTATAATGGTATCACAAGTAGTACAAGTATTTTATGTTCTAGATCCCGCAAACCGAAACTGGTCAATTGTTCTGTTATTGACCAAAACAACTAAAGGGTCAGATGAAAGTTCAACAGAGTATGACCCTTTCATTGGGACTTCACAATCATTTTTTAGTGGTCCCAATGTATATGGCATTTTGTATGTCAGATGAATCCACAATGAAGGGATTTACATAGTCGATAGAGGGGTCAAATATCTTCAGCCTTAAAAAAAGAGAGTTCAATAATCAGATTATTTGTTTATTATAATATACATTGTGTTACGTTATGTTATTATCTATTCACTGCTGCTTTTATGTAATCTAAATTAAATGTTAAACCACTTCTACAGATAATGACTTCTGCACCTATTGATGCGCCCAATCCTGAGGAGCAACATGTCTCTCAACCTGCTGCTGTTGGTCCCAGTGCAGAGTAACAACATGTTTCTCAACCTGTTGCTGCTAGTCCTAGTGCCGAGGTATAACAAGTTTCTCAACCTATTGTTGCTGGCCCTAGTACTGATGCTAGCACTCTGTAGAAACATAATGATGATTCTTCTGAGGAAATGGTAGGAAATGAAACCCTGACGACGCAAAAAAAAACAAGAGAGTCATAGTTTGACAGTGTGTTAGCTAAAATCCTTAAGGCAAAATCAAAAGGCATCAAATTTGAGGTGGGATGGAATAAGAGAGGCCAACATGTTAACCCCAAAAAATCCATATTTAGTAGCTACATTGGAATCGTCACTCAACAATGAATGCCAATTGATGTGCAGTCGTGGCACCATGTTGTCATCGGGCTTAAGACACTTATGTGGGAAGAGATTACAACAACATTATGATATCATTTATTTAATTTATTAAAATAAAATAAAATACTAAAATATTGACTTACTATTCATCATCCATTTCAGAGTGCATTTATAGTAGATGCCTCGCACAAGGAATATGTATTAAGAGTTGCGAGAAGGATTTATAGAGGCTTCTGCACAATTTTAATGAAATATAATCTTAAAGATGCCGAAGGGAAAATAAAGCCGCACCCACCTCCTATTTATGCACACTTGATATCCCAAGGAGCGTGGGATGCATTTAGCAGCCGTCGTGCAGAGCATACTTTTCAGGTACATTGTGTCTGGTAATACGTTGTTTGACGTTACTTGTATTCATCACTTTTATTGACTGTTTTTTATTTATTAAACAACAAATGAGTGATAAAAATAAAGAACGAGCAATAAAACCAGTGTACCTCTACCATAAAGCAAGGATGGGGTACGCTTCACTTGAGAAAAAAATGGTATGTATTTTAAATCTACCGTAATACCTTTATGTGACATAAAACAACACCATAACCATGTTCCTCTATTTATATGCATATTGATGAATCTAAATAGAAAGCCACTTCCATCCTAATCCATGTTCTATGGAAGTATGCTCGTGTAAATAAATAGGGGATACTAATAGATGAAAACACACAAAAAGTGTTGGAATCATGTGTAAATATGACATAATATAAATTTGATTTGCTTTAAAATCGCTATTATATAACAATGACTAATTATTTTCCTATATTTTCTATTTGACATGATCACAGGAATCAACAACACCCACACCAGATGCAGACATACTTTCAATAGCCTTGAAGTAGCCAAAACAATATGGCTGTGTCAGAGGTGCGGGTTTTGAGGTGACACCCCGAACATATTTTTAGAAAGAAAAACAAGTGGATGATCAAACCAAGGAAATGAAAAAGATGAGAGAAACAATAGCTATGTTTCAAGAATAATTACAATACTAGAGAGAGATGATAGTAAGTTTGATGGGGGGGAGACAAAGAAAAGAAAAAACTCAACAAAAACCCTTGTGTGAAGATCCCGCCCCACCCCCACCGGCTTTGAGGCGAGTCATTCCCCTCAAAAACCTGACTTGGATGAGGTAATCAATGTTCTAATAATTTTTTCTGTGAAATGTGAATCACATAGACACTGATTCCTTTCCTATACTAATATTCTATAGGGTGAAAATGACTGCGATTTATATCTATCAACTCCCACCTATTGCCTTGTAGTGAGGGCTACAATGTTCAATATGCAGAATGACATGCTACACAACAGGAAACTTCCAACAGATCATGTAAAAGTGTCAATTAACGTATCCAATGAGCCGAGCACCGTGCTACCTATTCCAAATGATGATGAAAACATTCATACGGTCGAACAAGTTGTTGGAACATTCATTTCATGGCTGT
This sequence comes from Viscum album, assembly GCA_963277665.1. Lineage (NCBI taxonomy): Eukaryota > Viridiplantae > Streptophyta > Magnoliopsida > Santalales > Viscaceae > Viscum > Viscum album. The sequence continues at coordinate 332,844,683 of OY728129.1, read as the reverse complement.
CAATTCTTGTAAAAAAACATATCAACAAGGAGGTATTCATTTTTAATTTATTTTTAAAGCTGAACCTTTAACATTTAATAAAAAAAGGTCTGAACCGATGAATGTTATTACAGAATGACAAATAGAAGGGGTGAAATGAAAGATCATCTCAAAACTATCTCAAGGATCAACCAACCAATTGAAACGATCTACTGAGAGCACCTTCACCCCGACCGTTCTATATCCACATTTAATATCATTACAGGCTCATGTGGACACAAAGTTTATAGACGAAAATACTCACATAGTTGATTTTGAAAAAAATATGCACAGATAGGAAAAATCTGATTTCATTAGTGCCAAAAATGTAAATGAAATCCTCAAGTATGAATGGCTAGGTGCCTCAGTTGTAAATGTATACAAGAGGTATGTTTTTATGATTTGATTTTACAAAATCTAATATACTATGATTATTATGAATAAATACATTTCATATTTTTCACAGGCGTATATATGAAAAAAATTGAAGGTATTTCCCCATGAACAAAAATTTGGACTCGTTGGTCCTCACATCACCTCTTCAAAAGAAGAAATAAATTCTGATAAAGAGGGTGAAATAATGTCATCCCTGCTCAAATCATTTGAAAATAAAATTATGGATGACAATCTCTTTTTAATACCAATGATGCATGGGTAAAACTCTACAATTTAATCATATCAACTATATTTTCATTTCTTTCATTACTTATTCCTTTTTGTGTTTTTAGGCAGCATTGGATACTGATTGTGGTCAATTTGGATACTCCAAAGATTTATTTTCTGGATTCAATGCATGGATATGCAACAAACCGACCATGCATAACAACGTTTTTCAATTTGTAATACACTAGATCCAACATTTTAGAACTAAACATCTAGTTATATAATTTATATTATTTTTAAGGAGGATTCTTTTATGATAGGGTGATGCATCAATATCGTCTACTTCATGGAATGAATCTAGGGGATAAGGGAAATAATGCCCACAATATCTACAACTGGACAAGTATCCTGGTATATATAATAATATTTCACTATCCAAACACATATCAAAACAAATTACTTATTTTTCTTAATGTTTCTGCAATGTCCAAAACAAACAAATGAAAAGTATTGTGGTTATTATGTTTGTAAATTTATGAAAGAGATCATATTTTATCAACAAACTAGCATCCCTAAAGAGGTATTTTCGAAAATAATTACTAGTTCATTTAAAATATTTATTAATACTTTATGTATTTATATTTTTTCAGTACTACCATGACTATCACAAAAACTCATATTCACAAGATGATATAGATGTGTTTAGAAACGAATGGGCAACATACCTAATGGAAGATTGTCCACAAATATGATGAAGGTGAATTCCTACTACTTGTGTTATCCTTATATGATCAATTGATATCTCCCTTGTTTAAACTTATTGAACATATATGATCACCCTTTATTATGTTTTATATCCTTAGGTTATGAATAATGGTTTTAGAAATGATTTGTCTTTCTAGTAAAGAAAAACTTAATGAGGGACTCTTATGAACTAGTTCTTTATGTTTCCATGTTTCCAAAAGCACTAGACCTAAACTATTATGGAATGGATCATTTATATTCTATATTTTGGTCATTTATGTAGGTGTTTCTACTGATGTAGTATGTTGGAAGAATATTGGTTGTGAAACACTCACAAATTTAATAAAAAAACTAAGGATTCTTCACTACTATTGGTTAACTACCACTTACCATAACATCTGATCTGAACTTCCGATCCGACATCCCCATGATGCTATCATCCGACACTATCTCTATGATATCATCATTGAGCTTTAAATGGGTGCAGGAAGAGAAGGAAAAGTGAATGATGAATGATGATATCATAGAGATGGTGTCGGATGAGAGCATCACAAGGACACCAGATCAGAATTTCAGATCATATGCTATGTTGAACGGTAGTTAACCAACAGTAGTAATGTGCACAAAGAATCATTATTTTTGTTATTAGCTTATATCTGGACCAAATAAACCCTTTGGAAAGATATAAATATAATGTTACGATATAATATGTCTATTTTAACGAAAAATTATATAATGAAACATTGACTTGATTTTCATTATTCCTTGTAGTGTTTGTTTATTTTAGAATATTTCTGTCCATGTGACATGCCTTTCTAGGAAGAGCAACGATGTTGTGTCTACTCAATCATAGAGGTAATATTGATGTTTGCACAGTAAAATCATTGTCCATAGAATTAATGCATTGTTTCATATTTATATTTAATTTATTTCTTTTATGTAAGGAATATTAATTTACTCATATGTGATATCAATGTATGAAATGGTTAGGTCATTATAGTTGGTATCATAGTAAATGGCCATACGACCATGTCCCTAAAATCATGATGGTCAACACCATCTCAAGTCTCGAGAGCCATGACCTTGTCCTGACGACTTCATCACCTTAAATCCCGATGATCAAGCCACCTCAACCTGGTGATCATCGTCACTCCAAGTATCTGAGCCAAGCCCCACATGAAGAACCACATCACCTCAATCCAGATAATTAACACCCACCTCAATCCTAAGGCCAAGCCCATTACATTCCTATGGAATCAAGTAACCAATATAACAATTAGATTCAATTCAAATTTACACTCAGCCTATACTTTCCAAGTTAGTCCAAACCTCTTACCTAGCTTAACCAATCATAGTGGAGAAAGATCATACCCATATGAATCTCATATAATCATTAGAAAAAATTAATAATCATGTATTTAATTAATTAGGTTATTTCTTGAACAACCCACACCGTGTATATGAACGCACCCCCAAAACACTCAAAAAATCAAGGAGAAAGTTAGGAACCACCTACCTTGTACTAGTATGTGCTCACTCATTTGTTATCATCCTCAAAATTGATCTGAAATGGAAGAAAATGGCATTTTAGATGAATGACTTGAAAATAGGAAAAAAGGGATCGCATGGATTTACCTCTCCATATGGTGAGATAAATAGAAAAGAGAAGCTAGAATAAATCTGCATCATAAAATCCCGCATCTCATAAATTACTCAAATAAACCCACATCATATATACATATGCATTCCCATCAAAATCTGGGTGCCTACGCACCTCGTATAGAACCTGCATCGCGTCAATGACCAGATACATACACACCTCACATACAAATCTGCATCGCTTCGATTCCCACATAAATCTCAATTCCAACACACCTCATATATATATAAACATCTCACATCATAATTGATGGAAACCTAGTAACCAGTGCCTAGTTAGTCCAAAAACAATACTCGTGAACCTCATGCACCAAAATTGGCCAAATCCAAAATGAAAGAAAAGCGCGGTTACACCCACGATGTACCTCTAACTATCATTAGATCCCCGTCCTACTCTGACCCTAACAACTTGATCGCGTGCTTCTGGCCTGATGCCCAACTACCTGAGTTCTGGCCTCCCTACGGAGCTTCACCAGCCACTAGCCATTGATCCCACTACTGGGTCCCACTATCTTTTACAAGACCTCCACGTATAGCTAAATCCCAACTACCCACTCCTGGTACTGCTCTCAGTCTGACCTCAGATCCCTAAGTATTCCCTATTCCTTGGCTCCCACCTGTCTGATAAGGATTACTACATAACCTCTCTAAATGGATCATCTGGTCGCATGCATGACACTCCTTCAAAACCTGATCACATTGGGCCACAATTGATGCCATATGATCTTACACCTTATTCCCTTTGTGCTACATATTCTTCACCTGGGTATTTGAGAGAATAATTCTACTTTTCCTAATGCAGTATGAGATAGAATAAGGGGTAGGGCAAGTACCTTGTAGCGAGTTGAGGAGAATAAGAGAGTCTATTTCAGCTTCGGCAATGACAAGGCCCTCTGCCAGCAGAGGGAAATACCTAAAAGGAGGGTGAGGGCTTCTGCTTGGATGGAGGTACCCTTTCCCAGTAAAACCAAGAAGGCGAACACAAAGGATCCCCTGGAATCATGGACCACCCCTCCTCCCTTCACTATCCCCTTGGAATAGGATCCATCCACGTTGAGATTTAAACCATAGGAAGGGGGATGCCACCGGACCCAATTGGCATGAGGGACAACAATTGGGAGACCGTGGACAAGTAGTTGCAGAAACTGGAGTGAGAGAGCATCATTCCACCCCTTAATGTATCTGATCAGATCGAGAAGAAGGCAGTGGATGCAGGCAATGATGGTCCACCCTGAGGAGATGATCCCTTCATAACATGCTTTGTTATGTGCTTTCCAAATACACCATGCACCTGCATGAAAAATTACAGCCCTGGCCGTCCGTTCCACCCCCTTATCACCCAAACCCTAAAGACAACAAGTGATGAAAGGCACATCATTTAGATTGTGGTTGTGCACAGTAGTGAATGCACCAATGGTATTCTAGAATTCTTGGGCCCAGACCCTCATAGAAAAGATTCTCTATATTTCCTCTTTGTGATCGTTGCAGCATGAGTAGTGAGAAACAGTTAGGATACCACATTTTTTGATATTGTCCTCTATGGAAAGGGCACCATTCCTCAGCCTCCATGTAAAAAGTTGAATTTAGAAGGGATGCGCTTGATCTAGAGAAGATTATTCCATTGATAATTTTGGGTTGGGGGAATAAGGATTCTATAGCCGAATTTAAAAGAGAAGGCTCCTGATCGATCTCATTGGAACCACATTGGAACCACATGTTTGGTTTGGCTGAGTAGAATACCACCAAACAGGCTAATTAAGAAAACACTATTTAGCTTCTTTGGTGACACATTAAACAATCCAACCCCTCTTAGCTCAATCCAGGTTCCCAATGAAAATCATAAGAAAGCATACATCATATGAGCCTAAGTGCCTATCATGATGCATAATCAAAACTCCCTTGCCATACTGGGCCAAGAGTCAAAATCCACATAATAGCTAAATATCACACCCAAGTGTGCCACCTAATGTGGAAATCAAATCAACTATAAAATATCAAAGTAAAACATCAATTTACTGCTGTTGGAAACTTAGTTTGTCCCCTGTGCATGGGGATGAAATCACCCAAACATAATATTTATACCCAGTCCTGACATAATCAAAAGAACAAGTGACATACTCAAAACCGAAAAAAACCCATTCGGATTGTTTTAATATTTTAAAACAGCGATCTATGACTCATTTGTGATGTGTAGGAATCAACCCCACCTCAATACGATGCACAATGTGACCGATATAACTTCAAATGTGTCTTTTTTATTAAAAATTGACATTTTATTAATGTATTCTTTCATATTAGTGTTTAATTTATTTCATTATTGTATTACTAACATAATATTTTTTTTCTTATATAGGTGAATTTTTTTTCTTGAGTTTGGATTCTTTGTTCAGCAACTAATACCATGGATGAAATTTTTTGAGAGGGGATCACAGATGAAAAAAGGACGAAACATTAATGTTTTTAACATTTTGTTGGATAATTGTAATTATAACCATATAAAACATTGTTTGAAATGTATATAGCAATGTTTTTCCTGTATTCATGATGTCAAGTAAATGTATATAGCATTTGCGAAACTCTTGTGCGGTGCTGTTTTGTTCTTCTATGCTTTGTTTGTGTAGGTGTTGTTTTGTGCAGCTATTTTGTGTGCAAGTGTTGTTTTGTGTTGTTTGTGTTGTTTGTTTCATTGAAAAGTACACCCATTAACATTGATGTCCAATGGAAAAGATTTTCATTAAAGTTCAAACATAGCATATAAGGTGTGAGTGTGCAATTAACTGGGTGTAAGCATTTTAAACAATAAGTTCAATAATATGTTCAATATAGTAGACAAAGTTCATGCTAAACACCTCAACGAAACAAGCATATTCAAATGACCAGCAGCATGTACTCCCCCCCACACTTAGTTTCATGCAGTGAAAATGTTTTATCACAATGAAATTCAGTTTTTTTTAAGCAAGGAGGATCATGCAGATTTTTAATTCATTAGTTACACGACATGCAGCAGAATTTTATAATACAAGCAGAATTTTAAGCAAGCAGAATTATATTTTCAAAAACAGGAGCAGAAAAATAAGTGTAACAAGTTGAAGTACATCCCTGACTAAGCTCTTGTCCAAAAATGACCATGGGAATTCCACTCCTTAAATGACAGAAGCAGCATTCCTAAAAATACAGAGCATATATGAGCATATATGAGAATGAAAAGCAGCACTTTATTTAAAGTAAAATAAGAACAGAACAAAAGTAAACACAAATAAATAACATGGGTTGACTCCCATAAAGAACTGAATTTTAAGTCTTCAGTTAGACTTTATTTAATTACAATTTTTATTTATTAACAAAAGAAAAGACCATGGGTTGCCTCCCATGCATCGCTAGGTTTAAAGTCCCCAGCCAGACTCACCTAGAAACTAACTGTAGTCACTGGGTGGATGTGGTTTCCTTAACAGGAACCACCACATGTGTTTGGACCAATTATTTTTAATAGAACAGTGAAAATTGTGGGCTTCAAGACTTAGCACAACAAAAACTAAATTCTCATCAGCTGTAAAAATCCCCAAGAAACACCCTTTAACAGTTGTGAGTATAGTGCTGTCCACTTCCAAATTTGTTTCAGAGTTATCAAGATTTGAGTTCACATGACTAGACAACATAGTACAAGGTGCTTCAAAGGGTGTAACATTATTTTCATGGCTATCTCTCTCAAATTCAACACTAATAGGTTCAAATTCAAGGGTGCTTATGGGTGAATACTGAATAGTAGGTTCAAAAGGGGATTCAATAAAGTGCTGAACAGAACTATGAAAATTGAAACTCAGGTGTGATTCCCTCTCTGGACTACTATCAGTATCATGAAAATAATCAGCACTCATCACAGGTGAGGATGGAAGTGACAAACAAAGAAGAGAATTTATTTTATCACCAATAGATTCAGGCCTAACAATGTTGTAAATCTCTTCCAAAAGTTCCTCATCAGTGAATGAACACTCAATATCTACTGCTTCGAATAAATCAATTCTGCAACCATCATCTAATGTGTGTTCAAGCTCTACTTTATGTTCAAGTTCAAAAGGCTCACTTTACAAAACAATTTCTATAGTGTTTTCTAGAAATTTCATTTCAGGAGAATAAATATTCAATTCAGCTTCAATGAAGTCATGTTCAAAATTGATCAAATTCAAACAGTTTTCCCTAGGAATGAAAACACTACTTTCTATTTCAGTACACAAAGTCTCAGAAAAATGATCACTATGAGAATAGAGAAATGCAAACTCATCAGTTAATTTTTCTTCAAAAATCATTCCCTCGGATTCATTATCCAACAATATTTCAGAGATTATTGGGTTTACAGGTTCAAAGCATTGAAGAGTAGTTTTCAGTTCAAGTTCAAAAATTTCAGATTCTTTAACTTCCAGGTTAATTTTCTCATCCAAATTATACCCAATATCAAATTCAGGCTCAATGTTCAGAATTTCAGAAATTTTGGGTGAAGAGTTTTTACCATTCAAGTTTTCAGTTTCAAGTATATCTTCAACCCGAGTGACTTCATTCTCAAAACTTCTAAAACAGTGATTTTTCTCAAAAGAAGGAATGATGCAAAGAACTGGGCTATCTTTTTCAATCTGTTTCAATTCATCTTCAAAATTATCCAACCTAACAGCATTTAAGTTCTTTATAGGATTTTCAATGTTGTTTTCTTGAATTTTTGAGTCAGTTATTTCCAAATTTAGTTCAACAGAGTCAGATTCTTCAGAAATAAAGTGTTGTTGTCCAGTCTCACAGTCACTCTATTCTTCCACTTGATTTTAAAATCTTTTAAAGACATTTTCTTCATATTCTTCTTGTTCTTTAACCCTTTGTTGCAATTCCAAAAGCATGGTTTCTATTCTTTTCATTCTTTGATCTCGCTCTTGAGAATCTCTAAGCTGAATCTCATGGGTTTGAGTTAACCAATTATTAATTTGCTCCACCCTAGAATCTAGTTTGGAATCAATTAATTCAATTTTAGATAGGGTGTCAGGACTAAATTCAAAGTTTTATTTATTCTCTTCAATGAAAGAAATCTGCTGTGGCTGGTTAAAGACACACTGCCAAGAAGTATGTCCATGATCACCACAACAAACACAGTAAGGTCCAGGTTGATTCCAATTCTCATTAACATCCATTTTTAAACTAAACTAGGTGAGATTAAACACACAACAGTTCACTGTGAAGCAGATTTCTCAAAATCAACACAAACAGTAGGTTCCAGTTCAAAACAGTTTTTTTTCAACAGATTTTTTTTAAATGATTTTTTAGTTTTTATATATATATATATATTTTAAACCCTAGACTCTCAGTGCGTGCCTTCCCCAGAAACGGCGCCAAATTTTGAAGAGTTCGGAGGTCGTCACGGCCCTAAAAATTACATTTATACTCCTACACTAGTACAACAGTGCAGGGTCGATCCACAGAGAAGGCAGACGAGTGATTTCTAAGGTTTTAAAACTTTAAACCCCCACTGTTGTCAGTAGTGGGAAAACATCTATTTTAATTTTTTTTATTGAAATGAAGTTGAAACAGGGCGACCAAACAAGTTTTTTATAGAAACTAAAATTAACACTAAGTATGATAAACTAGAGAATTACAATATAATAATATAAAGCAGAAAGACAAGGAAGCGAGATCAACAAAGTACTCAGGAATTCTAAACTACTAGTTCGAATGGATGTTCTCTCCACAACTTACAAGCTAATCACACTTTTAGAAAGACTGAAGAATTTTCCTCGCCAGGAAACTCAACAGGCAGGGGATTAGGTTTTGGAATTCGCCACACCAAAACTTAATCGAACTGCATCAAGGTTTTAAAAAGATAACATTTGGAAATGAACTCGCCATAAATTTACAAAGTTAATGACATTAATGTTCTGGAAGTTTCATTCAAACACAACCTCACCAGTCGAATTTGAATTGAAATTGAAATCATTGAAGTGTGAACGATCAAAATATTAGAAACAGAATCAATCTCGCCAATTGATTCTAATTTCGTAAAAAGATAAGCATACGAAGATTTAAAAATCATAACCAGAAGGTTTTAAAACTCCCGAGTTTAGAAAGTTCAATCTATGATCATATTGATTCAAGAAGTGTAAAACATCCAAGAATAGAGTACAAAAATTAAGGACAGAGGGAAGATATACTCCCCAAGTACTGCTCTGAACTTGGGCTCCTTGGTCTCCTGCTCATCTCCAGTGATGCTCCCGGGAGTCTTGCTATCGTATTGTCTGGCATGGAATATCGAATGAGAGTCTCCCCTAAAATTATGCTATTTCTCTGCTTAAATAACTTCTGTCATTCGCTGCATGTCACCGCTACATCTTTCACCGACTTCAAAAGTTCTTTACCCACGCACTGCGAAATGTGCGTTTTTTCGCGACCGGCACGTCGTGCAACCTTTTCTCACGTTACTAACTTCGGTCAAGTTAGTTGTAAGTATCTGGATGTTTCCCCCTCTCTTGAATGATCCTGCACACGATAATAACAAAAATAAATCAATTAAAACACAAAGAAAAAAAAACAATTATTAAAAAGTTAACTTAAGTTAAATAGAAAATATCGTAAATGATAAATATTATTTACTTTAATATTATTATGGTAATAAATTATTAAAAAGTTATTAATTTAATTAAGTTAGTAAAATAATTACTAAGTTACTAATTTTATCATTTTTAACTAAGTTTTTTAAAAATTACGATATAAGTAAAGAGGTAATTAATATAACTTATCTTGTATTAGTTATTTTTATTCACTACATTAATTGTTATTAATATAATAACTATTTAAGAAATAAAATTATTCCTTTAATCTATTAATTAGTTTATTTTAATTTAGTAATTATAATTAATACTTAAATTTTAATTATTTTCAAGTTAATAAGTATGTTTTATAATTTATTTATAATTATCATTAATTAAATAATTTATACTATTAATAATAAATTAATTAATTATTAAAACTTATTATTAAGTTATTTTTATAATTAAATTCATAATTTATCTAGTTATTAATATTATAATTGTTTAAGTTTATTAATTTTATAAATTTTATTCTATATTAATTTGACTTTGTAAAATTAAATTTTATGTAAAGTAAACTTTATTTAAAGTTTACTTTACTTTAACTTTTGATTTTCTCTTTTCTTTTTTTGTCTTTTGACTTAATTTTATTATTATATTTTGTATACTTTTTGTTTTTATTTATTATTTTTTTTAATTTACTTCCCTTCCTCCCCCAAATTGGCGCAGCAAGGGGGAGGGTTCTTGTTTCCAGGAAACCGGCGGCGCGGCATCCTCATGCTCACACCGGACAGCGGCGCATCGGCTCTTCACTCGGCTGGCGGAAGCTTCAACAGATGATGCGACTTATAGTGGTAGGGCGCGGATCTCTTCTTCTCCAGCAGACTCCCATGACACCCCAACCTCCTCTATCATCGGCGCAACATGGGAGGCTTCTCGGCGACACTTTAGCGAGGAGTGGCGGTCTCCCTCGACTCTGGTGTAGAGTGGCGGCTTCAGAAGGTGGCGTGGAAACTCGGCTTCAGCCTCCTTCACGGTTCGCAAAAGTTCTCATCTTCAGCGGCGACACCCTCCTCTACGGGTCCCCTTGCGGTAGTGACGACTTTCAGCAGCGGCAGACTCCCTCCAATGGAGGATCTGCAGTGAAGTGGTAAACACTCAACACAAAAGAACAATATGAAAATTGAGTTTGTAGAGAATTTTCTGTGTTGATTTGAGTTTGGAACTAAAAAAAATTCTATTCTGGTTCTATATTCTATGTTTCTTTGATTCTCTGGTTTGAATCGTTGTTCTCATTGAGTAGATTCTAGTCTGATGAAAGTGGAAAGGCAGGGGTGGTAATGGCGTGTTGCGGACTGGATGCTGCTAGAAGAGAAGGACATTGGTGGGTGTTTGTAGGTGTGTTGGTGAGTAATTTGGGGAAGGCGAGGAAGAAAGGCCGATGGAATGAAGGGTATCGGTGGCAGAAATAGGATAGGATTGGTGCCAGGGGTGAAACTGATAGGGATTTGGGAATCGGTGAGTCGCATTGACTCACCGATAGTTAAAAAAACAACTCACCGATAGTTAAAATAAAAAACAAGTAATCGGTTGTGAGAAATAAATAAACTATCGGTGAGTGCTTGGGACCGGACCGATAGCAGAAAAGGAGAAGGAAAAAGTAACGGCAGCAGGGAAGAAAAATAAATATTGGTGAGTACAAAGACAATCGGTAGGAGGGATGAGAGACCGACGGGGTAATGAAAAATTGTAAAACTGATAGATAAAATTTCAATCGGTTAGTCCCGACTCACCGAAAATAAGACACCGATAATTATAAAATCGAAGTGCAAACGGTGCGACGAGAAACCGATGATGATGTAATGGATCGGTGAGTTGATGACTCACCGATAGTTCAAAATAAATGAGACTGAAACCGATAGAAAGATCAGCGCGTCGCAACAACGGTGCGTCGCGAGAGACCGATGGTGTTTCGAAGCAATCGGTGAGTCACGACCCACCGATAGTTATAAAAAACTTCGGTATGACGTAACATCGGTGCGACACTCACCGAAAATTAAAAATTAAAAATGATAACAATAAAAATTAATTTACAACAAATTATAAAAAGAACAACACTAGTTAATAAACGCAAAAGATAATTTATCTAAACTGTTTAAGATTAAATAATTAACTACAATTAAAAACCACTTAATTTACTAGAAAACTACAATTAAAAGTAACTTAATTAATAACTAAGACTATAAAAGTTACCGTTAATTTAATTTATGTCTAAATAAATACAGAACACCTTAAATTAATTAACTTCGAACATAAAATTACAATAATTAAAATTAACTAAAGATATTAAAAGAAAAAGTTAATTAGTTAAATGATAAAATAAAACTTAGCATTAAGAACACATTGTTTTAATAAACTCTAACTTAAAATTAAGCACAAGTTAAATTATTAATTAAATAACACTTAAATGAAAAAATAATTAAATAATAAGCTGTAATTATGAAAGACTTAAATTATAATCAATTAAAGAACAGTTACAAGGCAACTGCAGCAAGTGAAAAGAGGAGCAACAATAACTCTTTATTTCAGCTTAAACTATTATCTACCTCACCAGTAGACTAAAATAAAATAAAAAATGAATTAATAACCAATCTGCGTACATAAAATAATATAATTAATGTTTAAAAACTATTAAATAATTAATTATTTAACTAATTGAAATAATAAAATTAACAGCGAACAATTTAATTTAATTAAAAACACATATTATTTAATTAAATAGTTGGCAGGACACATTAATTAACATGTTAACCTATTCTAATGTAACTAAATTAACAGATTAGATATTAAAATAAGGTCTAAGTTAATTAAATTGAATTACATAGATTAAATAATTGTTTATAATAAACATTAACTATTATAAAGTTAAGAAGATTCAAATTAACCAAACTAAATAAGACATAATTAAAGTTGAATAGTTCAGTAAGATTAAAATTATTAATTTAAAGACTAAAAACACATAATTAATTATAAAAAATGTTTAATTAACATATTTTGTGATAAAATTAAAAAAGTGCAAATATTAATTAAAAAGTGTCAAAATAATTAATTAAATTGATAAAAATTAAATAAAAGATATGGCAAAACTATGTTAAAATTGAGCCACATCATTGGGTGTGATCTTAAATAAAAATCACATCACAGGGAACTTGGCATTTATCATCACTAATTAAGCGTTGATAAATTGGGCCTTTATCAATGCTCAAAATAGCACTGATAAAGGTCACCCTTTATCAGCGCTTTTTTAGTGCTGTTAAAGGGGACCCCCCTTTTATCTTCGACGCGATTAACAGTGCTTTTCTAGCACTGTTAAAGGTGGTTTCTAGTGATTTTAAAAGCCCTATTTGTAGTAGTGCCAGTTTCAATGTTGAAATCCATCAAAATTATACTTCCCATTGCGGCTTTCCATGATTGTGAGATTTAGAAAATGGATGTCAAAACAACCTTACTTAATGAGAACTTTCAAGAAGATTTCTATATGATATTGCCTGAAGGTTTTGTGACTCCAAAGGATGCCAACAAGATATTCATGTTGTAAAGATCCATTTATGGATTAAAGAAAACATCCAGGCCATGAAACATTCATTTTGATGAGGTCATACCAAAATTTGGTTTCATAAAGAACAAATAAAAAGCTTGTGTCTATAAAAGGTTTAATGGGAGTGCATTTGTTTTCTTAATAGTATATGTTGATGAAATATTACCCATTGGAAATGAAATACCAATCTTATAGTCTGTTAAGGCATGGTTGAATAAATGCTTCTCTATGAAGGACTTTGGTGAGACAATATATATTCTTTGGATTAAGATCCATCGTGATAGATCCAAGAGGTTGTTTGACCTAATTCAAAGTACACACATTGACAAGATATTGAATATATTCAGTATGGAATGATCCAAGAGGGGATTGTTTCCAACATCACATAGCATTTATCTTTCTAGGAAAATATATCCCCAAACACATGAGAAAATAAATAGAATGACAAGGATTCCATATACATCAGTGATTGGGTCAGTCGTGTATGTTATATTATGTACTAGTATAGATGTCTCCTACACATTAAGTGTGGTAAGAAGATATCAAGTTGATCCATGTGACCGCCATTGGATGACAGTCAGGATCATCATTAAGAATCTAAGGCGTACTAAGGATATGTTCCTAGTTTATGGAGGAGATACGAAACTATTCATCAGAGGATATGTAGATGCTAGTTTCCAAATCGATCAAGATGACATGAAGTCACAAATGGGATAGATTTTCATTTTTAATGGAGGTGCTGTGAGTAGGAAGAGCTCAAAGCAGGCTATGGTTGTAGATTCTACAAAAGAGTCTGAGTATATTTCATCTTATAAGGAAGCTAAAGAAGTAGTATGGATGCACAATTTCATCCAATATCTTGGTGTGGTATCTAGTAGTAAAGATCCCATCACACTCTATTGTGATAATACTGTAGTGGAAACTCTTGCAAAAGAGACAAGGTCACATCAACATATAAAACACATACTTTGGAAGTATCATCTCTTGGGGGTTTTTTATTAGAGAGGTTAAGTTATAGTGATAAGTATTTCCAAAAAAAGATAACATGTCAGACCCCTTGACTAAAGCCTTAAATCACCAGAAACATAACTATCATGCAAGGTCTAGTGAACCGAAGGTCTTAGGTAGTTGTCTCTAGTCCAAGTGGGAGTTAATTAGAGTTGGTTTCCTAGGGCCAACTGTTTGTACTTTGATTACATGTATATTCGATGTATTGAATATTAATAAAAATTATTATTACATATTTTTTATTGTTTCTCATGACTCTAATGTAATAATGTTCTAGAGTATACGTCACATTGACAAGGTCATAGTAGTTCCCCACTATGATGAGAACCTTGATGTGCTATGATGATATTCTCAAATAATGTTTTGTGGTTGGATAACATACTATGGCAGGACACCTAGTACATATACTATCAGGTGCGAGTAATCGTAAGCAGATAAGGCTTCTTCTCATGAAGACCATACTTGGTAATCTCTAAGATGGGAGATTATGAGAATAGACCCGCTAGTAGGAATTCCGCATGTTTTGGTGTCATTATATATTCCTATCTATAAGCATGTGTAATAGTACTTAGAATTTAATATTATTATTAATTCATGTTACAACTCACGCACTTAGATGTATTTCATAAACCATGATGATAAAAGTTCATGGCAAAGTTGAATGTGTTGGGTGCGTCATGAGTGACATGTCATTAATGAATAAGTTGAGGAAGTATTTTTCCCTTCCATCTTTATAAAAGCTGATATCATGACCCTTTTATTAGAATAGAACCATCGCATTAAATTCCATGGCCATGGTGTAATGACGTGTTTATTTTAGATAATCAAAGAAAGACATATCGAGCATATCGGTTGGTGATACAGATGTGCAACCTTCTTGATAAGATACTGTGAAAAAGAGATTATATTACACAGTAAATGTTTGTATATGGTTGTCGACATTACGACATTAAGTTCTTTCTCTTGGGAGTCTTGACCCATTTCTAGACAATAATATTGGACTTTAGGCAAGCCCGCCTAATGCTAATGTGAAATAATCCTAGATGGCCACACACTAAGTGTTTCCATTGATCTTAATTAAATTCTATTTGAGTTTAATTAATAGAATAAATATTATTCTCAAGTCTGAGGAATAATTTTATTCAAGTTATATTGATCACATAAATTAAATAAATATTTATTCACCAGCTTGTGAATAAAATATTTATTTTATTTATTGAATATTTTAATAAATATTTATTTTATAGATTGTGAATAAAATATTTATTTATGAATAAAATATTTATTCTGTTGTTCAATAAATGCTATAGGAGTTCAAATGGACCAAGATTGAGTCCAGTGACAAATATTAATTAACAAGACCATTATATAATATTTGTTATTGTGCAAGTTGGCGCGTGCCAAAAAATAATAATAATATAATTATTATTATATGTAATGAGGTTTATTAAAGGTAATAAATGTTATTTAATGTCCAATATTCAATTAAATAACATTTTAACTTAAACCCTAACCCTATAAATAAACGACTATGTCTATTTTGTAGAGCATCCAAAAATTGAGAATAGATAATTGTTGAGCACAAAAAATTCTCTCTCAACTCCACCCTCCCTCTCCCTCTCAAGAATGAGAAGTGCCAGAGAAATTTCTTTAAGATTGAAGAACGAGATATCAAGAACGAACAATTTAAGACATTAGACTCACCGTGCTAGCACCTGGAGGTCGAGTGGTGTTGCTCGGAGATCATAGGAGCATATGCGGATCACTGCTAGAGGGATTCTATCCTTGGATCTTCACATCACAACAAAGGTAATCTAAAAGGGTCTTTTAAGATGATCAACATTCACCAATGATGAAAGTTCCCAATCCCAAGTATTTATTTCTTCAAATATTAAATAAATTAATTATAAATTTGACGTGAAAGATCCTTGCTCTTGGTTTCAGACAATGATTATTAAAATAATTTTTAATATATTGCCCATCGTTTCATGCTTCCATTATGCCTGAAAACATCAGGTGGAATTGGAAATTTTTCTATTGGTTTTTTAAAAAATAAGGGTGGTTAGTATGATGAATATGAAAAGGAAGAAAGTTTTAGGAATAAGAGATGAAGTAAAAACTCTAAGAAAGATAAGGAACCAGTTGAAGGAAAAAAAGATTCATCAAATGAAATAGAATGAGAATGTTAAGAAAAGAAGAGGATTAATACTCTTCTAAAAGTATTCAATCTAAATAATACATAGTTGAAAAGTTTATAAACTTCATGTATTATGTTTAAAAGTAAGAAGAAACCTCAAGTAGTGGTGAAGATGGTGAAGAAACCTACATTAAGTGCATGTTGAAAGTTGAGCTTGAAGCATGTAATGACCGAAACACCCAATACAAGAGGAAAATAAAATCCCTAAAGAAAGTGTTTGAGAAGATAAAGGAAAATAAGAATGACTACATTGATTAAATCTAAATCCTCAGAGTGAAACTTTCCGAGCAAGACAAAATACTGATATATTTTGAAGAGAAATCTGCTACAAAGGAAAAAGAGTTAAACAAGACATAATAAAGGTGTCTCAAAGATGAAAATACCTTAAAAAAATGATATATGACCACAAAAAAGTCATGGAAGTAAAGAGAATATCATCAAAAAATTCTGAGAATTGTTCCACAAAATCTCAAGTAAAATATGCACATGAGAATAATAAGAATATTAAATCTATTTTGGATAACAATGTGGTATTTAAAGGCAAATATGGGCAAGTTTAGACTAAGAAAAATCATTATAAGACCCTTTATATATCAAGGAAAGTTGGAGATAGTTTCAGAAGTGAAATTTCCATGAGGCAAAGGCAAAATTAATCTTAGAATATACCTAGATAACAAGCAATATTGTTGGTTCCAAGCGTAGCGAAAGCATTTCGGTGGAAGAAAATATATTAAAATTTCTTTTAATAATCGTTGCCTGAAACCAAGAGTGAGGATCTTTCATGTCAAATTTATAATTAATTTATTTAATATTGGAATAAATAAATACCTTAGATTTGGAAATTTCTTCATTTATGATTGTTGATCGTCTGAAATGGCCCTTCCGGATCAACTTCGTTGCACTTATGAGGATCCAAGGGTAGAATCCCTCTAGTGGTGATCCACATTTTCTCCAATGGTCTCCGAGAAACACCACTCATTATTCAGGTGATAGCATGGTGAATTGAATGTCATGTAATATTCGTTATTTGATCTTGAAGAAATTCTCTCTTAGGTTTCTCATTCTTGAGAGGGAGAGAGGACGAGGAGTCAAGAGATAATTTTTTGTGCACAACAATTCTCTATTCCCAAATTTGTAATTGGTTTAAAATGCTTCACACAATAGACATAACTGTCTATTTATAGAGTTGGGATTTCAGTTACAAAATTTAATTTCATAACAGCCATTAAATATAATTATAACCATTAATGAAATCCCATGACACATAATAATAATAATGATATTATTATTTTGTGGTGCGTGAACTTGCACAAAATGGATAAATAATATTTACCGACTCATAAATAATTATTTTATCACTAGATATGTTCTTGGTTTGTTCGAACTCCTCTTGAATTTATTAAACACCCAGATAAATATTTTATTCTCTTAAATAAATATTTTATTCACAAAATAGTAAATAAATATTTATTAAATATTCAATAAAATAAATAAATATATTTTATTCACAATATGGTGAATAAATATTTATTTAATTTATGAAATCAATATAACTTGAATAAAATTATTCATTATTCTTGAGAATAATATTTATTCCATTAATTAAATTCAAATAGAATTTAATCAAGACCAACAGAAACACTGTGTGTATGACCCTTTAGAATTATTTTTCATTGGCATTAGACGGGCTTACCTAAAGTCCAAGATTACTATCTAACAATGGTTCAAGGCACCCAAGATAAGGAACTTAAAGTCACAACAACGACAACCACATACAAATTCTCACTATGTAATATAATCCCTTTGTCATAATATCTCATCATGCATGTTGAGTGATTGTGTCATCAACCTATATTCTCAATAAATAATTCTTTGACTATCTAAAATAAACTCATCATTACACCATGACCATGGAATTTAGGGTGACAGTTCTATTTCAATCAAAGGACCGATATATCAACTTCCATAAATATATAATGGAAAAATCCTTCCTTTACTTATCCATTAATAACATGTCATTCGTGACGCACCCAATATACCCTACTTCCCGCCAACATATTACATGATGGTTTTCATCAGAAAATCTAAGTGTGTGAGTCATGACATGAATTAATGATAATATTAAAGTCTAAGTACCATTACACACATTCAAAAATAGGAATATCTGATGACACCAAAACATGAGGAATCACTACTAGAAGGTTTGTTCTCATAATCTCCCATCTTGGAGATTACTAAGTGCAAACTTCATGAGAAGAAGTCTCATCTTCTTATGAGTACTCTCACCCGATGGTCTATATACTATGTGTCCCATCACAGTATGTTATCCAACCGTAGAACTATATTATGAATATTGTCATAACACTTCAAGGTTCTCATCATAGCGGGGAACTAATATGACCTTATCAATGTGAAAAATACTCCAAGACATTATTACATTAAAGTCATGAAAAAAATAAACAATATGTAATAATATGTTTAATTTAATATTTAATACATAAAATATTCATGTAATCAAAGTACAAAAATTTGATTCTAGGACACCAACTCTAAAAAACTCCCACTTGGACTAGAGCCAACTACCTACGAATTTTAGTCCGATTGACCTCACATGATAATCAAGTTTCTACTGAGTCAAGGATTTAGTCAAGGGGTCTTCCGTGTTGTATTCCATGGAAATACTTCTCACTGCAACCTCATCTTTTTGAAAAAAATCTCTCAATAGATGATACTTATGAAGTATGTGCTTTGTCTGCTGACGTGACCTTGTCTCTTTTGTGAGAGCCACCAATGTAGTATTATCACAATAGAGTGTGATGAGATATTTACTACTAGGTAACACATCAAGATCTTGGATGAAATTTCACATCCAAACTGATTCTTTAGCTTCCTCAGAAGCCGCAATATACTTGGACTCTACTATAGAATCTACGACCATAACCTTCTTTGAGATCTTCCAGCTTACAACACCTCCATTAAAAGTGAATATGTATCCCATTTGTGAGTTCATATCATCTTTATTAGTTTGGAAACTATCATCTGCATATCCTCTCATGACTAGTTCCTCATATCCTTCATAAACCAGGAACATATCCTTAGTATGCCTCATATACTTAAGGATAGTCTTGACTGCTATCTAATGGAGGTCACCTGGACCAGCTTTATATCTTCCTATCACACTTAGTGTGTATACGAAATCTATTCTAGTACATAACATAACATATATGACTTAACCAATTGATGATATGTATGGAATAATTTCCATTCTATTTCTTTCCTCATGGGTCTGAGGACACATTTTCTTTGAAAGATGAATGCCACATGATGTTGTAAACAATACCCTCTTGGATTGTTCTATACTGAAGCTCTTCAGTATCTTGTCAATGTATATACTTTGAATTAGGCCAAGCAACCTCTTGGATCTATCATGATGGATCTTGATCCTAAGAATATATACTATACATCTCATTTATTTCATGGAAAAGCACTTATTCAACCATGCCTTAACATACTATAAGACTGGTATTTCATTTCCAATAAGTAATATGTCATCAACATATACTATTAAGAAAATGACTTCACTCCTACTAAACCATTTGTAGATACAAGGATCACATTCATTCTTTATAAAACCAAATTCCGTTATGGCTTCATCGAAATGAATGTTCCATGACTCGGATGCTTTCTTTAATCCATAAATGGATTTTTGAAACTTTCATATCTTATTGAAATTCTTTGGAGTCACAAACCCTTCAGGTTGTGTCATGTAGACATCTTCTTAAAGGTTACCATTAAAGAATACTATTTTGACATCCATTTTCTAAATTTCATAGTCATTGTAAGCCACAATGGCAAGTATAATTCTGATGGATTTTAGTATTTGAACTGGTGTAAAAGTTTTTTCGTAGTTAATGCCTTGATGTTTTTTAAACCCTTTTGAAACCAGTTACACCTTATAGGTACTGATTTTTCCTTCCATGTCTAGTTTCTTCTCGAATACTAATTTTCAACCAACGTGCTTTACATCCACTGAAGGATCTACCAAAATCTAGACTTAGTTTTGGTACATGTAATCCATTTCATAATTCATGGATTCTTACCACTTGGAAACATTTTTTCCAATTACTACTTCCTTGTTGGTTAGAGGATCATTATTATCAACTAATAATGATTCACCATCCTCGGTAACTAGAAAACCATACTGTTCTGGTTATCTAACCTCTCTTGTACTCCTACGCAGTACTTGTGTCTCTGGAATGATTTCTTCTTCCATGGGGATTTATGGAATCTGATCCCGTACCAACTCTTGTGTTCCTTGAGCCTCGACTTCATCGAAATTTATCTCACTCCCACTATCTCTTTTGGATATGTTCTCCCTCTCAAGGAATATGACACGTCTTTCAACTATAAACTTTTTGTCTAAGGGGTCGTATATGTAGTATCCCCTTGTTTTCTTGGGGAATCCTATAAAGGTACACTTTGTGCCTTGTGGTGAAAGTTTGTTACCTGAAGAGGCCTTAACGAACGCTTTGCATCCCCACACATGTAAATTCGATAACATGGTTTTTCTTCCACTCCAAAATTCATATGGAATACCATTTATCGATTTAGTTGGTGCTTGGTTTAGTATGTATTCCGCTGTATGTAACACATATCCCCAAAAGGATAATTGAAGACTCACATGACACATCATTTATATCACCATGCCCAACAAGGTTTAGTTCCTTCTTTTTCTTACACCATTCCACTGAGGCATGTAAGTAGGAGTGAGTTGGGATAGGATTACAAAATCCCATAAGTAATCAATGAAGTCTTGATTAAGATATTCTCCACCATGGTCTGAGTGTAATTTTTCAATATTCCTACTAAGATGGTTCTCAAATTCATTCTTATATTCCTTTAATTTATCAAAAGAATTAGACTTATATCCCATTAAGTAAATATATCCATATCTACTAAAATCATTAGTAAAAATTATGAAGTATGAGTACCAACTCCTTGATTCAACAGGAAATGGTCCACACACATCAATATGAACTAATTCAAGAATCTCTTTAGCCCTTTCACCTTTCCCACTAAATGGGGATTTGGTCATTTTGCCTTATAAACATGCGTGAAATACACCAAGTGGTTTTAGTTTGAAAGAATCTAAATATCCATATTGATGTAATTTTATCAAGCATTTTTCATTTATATAACCTAGCTGGTGATGCCAAAGTTGGGTGTGTTATGAGTCATGTGGAGTAAATTTGTTATCGATTGTCATTACTTGGTTCATGTAATCCAACACATAAAGACCGTTATGTAAATGTGCCTTACCATAACAAATGCTATCTTTATGAAACAAGAAAAATTTATTTCCAAATTTGAAAATTAATCCATATGTATCTAGTATGAATACAAAAATATTGTTTTTAGTAACTGAAGTCACATAATAAAAACCCTTTAAAACTAAGATCATTCTAGTTAGGAATGTGATGTGGTAGTCCCTGATAGCTACAACAATAATTTTAGCTCCGTTGGCTGCTTGTAGATCTACCTCCCCTCGTTCAATTTTTCTGAATATACATGGTTCCTATATTTGAATACATATGTGATCACCACAGGCTATATCCAATACTTAATTTGTATAAATAGATAAATTTTACTTGATAAAAAATGCACCTAAATATTCCCTTTGTTTCTTTAGATAGGTGTAATTTTTATTCCAGTGGCCCTTCTTGCCACATGAGAAATAGATAACATTATGTTCTTTACTTCCCCTTTGATCTTATTCTTCTTAGAAGGGTGTGAAGAAGCTTTGAGATTAAATCTATTTGATTTCCCTTTCCATTTGTTCACCATAAGTATAGAAGTATTTTAGCGCTTAATATCTTTATCTACTTGGTAAATGAGGATAAAAAGATCTGGTAGAGACTTCTCAATGCTATTCATATTAAATTTCACAACAAAACTGGAGAATATTTGAGGGAGTGATTCCAGAATGAGATCGGTGCCCAGTTCTTCAGAGAGTTTAAACCCTAGAACCTCTGGGCGCACAATATAGCCAATAATATTGACAACATGAGGACTAGTTGGGGAAACCTCTCCAAGATTACTATGAAATATCACCTTAATAATCTAAAACAATTCTTGTCTAGATCTATCCTGGTAAAGATCACAGAGATGCTCATGCATGCTTTACACATCCATGTTTTCATGAGACTTCATGAGTTCACTAGACATAGACAAAAACACCAAACATTTAACATTGACCACATCATTCATATGTTTTTAATAGACTAGGAACTCTTCATCACTCGCCTCTTGAGCAGTTGAATCAGGCATTGAGGATTCCAGCACGTAAGATTTCCATTCATGGCGTAGAATAACCCGAAGGCGTATAAACCACTCATGGAAGTTACTTTCAATGAAGAGATTGTCTTTATCCAATATTGATCATAGGTATAGTGTGGATGACGAGTTTATAATTTTATTACACAATTAAAAGATCAGATTATTAGTACTTTTCTTGATTATAAATTTTGTGAGAAATAATAAATTAATTGATTTTATTAAATCTCCCACTGTTTTATCAAGTCCAAATTGCCCTCACCATTGAAGTTGTAATATCTAGTTTCTTGGACATTATAGTGGCAAGGATACATATTCCCCTTTACATAACCCCAATAAGGGTTGGTCAATCTATTTTTAAGGTATTTAGGTAGGCAAGTCTTTGCCAACTGCGAGCTTGCAACTCCTTGATCCATTGAGTGGACTCACCAACCCATAAATCCTGACTTGGATTTTCTCAACACTTGCCTCCAAATTACACCAAGTCTAGAAAGGGCTACTCCACTTGATGTAAAATTAATAAGTCAACCCAAAACCTTCATAAAAACTCCCTTTATAAAAATAAGTGTACCAACAAGGGTTGGTCAAACACATAGTTCTATTGAGTTTTGTTCCTAATCAAGTAGCAAAAGGCTTAATTTGACTTAATATTAGACTAAGGAATTTTATTTTATTATGCATAAATTTTTATCTTGTTTTATATTTTAAATGTCTTGTTAATATTTAAGTAGATGTTTACTTAATTAATTAACAATGTTTGTAAAAAAATTTATGCATAAACAATTTTATTTAAATTCTGTCTTTGCATATTAATTCATTTATGTGATCATTGTCTTGCATCAATAAATATAATTTTAATGTATTAGATAAAAAATAAATAATTGATTAAATGACCCAATCATGATATTATCCAATGGTTGATTTAATTAGTGGGCATTAAATCAAACTATGACCTGGGGGAAATAACTCCTTATACTGGACTTGACATGAGCTATAACATTCCACATGTCCGCCTATGTATCACCAAGTTGGCGTCATTATAGTTCCGTCTTGAACCGTCTCCACGTACCTTAGGATTATTCATTAATTAAAAACATTTATTACTCATATGAAAGTGAGGGGAACCAAAGGATTGGTTCAAGGAAATTACATAAATATCCTTGGACATGTAGGTTCTACATAATAATGGAGGGAGAGATGACTCGCAGGTTATCTTTTAATTTTGTTGGGCAAAAATACCTCAAGGTAACATTGCATCATTTTTGGGTTGATTTTTTTTGTTAAAAAAGTAGTTTTCCATGGTGAATTGTCAAGTTCCAGATATCTTGTTGATAATCCATGTTTTCAAAGAACCATGACAAAGGAATGGATGATCTGGAGGCAGTAGAAAAAGGACAGATACAAGGTGGCGTCGTTTTCCAGTGTTTGCCAAATTTTTGGGGTCCAAAATTTAGAGTTTGGTGAGCATTGCGAAATATGGATTTCCTTGAAGATCTCATCAAAATATGGAAAAGGCATGAGTTTAACAAATATGGACTTCTTGATATGGATTTCACGAATACATGAAGAAAGTTAATAGTGTTCTTCACGATTATGATGAGCTTTGCAAATGGTAGAGTTGAAAAGCATTGCGGTGGTGAAGTTAATTGCAAGTGGAGATTTGCGATGAAGGCATGAAGGAATTGATGGAATACTCCATGATTAAGACGAGCACTGTGATATGAAAATTTCTATGGTGCTTTGCGATATAGAGAGAATTTCAACAAAAATTTTGGAGCTTTGCGATTTGAGATGACATGGCGCTGACTTTGCGCGAAAGGTTCCAGGGTTGGTGGAATCGCCTATAAATAGACCTCGACCCCCTTGAGAGAAGTAGAGATTTTTCTAAGAAAAATTTGTTTCTATCAACTCATGAAGGAAGTTGGTGAAGGAATTGTGCTTCGTTAAAGAAGGAGCTTCGCGGTGGCTAATTTAGCTCTGTGAAAGTGGTGTGTTCCGCATTGGCTCAGTGAGATTCACGAAGGAAGTCGCTCTGTGACGACTTGAGCTCCACGAAGACCTAATATTTGTGAAGTCTTGAGATTTGTGAAGTTCTAAGCTTTTTGAAGCAGTGTTCTTTGTGAGGTAGTGAGTCCTACGAAGGTGTGTGCTTCGCGAAGAGGTAGGAGCTTCTCGATGGCTTGTTTGAGCTTTGTGAAATTGGGAGCTTCGCGAGGTAGGGTGCTTTGCGAAGGTATTTCCAAAGGTTGTTACTCAGTGGTCAGGGGAAAAGGGGTATTCATCAGTGTATGAAAGTAGGACTTTAACAGAGCATCTATCAACAGTTGATGATGCATGTATTCATGAAAATGAAGAGACCTTCATGTCTATAAACTATAAATGGATCCCTTCCAATTGAAGTGAGCAAAGGAAGAGGAAGAAGGTTATCCTTTCTATCGGCAGCGAGCCAGAGAGAGAGAAATAGGGAGTGACCCTTGGGAAAGCAGTGAGGTGACCCTAAACATTGTAAAGACAGTGAGGCTGAGCATAGAAGTGATATAGCCCGAACATTATTGGCAGTGAGCTTTAGTGGATTTGGTACATCGACACATTGCCGTTGTATGCTCCTTGGACGTAGCCCAGTGAGGGTGAACCAAGTAAAGATATCTCTATCTGCCTGTTTTCATTCCTACATCGCATTCAAAGCATCATCATCATCAGATAAATAAGGGATGAATAAGATCAATAGTAACACATAAGTGCAAAAAAAGTGACCCTTATAATATTGAGGTCAAGATCCAGTGGGGATGGAAGAATTTTGGAATAGAATATCCATACCCTGATTCACCCCCTCTCAGTGTATTTAGGCCCCTATTGGTCCTAAAAAATTTAATATTAAATAATTTCAAAACCATGTAATAAATTTAATTAAATAAATTCCAACACATACATAGGTCTTGTTCATGCTCATGATCGGTCATACATACAACGGATACACAAAAGGTAACTGGCTAGCATTCATTTCTTTATTCATTCTTTATTATTAATATGAACACACTTGAATCAATCAATAAAACAATTAATTAATTCCCTTTCATCTTAATGATCATCTGAACTTAATTGGAGATATCCATCAATTTGGATTTCATGGAAAACAAATGGCAAAACCATTAATGACATATTTATTACAGTAAATTAATTGGGAATTTAAAATTCTTTAAAACCATTATTAAATTTTCAAACACACAACGGTGTTCCAATAAATAAAATAAGGTTTTAATACTACTTTTTTTCAAATTTAATTTAATTTTAATTTTTTCCATTAATGGGAGACTAAATGGCGTGTACATCCAGCTACACGACATGTACCCCAATTTTCATATATCCAAGTCACATTCCTAGGTCTTCAACGTGTTAACTTGTCTAGACTACACAATGTGTACATGCTAGCTACACACCTTGTATCTTCTTTCCACGTGCTAGGTTGACCCGGTCAACATGCAGTTTACAATAAAATCACCATGTGTTTTTAATTTCTCAGTGCATCTAGATACAATGCACATGGGTATACAACATGTTCTCCAACCGCAAGTCATGTAACTCAGCTTTACCGACCAAAGATTTGGAAATTCCCAATGACATCTACGATTGTTCTTCATTTGTTATTAAATCTATAAGAAAATGAAACACTGAACGAACATGATTAATATGTTGATATCATGTTAATTCAAATTGGATTAAAGAACAAATAACATGAAATGAAAATCTAACCATGATTGTGCATAGATCAACAATCAAATAAATAATTATAAATTTAAATATGACCACTCTGATACCATTTGTTGGTTTTGGGAGTAGTAGAAGCATTTCTGTGGAAGGTGATATATTAAAATTTATTTTAATATTTGTTTCCTAAAACCAAGAGCGGGTATCTTTCATGTCAAATTTATAATTAATTTATTTAATATCAGAAAAAATAAATACCTGGGCTTAGAAAATTTCTTCGTTGATGATTGTTGATCATTCGAAACGGCCCTTTCGGATTGCCTTCATTACACTTGTGAGGATATAAGGGTAAAATATCTCTAGTGGTGATCCACATGTGCTCCAATGGTCTCCAAACAATGCCACTTGTTTTCCGAGTGCTAGCGTGGTGAATCAAATTTTTTGGGTTGTTTGTTCTTGATCATTCATTCTTCAGTCTTGAATAAATTATCTCTTGGGTTTCTCATTCTTGAGAGGGAGATAGTAGTAGAAGCCGGGAGATAATTTGTTGTGCGCAACAATTCTCTATTCCCAAACTTAGAATTGGTTTCGAATTCTTTACACAATAGACATAACCATTTATTTATAGAGATGAGATTTCAGTTATGAAATTTAATTGCTTAAAAACCATTATATATAATTATAACCATTAATTAAATCCCATTCCACATAATAATAATAATAATAATAATATTTTTTGGTGCACGAACTTGCGCAAAATAGATAAATAATATTTAATGACTTGTAAATAATTATTTTATTATTAGACATGGTCTTGGTCCATTCGAACTCCTCTTTCATTTATTGAACACCTGAATAAATATTTTATTCCCTTAAATAAATATTTTTTTTCACAAACTAGTAAATAAATATATATGAAATATTAAATAAAATAAATAAATATATTTTATTCAAAATATAGTGAATAAATATTTATTTAATTTATGCGATCAATATAACTTGAATAAAATTATTCACCAGTCTTGAGAATAATATTTATTCCATTACTTAAATTCAAATAAAATTTAATTGAGACCAACAGAAACACTTAGTGCATGACCCTTTATAGTTCTTTCTTGTTGGAATTAGGCAGACTTTCCTAAAGTCTAAGATTATTGTCTAGCAACGGGTCAAGGAACCCAAGAGAAATAACTTAAAGTCACAAGGACAAAAACCACACATGAACACTCATTGTATAATATAATCTCTTTGTCACAATATCTCATCAAGCAAGTTTCATGACTATGTCATCATCCTATATGCTTGATATATCATTCTTTGACTTTCTAAAATAAACTTGTCATTACACTATGGCCATGGAATTTAGGGTGATGGTTATATTTCAATCAAAGGGATGAGATATTAACTTCCATAAATATGTAAGAGAGAAATCCTTCCTTTACTTATCTATTAATAACATGTCATTCGTGATGCACCCAACATACCCTACTTCCCACCAACATATGATGTGAAAATTTTTGTCACAAAATCTAAGTACGTGAGTTATGAAATGCGTTAATGATAATCTTAAAGTCTAATGACCATTACACACACACACACACACACTCATAGATAAAAATATCCGATGACACTAAAACATGTGGTATTCCTACCAGTGGTTCTGTTCTCATAATCTCCCATCTTGGAGATTACCAAGTGTGAACTTCATGAGAAGAAGTCTCATCTGTATACGATTAATCGCACTTAACAGTCTATATACTATGTGTCCCATCATAGTATGTTATCCAACCATAGAAATATATTAAGAATATTGTTATAGCACTTAAATGTTATTATCATAGTGGGGAACTACTATGACCTTATCAATGTGACAAATAATCCAAGACATTATTATATTAAAGTCATGTAGAAAAATGAACATTATGTAATAAGATGTTTAATTTAATATTTAATACATCAAATATTCATGTAATAAAAGTACAAATAGTTGGTTATAGGGCACCAAATCTAAAAAATATTTCATAGGTAGATTCATTAGTTTCATGTAAGATCAAGTTTTAAAGTCTATTTTTGATGTTGTGGAGCTTATGGTCATAAAGCCTATGCTTGTTGGTACACTATTTCATTTCCTTGGATTCAATAGAGGAACGAAGTGAGGGGAATATATCAAAGAAAGATGTAAAATAATTTTAAAAATAAGAAATTTGTGAACATAATTCTATTAAGATCACCTACTCAAAATAGGTTTTATTTCCTGGATGAAATCTATGGAAGGTGTGACCAAAAAATTCATTGTTCCAAAGAATGTAAAACAACACATCCACGACAAAATCTTCAAGCTTCTAGAAATGAGAAGGTATAGAGAAGAGAAATGACTAATTAAGAAGTCACTTATTATTGAGGTGGATCTCAAAGTAAGTAAGAGAAACAAGTCATGGATACTTGATAGTGGTTTTTAATCTCATATTACTAAAGATAAAAAAATATCAAAGAATATTGAAGAGCATGATAGAGGTGTGGTTACTTGTGGACAAGTTTCTTAAAAATTAGAGGAATTAGTAAAACTAAGATTGAAGCTCAAAAAATGAAATCTAGAGATGTTCCAGTTGTTGACGGCCTTAAACAAAACCTATTGAATGAATGCCATTTTTTTATGATGGGAATGAATTTATTTTCTGAAGAAAATATTGTCACATGAAAAGCATAAAAGATGAAAAAAATTATCACAAAAGTGAAAAAATAAGTAGTAACTTATTTCAAATTGGTGATCTTGGTAATTCCTGTTATTTATGTACAAAACATGAGAATAAACTTTGTGCACATGAGCCTCAGCCCGGTTGGTGAGGACTCTTAAGTGCATCCAGGCGACCCGGGATCAAATCTAGGTGGAGGCATAATTTGGGGGGGGGCATTGTAGCAGTACTATAGCAGGTACTGTAGAGGGAACTATAGCAAGCACTGTTTGGAACTATAGTAGCCAGGAATTTTCCCCCATTTGGGCCTTCAGGCCACTGATTTAGTCCCCGAGTCCTTTAAGGCCTTTAGAACACCCAAGCCTTCAGGCCAGTAAGGAATTCAGGACACCTCAAGGCCTTCGGGACACCTTAAGTGCAGATTCAAACCAAACAACCTACAAAGAACAAGCTCTATAGGAGGATGATCAAGGAGATTTCACCACAGCAAAAGCTACATAGATTGTAAGAATGAGAGGTTATGAAACCTACCATCGGGACAAGCCTGTGCATGCATGGGATAACCTATCTGAATAGCCATGCGAAGGTGGAGAGTTGATTTCACGATGAAGATACTGGAGAGGAGCAGTTTCAAGTAGTTACTCTAGGTTGTATGTAATGTTTGAATCCTAAGGGAAATGAATTCCTCTAAGGCCTACATGCCATGTAATACTTATGATTACGATCCTTGTAAGGGTTCCACCTCACCCCTTGAAAGGTGGATTATCAAAAATCAATAAAAAATGAAGGCCTTCGGGCCATTGGATGGATGAGAATAAACTTTGGCATGTAATACTTAACCACCTTTATAAAAAGATTTTAAGTAAGATTTCAAAGGGATATGTGGAGAGATACTTTTTTTAATTCAAGAGAGAAAGAGAGGAAATTTTTGGAATATGTTAAAGAGGGGAAATCCTACAAAGATGTCATAAAAATGTGGAAATTCAATCCACTGGGCCACTTGAATTAATTTATTCATATTAGTGTGAGACAATGATACATCAATCCACCAAAGGTGATCTATAATTCATCATATTTACTGATTTTTTACTAGGATGACTAATGTGATGTTCATGAAGTATAAATAAAAGTCACTGGAGATGATCAAAATTTTTATAAGAGAAGTTGATAAAGAACTATGGGTTTATATAAAAAAGATAATAATTGATAATGAAAGTCATTTCACTAAAAATTCACTTGAATACTATCTTTTCAAGCATGAGATCAAGCATCAGTATAACACTCTATATACACCCAAAAAAAAAATGGAGTTACAAAGAATAAAAATGGAAGTTTGGTTGAGATTGAGAGAATGTTATGTAAGATAGTATTGCAATAAGTATATTTTAGTGACTTTAAGTACCACATAGGCAGATTATGTGGATACTCCAAATGCATATATATAGATGATCTATATGAGAGAGAAATTGGAAGACTTATAAGTGATAATTGAGAATCCATTGAGAATTTCATGTGATAATCAAAGTGAAATTGATCTATAAAATAATCCAATGCAAGGCTATAGATCTAAACACATTGACATCATATATCATTTTATCCAAGAGAAGGTTGAGAATAGAGATGTGTGATTGGAATTTTTTCTTACAGGGGATCAAATTACTGATATTTTCACAAAGGCTATATTAAAGGAAATATTTTAATTCTTAATGTTGAATATGCATGTTCAACCTTTCCCTCTCACGTGAGGAATTTGGGCATGCCCACATTCCTTTTAATTCTATTGTCAAATGGGGACAAAGGTACACAACTGTAACGACCCAAAATTCTAGAATTTGAAAAACCAATGTTGTGTTTGATAATTTGTGTTACACACTACACTTAATGACAAAAAACCATAACATATTAATAGAAAAATATTAATAAATCTATAAAAAATACTTTGATGGAAAACCATTGAATATTTATAAGGTAATTAATTAATACGAGTTAATATTGAGAAAAGTTATTTTCAATAAAATACATTTTCTTTGTATTATGTATTTTCTTTCAAAGGATAAATTTACAAATTTTTGAATTTAAAATTTTATGAAATAAAAATAATTTTTGAATTCTTAACATAAAAATTTACTCAGTATGATTTTTTTGAGTTTTTTTCTAAAAAGGTTTATTTTCAGTCAAAAAATAAAATTTTTTCAAAAATTATAATTTTTATGATTTTATCATTATTTAAGATTATCCTAGAAGATTACAATTGTGAATACTTTTAATAAATAAATTCAACACCAATTATTTTATACCCGAATAATAATGAATTTATTTATTCATTAGCGATCAATTATTCTCCGACATATCTTGGACCCCGTAGTGGGGACCACCATGTCCTATAATCCTATTCATCACAATAGGAAAAAATTTTAAATGTGCTACACATGTTTCCCTTTAGGACCTTATCTCAATAGTAGTGAATACTATTCATAGACTAGAAGAAGAGTTTAACAACCCATAAAGTCCCCTAAGGAGATACAGAAAAGTTATAACAATGAAAACCTTTCCTATGGACACATACCATGTAATATAATCTCTTTATATCGTGATATATCATAAAGTAGGACACAAACTTCATGTCCTCATACATTCTTGCTTTATTATTCATTGACCTAACTGGGAAAACTTTCCTTTCTTCTATCGTGGACATGGATTTAATAAAAGTTCTACCATCCTGATCAACCATGCCCAAGATATTACTTCCTTTCAAAAGCAACAAATTCTATCTTGATTATTCAATCAATTTTATACCACCAATGACACAACCAAAACAAACTAACTCACTAAAAAATTAATTTCATAGCTTTTATCTTGCATCAAAGTATGTAATCAAATAGTACACAATGATAATAATATCAAGTTAGGAGACCATTACATGTGTTCATAGATAGGAACTACCAATGACACCTGAAACATGTGGAGTTATGTAATAAACCAACCTGGGTCAACCCCAAATCGGTTACCCGATCTAGCCCAAAAACAAGTCCCAAGAGGCGTTCCTGATCCTCCCGGGCCGATAACTAGTGCTGAGCATCAACAATAAAGAAATTGGTATTAATTTTGACCATAAAAAATAAAAATAAATAAATATAAACTGAATAATAAAAAAAATAAACACTTACAATGAAAATAAATAAAACATAAAGTACCTCCATGTGACCCTACAGGTCACCACTAACCACTAAACCAACATTTCTCCATTGTGACTGAATCCGAACTGGAAGAAGCACCAGAAACTAAAAACAAAAATAAATCTATAGGCATGAGTGTGAAAACTTAGTAGGTGTGCCAGAATAAACTATTCCCTATGCCTTACCTTTAAATAAAAGATTCATCTCCTTCTAGTTTGAAATACATATATTAAGACAAGGGTTTCATTATATTTTTAAGATAAGTAACAGATTAATAATTTCAAGAACCATTTTCCTTTCTCTTTCAAAAATAGTTTATAAATAAAACAAATTTCCAAAAACCCATTTGTGAATAGTTATATACAACGAAGAAACATTTTGGTGGAAATAATAATAGTTTGAGTGAATTTATGCAAACATTTTAGAATAAGAGAAAGTTGGAATGCATAAGTAACTATCATCATGGGATGTACCTAGACACTGAGAGAAGAGACCCTAGACGTACTCAGTTTTGATCCATCTACTGATGTATGATACAACTCTGTAGTTAATAACCAACCCAGCTACTCTAAACTAGCCTCACCGGTGGTACAACCCATAAGGATTATCTCTACCAAGGGGATCTAGTCCATCTAATCGGGACATAGATAGAAATAATCTCTTGATTCTCACTATGACGCCTAGAATCCCATGACCATATGAAAAGTGGGAGGTGAGGAAGCCATGCAAACATGACACTTATATCAAGGAATCCATCATTAATGTTAATCCCACCTACCAAAATCATCCATGAAAATTCCCCCTAAAATGGAGAGTATCCATGGAGGTGTCTTTTCTTTTAATAAAACAAAAAAAAGGTACCAACCAAGCCTCATTATTTGAAATCACAACTTTTCCATTTTTAAAGCCACTTTACAACTCATTGGAAAACCAAAAAAATCATTTAAACCTTTTCATAATAACTGGATGGAAGGCCAAATCATTTTTAAATTTCTAGGTTTGCTTCAATATGAGATAAATCAAGTATTATGTGTATTTAAATTTCCAAAACACTTTTTATATAATTTATCTAAACCAAGTGCATCACTTATGAATCCAAATTCCATTTATAAACTCTTTTATAAAACCAAATTACCAACAAAGAAACCAAAAATCATTTACAGGTCCAACCAGGAATTTCAGCAACCAAATAGTGTATGAAGATTAACAAAAAAATTTCATACAATTTTATTCAAAGAGGAGTTCACCCTATTTAACATAAAATAATTATTTTAACAATTATAAATCTCTAATTATTATAAAATCATGGTTTGAAGGTCAAGAAATAAATTATTCTTTAAATTTAAAGGCTAGGCATAAGAGAGCCTACCTCAAACTCAAGGCACACTACTTTTGTTGGAGAAAACTCAAATCTTACCTTTTTTCCGCTTGCACGCATATGCACCTTCACATATATATAAGGACAACTAGCCTCATTGTACATATTTTCATGGACAAATATATATAAGGGAATCTTTACATATATGATTACACTTTCATATAACCCTTTACACTTTCACACATATGCATCTTCATATACACATATAAGTACACTTATCCCCATTATATATATTCATCCTATCATGGGTGAATATATATAAAGAGGTAACTTACATGTATACATACCTACCTATTCATAAGTCTATAAGTCTTCGACAATGGATACTCGAATCTACCCCAACAAGGTCCAAGATGCACTACAACAATATTAGGGACCCAAACATCACAAAAAACCTAATTAAAATTGGTCTATAGAAAAGGCAGAAGAAAACCTACCTCAAAATGGTGGTGGGTGTGCCAAAATGAACCAAACCACTTCGCCTTTAGTGGAGGATGCCAAAACACACCCTAAGATGACTCGAGAGACCCGTTGTACACGCTAACAATGGAAGAAAACCAAAAAAATGAGTCAACCAATAACGTCCTGACCCGAACAGCTACTCAAACAGTGCTAAACAGGCCAGGTGTTACCACCTTAGGTGCACCTCCCTAAACACCAAAGGCTTCCGACTAGCATATTGGGTGTAAAAAGGTATATTGGGGAGACTATACCCTCTCAGAGGAAGATAAGGAACTGGTCCGAGCATAATAATAAAACATGCAGCGACAATAAAGACTCAAAAAACTCGAACCATACCTGAATAGCGGAAGCACAATCAATACCAGATAAACCAGTGGAATCAATATAGAAAAACAAGATCAACATAAAATAAACAGAACAAAATGTTTAACATCACTTATAACTACTAAACAAACCAAGCATGCATCCACAGCAGGTCATACATGTCAATAACAATAGCGCCCATGGCTAACCAACAGTAGCTACGAAATAAAGTAAGCATATTAATGTAGGAAAGAAAGAAAAAACAAGTAAACTTCATCTAGGCATGACCTCAAGGTCCATACCATTTCTATGCAACAGCTAATACGATCCAGCTCTTAAAGCTGATCTCTTTCCTACATGTAAATCCATAAAGTCTACACATATCCCGAAGGGACCGTGTAGGGTGTGAGATGAATCTCAGTTGGATACCACCCAATGGTGCATACCTAGTATAGGTGTTTAAGTAGGAATACATCTATAAGGAAAGTAAACAGTACGATGCACAATGTAAACACAACTTCCACTGGTGATCAGCAGCCACCATGGAGTGTCACCTGTTTCGACCAATGCCGGAATCTCAGTCATATAACCTGGAACCACGTGCCTCCCGAAACCTCATGTCTCAAGTACTGACATCCTGATGGAATGACCAAATGATAGTAACCCATGCTTGAAAGCTCATGTCTACCCATGGCACAACAACCAGAGGAACAACGATGTCTATCCTCAAATAATAACTAGAGGAATATCAATATCTGTCCTCAATCTCATAACCTGGTAGCCTCATCGCTACCAACCGAAGGCTCCTCACCTTTCACATGGATTCTTATAACAAACAACCCCAAACCAATAGTACCTAAACTGCAACTATCCAGGGCCTCTACCCATATGAGTGGTCAAAACCACCTCATCACAGAGTCAACCTATATACACACGACTCAAATCACGGGTGAGCGGTAATCACCAAATAAAGAACCCAAGCCAGAACATCTCTAACACCTCATGTCCCTGCGGCCATGTCGCTCAAATCTGATGGCCTCTCTATCCAAGTATCCCAGGCCATGCCCTACCTGACAGTTACACTGCCTCAAACCGACATCCATGATGCCCAATCTTGTGGTCAAACCACTTAAGTAATTCGGGCGAAGCCCAACCTGTGATCAACATCACTCAATAATATTTGGGCCTTGAACAAAACAACCCCAAGGGTTCCAACATATGCAATATCAACCATCACACACACACACATACATAATCAAAAGAATCACTTTAAATAGGAAAAACAATTTAAACAGTTGATTTTCACTAGCCATGTGTTGTCCCATACCAGCAATGAGGTCTTTAAAGCCTCTAATAAACTTAATCATGCTTAAACTCAACAGTTTAATCAAAATAATTCAATTATAACCATTTTTTCATCCCAAACCAAAATGACCCAATTGAGCAACAACCTCTAACCCGACCTCATTCAAGCATAACAAGGTAAGGGAATGCCCAAAGACATCCCATAAGGTATACAATCAATCCAATATAAATAAACATGGGTCTCACTCAATACCGACATTGCGCTAAAAAGACACAACCCCCAAATGACCATGAAAACACAAAACATGGTATGCACCACCTACCTTAGACTCATAGACGTAGGCACGTCCGATATTGATCTCGAATTCGAAGCTGATCTTCATAGATCTACATTTTCGTTAAATCCCGACAATTCTACTCGGATGGAAACTACTATGTGTGATGAAAAGGAACACAAATGGAATAGGGTGCATAGGTTTAGCCTTCCTGATGCTATCTCACAGCCACAAACAGATTGAAGAACAGACTTTAGATGAAGAATCTAGGAGAAGAAACATTCTCAGCCTCCTGGAGTGTCACAGTCTGAAGATGGGAAATAAGAAGGTATTTTTAGAAATGGGACATGACACTCTCCCATATAAGTGAATAAAAATAAAATTACATGATGTGTATTAATAACTACATTCCATGTAGTAGCTCGTCCGTACTCCGACTTACATGGGTTGCTAGGTCATCACATAGTTTAGATGCATCACATGGGTCAACACACGACTAGGACTTAGACGGTATGTGGAAAGTAAAATACACAGCATGTTAAGTAACACTACATGCCATGTAGTAGATTACTTTTTTACACGGTCACCACAAGATATGTACTTAGTCAGAATGCGGTTAGTACACACCTAACATACACACGACATGTACTTTAGAGTACATGGTGTGTAACATGGAAATTTCCATAACTACCCAGTTTTCCCCATTTTCCTCAAAAACAATTTAAAAAAGAAAAGGAAAACGAAAACCCGTACCTCAAGGGACGAATTGGGTTCTTACACAACCCATACCCTAGGGATCATCTGAAATGAGAGGGGTGGTGGGGAGAAGAAAAATGCCACAAGAAGAGAGAAGGATGGAAGATGAGACCTTACCTTGAAGGATCGGCCAAGAATCTCCAAGAAATATAGGAAACAACGGTGTGGAGAGGTGTCTTGGGAGAGAGGGATGGCACGAAACCATGGAGGAAGGTAAGGGAAGGGTTTGCACGATGCACAAGGAGAAGGAAAATAAAAGAAATAAGATAGGAGAGAAAAATAAAGAAAAAAAGAAAAAAAGAAAAACCATTTTTTAAATAGGGAAACCCACATGGTTTGTGCACGGTTTACCAAACCATGCAATAACTATGCGCTGGACACTACCTAGGCTAGTAACCCTTACATGATTACCCCTAGGCAGATGCACAGTTGAGAAAACCATGCTCAAACCATGACACTTGACACTGTCAACTCACAGAGTCCAACCACATGCTTTCTAAACTATTTAATAAACCATGTGCAAGTCATGCACCAGGCCACTAACCCGCCTGGGCACCCCATGGTTACTCCTAACCATGCAGGATAACCATACAACAACTAAAAAGCCTCAAAAAATTGAAATCATGGACCACCAAATATTAGAACTCGAACCTGCTTAAGAACCACATGAAATAAGACAAAAAATAAATGAAATAAAATAGAGGTGTCAGATTGGGGTGTGACATGTTCCTATTGGAGGGTCAATCCTTATGATCCCATCTAATCGAGATCACCAGACACAAACTTCATGAGAAGTCTCAATGCTTATGAGTCCTTAACACATAATAGTCAAAAATCATTTGTGTCCTTTCATCATGATGTATCTAGACCATAGGACATAAATCTATGATTACTATCACGGTATCTCTAGGTTCTCATTATAACCTGGGAACCGCCATAACCTTTTGATACGATATTTAATCTATGGACATTACCATAAATATAGTGAAAAAAAAGTATAAACACTATTATGATAAGATAAACACATGTATATATCAAATTGTATACATGTAATGGTAATAAAATTACATACATAATTTGGGTCTAGGACACCCACTTTCAACACCCCCACTTGCACTAGAGTCAAATGCTAACAAGTCTCAACCTGCCAGATCTCACATGAGAATCATGATTGTATTGAGATATGAATTTAGTTAGAGAGTATTACACATTATCCTTCATGACTAATCTTCTAACTATGACTTCACCTATTTGAGTAAAATCCCTCAAGAGATGAAACTTTAGAAGTATATGTTTTGTCCTATGGTGTAACATGAGATCCTTGGAAAGAACCACTGTTGTAGTATTATCACAATAAATTAGAAAAGGGTTTGAAATGCTAGGAACAACACCAATGTCTAATATAAAACTGAATATCCAAACTATCTCCTTAGCTGTATCGAAAGTAGAAATATAATCAAATTCCACTGTAGAGTCGGTGACCATTGGTTTCTTTGAGCTTCTTCAGCTCACCGAACCACCATTTAGGAGAAATAAATAGCCTGAATATGATTTCAAATCATCATGATCTATTTGGAAACTAACATCATTACATCCCATCACTATTAGTTCCTCATCTCCTCCATACACCAAGAACATATCATTTTTACATCTCAATTACTTCAATATAGTCTTTACAGCTACCCAATGCAGCTCTCCTAGATTAACATGATCTTACCACTACTATTAAATCAAAGGAAACATCAAACCTAGTATATGGTATGGAATAAATTCTAGATCCCACTATCGAGGTATAATGTATTCTACTCATTCTTTCAATCTCCTCCTGTATTTTTGGACACATTTTCATAGAGAGATTTATACCATACGACATTTGTAACAACCCTATCTTGGATTGTTTCATACTATACCTTTTCAGAACCTTGTAAATATATGTAATTTGACTTATCAAAAGTATCCTCTAAGATCCATATTGATAGATATTGATCCCTAGGATATAGACTGCTTCACAAAAGCCTTTCATGAAGAAACTTTCATCTAACCAAGTCTTAACTGACTAATATGAGGACAACTATTACACCCTGAGATTTTAAACGAAGAAATTATATTCTATATCTTAAAGGACACAAAACACTGAGTTTATCTTGTGTTATATGGAACAATTAGTTTAGATTGTGTTACATGTAACCATGAGGTTTTTATGTTCGATAACATATCCAACACACAAACCAAACTTAAACAACCCATGATATATATTACCATTATAACCTATCCATTGGAATGGTGGGTATGAATATGATTAGATAAATTATGTAAATTTGGTTTACACATGTATATATAATTAATTATTTTGTGACCAATTAATTATAAATGAAAATAAAACTCTTTTGAAAATAAAAGGAAATCTTTTTTTGAAAAAGTATTTTAATGCGCAAAAGTGTGTTTTGTACCAATAAATTAAAAAAATCACTATTTTTGGATTATATTAATGAAATTTATATATAATATATTCAATCTAATGTTTAAAATTCATCCTATGTGTTTTTTAGACATGATAAATCCAATTTTTTGCTAAAAACTGTATATTTTTCAAAAAGACAGTTTTGTCGCCTTTTTATGGTGCACTTATTTTTAACACTTTTATAATTTTTATTTGAAAAAAATAAACTTAATTTTTGAAATCAGAATATCAAAATTATATTTGGCTTAAATTTTAGTATTTTTCAGAAAATATTGTTTTTTCAGTAAATAGTGAAAAATACCGATTTTTATAAAAAAAGACAATGATTTTAATAAATTAAGTAATTTAAAAGTCTAAATATTTTTGAATATTTTTTAAAGTAAACTATGTGTTATTTTTTTATATTTAATCCACTTAATTATTTTTTAATCAAATTTATATTGGTTTTTAATATAAGTTTGTTTTTAGTGTTTAAAGATGAGTTTTTCTAAAAACTGTTTTAAAATGCATAATGTGTTTTCTTTTTAATTAATTAAAAAAATAAATAATGGGGAATTTTTTAAGTAAAATTTATAGATTATATATCATTAAATATTAATTTATTTTCATATAATGATTATTATTAGTCATAGAGTTAATATAGAATCATCTTTTAAAAAAACACTCTTTTTAAAAACCCGTTGTCTTGTCGCATCTACAAGACTAATATTAAATTAAAAATTTATAGTTATGTGATTTAAATATAAAAAAATGGATTTAATATTTTTAATCATCATATTTTATAATTTCTAATTGGTTCAACTTAATTTTTGACCAAAGAGATTAGTAAAATCAATTAAAATTAATTACAATGATTACGGTAAAAGCGGGTTTACTTAGTGGTTAGCCTTTAAACTTAAGAGAAACAAATGACATATAAACTTTTAAAGAACCCATTTTATGGACATATTTAGACCTTATACCTTATAGTATCTAATTTGGTGCATTATTGGATCCTTTTGGTAGGTAAAAACGTGGATTCACCTAACTTTATTTTGAAAAATTCCAAGTGTATCCTCTCCCCCACTTATAAAAGACCACCCACTCTCCTCCTCTTTTAATACCTTTAAATACCTACCAAATCACTTATTTTATTCTCTAAAATCATCCTAGAATCCTTAATTTAGGTAAAAATCCATCCAAGGAATGTCTTTGGTGCAAACCAAAAGGAGTTACCCAAGGAAGAGGTAACGTTCGTCAATGTGCTTTTTTGTTTTATTTTTTTCTCCATAACCTTCAATTATTCTTATACCATGCTTATATAATAACATTAGTATCCTAAATATAATTAGATATTGTTATGTTAAGGTTATGACCTATAAAAATACACACTTCCATCAAATGGGTTATGAAATCATCATTCGTGTATACAACGGACTACCACATCGCGAAACGATGTCATTCGTATTTTCATTACCACCTCTCATGGTTGGGAATATGATGAACATGTTGTTTATATATGATATTTATGATATTTATAACATAATTATACCTTTTGAGTCATTATATCATGTAAAACATTTTTATATTTCATACCACAGGGGATACGATAACATCGCTCGTGTTTATGATAGATTACCGCCTCGCGAAGCGATGTAAAACATTTTTCACTAACGTGTTACATGGAAGGTAATAAGGGTAACTATAATGAAAATATATGATATAAATGGAATAATTATTATATTAATGAAATAATTATATTTCTATAAATATAATACATCTTTTTTTTCTTACCATTTCACACACTGAAAACGTGATAACTTCGTTCATGGACGTGTGGACTACCACATCCTCAAAGCGACGTGATTCCTCTTTTGTCACCACCACATCACAAGAATGATATATATATATATATATATATGTATATATAATTAAATAATATATAATTTATGATATAATTATAATTCTCAAAAGATAAATTTAACTTCTTTCCATAATGATCATTGAAAAATGGGAACGTTACTCATGCATACGTACGACCTACCATGTCCATGATCGTAATGTTGGTTCATTTTTTATAACAATATTTCACAATTTATTTTAGTATTATATTTTATGTATAAATATAATTATTATTTTATAATTATTATTCTTGAGATGTTTAAATAATGACCACTTTGACCTTATTCAACCCAACCAAGTCAGTTTTGACACATAAGCTGAATATGGTCAAAACATTCGACTTAAACTTAATTGATTAAGTAATTGAATATAACATGATAATAAGTTAAATAAAAAGTAATAATAAAATTTAAAAAAGTTATCATGCAATTAAATAATTAATTGTAAGATCCATTCCTTTTTCCAGGTGTGAATCCTTTAAAATTTTTGTGAAGATGGGTTGTCTTTGTTTTAATTCGCAAAAAATGATTTATAAACAGAATTTTGATAAATGTGTTAAAGGCCTTAAATTCGAGTTTAAATCTTGGAATATTAAATTGAATATTTTTATAGTTCGAAACTGAGTTATTGTGATATTGTGAGGTCTTCAAAGTCTCGGTGAAGACTAAATAAAAATATTACATATAAAATATTAAGCGCACACCTTTTATTCAAATAATTGAATAACCCCAAAATGGTGCATTTTATGGGAGATAAAAGACCACTATTGTGTCAGTAATAGGGTTTTTACCCTAGGTGGGGTATAAAATTAGTAATCTTCAGACGTTTGGATGTCTCGTTCACAAAAAATAACCTTTTTATATTTAATTAATTTTTAATCTATTTTTTTTAATATTAAATAATCAATATCTCTCAAATGGTATGTCATATGATAAATCTCAGAACACCGTTGTGTCAGGAATAGGGTTTTTACCCTAGGTGGGGTATAACATTTGTAAGTGTCAGACGTTTGGACGTCTCACTCATGAAAATAACGTTTTTATATTTAATTGTTTTTTAATTCATTTTTTAGAATATTAAATAATTAATATTTCTCAAACGGTGCATCATATGAAAAATCTGAGACCACCGTTGGGTCTAGAATGGAAGGTTTACCCTATTCAGGGTATAAATTTTATGCATAATGGGTGTTTGATGTTATTTATTTTTTAAGTTAAATAATTAATTTTATTAATTTAATAATTAATCTAAAATTAAGACAATAAGTATTTTAATATTTATTGGGTAGATAAAAAGAATATTAATAATAATAAGTGTATTAATAATAATAATATTTCTTTTCAAACAAAATGAATAGAAAAGTACATGTGTAATTAAATATTCTTTTTCACTTAAATGATGAACGATGTTTAGCCACATATGAATATTTGTGGTTGATCAAAGTAATAGAGGTGAAATTATTAGTCAATACTAAATAAATACAAATTTGAGGTTAATATTAATTTATTAACTATTATCAATATTTGATGATTGTTGT
The DNA here is from genome assembly GCA_963277665.1 of Viscum album. NCBI lineage: Eukaryota > Viridiplantae > Streptophyta > Magnoliopsida > Santalales > Viscaceae > Viscum > Viscum album. The sequence goes on along the minus strand of OY728129.1, from coordinate 332,802,034 downwards.
TGGAGAAACTTTAACGGTGAAAGAAACTTTATAATAATAATAATTGTTATTATTATTATTATTATTAAATTGAGAAAATTATTATTGTCAAAACATCATTTTAGTCAAAACTCTTTCGTATGGTGTCAGATTGACACACTGTCAGTGGCAGCATGACCCTAAAATTGAGGCGGTCATTTCAACACCAATTTTGAATATTTAATTCAGGCTTATGGTACGAGTCCATGAAACACCCAATATTATGATGAGTTGATGTATGAAATTAATAAATGAGATTAATAAATAAGTGATGCAATTAATGTTTTTTAATATTTTGATGGGATTTCCTCAGGATAAATGGTAAATCATTTACAAATCATTACATGACGTGAAATGAGGATTCACATAATGTAATAGTCACACCTAGGTTTTTAAAAACGTGTATCCAGCATCGTGTGAACCTCGACACATGACTTTATTTGTTGGAGACACTTCGTGCACCACCATATTCAACCCAAGATGTCCTGCGTACCTCCACCTTGGACCAAAAATCCTATGTGCACCTCTGACATGGATCAAATATCTTCCATAGATCCTCTGCCTTGGATCGAAAATCCTCCACGTACCTCTGTCACGGATCAAAGCTCCTCCGTAGAGATTCTACCTTAGATTGAAACTCCTCTGCGCACCTATGACATTGATCAAAGCTCCTCCACAGAGCTTCTGCCTTAGACCAAAACCCCTTCACCCACCACTGTCTTGGATCAAATACCTTCCAAGAACCTCCTGGGTTTTCAGATCTAGACTGTGTTCTTCGTCACATTCTTGATGGATCCACTTCAAATTAGGATTATTTGTTGGCAAGTTTTCATCACTATTTTTGAGGTAAGTGGTCTAAAATTTAAATCTTATAGTCGTAATTTTTAATCACGTATATACAAGTTGTAGAATTTTTAGATCTATTTATCAATTTGATTCTCAAAAAGAATTAACTAATTATAGAATCATGAAATTTTGATAATTAATTATGGGAATTAATTGTGGAGTTATTAAGATGGTTTCACTAGATTAATTAATTGATAAATTAATTAATGATAATAGATTTATTTATGAAATTGTTTTGTTGATAAATAATTATTGAATTAATTATACCAAGATAAAAATTGTTGAGATTGAATAATTAATTAGTAAATTGGTTATTTTTGTATTTAAGTTGTTGAATTGTGATAATTAATTGTATAATTAATTATTAGAGTTGTTATGATTATTAAATTGTTTTAAATGGAATAATTAATTGAGGAATTAATTTGGGTAATTGATTTATTAAAGATAGAAAAATTAATTGATTAATTATTTGGGATGATTTAATTGTTTAAGTTGTGAAGAATTAATTATATAATTAATTAATGGGAGTAGTTTTTATTTAATTGTTAAATTAAATAACAGGGTTGAGTTAGATTAATTAATCATGGGAATTAATTAATGGAATTAGAGGATAATTAATTGATGAGTTAATTATCAAATTGTTGAATTGTAAATTTCAAATAATTAATTAGTGAATTAAATATTGGATGTCAAGTTGAAAAATTATTAATTAGTTATTGAATTAATTAATGGATTTTATTTGGTTAATTAATTGATGAATTAATTAACGGAGTTATAGTGAACAATTAATTGATGAATTAATTGAAGGGATCATTATGATGAATTAATTGTGGAAATTAGTTACTAAAACTGAGGTGGTTAATTAATCATTGGATTAATGAATGGAAATGAGTTATGATTAATTAATTGGTGAATTAATTAATGGAATGTATATAGTTAATTAATTGTTGAATTAATTAACGGAATTGAAGGGATTGTTATGATAAATTAATTGTGGAAATTAATTAATTAAATTGATGTGATTAATTAATCATTGGGTTAATTAATGTAAATGGGTTGTGAATAATTAATTGGTGAATTAATTATTAGATATTGATTTTGTGAAAAAAATAATTAATTATCGAATTAATTAATGGAATTGGATTAATTAACTTATAAACTAATTAATGGAATCCATGATGGTTTGTTGTGATATAAATATTAATGTGTTTAATCTTAGTTGTTGTGATAATGTAAAAACATGTGAGAATAAGATACATGTGAAGTTGTGATGAAAAATGATATACATGCATAATTGAGAGTTTGGGTGCAAGACATGACGTTCTAGGCTAGTGATGATATACATACACGATTAAATGAGGGATAGACATGACATTATATGACAGTTATAGATCTATTATGTTTTGGGTGTTAGACATGATGTTCTACACTAGTGACTGCGTGTGCACAAATGTTTTTAGGGTGTTACTTGATGTTCAACACTAGTGACTGCATGTGTAAAAATGTGACTGCGTGTGCACAAATTATTTTTGGGTGTTAGACATGGAGTTCTACACTGGATGTATGTATAATCTAGTGATTGTGTGCACATAAATGGTTTTTGGGGTGTTATACATGACATTTTACACTCATGATATACATGTGTGATTGATTTATGAGGGGTCGTGTGAGCCTTCTAACACAGAGTACTCCGAGATATGGCCTCGCATGAAAATAATTCAAACTTTGGCATGAGTTGAATTAGTTTATGAGATATCATATCACCTTTGAATACTTCGAGCTCCAACACAAGTCGAAGCAGTTATTAATATATGATATTACCTAGGGAACCCTTCAGGCTCCGGTAAGAGATGAAGTTAGTATTGAGGTACGAGTGTCCACGGGAACCTTAGAGTTAAAATGATAAAATAAATAATAAATGATAATGTGAAAACTATTTATTTGTGCATTTTATTTCATTATTTATAGACTTGTATGCATTATCTTTTGACTAGATTATTTTAGAAATTGTTGGTGTTGGCCCACTGAGTTGTACTCACACCCTACTCGGGTTACCTGATCGATACCCGAATAGAATTTTTGTTTTCTGAAAAGGTTAAGAGAAAAATCCCTGTGTTAGGTTGCAGAGTTGGGATGAAGCATGGTGAGGGAACCAAACTTGGTGTTGGGACCCGCTTAGAGGAGTTTTCAATGTCTTTTTTTTTTGTTTTTTTTTTCATATTGACACATGGCACATACATTGGCATGATGTGTTTCCCTTTTAGTTAAATATTGTATTACCTTTTTTGGTTATCTTGTGACATTGGTATTACTCATGTATATATGCTTCCACATTTTATTTATTTATTTTCTGCCAGTGCATTACTATGATAAAAGAGGGTATAGTCTCCCCATGATTGACTTATAAGACCCTTGCCGCTAGTCGGTAGCCTCTAGCATACAGGGAGGCGTGCTTGAGGTCTTGTGGTGAACCAGCTTGGGGCACCGGTGCGTGGCACCTGGGATGGGACATTACAAAGTGGTATCAGAGGGGTGTTATTTTCTTCATATTTTGTCTTACTATTTGGGATAGGTAGACAAGAGACTAGAAAGAGTCGGGGTTTGGTTATGAGCTCATGTATGGGAGTAGATACCCCATGTATGGGGGAAAACCCAAGTACCCTGAGTGAGATTTTTATTATTATTGTTACAGTTGAATGTTATTTCACCTTGGGTGGCACACTTTTTGTGTGATGTGATTAATATTTTTGAGATTTTTTGAGATTGACTCGTGGCCCTGAATGGAATGAGAGTTGAGTCTGCATGCATCATTCTAGACACTCAGGATTATTTTGTGAACATGCATCATTTTAGGCACATATGGAAAATGAGTTTTGGGTAAGTTGTTGAACTTGAACTGTTTTTCCTTACTTGTGAAATTGAAATGAAAATAGTGCCTAACATAAAAATTGAGAAAGATTGTAAAATGATGCAAGGTGAGAATAAATGGGTGTCTAAATGATAAAAAATTAATAATGATAATTTGTTTACCCTTGTTAACCAGGACCTAGGTGTAGGATGGTTAAGGGTAGTGATAGTGCCTCAATTTTGAATTTGTGGCAGGATAAAGTGGGAAAGACTTGATAAGGTTTTGTGTAAATCTCTCTTGTTAACAATGCAAACTATTGTGAAATAAAAATCCTTCATTTTTTTATTTTTCCTTAAGGTGGGAGGTTAGGGTAGTGATAATTCCCTAGTTTGGAAACTTGGTTGTGAGTTGTGTGGGGGACCACCTGGTTTTGGATCAGTGTGGTGAGATGCTAGTGGGCAGGGAAGCCTGAGACTTTTGAAAGGTTAAGGTGTTTCCATAGTGGGAAGAAGCATTGGTAATGAATGATTGGTAGTGGTATTAATTGATGACTTCTTAGAATACTTTTAATTAGTAACGATCATGTCCCCTACCTTGACATCATCCCAGGTACGCTGAGAAAGCTATGGCATTATTCTTAGCTAAATGAATGTGTTTTGGTTGGATATGGGGCCTCTTGGAGGCTGTGCTTATGAAGTAGTATATATGTGGGGATGATGGTGTGAGTTACAATATTGGCGGTTTACAGATTAGGTTCTTAAGAGGGATCATAAGTCGATGAATACTGTGGGACATGGGACTTGGTGGTTGAGTTATTTGACAATGCGATGTTCATGATGCTCCTAAGGTGGGGAGTAATATGTCAATAATAGGTGTGTGGTGAAATACCATGAGGTTGAAATGGTGGCATCAAAATCCTAATGAGGAACCTATAAGCTTCATGTTTAGGTTTCTTGGAGAAAGGTCAGGCGAGCCTTAGAGGTGGTGGATGTACATCCTTTCTAAGAAGTTTTTATGGTAAGGATAAGTGCCAATATTGGATGGTTTCTTGTGGTTCTTGGGAATAGTGAGTTGGGAAACCCGTTAGGTATGTTGTGGAAGTTGATCTTGAGACCGATGTGCTCTTTGAGGAGCATCTGATACATGGGTTGGATTATAGTGAGAAGGTATTGCAGGAAAAGACTGTGTTGATAGTTCATATACTATGGAAACTTGGGAATGTGTAGGAGGAAAAATGGGCGAGAGATGCAGATAAGATGACATAGTGACCTGACCTTCTTTGACTCATAAACTTAGAGGTGGTTGGGATTACAACTCAAGGACGATATTTTATAAGGTGGAGAGATTGTAAGATCCTGTCCTTTTTCCAAGTGTGGATCCTTTAAAATTTTTGTGAAGATGGGTTGTCATTGTTTTAATTTATAGAAAATGATTTATCAATGAAATTTTGATAAATGTGTTAAAGTCCTTAAATGCTAGTTAATATCTTAGAATATTCAATTGAATATTTTTGGAGTTCAACATTGAGTTAGTGAGAGATTTTGAGGCCCATAAATTCTCGGTGAAGACTAAATAAAAATATTAAATATTAAATATTAAGCGTACACTTTTTATTCAAATAATTGAATAACTCCAAAATGGTGCATTGTATAGGAGATCTGAGACCACTATTGTGTCTAGAACAGGGTGTTTACCCTAGGCGAGGTATAACATTTATAAGCATCAGATGTTTGGATGTCTCGCTCTCAAAAATAACCTTTTTATATTTAGTTGATTTTTAATCAGTTTTTTTGAATATTAAATAATTAATATCTCTCAAATGGTGCATTGTATGAGAAATATAAGACCACCGTTATGTTTGAAACAGAGTTTTTACCCTAGTCAAGGTGTAACAATTATAATCGTCAAACGTTTAGATGTATCGATCATGAAAATAACCTTTTTATATTTAATTAATTTTTTAATCCATTTTTTGAATATTAAATAATTAATATCTCTCAAATGGCGTGTCATATAAAAAACATGAGATCACCATTGGGTCTGAAATGAGGGGTTTACCCTAGTTAGGGTATAACTTTTATGTGCAATGGGAGTTTGATGTTATTTAATTTTTAAGTTAAATAATTAATTTTATTAATTTAATTATCAATCCGAAATTAATTAAATGAAATGAAATTAATACAACAGGTATTTTAATATTTACTGGGTAGATAAAACGAATATTATTAATAATAAGTGTATTATTAATATTATTATTTTTAAACAAAATGAATGGAAAAGTACATGTGTAATTAAATATTCTTTTTCACTTAAATGATGAACAACATTTTGCCACGTGTGAATATTTTTGGTTTATCATCGTAATAGTGGTGAAATTATTATTCAATACTAAATAAATGCAAATGTGAGGTCAATATTAATTTATTAAATATAATAAACATTTAATGAATGTTGTTGGAGAAACTTTAATGGTGAAATAAACTTTATAAAAATAATAATAATTATTTTTTTATTATTATTATTAAATTGAAAAAATAATTGTTGTCATAACACCGTTTCAGTCATAACTCTTTCGTATGGTGTCAGATTGACATACCGTCAGCGACAATGTGATCCTAAAATTGAGGTGGTCATTTTAAGTCCAATGTTGAATATTTAATTCAGGATCATGGTACGGTTCCATGAAATTCCCAATATTATGATGAGTTAATGCATGAAATTAATATGAGAGATTGATAAATAAGTGATGCAATTAATTTTTTTAATGGTTTGATGAAATTTACTTGGGAGAAAGGGGAAATCAGTTATAGATCATTACATTACGTTGAATGAGGATTCACGTCATGTAATAGTCACACCCAGCTTTTTAAAAAAATGTATCCAACATCGTATGAACCTTGACACATGCCTTTCTTTGTTAGAGATGCTCCGCACACCACCATATTCAACCCAATATGTCCTGCGCACCTCTGCCTTGGACCAAAACTCCTCTGTGCACCTTTAGTATAGATCAAATCTCATTCTTAGAGCCTCCGACTTGGACCAAAACTCCTCCATGCACCTCTGACACAGATCAAAGCTCCTCCGCAGAGATTCCGCCTTGGACCGAAACTCCTCTGTGCACCTTCGACATGGATCAAAGCTCCACCGCAGAGCTTCCGCCTTGGACCGAACCCCTCCATGCACAATCGTCTTAGATCGAATACCCTCCACACACCTCTCAGGTTTCAGATCTAGATCATGTTCTTCATCACGTTATTGATGGATCTGCTTCAAATTGGGACCATCTGTTGGCAAACATTCATCAATGTTTTTGAGGTAGGTGGTTTAAAATTTAAATCTTATAGTTTTAATTTTTAATTATGTATATTCAAGTTGTAGAATTGCTAGATCTATTTATCAATTTGATTCTAAAAAAGAATTAATTAATTTGGTGAATTAATTAATTATGGAATCGTGTAATTTTGATAATTAATTATGGGAATTAATTGTGGAGTTATTAAGATGGTTGCACTAGATTAATTAATTGATAAATTAATTAATGAGATTGTATTGGTTTATGAAATTGTTTTTTTGATAAATAAGTGTTGACTTAATTATACCAAGATAGAAATTGTTGAGATTGAATAATCAATTGATAAATTAATTATTGTTGTATTGAAGATGCTAAATAGAGATAATTAATTGTAGAATTAATTATTAGAGTTCTATGATTATTAAATTGTTTGACATGGAATAATTAATTGAGTAATTAATTGGGACAATTGATTTATTAGATATAGAACAATTAATTGATTTATTAATTGGGGTGATTGAATTATTTAAGTTGGAAAAAATTAACTATAGAATTAATTAATGGGAGTAGATTTGTTATTTAATTGTTAAATTAAATAATGGGGTTGAGAGAGATTAATTAATCGTGGTAATTAATTAATGGAATTGGTGGATAATTAATTGACGAGTTAATTATCAAATTGTTGAATTATAAATTGTGAATAATTAATTGGTGAATTAATTATTGGATGTCAAGTTGTGAAATGATTAATTAGTTGTTGAATTAATTAATGGACTTTATTTGGTTAATTAATTAAATATTTAATTAACGGAGTTATAGTGAATAATTAATTGATGAATTAATTCAAGGGGCCATTATGATTAATTAATTGCAAAAATTAATTAATCAAATTGAGGTGATTAATTAATTGTTGGATTAATTAATGGAAATAGGTTATGATTAATTAATTGGTGAATTAATTAATGAAATAGATGTAGTTAATTAATTTTTGAATTAATTAACGGAATTGAAGTGAAAAATTAATTGACGAATTAATTAAAGAAATTATTATGATTAATTAATTGTGGAAATTAATTAATGAAATTGACGTGATTAATTAATCATTGGTTTAATTAATGGAAATGATTTTTGAATAATTAATTTGTGAATTAACCATTGGATATTAATTTTGTGAAAAAATTAATTAATTGTCAAATTAATTAATAGACTTGGATTAATTTATTTATGAATTAATTAATGGAATACATGATGGTTTGATGTGATATAAATATTAATGTGTTTAATCTTAGTTGTTGTGATAATGTAAAAACATGTGATAATAAGATACATGTGAAGTTGTGATGAAAAATGATATACATGCATAATTGAGAGTTTGGGTGCTAGACATGACATTCTAGGCCGGTGATAATATACATACATGGTTGAATGAGGGATAGACATGATGTTCTATGCTAGTGATAGATCAATCAGTTTTTTGGGTGTTATACATGATGTTTTACACTAGTGACTACGTGTTCATAAATGATTTTTGGGTATTAGACACGACGTTCTACACTAGTGACTGTGTGTGCACAAATGCGACTACGTGTGCAAAAATTATTTTTGGGTGTTAAAAATGGAATTCTACACTGGATGTATGTATAAACTAGTGATTGTGTGCACATAAATGGTTTTGGGGTGTTAGACATGACATTCTACACCCATGATATGCATGTATGATTGATTTCTGAGGGACTGTGTGAGCCTTCTAACATAGAGTACTCTGAGATATGGCCTCACATGAAAATAATTTGAACTCTGGCATGAGTCAAATCAGGTGATGGGATATCATATCACCTTTGAATATTTCAAGCTCTGGCATGAGTCGAAGTAGGTATTAATATATGATATTACCTAGGGAATGCTTCATGCTCTAGTACGAGATGAAGTTAGTATTGAGGTACAGGTGTCCACAGGAACCCTGGAGTTAAAATGATAAAATAAAGTATAAATTATAATGTGATATCTATTAATTTACACATTTTATTTCACTCTTTATAGACTTGCATACATTATCTTTTGATTGGATTGTTTTAGACACTATTGGTGGTGGCCTACTGAGTTGTACTCACACCCTACTCGGGCTACCTGATCGGTACCTGAATAGAAATTTTTTTCTAGAAAGGTTAAGGGAAAAGGCCTTGTGTTAGGTGGAAGAGTTGGGATGGAGCATGGTGAGGGAACCAGACTTGGTGTTGGGACCTGCAAGGAGGAGTTGTCAGTATCTTTGTTTATTTCTTTTTGGTTTTTTTCATATTGACACATGGAACGTACATTTGCATGGCATGTTTCCCTTTTAGTTAAATATTGTATTACCTGTTTTGGTTATCTTGTGACATTGGTATTAATCATGTATATATTCTTAAGTATTTTGTTTATTTATTTTTCATTGGTGCATTACTATGATAATAAAGGGTATAATTTCCCCATGATCGACTTACATGACCCTCACTGCTAGTCGGAAACCTCTAGCGTATGAGGAGGCGTGCTTGAGGTTATGTGGAAAACCAACTCGGGGCACTGGTGTGTGGCACTTGGGTCGGGAAATTACATTAACATAAGTTTATTATTCAGGAATATAAATAACGAGCATGACGAATCAGACTCAAGGCAAGGGTTTTTCTCATCTCACTTTTTATTTATGTGAGATACATGCCATATTCACCACTTATTTTTATTGCGTGGTGTATATACTGACCATGAATTTATTTTATGATTCTTATTCTTAAATTTATGGGGATTTACATATCCATTTGAGGATACCTCTTTTATGGAGTTTACGGTTTCAAAGTTACAAAAGCGGTAAGCGTTTTTTGTCTCAATTTACCTTCTTTGAGACGTTTGTTATGTTATACAACCATCTTATTTTATAAGGTATATATAATTCCCCTTTTACATTTCATATCATGAATATACTGATTATCATGATATTATAAGTTTCATTTAATGTTATTCTTTCATGTGGATTATGATTCAAAGTTACAAAAGTGGTAAGAGTCTTTTGTTACAATCTCAACATTTATTAGGATTATGTATGATTAAGTCTTAAATATTGAAATATTATAATTCTCATGAAATATCATATAATCTGGTTATTCATGATATTTTCATGAAATATTTCCATTTTTAAACTCTTTGGTACTTAGAATAATTGACAAAATGTTTTTGATAAAATCTGGTTAGAAATCTATTTACTTCCAAAACCATGTTTTCAAAAATGTTTTAAAATGTGTTTTTCGAATGAAAAAGGAAATTTTCCTACTGAAATGTTTTAAATTATTTTTTAAAAAAAATTATGTTATGTGTTTCCAAGGTTTTTTTCAAATAAAAGGATTTTTAAAAAAAAATTATGGTTTAAAAAGTGATTTTCAAAATGAAAAGGGTATTTTACTAAAATATTTTTAATTATATTTTAATGGAATTTCCATTCATCAATGTCAAAAAATATTATTTTTACTTATCCTCCACTGTGTATATTTGGTATTTATACCATCCTCATTCTTTATATATATGTAATAATATTGTTTCAAAGTGATTTTTATTAAACCTGTTTATTTTCCATGGGTTAATCATGTTTCAATGAGATTATTATGAAACCCATTTCTTTTCTATGGGTTAATCATGTTTCAAAGATATTGTTATGAAACCAATTTATTTTCCATAGATTAATCATGTTTCAAAGATATTGTTATGGAACTCGTTTCCTTTCCATGAGTTAACCATGTTTCAAATAGATTTTTATGGAACCTATTTCTTTCTACAGGTTAATCATGTTCTAAAAAGAATAAAGGTTATTTTAATGAGTTATGATGAAAATAATTCTCTGTGTTCTTTATTCATTATTCTGTTCTTGGACATTATAAATTATGAGTGTTACCAGATAGCACTGGGTGATCTCATTATAGCTTATACGATGGGCGTTCTTAAATAACGCTCCAATGCATTGGGTAACAATTATGTTCTCTGGAGAATTATATTGGAAGTTGGACATGTGGTTATTCCAACTATAAGAGTTCTATAAGGGTTATATGAGATGATGTTCTAAGATACCAATATGTATTATCTATGCTTTCTATAGGTTCATGATGTTTCATTTGATCAATATTGATATCACATGGCACTTGATTATTGATTCTTAGGACTTTTTTCCTTTGATTAATGCCTTATGTCATGTTTTCATGTTTGATGATCCATGTATTGATGGGTATGAATATTCATATGTTATAATCATTCACTTTTATTATGTCATCATACCCTTATGATCTTCCCATACTCACTGATGGCATTTATTTTTTAATGCTTATGTTTACCCTTACCGAGCATTTGAGCTCACCCTTCTTATGTTTCCTTTTCCCTAGGTTATAAAGAAACAGGTTGAACAAATTATATCTAGAAGGGATTTTATATGGATGATAACGACGTATTAATGTGAAAAATAAAATCTAGGTTAAGTGAGAGAAATACTCATTTAAAGTCATGTAAATTGTTTATATAGGATTTTTTTCTAATTCTATAAAACATTAAACCTAAAAGTTTATCTAGGATGAAAGTGATCCAATTTTTCCTTTTTATGTTGTTATTTTGAGATAGAAAAAAATGGCTCACTGAATAATCTTTGTGGTGTTTTGTTTTAACAAAGTTTTGTATTTGTTGACAACTAATATTTTTGTTGAAGAATGTTTTTGAGTTATAGAAAGTTGAAGTTACTGGTTGCTCATGATTTTCTTAAAGAGGATGTTTTTGAAGAATAATAAGTTAGAATTTAATAAAGTGTCTCAAACTTTCTAAACTAAATCAAACGATGCTTTACTAATCTTAAAGTTCTCACAAATCATGAAAAGTTTTATGATAAAAGCTGTTGAAGAAATGGTGAAGAGGTTTGAAGATTTTCACTGAGAAAAATTCTGAGAAAATTCGAAACCTATTTTTCTGAACCTGAAAAACTAGAACCCAATTTCAGAACCTGATTCATAAGAAAACCAGAACCTGATTTCTGATCATGAAAACCAGAACCTAATTTCGGAACCTGATTCCTGAGGAAACCATAACATATTTTATAAACCTGAAAACTAGAACCTGATTTCAAAACCTGATTCCTAAGAAAACCAGAACCTGATTTCTGAACCTAAAAACTAGAACTCGATTTTGGAACTTAATTCCTAAGAAAACCAAAACCCGGTTTCTGAACCTAAAAACCAGAACCTGATTTTAGAACCTGATTCCTGAGAAAACCAGAACCTAATTTCTGAACTTGAAAAACAGAACCTGATTTCTGAACCTGAAAACTAGAACATGATTTCAGAACCTGATTCCTAAGAAAACCAAAACTTGATTTCATAACCTAATTCCTGAGAAAACTAGAACCTATTTTCTGAACCTAAAAACCAGAACCTGATTTCAGAACCTGATTCCTGAGAAAACCAGAACCTGATTTCTAAACCTGAAAACCAGAACCTGATTTTGGAACCTGATTCTTGTGAAAACCAGGACTTGATTTATGAACCTAAAAACCAAAACCTGATTTCAGAACCTGATTCCTGAGAAAACCAGAACCTGATTTCTGAACCTGAAAACTAGAACCTGAATTCATAACCTGAATTCTGCATAATTCGGAACCTGATTCCTGAGTAATTCGAAACCTGATTTCTGAACAATTTGTAACCATATTTCAGAGCATGTTTCTGAGAAAATTAGAACCAATATCCAGCATTATCATTCTAAGAAAGATATGAAGAGTTTAAAAAGGAAAACCTGAATTTCAAATTTGCGTAAATCTCGAAGAAATTTAAGGAGGTTTGAATATGTCAAATATTAAAGATTAAATGCGAGAGATTTGTAGAGATTTTGAGATTTTAGGAAGTGGGAAATATTTTCAAGATTCTCGCCTTTTTTTTCTGAGTTGCCTATAAATATATTCTCAGATCATTCGTTCATTTGTAACTTTCACACATGTGGAAAAGGCAAAGCGCTGGAGAATTCAAAGTGAAAAGTTCCTACCATCTTGAAGAAGTTTTATTAAGTGTTTGGGAAGAAGAGAATCATAATCATCTTACCTTTATAAGAATATTAGAATTATCTTGAAGAAGTTTTCTTGAGTTTTTAGTAGAAGGAAATCAGAACCATCATTACCTTGCTGAGAAGACTGGTTTCAGAAAATCAGATTCAAGAAAACCAGACTAAAGATTCGGATTGAGAATTTGTGGAGAAGCTTCAACAAATTTCTTATTCTTGTGTTTGGATCATTTGTTCTTTAGGAAAACATTGTAAACTGACAGAAGTCAGTATAATATTTCCTATCGGGAGGTAGAATGTGTCTAACGGGAGTTGGCACAAGTTGTATTGACTTCTTTATTATAGTGTATTTCAATAGACCCAGGGGAGTGGCTATGGTAAGGATGTAGGTTCTCTTATTGAGGACGAACCTTGTAAATATTGTGTGCATTTCTTGCTTTACCTTTCTTGCATGCTTGAGTTTCTTGCTAAAGGTTGATAAGGAAATAAATCTTAATAGTTTTCAAGTGTTAAGTTTCTTAAAGTTTTGAAACTTATAAAAAGTTAAAAAACTAATTCAACCCCCACTTCTCAGTTGTTATTCAATCCTTGGAACTTCAAGTGGTATCAGAGTCAGGTTCCCTTGTTGAATCCTTATCATGGATAATATCAATTCTATCAACAGTAGAGGAGTTCCTATATTCCACGGGAAGAATTATTATGGATGAAAAAAATAGGATGATTCCTTATCTCCTATCTCTTAGCTTGGAAGTTGTTGATGCTTCCACTATTGCTTTTCCCCCTATTAAGAAAGATGCCCCCATGATAGCTACTGATAAAAAGAATATAGAAGTTGATGGAAAGGCAAGAAATGTAATCCTTATGTTCTTATTAGAGAATGTTTATCAAAAGGTGATGGGTCTTAAAACTACCAAAAGTATGTGGGACAAGCTTGAGAGTGTTTTTGAAGGGAATACTAAAGTTAAGGAAGTAAAGCTATAGATCTAGCGTAGTATGTATAAAGACATCATAATGAGAGATGAAGAAACAATTGATGAATACTTCACCAGGGTGAATGAAATTGTTTGCAACATCAGGTTATGGAAAAAGTGTTAGTAAAGCTTGGATGGAGAAAGGATGCAAGAAACCTATCAATCCTACAAAAGTAGAAAACTCACTCAAAAGAAGAGATGGCCTACATCCTGAGTTTTCTAGAGCTGAAAGAAGTTATCAACCTCAACAAAGTTTCTATAAAGAAAGATCATTTTTTAATAGAAAATCAAGATTTAAGGGATATTGCTGGTGCTGTGGAATATATTGTCATAGAGCTTATAATTTTTGGCACAATTTATCTCTACCCAGAAGAAGGTTTGAGAAAAGTGGAATAAATAGTGAAAGAAGAATGAGTAACTTTTCATACCCACAGAAAGTTGAAAAGGTGAATTCTTAAGATGTCAGAAACATTTCAACAAAAAATAAATTTGAATGTTTGGAAGAATATTTTGGAAGATGTGATCAGTCTGGTTATTATGCTGAAATATGTATGTCACTCCTTCCAGAACACGTTTCTTATGATAAAAAAGAAAAGAAAGATGAAAATAAGAAGGTTGATGAGAGAGCTTTTGTTGTTGAGACAACTTTAAAAGCAAGTAAGAGGAAAAAAACCATGGATTCTTGATAGTGGTTGTTCTTCACACATTACTGGTGATATAAAAATCTTGGAACATGTTGAAACTCATGATGGAGGACCAGTTACTTTTGGCAATGACTGTTCCTTAAAAATTAAGGGAATGAGAACGGTAGATATTGAAGCAGAGAAGATGAAATCTAAGGAATTCTTGCTTGTTGATGGGATAAAACATAACTTAATTAGTGTAAGTCAACTTTGTGATGATGGAAAAGAAGTTATTTTCATAAAGGATTCTTATATCATCAAAAGTGTAAAAAATGTAAAAGTGATTACAAAAGGAGAAAGAACCAGTGGGAATCTCTTTCAAATTGGAAAATCCAATAACTCTTGTTATTTGAGTGCTGAAGATGAAAAAAAGTTGTGGCACCGAAGACTTGGCCACATTGGGTAGAAGAACATGAGTAAGATTTCTAAAGTAGATGCTATTCATAATTTTAAAAAACTAAAAAGAAGAGATGAAGATTTTTGTATTACTTTCCAGAAAGGAAACATGGCTAACAAAAGTCATAAAAGAATTGAGATTCAATCTAACAACCACTTGAGCTTATTCATTCAGATCTATGTGGGCCGATGAGACATCAATCAACAAAAGGATATTTATACTTTATCACTTTTATTGATGATTTCACTAGTATGGAAAACATCATGTTTATGAAGCTTAAGTCAGAGGATATTGAAATGTTTAAATTCTTCAAAAAAGATGTTTAGAAAGAACTGAAAGCTTCCATAAAGAAGCTGAGAACAGAAAATGGTACCAAATTCACAAGCAATGCTTTTGAAACTTATCTAAGGAAGCATGGTATCAAACATTAGTATAGTTATCCTTATACTCCACAACAAAATAGAGTAGCAGAAAGGAATAATAAAAGCTTGGTGGAAATGGGAAGAAGTATGTTATCGGAATACAAACTTTCAAAATTATTTTGGAGAAAAGTTGTTAGCACTACTGTACATGTTCAAAATAAATGCTTGTTGAGACCAAAAATCAACACGACTCCTTATGATATGTGGTATAACAAAAAACCTTCATTGAAATACTTTAAAGTTTTTGGAAGTCTATGCTTTCTCAAAATCAAAAATCCAGACTTAGGAAAGTTTGATGAGAAAGATGAAGAAGGAATATTTATAGGTTATTCACTAAATGGAAGAAGTTACAAATACTGGAACAAAAATTTATAGAAGTTGGTGGACTCATATGATGTGAAGGTAATTGAAAATACAAGTTCCTTTATAAAATCTATTAAGAATACTGAGGAAGATAAATCAGAGAATCCCCAAAAAAGTGAAAGTGACTCAAATGAGTCACATGGGGAAGAAAGTGATGTTGGGAAAGGAAATGCGAGTTTTCCTACCTTATGAAAATACGTTGAATCTGAAAATATTATTGGGAATCAGATGACTCCAGTTTAGACAAGAAGGAAGTTGAGATTAGAAAATTAGACTTCCCTTATCTTAAAAGTTGAACCAGAATCAGTTTCAGAAGCTATTCAACATAAAAATGGGTGGATGCTATGAATGAATAATTGGATTAGATTGAGAAGAATGAAACGTGAGAACTTGTTCCAAGGCCAGAAAATAAAAATGTTATTAGAACCAAGTGGGTTTATAGAAATAAATTGAATGATCATGGAGAAGTTATAAGAAACAAAGCAAGGCTTGTGTGTAAAAGAAATGCACAGGTAGAAGGTGTGGATTTTGATGAAACCTTTTCCCCTATTGCAAGCTTGGAAACTATTCGAATGTTTCTTACAGTGGCTGATCATCATAATTACAAGGTTTATTAGATGGATGTAAATTCATCTTTCTTAAATGGTGAGATTGAGGAAGAAGTTTACATTGAACAACCTTGTGGGTTTTTACTTGATGAGGGTAAAAACAAAATTTTCAAATTGAAGAAAGAAATGTATGGGCTGAAACAAGATCCAAGAGCATGGTTTTCGAAGCTTGACAATTCTTTGAGAGAGATGAACTTTTCTAAAGGAAAGGTTGATAGAAACTTATATTTTAAAGATGTTGACTTCAGAACTTTAATTGTAATCGTTTATGTAGATGATATAATTTTTTCTAGAGATTAAGAAAAGTTCTATGAAGAGTTTGCTGAAGAGATGAAGACATTTTTTGAAATTTCAATGTTGGGAGAATTAACTTTCTTTCTTAGCTTACAAGTTCAACAATAAGAAAACTACATTTTCTTATCCCAAGAAAAGTATTCTAAGGAGTTGTTAAAGAAGTTTGGGATGGAAGAATCGAAGGAAGTTTCAACTCCCATCTCAGTGAGCACAAAGTTGAGAAAAGATGAATCATGAAACAATGTGAATCAGAAAGACTTTTGAAAGTTGATAGGAAGTCTTCTTTATCTTACAGCTTCAAGGCCTGATATTGCTTATGCTGTGACTCTATATTCTCTGTATCAAAGTAATCCAAAAAAATCACACATGTTTGCAGTTAAGAGGATTCTGAGAAATGTTAAAGGAACAACTTCACATGGGTTGTTACACAATAGAAACAATGAGATGAATTTTCATGGTTATACTGATGCTGATTGGGCTGGTGATTGTAATGATAAAAAATCAACATCAGGAAGAACATTTTTCTTAGGGGAATGTTATGTGAGTTGGCATAATAAGAAATAAAGTTCAGTAACTTTAAGAATAGATGAATCCAAATATTTTGCAGCTACTCAGGCTTGTACTCAAATGATGTGGATGAATGTTCATCTGGAAGATTTGAAAGTGAAATTTTCTAAACATTTGAAGATACTCTGTGATAATCAAAGTTCTATTGATATTTCTAAGAATCCTGTTCAACATTCAAGATCAAAACACATTGATATAAAGTATCAATTTTTAAAAGAGAATGATGCTGTTGGAGAAGTCTTGATGGAATATATTTCAACAAAGTATCATCTTGCTAATATTTTTATAAAAGCAATGTCAAAGGAAAGGTTTGTTGAACTGAGGTTGCAACTCCATGTTCAGCCTCCTCTCGTAACTTTCTAAAACTCATAAGGAAGTTCCACCACCGTGATTTGGATTATGTTGAAAAAGGGGAGAGTAAGTAACAAATTTCTACATTGAAAGGTGTGTTTACTTGGATTTATTTTATGAATCTGAATTTTTGGTTATCATATAATGGGGGAGAGGGAAAGAAAAATGAGAGAGAAAAAGAAAAGTGAGAAAGAGAGATTAAAGTTGAGGGGGATTTTGAGTAAGGTGAAGTTTATCCTTACATGGCCGCAAAATTTTCTTATCACTGAGGGATTAAAATACTTCAAAAAAATTACTTTATCTAGTAGTGTGGTGTCAAAACACTCTCTTTTTGAGAAAGGCTTTGTTTTGGTAAAGTTCAAGAACTTGAGATGTGAAATTTTTTGAGAGGTGAAAATTTGTTAATAAGAGTTGCCAAAAAATCCAAAGGGAGAGATTGAAGAACCTTTGTGGTGTTTTATTTTATTTTTTTTGTATTTTTTGACAACTAATATTTTTGTTGAAGAATGTTTTTGAGTTATAGAAAGTTAAAGTTGCTGGTTGTTCATGATTTTATTAAAGAGGATGTTTTTGAAGAATAAGAAGTCAGAAGTTAAGAAAGTGTCTCAAACTTTATAAACTAAATCATACGATGCTTTGATGATATTAAATTTCTCACAAATCAAGAAAAGTTTTATGATAAAAGCTGTTGAAGAAATGGTGAAGAGGTTTGACAATTTTCACTGAAAAAAATTCTGAGAAAATTTGGAACTTGTTTTTCTGAACCTAAAAAACTAGAACCTGATTTTAGAACCCGATTCCTAAGAAAACCAGAACCTAATTTCTAAACTTGAAAACCAGAACCTGATTTCAGAACTTGATTCTTGAGAAAACTAGAACCTTTTTTCTGAACCTGAAAACCAGAACCTGATTTCGGAACCTGATTCCTAAGAAAACCAGAACCCGATTTCTGAACGTGAAAACCAGAACTTGATTTCAGAACCTAATTCCTAAGAAAACCAAAACCTAATTTCTAAACCTGAAAACCAAAACCTGATTTCTAAACCTAAAAACCAAAACCTGATTTTGGAATCTGATCCCTGATAAAACCAAAACCTATTTTCTGAACCTGAACACTAGAACCTAATTTCAGAACCTCATTCATGAGAAAACAAGAACCTAGAAACCAGAACCTGATTTCAGAACCTGATTCCTGAGAAAACCAGAACCTGATTTCTGAACTTAAAAACTAGAACCTGATTTTAGAACCTGATTCCTGAGAAAACTAGAACCTGATTTCTGAACCTAAAAACCAAAACTTGATTTTGGAACATGAACCTAAGAGAACCAGAACATGATTTCTGAACTTGAAAACCAGAACCTAAATTCGGAACCTGAATTCTGTACAATTCAAAACCTGATTCCTGAGTAATTCGGAACCTGATTTCTAAATAATTCGGAACCTTATTTTTGAGCATGTTTCTAAGAAAATTATAAACAATATCCGACATTATAATTCTGAGAAAGATATAAAGAGTTCAAGAAGAAAAACCTGAATTTCAACTTTGTATAAATCTCGAAGAAATTTAAAGAGGTTTGAAGAAGTAAAATATTGAAGATTAAATGCAAGATATTTGAGGAGTTTTTGAGATTTGAGGAAGCGAGAAATATTTTCAAGATTCTCACCTTTGTTTTCTGAGTTGCCTATAAATATGTGCTCAGATCATTTGCTCATTTGTAACTTTCACACATGCGTAAAAGGCGAAGCATTGGAGAATTCAAAGTGAAAAGTTCCTACCATCTTGAAGAAGTTTTCTTGAGTGTTTGAGAAGAAGATAATCGGAATCATCTTACCTTTCTAAGAAGATCAGAATTATCTTGAAGAAGTTTTCTTGAGTTTTTACTAGAAAAAAATCAGAACCATCATTACCTTACTGAGAAGATTGATTTTTGAAAATCAGATTCAAGAAAACCAGACTAAAGATTCAGAGTGAGCATTTGTGGAGCAGCTTCAACAAAGTTATTATTCTTGTGCTTGGCTCATTTGTTCTTTAATAAAACATTGTAAAATGACGGGAGTCAGTATAATATTTCTTATCAGGAGATAGAAGGTGTCTAATGGGAGTTGGCACAAGTTGTATTCACTTCTTTATTATAGTGGATTTCCATATACCCACAGGAGTGTCTATACCAAGGACATAGGTTCTCTTATTGAGGCCAAACCTTGTAAATCTTGTGTGTCTTTCTTGTTTTACCTTTCTTGCATGCTTGAGTTTCTTGCTAAAGGTTGATAAGGAAATAAATCTTAACAGGTTAAAAGGGTTATGTTTCTTAAAGTTTTGAAACTTATAAAAAGTTAAACAACTGATTCAACCCCCCCTTCTCAGTTGTTATTTGATCCTTGGAGCTTCAATCATCCTTATCAACATCAAAGCTAGAAATGTAAAGTTTACGATTTTAGCACCAAATCCAGGAGTGTGGGTTCTAGGCTATTATAGTTGGTATAAAAGGAAAGGTTTAGATAAATTTAGAGATTAGAGTGTTTTCATGTGAGGTTATCTTAAGATTTATAGATACCATTATAGGTCTATCATGAGTTCAAATTCTTAGACACCCAATTTGAGGGTTTTATGTAGAAAAAATTCTGAGGTTATTAATGATAATTTTGGAGATTTTTTTGGGTTGAGGTATTTTTAACCCATAGGATCAACATAAAGTTTTATTTAGGGAGTAAATTAGTTTTCATTATTAAAGAAAAAAAAGACAACGGGTATGTTTGGTGACAACCCATCGCATTAAAAAAGGTGGTGGGGCTTAAACCCAAGACCGAAGAATAATAATGGTTTCACACCTACCACAGACCTTTGTGATGTCCTATTAGTATGACATTTTTATAGGAAATGTTTAAATTTATTTTAGAAAATTATGGTATTTTATATGATAAATAATGGTTTATTTATCTTGGAAGAATATATGATCAAATCCTTATAATATTTGGGTTTTGAACTTATTCAGAAAATATTTAAATAATTTTAAGGATAGTTATTTATGGAATGTTTTGGTTTTAACTTTGGGTATTAATTTTTTAGATTAATGTATCATATGAAGGTTTACTATTTTTTGTAATTATCTTACCATGTTATGACCATTTTGGTTTTGGGTAATGTCTAATGACAAGTGGAATAGCTTGACTATTGATTTTATGGTTATGTGGTCATTAAAAATTGATTTTAGTGCATCATGCATTGAAAATTCATCTTAAATACTCATAATTTATAGAAAAAGATGATATTGTGGTGGAAATTGGCCAAAGGATGAAATTCTAATCATCAAGTAAGTATATAACCATTCTTCTCTTAGTCTAGATGGTAAGAGAATTCCTCAACTTTATAAAAAGTACATTGAATCAAAAATATTATCCTTTTATCTTTAATTCTAATGAAATTATGGTCTTTTAAATTATCACATATTTATGGTTTTGATTCCCTTAACTTTTCATTAATCATTCACTTGCTTGTGATCAATGACCTCAATCACTCCCTATAACCATTTAAACTTTTACTCCATTTCCACCTATGTTATTCTATTTAGAAACCTAATTATGTGTTATTCTAGGTGCTTCATACATAATTTTATCTCTTATTAATAGGATGTTTTATTGTCCCTTTCTATAATGTGAGTTTACAATAAAAGTATTTTTAATGTCCAACTTTTGATTACCGAGATAAAATTCAAATTGAAAGGAAACAAATTTTCAAAGGGGTCAGGATATAACACCCTGAGATTTTAAAAGAATAAAATTATATTTGATAGTGTAAAGGAAAATCAACACTAAGTTTATGTTGTGTTACACGTAATACTTAGTTTATCTTGAGTTATACACAACCCAGATTTTTTTTGTTTGATAGCGTATTCAACACACAACACCAAACTTAAATGACCCATGATATATATTACCATTATAACCTAGAAATTAAAATGGAAGATATGAACATGATTAACTAAATTATGAATATATGGTTTACAAATGTATATATAATTAAATTTTTGTTGACCAATTAATTAGAAAAGAAAATAAAGCCTTTTTGAAAATAAAATGAAATCTTTTTCTGAAAAACTATTTTAACGCACACAAGTTTGTTTTGTACTAATAAATTAAAAAAAATCACTATTTTTGGATTATATTAATTAAATTTATATACAATATATTCAATATAATGTTTAATATTCATCCTATGAGTTTTCTAGACATGACAAATCCAATTTTTGGCTTAAAATTATATATTTTTCAAAAAAGTAGTTTTGTTGCCTTTTTATGGCACACTTATTTTTAAAAATTTTATAATTTTTATTTGAAAAAATAAAATTAATTTTTTAAATAGGGATATAAAAAATTATCTTTGGGTGAAATTTTTGGATTTTTTGGAAAATATTGATTTTTCATTGAATAGTGAAAGATACCGATTTTCGTAAAAAAGACATTTATTTTAATGAATTAAGTAATTTAAAATTATCAATATTTTTTGAATATTTTTTAAAGTAAATTAAGTATTATTTAGTTATATTTAATCTACTTAATTACTTTTTAATCAAATTTATATTGGTTTTTAATATAAGTTTGTTTTGGGGGTTTAAAGACGAGTTTTTCTAAAAACCGTTTTAAATTAAATAATGTTTCTCCTTTATAATTAATTAAAATAATACCTAATGGTAAATGTTTTAAATAAAATTTATAGATTATATATCATTAAATATTAATTTATTTTCATGAAATTATTATTATTAGCGACATAGTTATTATAGAATCATCTTTTTTCTAAAAAAATACTCTTTAATAACCTACTATCTCGCCGCGTCTGTAGGATTAATATTAAAATAAATTTTTAAACTTATGTGTTTTGAATTTGGAAAAATGTATTCCATATTTTGAATCATCATAGTTTATAATTTATAATAGGGTTAAATTAATTTTTTTACCAAATATATTTGTAAAAGAAATTTAAATTTAATTACAACAATTAGGGTAAAAACGAGTTTACTTAGTGGTTAAACTTTAAAATTAAGGGTACAAATGACCTATAAACATTTAAAGAACCCATTTTATGGCTATATTTTGACTCTATACCTTCTATTATTGATTGTTTTTCATTATTAGAGCCTTTTGGTAGGTAAAAACATGGGTTCACTTTATTTTGAAAAATACCAAGTGTGTCATCTCCCCCATTTATAAAAGGCCACCCACTCTCCTTATATATTAAAACCTATAAATAACTTTTCTTGGAAAATAAATACCCAAATCACTTATAAAATTCCCTCCCCTCATCCTTGAATCCTAACTTTGGTTATAAATCCATCCAAGGAAGGTCTTTGGTGCTAACCAAAAGGAATTACTCGTGGTAGTGGTAACGTTCATCAACATGAGTTTTTGTTTTATTTATTTCTCTACCCATTAAATTATTCTTACAAAATGATTATATAAAAACTTAAGTATCCAAAATATACTGATATTTTATTATTTTAAGGGTACAACCTACAAATATACACACTTCCATCAAATGGGTTATGAAATCATCATTCGTGTGTACGGCGGACTACCGCCTTGAGAAATGATGTCATTCGTTTTTCCATTACCACATCTAATGGTTGGGAATAATGATATACATACTATATATATATAATTATATATTTGGAGTCATTATATCATATTATTCCTTTTTATATTTCACACCATATGGGATATGATAACGTCGCTCATGTGTATGACGGACTACCACCTTATGAAGTGATGTGAATCATTTTTCACTAACATGTTGCATAAAAGGTAATAAGGGTAAATATAATGAATATATATGATACACATGAAATAATTATGATATTAATGAAAAAAATTATCTTTCTATAAATACAATATATCATTTTCTTATTATCATTTCACACTCTGAAAAAGTAATAACATTGTTCATGGATATGTGGACTATCGCCTCCTCAAAGCGATGTGGTTATTATTTTTTCATCACCACATATAAATAATTATATATATATATATATATATAGTTACCCTAGCCTTTTACACATAACATTACATGATTTTAGTCATAAATAAACATCAGAGTACAAGACAAGGATCGTGAAGTCTAGTGTCTTTGAAGACTAGGTACATAAAACCTAAAACATGGGACTAAAACAAACTTCTTTATTTAATCTTCATAAAGAGATCCTAACTTCCTTTTAGCCCTTACATATTCATAGGGTACCCTGGGGATCACATGAAAAAATGTATGAGCTAAAATTCAAGTAAGGGAATAAACCTAAGAATATGTCTTTAGCACATGGGTTAGAGATTATGACATAATGATATCAAATGGAATATAGAATCAAAACATGGGATAATATAAAAATTGAATCATAGAAATGTGGAAGAAACATAAAACACATATTTACAAAGATTCAAGGCTAACCTCCAAGAATTTTTCACATGGTAGCACAAGCCAAGGCTAACTACCGGTTCACACATGGTAGCACAATCCAAGGCTAATTGCCAAGATCGTCGCACATAACGCATCATGAGACTCAACTTTATCAATTCATTGGAGCACCATATGGGCGTACCCATCTTAAAATGTTCATGAATATTTTTTCCACATAAATAATCATACATAATTAATCATACATAAACATAAGGGTACCCATGGAAAGAAATGGGTATCATAATCATGTCATAAAGCATAATGAATGGGTGTATCATACAAGTGTCCATGAAATAAAGGAATTAAAACACACATAGAAATTAATAAGGCAAAATAATAATATATCATGGTAAGTTATGTAAAACATAATTGACAACATGAAATAATAGTATTTAAGAAATTTTAGCATTAAAACATTTTTGTGCGGTTTTAAGGAAAATACTATAGAGCGTTTAAAATAGAAAAGGAAACAATATTTTACATAAAACCAGAGGTGAACCAAGAAGGTTTTCATAATAAAAGACTGAATTTATAAATAAAATTTTGGCTTAAAATATAAGATATAGTTCACTTGAAATTGGGTAAGAATTCAGGAAGTTACCTTAAAACAAGTTTGCTTATCGAGAAGTATTGAGGAGGGAATCACTTAAAAATATGTATATCCCCAAAAGAGAATGATGAAGGGTCTTGATAAATGAATTTGGTACATGTAAAAATAATTTATAAGATTCACATAAAAAGATAAGATAAATTAATTTTGGTTATAATAATGATGAAGCAACTCGAAGGAATAAAGGAGGTTCGGGTGGAATCCCTTACAGATTATCAGCATGGTATCAAGTGTACTTAAGAGGGATTAATGAGAGATAAATGGGTTTATCATAACTTATAAATTATGAGGGAATTATGGGGTAGTTTTAAAATCATACCCTATCATTAGTAATTACACATAAAAGGGTATAACATAGAGGATATTCTTGAATAAAAGTGAAATAGAGAGGATCCCTTACCTTAAGTACGACGGTGTTCTCCACTTGATATTAATGACCTGAATAATAAAATTAGGTTCATTAATTAATAATTAAATAAAATATTATATATGTAAAATATTTATTATAACCTTTTTAAGTTCATTAATTACCTTTTTTATTGGTTATGATGTTCAATTTCATTGTTCGGGTCCATTTGCTTCCTTGGTTTTAATGATCGGTTCACTTATTCATGTTCAAACACATATGTATGATGAGAGTGGTTGTGCAGAGTTGGAGTTATATAAAATTAGCGATCATCCATAATATTAAATGTTTATAAAATTCATTTGGTTATTTTAAGTGAAGGTGAATCATTATATAAAACATTAATGTTAAATGCTTGGATTAACATAGTGATTTTGTTCGTAATTAACTTGTTTTGTATTATTATTTTACATCAAGTGTAAAAAAGGATTATAGAGAAACACATAAGATAAAATACATATTTAATATTCTGGTTCAACCATAAAAATGGTTTAATGACCATAATAGAATATGGTAATAGAAATTGATAAACTGTCATCCTTGAATGTGATAAATTAACACATCTCGGACGGTGTATTCATTTATTTCGTATAAAAGAAGGGGAAAATAGAGATGATAATAAATTATCCCATTAGCATAAAAACATTCCATTAAATGTATGTTACTGGAGTTATCATACCATTTGGGTGAAGGGAGTTGAGGAAAGAAAAAAAGAAAAGAAAATAACTTGAAAGAAAATAAAAGAATCAGAAAGAGGAATTTACATCTTGAGTTTATCTCCTTTGAGAACCTCTTAAGGGGAGATGATTTAGTCTTTTTAGGATAAAAAGGGATGTTGGACATGGTGGAGGAGCTTAGGGAGATATTTTTTTTAGAATTTATGGAAGTAACAAGGCTTGAGAGGAGTGAATAGAAGAGGGGAGTGTGGGTGGTTTTTATAGTGGAAGGGAGGAGGGTTTTCTTAATATTTTAACCATTAGTTTATTATTCTTCCATAAGATAAGAAATATAAATGATTCCATGAAAAAAATATTAATAAGATCATTTGAAATCTAACTAATGTTTCTTACATCATCCATGATGCTAGGAATATTCCATTTAGCTTATAATGTATATATACGGTAAATTACCGTATTTCACTATTCATAAAAAATTCAAGTATTTTAGAAAGATTTTGAAAATTAACCCCAACCATTTATTGATTTGTAGAATCCAAAAATGAACTCCATTTTTCAAAAATAATTTTCTAAATATGATTAATTTAATTTTTAATTAAAATCATAATTTACTTGAAAAATATAGATTTTAATACTATAATTGATTTTATAATGCTTTCCAAAATTACATAAGGTATTATAAAATTATATTAAAACCAGAATACATAAAATTATTAATTTATGAAAAAATTTTAGGAAAATATATTTTCTTTCAAATTAATGAATTAATTGTAATTAATTATTTATGACTTACAAAAATACCAATATTTTTACCATGGTCTTATTATCACTTATAAGATGCCTAAATTTTATTTATACATTCATGGGTGAGGATAATATTCTTTTGGAATATTTTAATATTCATAAGGGTCATATTACTATTCATAAGGGTAACATTACTATTCATAAGAGTCAGTTACTAGTCACCAAAAAATAAGTTTATCTTATCAGACTCCAAACATCTTACTGATCGAAACCGTGTATGTCCGAGTTTTGAAATTAAAATCACAAAAGTGACAAAATTATGTTTAAATGTCTCATAATACTTAGTAGTTCATTGTGTTGTGATTTCATGCGATTATATGACATAATTATAAGAAGGTAATTTCCATTGATAAAACATTAGTTCGTTACAATATAAGTATGTATAATTAAATAATACAATATTTATGATATAATAATAATTTTTTAAAGATAAGTGTTACATAACTTCTTTCCATAATGATCATTGAAAAATGAGAACGTTACTCATGCGTACGTATACCCTACTGTCTCCTTGATCATAACGTTGGTTCATTTTTCATAACCATATTTAATGATTGATTTTGAAAGAATAATTTATGTATAAATATGGAAATTATTTTAGGATTATTATTCTATATATGTTTAAATAATGACCTCTTTGACCTTATTCAATCTACATTAGTCAGTTTTGACAAATAATCTAAATATGGTCAAAACATCTTAAACTTAATTGATTAAGTAATTGTATATAACATGATAATAAGTTAAATAAAAGTAATAATAAACTTTAAAATGGTTCTCAATCAATGTAATAATTAACACAATTTTATTATTATGTAAGATAAAGAACATTCATGATGAATCAGACTCAAGGTAAGGGTTTTTCTTGCATCAATTTTATTTCTATAAGATGCATTACATATCCACCACTTATTTTTTTTTGTGGTGTATATAATTACCATGAATGTATTTTATGATTATTATAATTAAATTTATGGGGATTTACATATCCATTTTTTATCTCTCTTTCACGTATTTTATAGTTTCAAAGTTACCAAAGTGATAAGGTATTTTTGTCTCAATTTGACTTCTTTGAGACCTTTGTTATATTATACATATATCTTATCTTATGAGGTGTATATAATACCCCTTTGACATGTTATATCATGAATATCCTTATTATATGGTATTATAAGTTTTATTTAATGTTATTCTTTAATGGGGATTATGATTAAGAGTTACAAAAGTGGTAAGAGTCTTTTGTTATAATCTCATCGTTTATTGGGATTGTGTATGATTAATTCTCTAATTTTGAAATCTTATAATTCTCACAAATTATATTCTAATATGATTATTCATGATATTTTACTGAAATATTACCATTTTACCACTCTTTGGTACTTAGAATAATTGAGAAAATGTTTTTGATAAAATCCAACTTTATTTCTCTCTTCGATCAGAAATCTATTTTATTCCAAAACCATATTTTCAAAAAAAAATATTGTTTTACAAAGTCGAAAGGAAATTTTCCTAATGAAATGTTTTAAATTATTTTTTTAAAAAACTTACTTTATATGTTTCCAAGGTAGTTTTCAAAGAAAATAATTTTAAAAATGTTTTATGTTTTAAAAATTGATTTTCAAAATGAAAAGTGTATTTTCCTCAAAATGATTTTAATGATATTTTAATGGAATTTACATTCATCAATTTCAAAAACCCTTATTGTTACTTATCCTCCACTTGTGATATTTGGTATTGATACTATCCTCATTCTTTCTCTAGATGAAATAAGATTGTTTCAAATATATTTTTATGAAACCTATTTCTTTTTCACAAGTTAATCATGTTTCAAAGAGATTGTTATGAAACCCATTTCTTTTTCATGGGTTTATAATATTTCAAAGAGATTTTTATAGAACCCATTTATTTTCCACTGGTTAATCACGTTTCAAAGATATTATTATGAAGCTCGTTTCTTTTCCACAGGTTAATCATATTTCAATGATATTGTTATGGAACTCATTTTTTTCTACGGGTTAACCATTTTTCAAAGAGATTGTTATGGAAACCATTTTCTTTCTTTGGGTTAATCATGTTATGAAAAGAATAAAGGTTGTTTCAATGAGTTATGATGAAATTAATTCTCTATGTTCTTTATTCGTTATTTAATTCTTAGATATTATAAATGAAGGGTGCACGAGATAGCACTGGGTGAGCCCGTTATAGTTTATATGATGGGTGTGCCTATATAGAGATTCAATGCATTGGGTAAAAATTATATTCTCTGGAAAATTATATCGGAACATGGTCATATAGTTATTTCAATTGTAAGGGTTCTGTAAGGGTTATATGAGATGATGATTCAAGATACCAATATGTATTATCTATGATTTCTTTGGGATTATTATGTTTCATTTGATCAAGATTGATATCACATGACACATGATTATTGATTCTTATGATTTTTTCATTTGATTAATGTATTATGCCATGTTTTCATGTTTGATGATCTAGGTATTGATGGGTATGAATATTTTTATATTATACTCATGCACTTTGATTATGTCACCATACCCTTATGATCTTCCTATTCTCATTGATGATATTAATTTGTTAATTCTTATGTTTACCCTTACTAAGAATTTTAACTCACCATTATTATGTCTCATTTTCCCTATGTTATAAAGAAAGAGGTTGAACGAATTATGTGTAGAATATATTTCATATGGATGATGATAATGACTTATTGTGAAAAAGAAAAGATGGATTAAGTGGGAGAAATGATCATTTAAAGTCATGTGAATTGTTTATGTAGGAGTTTGTCCTAATTCTATAAAAATATAAACCTAAAAAGTCCTATAGGATGTAATTGATCCAATTTTTCCTTTTGATGTTGTAAGGTTAGGATGGAAAAATGGGTCGCCCTTATCGGTGTCAAATATGGAATTGTAAATTTTATGATTTTAGCACTGAATTCAGGAGTTCAGGTTCTAGGATATTATAAAAACAATGACATTCCCACTAAACTTATTATTAAAACATGGCTTGCTTTAATTTTTGATGAAACAAAATTATCTTATAGCCTCATCAAAATGAACATTTTATGATCGCGATGCCTGCTTCAACCCATAAATGGATCTCTATAGCTTGTATACTTTATTGGAACTCTTTTACTTAATAAGCCCTTTAGGTAGTGTCATATAAAAATATTCAACTAACTTCCCATTTGGAAAATCAGTTTTTAACATACATTCTCCAAATCTCATAATCATGGAAGACTTATATTTCAAGTAACATTCTGATGGATTTCTACATCACTATTGGTGAGAAGGTTTTGTCTTAGTTTATAACTTGACATTGCTTGAAACCCTTCTCTAACAATCACACCTTATAACTATTTAATTCACCATCCATGTCCAGTTTTTCCTTGAATTCCCATTTTCACCCAATGGGTTTTACATTAGCTGGAGAGACTACCAAAATACAAACTTGATTTTTGTATATGGACTCTTTGTCAAAATTCATAGCTTATTTCCATTTAGAATAATCCTTTACTTGTACTTATTCATTGTAAGTTATAGGTTTATCATCCTCTAGTAGTAATGTTTCACCTAAACTGGTGATAAGAAAACCACATTGCTTTGCTTCTTTAACCTCTCTAGTTGACCTACACAGTACTTATGTCTCGAAAACATCTTCATCCCCCAATATCACTTGTGAATATTGTTCTCATACCAACTATTGTGCATTTGGAGCATCAATTTTATTGAAGTTAATATTTCTCCCACTATTTCCATTAGAAATGTGTTCCCTTCCTAGAAATATGACATGTATCACCGCAATTACTTTTATATCTGAAAGATTATATAAGTAATATCCTTTAGTTTCATTAGGAAGACCTATGAATATGCACTTCGTGCTTCAAGATGATAATTTTTCACTAGGTATAGTCTTGAAAAAAGTCTCACATCCCCATACACATATGTGTGATCCAAAACTCATATGGAATCCCATTTTTTCTAGGTACATCCCTCTTTGAGTTCTGGTTGAACCTCTTTCAGTTGGGTTTTCCTTCTTATTTAAACCTTAGTGGTCAAGCCCCATTTTGGGGATGGAGAACATTTACTGGGGAAAATGACCTAAAGTTTAGGGATGTATTTTTGTGTGAATTAATTCAGTCAAGGGATTATAAGTATTTTATATGGTTTGGAAGGATTTAAAGGTGGTTTGGTATCTTTATAAAAAATATGGGTTGAAAGCTGCTGCTAGAAACTTTCACATCATGAATGGTCTACTTGATGTGAATCTATTGTCAGGCATAAGCCATATACTAGTTCAAAAGGTGAAACATTTACACAACATGAAATGGTTGATCAGGGTTATTTTAATCCTAGGTGAAACATTTTTCAACGTATCTTATATATAAAAAAATTCATGTTGTAAAAGGGATTCATGTCACGAATATCTCAAGACTAATGGTTTTAAACCATGTTGTGCATATGATTTTATTTCATCCACCTTGCAGCCTCCTATCTCAAACCCTTGGGTGACTCAAGGAAATTTTGGAGAGATTCCTTCCCTTTCAGACATCTTGGTCTATCATTTGATCTCCAGTGATTTCCTTTGCATTAGTTTCCCCCTCTCTTCCACTTGTTCTCTATTATAATGGTGTGATATCTTGACCACAATTGACTCGGGTTTTGATCTTGATGTTTGCGTGATCTAGGTTTTTCTTATGATCACCACTACCTTTATTATTTGTTGGAGTTACCTATTTAAAGCATTGATTCGATCTCCAGATAAAGGTAGGTGGTCTATAACAAATCCCTTTAGTCTATTTTTAATTATTTTAGTATGTGCACTATCATGTGATTTCACTGACTCAACATGCATAGTAACTAAGAGAATAATGGGTGATGATAATCATGTTTTTGGACTATTCCTTGGATCCCTTTGGATCCAATTGTATTGAGACCTGGTATGTGGCTACCCGTAGGGTGATCCTACCCTTGAACAATAAATAATTGGCTAATGGATTAAAATATTTTTTATCATTACATGAGACCTCAAGTGATTTCTTATGACACCTTAGAAAATGGATTACTTGATTGTTGAAATAACTGGTGATAATTGGTATGAATTGGGTGTTTACACTATCATGATAATTACTTAATATATAACTTGATGAATTAATGGATAATTGAAAGACAAATAATAATTGATTGAATTGACCATTTTGGTTTATTGTATTATGTTGTATTATTCTTACCATTATGACTTGTGTTGTGATTCATGCTGAAATTCTTATATAAAGGGATTGAAATGATTATGCTAAAATTATTATATAAAGGTCTTGGATCGGTTATGATGAAATGATTATATAAATGGATTGGCCCCGTTATCCTGAAATGCTTATATAGAGGACTTGGTCAAGTTATTACCTGACCTGAAAGTTACTTTTTCATTATTTTGGAAACACTTTTAAGGGAAAGTGAGAACCCAAGATAATAAAAACACAAAGTTTCAAACATCACAAGAGATAGATGAGCCATTGAAATCCAATTTAATCCTATTATACATGGTATTCCTAAGTAATTTCCAAAGAAGACGATTTACCTCTAAATATGAATAATCCTTGATATGATATTCAAACTAGTTAGCCAAATTTCCCCACGTTTGAGTAAACTCCTCCATGGTTAACTTCCCCATATTGAATCCTCTTACCAAAATACAATATTGTTTGTTGATCCACGTCATTTTCACCTCATTAGTTTCCACTCATAGAAATATCTCAGTCATCTTATCGCCATACTATTTCAAGGAATTGATCGGAATCCATTCCTCCAACATTTCACAGTTATGTGATTATTCTATGGACTTGTAGTTACGGTTGTCATGGTGCCGAAATAGTTTTATTATTGTAGCAAATTAATTAATTAATTAATACCCTTGATTATTGCTTTATTGCATGAAATTATTATGAGATAGGTTTTGTTTAGGCACAATGGTCTCAACATACTAAGTTTTAATCACACCCTATTTGGGATTCTATTTGGTACCTGAGAAAATTACATGGATGTAGATCTGGATAAGGGAAAATGTCCTTATTGTTGATTGTTTCTTTCTAGATGGGTTGGAGCTTGGTGATAGGAATGACCGGGGATTCAGAATCGGGGTCTTTTGAGTTTATTTATGTCACCTTGTTCTTTGATTTTAATGAATTATAGCAAGTCTTTTAGTTACATTCCATCCTAAAATTACATGGTTCATTGTTATTTGGTTTACTTGGTTCATCTTTTATCTTCTAGTTGTATGATGCACTATTTATGCTCTTTCTGTTACTTTGATATTTGTTTATTTCCACTGTATTTTAACTCTATAACATGGGTATAGTCTCCCTACAATATTATTTACACCCCCATTTCTAGTTTTCATCCTTTGGTGTATAGATAGGCGCGCTTGAGGTCTATTAACCAACCTAATTTGGCCACGTGAGAGAGTGTCAGATCGAGAGACGTTACAAAGTGGTATCAAAGGGGTTATTTTTTTATATTGATTTACTTTTTGGTAAATGTAGAAATGATACTAGGATGTTTTAGGACATGGTAATGAGCTTTTTCATGGGAGTAGCTAACCCATGTGTGGGGGGAAATCTGAGTTCCTAGGGATGGGATTATTGTTCACGATGTTCAATGGTTACATTTGATCTTATTTCACCTCAGGTGATTTACAAGTTGTGTGATGTTATTATTTCTTGAGATTTATACCCATGGCCCGGTATGGTGTGAGATGAATATACATGCATCATGACAGGAACATAGGGATATATCATGACATGAATTGTTCTTGATAGTGATATATTTATTGCATGTGATATATTTGCCTGTATAAATTTTGAAATGAGATACCTGTTATATCTGATAGATGAAAATGAAAGAACTATTATGTCATGCTAATTCACTTATTAACCCATGTTTAGCGAGACCATGATCCAGTGGTTCTATATTATTTTCACCCATTGAATTCGACCTTAATGTTATCTAGTGATCTAAGGAGTGTGTTTGTCTTGTATAGAAAATGCCTCCTTGTTGTCTTTGAATTGAGTGTTAGGACAACGGTAATCAACACACTCCTAAAATAACTGAATCGAAGCTTCCTATAGTTCATAAGGATCATATGGATTTAATCTTCATGACAACTTCCTGAGGGTCATGCAATCCATGGAAAGGGAGACTGTTTGCCCCATGCCTTCGATGTTTGAGCTAACGAGAGAGTTTTAGCTACAACATCCACTACTACAAAACAGGTCTTTAGCAGTGCTGATCTTTATCAGTGCTAGAATAAAGCACTGATAAAGGTTCCATTTATTAGCACTAAAACAAGTGTTGATAAAGGGAACCTTTTATCAGTGCTTTTTTCTAGCACTGATAAAAGGCACCCTTTGTCAGTGCATTTTTTTAGCGCTGATAAAGGGTGCCCTTTATTATTGCTTTATTTTTAGCACCCATAAAGGAATCCTTTATCAACACTTTTTTAGGGCTGATAAAATTCAAAATAAAATTAAATAATTAAATAAATAAAAAATAAAAATTATTTTATTAAAAATATATTAAATTATTTTATTAATTAAATAATTATTGATAAAAATGAATAAATTGACTATATTATATATAAATTATAAATACTAATAAGTAGCATATATTAAATATATTGATATATGTAAAATGAAAATTAAACAAATAAAAATAATAAATAAATAAATTGAGAAAAATGTTAAACATTTTATTAATTAAATAACTATTGATAATGTTAATAAATATTATATATTAAATATATAGATATATATGGATGTATATAAATATGATTTATATAATACAAAATATTTATACTTTACATTAAATAGTAATATATTTAGTGAATAATGGTTCATAATTAAAAATTAATATGAATTAAAAATACTGACTAATTGAATCGAGTAATGTACATAATTGAATGTCGTTTGATTTTTCAATTTAACATAGATAAAATGTGTGTTATATTGATTTCATATATACATAATTATACTGCATTTTTATATACAATGCACAGACACAAATATTTTTCGAGGAATTTAATCAGTTTCTATTATTTATTATATATACATTTATTTACTATGTTTTAATATTTTCAACATGTATTCATCTTTATTTCAATACATATCCATTTTTTAATGATTTATATTTAATTAATCAAACTTATCCAATTTTTTAATATTGTCAATTAAAGTGTACTCATTTTTAATTATTCAATTTTACCCATTTTTAACATGCATGCACTTAAGATTAAATATTCATTAATAATGTTAAAAATATATTTATAAAAATATATTTATAAATAAATATATTTATAAATGTATATTTATTATTTTTATACATTTATAATTATAAATAAATAAATAATATTTGTTTAAAATTCATTCATATAATTATAAATAAATAATTATAAATAAATAATTATATATATTTATTTAAATAATTAATATATTTACTACATTTATATTTATATATATATTTATTAAATATATATATATAGATATAATTATATAAATATATAATGATATAAATATTATTTTTTTAAAAAGTATTTATATAATTATAAATAAATAATTATTTATTCAAATAATTATAAAATTATTATTTTATAAAAAGTATTATTATAAGTAATATAATTATATATAATAATTATATAATTTTTTAATTTTTTTAAAAGTATTATAAGTATTTATCCGTGCTTTTTTAGTGCTAATAAAACGAATCTTTATCAGCACTAATGTTTTAGCATTGATAAAGATGTATTTTATCAATGCTTTTTTAGCACCGATAAATCTCTATTTTTATCTGTGATAAAAAAAGAGTTGATAAATATTCCTTTTATTAGTGCTTACTAACTTAGCACTGATAAAAGGAATCTTTATCAGTAATTTTTTTGGAAGCACTGTTAAAAATACTCTCGATCTATTTTAAGAACCCTAACCATCATGTACCATATCGCAATATCTGAAGATCTATGCAGAATCCTCCTACTGCCGGTGCTCCTTGTTGCCAAATCCAAGCTCGAATCTAGGCTTGAATCAAGGACCCAACTATTCCAAGGCTCGAATCCAAGGCTATAGCGATTCAAGGGTCGAACAAAACCAAGGCTCGAAATGAAATCTAAGTTTTTCAATATCTCTACTTTCCCTTGGTTATCTATTGAACCTTCTCATCACACATCTATGTATCCCAACAACTCCAATTGCACTATCCTATAATAAAAAAACCCAAAATTCATTGTTTTTTAGATATATTGAAGAATCATCTTCCCTGATAGCATGTAGCTCTCCTTGGGACAACATTAGTACTGTACGACTTCAAATATATCGAACCCAATGTTGGGTCATGTTGTTGTGAGGTATAATAGGCTCCCAATACCTATATTCCATGACATGTACCTCTTTTCAATCATCAACTTTTGAAAAATTCATCCATATAGTGGTCGGTGTTGTCATTGGTTTGGAATATTCCATTACAAATCACTTGGAAACCTCTTTTTAATATTTTGATTGAGAAATTAATGTGCTTGATTTCCTTGATTCATCTATAAACCAAGGAAAATGTTTCACCAATCATAGAAATCTCGACATCTTACCTCATATGATCCAAAAAAAAATTGAATTTTGTTTTGTCCAATCCTCAAATATTATGTCTTACTCCGAGTTTTCACTGAAACTGTCCGATCACCAATGAAATTTTATTCATTGATTTCAGCCTTGCTTGTATTTCTTGCAGTTGATAATCCCTCTTCATTTTTCTCACCATCAATGTCTTATTTTGAGTCTACCTCAGCCTTGTGCTCTCCCTATGCTACTCAATTAAACACTAATTTCCTCTAATGTTTCATCATTATTTTAATTATTAACAATCTCCCCATACTAATTAGTAAAAAATATCTATCAATTTTATCTTTTCATCATAAAAACATCTAAACCCACCCTTTTTAAGTCAGTATTTAATTGTATCATTATCTAATATGATCAATTTCTCACTACCACAAATCAATTTCCTCTTTCAAACCAAATTACCATAAATTTTTACTGAACCCAAATAAAAAATTGGTTTGGCTAGTTTTCTACACCTATGTAAACATATATCTATCTTTGAAATGATAACACACTCATTAATACTTCTTAAAAATCACTTCATTTATTTCATCACACATATAATAAACATTATATATGTTTTACTTTAATCCATCTAAAAATAGATCATTATTTAACATTTCATTTTATTCCACCCTTAGGAATCTCTGATTACCATCCATGTAATTCTCACAAATGGGAGGCATTACCCTTTTAGAGAACAAAATGGAGTACAATTGTCATCCTCATCAGTTTCATCTCTTGAATATTTATTATTCCAATTTTTTGTTTGGGATTCATCCCCCATATCTTTTATGTTTCTTATACTACTCTGAGCAGTAGTCATCATATGGATGACTACTTCTTTGATTATTTCAAGCAACATAGGTGAATTTCCACAAGAGATGGAGGATGAGTGACAAACAACAAAATGAAATGATAACTATTCGGAAGATGAGTTGATAAGGATGATGAATTTCTATAACTTTCACCTTTGGATGAATTAATAGGATAACACCTACCATAGTGGAGTAATTATTTTCTTAAATTCAATTACCCATTTTCTTCAAAGCATAATGAAATTCTTTGAAACAATAAAATGTTGAGTTTCCCTTATTAGAATTATCTATAACTTTCAACTTTGATAATGGATATCTTATGTGTATTTATTTATTCATTATAAAAAATGAATATTTTATAAACCAAATAGGATATATCTATTTTATGTCATATGATTCAAAGTTTCAATCCAAGATATCTTATTTTCTCCTCATCTTCCTCACTCATTGATTGATTGTTTGGTGAGATCTATTTGATTTTTTTATCATCATTCTCACTTTACCATCGACATATCCCTATGGTCAACAATTTTTTCATAGTAAAATCATTATCCATATAATTAATGTATTGTTTCATATTTATTTTTAATTTATTTCTATTTAGTATTACTCATATAATAATTTTTTTCTTGTACTGGTGGATTATTTTTTCTGAGTTGGGGTGGTTTGTTAAAAGTTGTTCATGCTCATGAGGGATTGGACTTCGAGCCTGAAATTGAGATAATGAAAATAAGGAAATGTGTTAAGAATGCATACAACCATTAGGAAAAGGTGAATTCCTACTAATTATTTAATTAATTTTTCCATCATTTTATCTACCATTTGTAAGTTAATTTCCTTATCATTTTTATCTAATAATTATTTAGTTTTTTTCATAGATCTTTTGGGAAGTCATATTTTTCTTTCAATTATCCAAAAAATACACAAAATAGATAAAAGTTTTAATTTTTCCAATGTTACCACATTTTCCATTTTTATTATCTTTCTTTGCCGAACTGCCAATGCTGTATATTGATTTGATGTTGTTAGCTGAAAAAACTTTGTTTGTTGTTGAAAGCTAGAATATTAAAGGAAATTCTTGTGCCTATTGTGATGAATTCTCATGATATAATGGTAACATGATCTTCCTATGATCTTTTGTATTCCAACAATGAGAAATGTTTTTTGGATAAGAACATCAATTCAATATACATGAAATATTGGTAGTTTGACATAATAATATAATTAAAATGTGGTAAAATTGGAAGTCATATTTTTTTGAGACTTTGGGATTTGTAGGAATCAGCCTCACCTCAATCTGACACATGGTGTGACCGATATTACTCTAAGTGTTTATTTTTATTTAAAATTGACATTAATTTTAGTAAAAAAGACAACCGACATACTCAAAACTGAGAAAACATATTCTGATTGTTTTGATACTTTAGGAAAATGATCAGTAAGTCATTTAGGATGTGTAAGAATCATCCTCACCTCAATTAGATGCATGATGTGACTGCTATGACTCAACGTGTTTGTTATTAGTTTAAAATTGACAGTTTAGTTCAAAAAATATCATTCACTGAAAATAGAGAAAATGAACTCAGATTTTCTTCATAATTTAGGAAATCAATTAATAAGTCATTTGTGATGTGCAGAAATTAGTCCCATATCAAATTGATACACGATGTGATCAGTATGAGTTAAAGTGCATGTTTCTAGTTTAAAATGACATTTTAGTAAAAAAAGTGACATAATCAAAACCAAGGAAACACATTTGGATTTTTTTTATAACATAGGAAAATGATCCATAATTCATTTAAGACATATAGGAATCATCTGCACCTCAATAAAATGCATTGTGTGACCGGTATGACTCCAAGTGTATCTTTTTATTTAAAATTGACATCAATTTTAGTAAAAAGGACAACTAAACTACTCAAAACCAAGAAAAAACATTCGTATTGTTTTAATACTTTATATAAATGATCCATAAGTCATTTGTGACATTTAGGAATAATTCAAACCTCAATACTATACACGATGTTCCTAATATGACTCAATGTGCCCGTTATCAGTTTAAAATTGACAGTTTAGTTCAAAAAATGTCACTCACTGAAAACCAAGAAAACACACTCACATTTTATTTATAATTCAGTAAACTGATTAATAAATTATTTTTGACATGTAAGAATTGGTATCACATCAAACCGATGCACAATGTGATCAATATGATTCAAAGTGCATTTTTCAGTTTAAAATGATATTTTAGTAAAAAAGACAAGTGACGTACTCAAAATTAATAAAACACATTCATATTATTTTGATACTTTATAAAAATGATCTATAAGACATTTGGGACATGTAAGAATCAACCAAATCTCAATATAACACATAGTGTGACCGATATGACTCCAAGTGCATCTTTTTATTTAAAATTGACATCAATTTTAGTAAAAAGGACAACTGACCTACTCAAAACTGAGAAAATTCATTTAGATTGTTTTTATAATTTAGTTAAATTATGAATAAGTCATTTTTTATGTGCATGAATCATCTGCACCTTAATTTGATTCATGGTGTGACCGGTATGCCTCCAAGTGCACCTTTTTATTTAAAATTGACATCAATTTAAGTAAAAAGGACAACTGTCCTACTCCAAACCAATAAAACACATTCATATTGTTTTGGTACTCTATAGAAATGATCTATAAGTAATTTTTTATGTGTAAGAATCATCCTCAACTCATTTCGATGCACGATGTGACCGTTATGACTCCAAATGCGTATTTTTATTTAAAATTGACATCAATTTTAGTAAAAAGGACATCTGAAATTCTCAAAACCAATAAAAAACATTCTGATTATTTTGATATTTTAGGTAAATTATCCATAAGTCATTTTTGATGTGTAAGAATCATCCTCACCTCAATCTGATACACGATGTTCCCAGTATGACTCAATGTTTCCATTATCAGTTTAAAATTGACATTTTAGTTCAAAAGTGTCACTCACTGAAAAAAATAAAAAACACTTTAGAATTTATTGATAATTTAGGAAATGGATTCATAAGTAATTTGTGGCATGTAGGAATCAGTATCCCATAAAACTGATACACGATGTGATCAGTATGAGTTAGAGTGCGTGTTTCCAGTTTAAAATGATATTTTAGTAAAAAAAAGTGACGTACTCAAAACCAAGGAAAAAAATTCAGATTATTTTGATACTTTAGAAAAATGATCCATAAGTCATTTGATATGTTTAGGAATTAGACACACCTCAATCCTATGCATGGTATAACCAGTATGACTTTGAGTGAATATTTTCAATATATAAGTGTCATTTTAGTTTAAAACACCCATCACATCGCCAAAACCGTGCAAACAAGGATCGATTGTTATCATCATTATATCTACTATTACTTATTTAATTTACTAATCTTTTTTATATTATAAATGTTTTATTAATTTTTATAGAGATAATTCTAGCAGACAAACAAGAAATGATGTGGCGTGCAAGAATCAACTACAACTCAATCCGATACACAATGTTCTTGGTGTGACTCAATGTTTAGTTTAAAATTAAAACTTTCTGTTAATTTATTTCTTTTTACTATTACCAACATAATAATTGTTTTTTTATACAGGTGATTTTTTTTCTCAAGTAGGGGTTAGGATCAAAAGATAAAGGAAGACTGCTATTTTTGAATGTATGTGATAACATGTACTTATTTAACTGTATAAATTAATGTTTAAAATGTCTATAATATAGTGATTTTCTTATATTTGTGTTGTAAATTTTATTTCATTTAAATTATGTATTCTTACTTGATTTTGTTTATTTTTTTTTGTTTTTGGTGCTGCGGTGTACTGTTACAACACACAACACTGGTGCTGCAGTGTGCTGTTGTAGCATATTGTCTTGGTGTTGTAGTGTGATGTTGAATCATACTGTAATATTCCCCTTTATCAAAACTTCTACAAGCATTGATAAAGGATTCCTTTATCAGTTCTTTTAGAAGTGCTGATAAATGTGTCATTTATTAGTGATTTTTTAGTGCTGATAAAAGACTAGGGTTTTTAATCTCTCTCTAGTAGTTAGTGTTTTTCTATCACTTTTTAAGGCCATTTTTAGCACCGTTAATGGCCTATTTTTTACTAGTGATCCACCTACATTCACTGGTGAGGGATTCCCCTAGGTAGCTGAGTTCTAGATCGAGTTAGTCCAGATGATCTTCAAGCACATCGAGACACCCGCATATAGGAGGGTGAAGTTTGCTGCATTAATGTTGCATGGACCTACCAAACATTAGTGGGACATTCTAGAGTAAGATGGGAAACAAGAGGAGTTATCCTGGAAAGAATTTGAGGTAAATTTTCAGAGCCACTTCTATCCTGAAATGTTGATGGATGACAAGGTTCGGAATTTCATGCACCTGATGGAGGAGGGCTTGTTAGTGATGGACTACGCTGGATGTTTCATTGAATTACAATGCTTTTCACCATCTTTGGTAGTTTATGAGATATCCAAAGTTAGGAATTTATATGATGGGAATCACTATGAGATCATGTCACATATGAACATTTTTAACTTGAGTATTTGTTCAGGCATGTTGAATCAAGATCTCATCATGGAAGGGAATCCGATAGAGGCCCTGAGTAGTGGGTATGATGTTTTAGTAGGGTGAACTAGGATCTCTTCTCCTAGTAGCAAGAAGTTTCA
This sequence comes from Viscum album, assembly GCA_963277665.1. Classification (NCBI taxonomy): domain Eukaryota; kingdom Viridiplantae; phylum Streptophyta; class Magnoliopsida; order Santalales; family Viscaceae; genus Viscum; species Viscum album. Next base: position 332,760,203 of record OY728129.1, on the reverse strand, counting down.
CTATGATTTTTATTACCAAGGAAACAATGGGAATAATAGCCATGGTAGTGGGAAGTTATCTCAGGACCATGTTTCATTGTAGTACTATCAGTGTGGTAAGTTTGGTCACAAGCGACCTTAGTGTCCATACCCTGCTTTGGAGTGTCATGATTATGGTAGGTTGGGCCACTTGTAGAGGTTTTATAATGGAATTTAGTAACAAAGTAGTGTCAGGGTATCTAGATAGGTGCCAGAGTCTGAGGAGGACTCAGCTACCCCTCAGCAGACTGGTAGCTAGAGTTCCACTAGACATTCAGGTCGAGGTAGGGTATGGGGTACTTTAGTACAGGAGAAACAATACCATCTAGAGGGAGAAAACTAGAGGAGTTAGACTAGAGCCCAGGGTAGAGGGGTAAGCCAGCTACATGCTATGCAGTCTAATTCAATTAGTTTTGATACAATACTTTCTACTGTTAGAGGTACAATTCTTGTATCATCTACCCTTTCCTTTGTTTTGTATGATATAGGAGCATCTCATTCCTTCATATCATCTCTTTTTTCAAACATTTTGGTCTTATTTTTGGAAATATTCAATGGTTTCTTGACCATCAATACACCATTGGGATATGGTTAGATAATATCAAATTTTGCTAGGAGGGTTCTCTTGAAATTGGTGTCTATCATTTCCTTTTGAGAAATTTTTATGCTGGAATGATAGGATTTGATTTAATTATTAGCATGGATTGACTAGTTATATATCAGGATCATATCAACTATAATTGGAGATGAGTTACCTTTCCATATCCAGATGGAGGTAGCTATACTCACCAGGGTGAGTGGGATCTTCGGTCTAGTCATACATGACCAATTTATGGAAGATTGGATTGTCTCATGGCTCAGATATCAGACATTTCTCTCGATGATGGTTGAATGTAGCATGATACTTTTCCGCTAGTGGTAGACCATTTTCAGGATGTCTTTCCTAAAGGGTTATATGACTTACCACCTAAGAGGGAGATCAAATTCAAGATCAAGTTGGTGCCTAGAGAAGATCTAGTTTCTACCCCACCTTACTAGATGACCCCAACAAAGCTTCAGGAAGTGAAAATTAAATTGGAAGATCTGGAAGATAAAAGTTTTATATGGCCTATTATGTCATAATGAGGTTCACTAGTTCTTTTCACCAAGAAGGCTAATGGGACTTTGTGCTTGTGTGTGGACTATTGGAGATTGAATGAGATGACAGTCAAGAACTGGTATCCCCTCTCATGCATCAAATATATTTTTGATCAGCTGGGAGGTGACCACATTTTCTCTAAAGATGACTTGAGATTAGGGTATCATCAGTTGATAGTGAGACCATCATACATACCTCAGACTTCTTTTAAGAGTAGGTATAGATTGTATGAGTTCATGGTGATGTCTTTCAGTTTGAAAAATGCACCAACAATATTCATGGACTTGATGAATCAGATCTTTCATCCTTTCCTGGATTAATTTTTGGTGATTTTCATCGATGACATCTTAGTGTACTCCTAGTCAGCGAACAATCATGCCCAATGTCTTGACATCATCTTAAGTACATTGAGAGAGAATTGAATTTATGTCAAGCTAACTAAATGCAATTTCTGTATTGATAAAGTGAACTTATTAGATCATGTCATCTCATAGGTCGGAGTGTCAATGGACCTATAGAAGGCTGCAGTCATGGTATCTTAAGAGCGGTCTAAGAATGTCTTTGATATTCATAGTTTTCTGGGTTTAACAGGTTATCACTACAAAAAAACTAGAATTTAACAATGTTTTTTAGCAATGATTTCAGAAAACATCACTAAATTTAAAAATTAGTGACGCTTTTAAGGAAACATCACTAAATTAGTGATGTTTTTAGGAAATGTCGCTAAATAAATAAATAAATAAATAAATATTTATATAGTTTATCTCCCCACATCTATATAAATATATATTTAGATATATATATATATATATTAATATATATAAACATATACACACATATATAAACATATATATATTAATATAAACATATGATATATATAAAATATAAATATATTTATAAACATAAAATATAAACATACATATATACATATATATATATATATAATATAAACACACATGTATATTATTATAAACATATGATATATATAAAATATAAATATATAATATATATATATATAATATAAACACACACACACAAACATAAAATATAAAATATAAACATAGATATAAAATATAAACACACACACACATATATATATATAATATAATATAAACTTATATATATATAAATATAAAATATAAAATATAAACATATATATTAATATATAAAAATTATATATATATATATAGCTCACATCTCCACATTGAGATGAATCCGACCTTGCTAGATCATTTCAATCCCACAGAAATTTTCATTGGTCCCTCAAAGAAGGCTGATGTTAGGTCTGGATCGAAGCAGAAGGTGCCCTTGCATTCTGATTTAGCACCTTGGGCCGACTCGATATAGGTTAAGGGTTCTGATATATTCTTCCTTAGTCCTCATGGTGATGATTCTGTTCCTATTAATTGGATCTCGCAAAATGGAGCACTTGCAGTGGTTGAAGCGATCCCTCATTTCTTTCAAGAGTGTATCGATGCTTGTAAGTTTTTAATTATTACTCGGCTTAGTTCGTATATGAATATGTCATGGAAGTTTGAAGATATTAGGAAACACCTTCAAGAAATTTGGGGTTTTAGTGAGTGTTAGATGGTGTCGCAAGGTATGAACTTCTACCATTTCAATTTCAACTCAAATGATTTGAAACTGAGGGCCTGGAGCCATGGATTTTTCAATTTAAATCTAGGGATCTTGAGGTTTCAAAATTGGGATCCCTGGTTCAATCATTTTAAGGCCATAAATACGGTTACTCAATCCTGGGTTCATATTAAATTATTGAGCTGGGTATTTTGGAATCCCAACATCCTATGAGATGTTTCTATGGCTGTTGGGACACCCATAAATCTTGATAAAGAGATTAGATTGGTTCAGTACAATCACTTTGCTCACATTTTGGTTGAATTTGACATGTATTTTCCTCTTACTGAGACTGTTTTTTTGATTTCTGGTGAGTTTAAATTTGAGCTTGAGATTGAGTTTGAACATGTTCTTGATTTCTATCTAAACTGTTCATCTATTGGGAATGTTTAAGAAAATTGTAATAGAGGATTACATTGCTCTAATTTCAAATGATATGGACATATTTCTAAACATTGTAAATCCAAAATGCTTGGAGATCCTGATGTTGTAATGTCTGGGAAGCATATCCCTGATGGTGTGAAGGAATCTCCTTTTGTCATCAATGGGAATCAGTTGCACAACTCTTGTCCTAGTTCAAAGAATGGGAAAACTATTTCCTTTGCTGATGTTGGGGCTAGTTAGTCTGGCAGCTCAATTGATGGAAAAACTAGTGGGGGTGTGCTTCCCTTGGGTGATTGTACGCCCTCCATAGTGATCAAAACTTTACATTGTGGGGAGTCCTATTCATGGGGTGATGAGTATGCGGGTTGTCATGGTAGTGACACTGAGGATGACAAAGATGATACTGAGGCTGTGAACCAGTTAGACCATCAAGTTGATGAGCATGCAGACACTTATGATCAAGGTGGTGTGTGGTAGACCCTGAAGTAGTAGATGAGGGAAAGACATCTGAGATATTGAGGAGGATTTTGTGGTCAGGGTGGCGGAGACAAAGGATGAAATTTGTTTTGTTATATTTTGTTGATGGTGTTTCACATGTACCCTGAACTCTCTTTGTTTCATAATTGATTTTATAATAAATTTTTAGGGCATGGGATCGCCTATGGTTCGAACTTCTCAGTTATATTAATATATATAAACACATACACATATATATAAACACATATATAAAAATATATATTTATATATATAAACACACACACACACATAAATATATATACACACATATATTTATATATAAAAACACACATATATTTTAAATTTAGTCATGTTTTTAAGAAATCATGGCTATTTTAGTGACATTTTTACTAGTGTTTTAAAATGTGGCTAATTATATATATATATATATATATATATATATATAATTATATATACATACATACACATATATATATTTACACACACACAAAAACATATATAGAAATATAAATATATATATAATATAAACATATATATATATATATTAATATAAACACACACACACACATATATATGATATAAACATATATATATATACACATATGATATAAACACACACATATATATATTAATATAAACATATGATATGTATATATAAAATACAAACATATAATATATATAATATAAACATATATATATATAATATAAAATATAAACATATAAATATATCATAAAATATAAACATATAGATATATAAACATATATATATATAATATAATATAAACTTATATATATATAAACATAAAATATAATATATAAACACACACACACACAAAATTAAATTTTTAAATAGTTTAAAATATAAACATATGATATATATAAAATATAAACATAGAATATATATAAAATATAAACACAAACATATATATATATATAAACATATATAAAATATAATCAAATATATATATATATATATATAATATAAAATATAAACATATATGTAAAATATAAACACACACACACACTCACACATATAAAATATAATATAAACTTATATATATATAAACATAAAATATAAGATATAAATATAAAATATAAGATATAAATATATATATATATATATATATTAATATATAAAATTATATATATATATATATATAATATTAATTTTTTAAATATATATATATATATATACACAATACAATTTTATATTCAAAAAGTACATAGGTGAGTTGGTCATGCGCATTGAGCATACAGTGTAGGTTGTGGGTTCTAATTATTTCGGAGGTTTATTTGTTCTTACTAGCATGTGTGGGGAACCAGGCTACATGAAATGTACGTACATGAGAGGTGGTGGGGGGTGGGGGAGGCATTAGGGCCATACTGGAGAGGTGGTGGGGGTGGGGGTGGGGGTGTTGGGGGCTGGAGGCATGCATGAAGGGGGTATAAGAGAGGTGGTGGGGGATTGTGGTGGTGGAGACATGAATGAAGGGGGTATAAGAGAGGTGGTATGGGAATGTGGCGGTAGAGACGTGCATGAAGGGGGTATGATAGAGGTGGTGGGGGCATGTGGGGGTGGAGACGTGCATGAAGGGGGTATGTAGAGACGTTGGTTCTCTTGGCAGTGAAAATGTTCTTCTTTTCCATGGGTGAGTATGGGTTCCTATGAGCTTGCGTGAGGAGCTGATGAGAGAGTTTCATGCTTCTAGATGGTTGGTACATCCAGGTCTTATAAAGATGCATTATTATCTCCGTAGACAGTCTTGGTGGCCATGAGTGAAGAAGGAAACAACGGGCTTCGTGGTGAGATGTTTCACCTGTTAGCAGGTGAAAGCCAAGAATTAGAGTCATGCTATGCTGTTTCAACCTATTCCTATTCAAAAAATAAAAATGGGATGATGTCACTATGGATTTTGTGATAGGATTACCTAGGAAACTTCTCAAGAATTATGCATTATGGGTGATCATAGATCGATTGTTCAAGGTAGACCAATTTTTTCATACCAAGGAGACCTTTACTGCTGATGTTGGGTAGTCTCTACGTGTGGGAGATAGTTCGAATACAAAGTGTTCCAAGGAATATAGTTTCTAATAGAGATCCTCATTTGACATCTGGGTTTTAGAAGGGTCTTCATAAGGCTCTAGTATTGCAGGTTCTTCTAAGTACAACCTATCATCCATATACTGGAGATGTGCGTAAAGGGGGTATAAGAGAGGTGGTGTAGGCATGTGGGGGTGTAGACATGCATGAAGGGGGTGTGGGGTGATACTGGTTATGATGTAAAAGAGAGGTGGTGAGGGGGGGGGGGGGTATAGGAGGGATGTTTAATTTTTTTATTGTAAAAAATTAGAAAATTAATTTTAAAAAAATACCAATGTTTTTAGAAGCATCGGTAAATAAGGTGTTATTTATCGATGTTTCTAAAAAACATCAGTAATTGAGGTGTCTATAATTAGGTAAGTTTACAAACATCACTAATTTTGTGACATTTAAAAACACTGTTAAATTAGCAACAAATTATGAATTAAAAAAAAATGTTTTTTAGAAATGTTGTTAAATGAGGTGTGATTTTATTGACATTTCTAAAAAACATTGATAAATTAATTAGAAAAATTTATAAAAATCTCTAAGAAAACACTAATTTACATTTTTTTGGTGGTGTATTATTAGTGTTTTATCCTATAATTCCTCCTTATGGAAGCACCGATGTCTAGGTTGACCAAGAAAGGGGTGAAGTTTGTTTCGTTAGATGCTTGCGAGAGATATTTTTAAGAGATGAAGGAAATTATAACCTGATCACCAATACTCACCTTACTTGTTTCAGGTGAGGAATATAACATGTAATAATATGCATCCAAAGTTGGACTCATAGAATTTCTAATGTAGGAGGACTGATCGATTGCTTATGGCTCTAGACAATTGAGACCGCATGAGAGGAATTATACTACTCATGATATGGAGTTAGCTGTAGTGGTACAAGCCCTGGGATACTAGAGATATGAAGTTTGTATGATTTTGCCTATAAAATATTCAAATATATTTGATATTCTAATGTTTATAGCAGCACTCGGGTCGAATCCTCAATGATGGTACTATTTCTGGAGTCGATTGATTTTGATTTATTTATCTTTTGAATGGAGGGTTTTTTTTATAGTGCTTAATTAAATTTATTGAAGGATGAATTTAGGTTTAACAATTTTATAATGATTTGGGTGAGTTCATTATTAGTGTTGTAAGTTTATGAAATCCTTGATATTTTCAAAACATTTAATTAAATTAACATCCACTTCACAAGATGATTTTTATTAGAATTCCCAAATATTTTGGATTTAATACAAGACTAAATGAGGGTTCTAATATTTATAAATTATAATTTATGGAAGGTTAAATATCTCATAAACCCATATGTACTTTTGGTTCCAATAATTCATGGAATCCACATGTCAAACAAGACATTTCATTAATCCATGACATATCCATTTTCATATACATAATGTTAATTTAAAGAATGTCAATTGAGCGAAATCTCTCAATCAATTAAAACCCCCAAATTATAAATCACTCAAATGTATGATTTAATCATACATTTATATGATTAGTATTATGGTTTATATGATTATGAATATGATTTATAAAGATAATAAAAATAATGGAATAAGAAAAGAGTGGTGTGTTGAACACACACACGAAATGTGAAGAGAGGTAAACAAATTTTTTTTATTGAATAATAAAGTGAAATGGGAAAGGGTTTTTAACTTGATTTAAACTAATTTAAGACCATTAATATTTCACAACATAATTTTTATAATTATTAAAGAATATGATGAAGAAATATCTATTAATATTCAATTGAAACGAAAACAAACTTACATGATTAAAAATGAAAATAAGGGAAAATGAACATGAAAAGAAATCATGAAAGAAAGGTCTCTCAAGTAGAAACTTGAGTTTTGAAGGTCCTATAAATACTTTTTTAGGGATTTGGTCATGAAAATTTATCCTACTATGTGCTTAAGTTCCAACCCCTTTCAAAGAGAATAAGGGGATGTATTTATAGCCCAAGGTGGTGGAATGTTTGCATTCCAAAACTGCTCTTCAAATTGGATCACCAATTTTTCTATTTATAAAGCATAAAATAGAGATATATTCCTATTAAAATTTTTAGATACAGATGTGGAAATTTCACCATCTAAATTTTGTTTCCAATGTACTTTTGGAGCCAAAGTTATGGTTATTTTAGTAAAGCATGTGCCGCTGCCCATTTTTTGTGTCGAATTTTTCTCTAGTCTAAATGTGAATGAATTTTAAGATTAGAGATGGCCTCAAATATGAACCATTTATTCTAAAAAAATATAACCTACATCTTTTATTTCACACCAAAAAATATTAGCTCAAATTGTTGATTGGATTTGGATAAAAGTCAAGAAAGGTGGGATATTTTTAATTCTGAGACAGAATTGTGGGATGGACTTAAAAGCATAAGTTAGGCCCTTTTTTCATGTATTTGGGCATTAAAATTTTTATACCAATTGTGTTTGGATATTCATGAACATATTCTGGAATTTTATAAAATTTGGGCTTCTAGATTGAGCCCAGAAATTCTATCTTCATGGTTATTCCAATTTTAATCACAGATTTGATGGGCCTTATTGTGTGGTATATATGTCCCTATAGATGGATAAATTAGCCAAATATCTAGTTTTATTAATTGTAGTAAATTGAATTAGTAACCCAAAAAATAAATAATTACACAATTTGTATTAGTAGGTTTAGATTTATAATTAAAATAGTAAACTGACTTGGATCTGGATTAATTGAAATAATGCTCAAAAATTATATTTAGTATAAAAACATGGGTATTTCAAAAAAATTATGAACTTTTAATTGAAAATAACTGAATGTATTATAAAACAATTATGAATAAACGAATAACATAAAATCACCCAAAGATAGGCTTGTTAATGTCCTCAAGTACAACATAAGAAAATCATTTTCACTCGCCAAAAAATATTAAAATTTTATTTTTACTAATCAGGGGGGTCTAGAATAGTTTACTCATCCATAAATAATTCCACAGAAAATTGTTACAATAATAATGTTCTGGAAACAATTCAATTTTCATGCTATAAATTTGAAATAGAAAATGTGGGCACTCAAAGCTCAGTCCTCTCAAGACGATAAAAATTTATTTACAGAGGTTCACTCAGTCACCAACCAAAAGTGAAAATATTAGAGTTTGTAATAGATCTCAGATTCCATTCCCTATTATAAAGTGAAAAATAATCAAGCATTACTTTTTAGGGGTTTTTAGTGGCTATGGTACGGTAGGAATATAATGTCTAAAAGAGAGGAAAAGAGGGTTAAAACACCAACATGGAAAAAAATGTACAATTTTTTTTTAAAATGAGACAAGTAAATGGAAAAAAATATTTAAAAGGGCATTAATTTTTGAAGTAAGAAAATAGAGGGAGAAAATTAGAAGGAGTTTAAATGATAAAATATTTAAAAAACACAAAACTTCTCCCAATTACACAAGAAAAGATGATGCAAGTGTTCTTTTTTTTAATTTGTTTTCTATATTTTTTTTGAAAGGTGAGCTTGAAACAAGTCTCAAACTCATCTCCCAACCCATTTTTGATCTCCACATGACACTAATTGTAATAGTTATAATAAGATCAAAGGTTTAGGAAGAGTGATTTTTGACCATCCCAAGTCACAACCCATTATTTTTTCATTTTTTATTCTTTTGTTTTTTTTTCAATTTTTTGAACACTTTTCAATATCATTTCTATAAGATGTCATAAACATAAATACATTCCCCAAACTCACTGAATGACAACCTCCACCCACTTTAATAGATTATTTACCTTAATCATATGATGACACATTGAAAATCAAGGAAATGGTATTCAAAATGAAATCCATTCCCCCACACTTAAATTTCAATAAATTGTGAAATGAAAATCCACATATTTGTTGGATAGGACACAGTTTTGGGATTGTAATGTGGCTATTAAAATAGGGTTTTCATAGGATCAAAGGGTGTTTCAAAAGGAGGATTAATGTAAGGGTAATGAGAGGATATTTGTGTATTGTGAATTTCATGTGGTTTAGAAAATGCCCCTATTATATTAAGGTACACCAAGGTAGAAAATTCAGCTCGAAGGTCCACAAAATCAAGACTGGAAATTGGGGGTGAAAAAATAAAAATATTAAAATATGGTCATAGGTTACCTTGGTATGAAAGATAACTTTGTTCCTCACAGTTGGGGAAGAATAAATTTCCAAATAAAAAAGAGAGCATTAAAAATTTATTGTTCTAGACAAAAAATTATTTATCCAAATTTATGATAAAAATACAAAATGTTTGAGATGAAAACAAGTCTTTTGACTCCCAAAATGGTTGAACAAAAATTCAAAATTTAATGGTGAGTAATTATGACTCGTTTTGTTTTTTTGTTTTTTTAGTTTTTTTAGTTTTAAAAATAGACACCCGCACAAAATAAAAAGAGAAAAAAGGGTTTGATGAAGAAAGTAGTAAAAAAAAGTAAATAAGAGAGGAATAAGGAGAAAGAGATAGAGATAGATAGATATAGGTAAGTAGGAAGAAAATAGAAAAGTGGGTTAAATGGAAAGAGGTTCCCCTTAGTTTGTATTTAGTGGGTTTTTGTCTCTATTCAGTAGTGGGTCGTTGGAAGTCAATGTACTTCTTGGGGAATATGTCCTCTCTAGTGGTGATTTGGAAAATGTACATTACCTAAAAGAGAATCAGAAAAAAAAGAAATATTTATTTAATGAAAAACTAAAAATAAATTAAAATTTCATAAAAGTAAAAGAAAACTTGGGTTTCCTCCTAAGAAGTGATACATTTATCTTTTCTACGACTTGATAGTTGTAGCGTACTACCCATAGTATTATGGTGGTCATCATATTTTCTCATCTCTAGTGTAATTCTAGAAAAACTTCTCCTTTTGGAGGCCTGATTATTCATTGGATAATTTCTTCCCTTACCTGTTGTTGTTATTTGAATTCAATTAGTATGGAAAGAGAATGTTTATATCCTTCCTTTTTTCTTCAACTTTAGGAATGATTCTATCCACAAAGTGTTTGTTTTATATGCTTAGGAATTCAGGAAGATGTTTCAATTATAATGGTGCATTTATGTAAGGTTCAGATAACATGAAATCAGAGTATGAGATCCCATTTGTTTACAAATCATTTATTTCATCACTTTCTAATGTGGATTAATGAGGATAAAAGGGAACATGATATTGAATATATTTTTTACATATCATTAATATCAATGTTATTTTCTAAATAATGGTTAATTTCAACCTCACCAGTGATTACTTTATTAATGAGGGAACAAATATAGTAAACTTAACTACTATTGGGACAAGATAAGCATATTGGTTCAAGGTTCAATTAAATTATAAGTTGATTTTTAGAATCATGGATATGAAATTATGAATGTTATATAATATTATTTGAATCAATAAATGAGCATGCTAGTTCATTTTATATATTATTGTCCAAGTGGAGATCAGAGGTGAGATGGGATTCTAAATATTTTTCAAGATCCTTTAGATTTATGGAGTTTACATGTGAAATTTCAACATAAACTTCCACATTTATGATTTGGTTAATGAGGATGAAAAATTCACAAACTCCTCTTTTATTAGAATAATAATAACATGATGGTTCATGGTTCAACATACTCTCAGAGAGAATTTTAGAAGCATGGATAGAGAATACAAATTGATTATCTAATGTGTATAAAATGGCATGAAAAATATTGAACTTGACTAGTTGGTCAACAAATTACATGGATAAGATGCCAGCATGAACATCAATTTTGGTTATATATGTCATGAGGAAAGTTCTTCCTAGAATTAGAGGAGATTGGAAATAATTTGTATCACCTTCCATGTTTAAAACATAAAAAACATCTGGGAAGATAATATAATTGACTTGGATAAGGATATCCTTAATTATTACCTTAGTATTGATTGTTATTTGATTGGATAACTGGATAACAACACTCATTGGGTTCAAGGGACCTAGACCAAGGTTGTATAAGATTTATTTGGTTTTGAAATTTATCAAGGATCCTAAGTTTATGAGTGCATCATTAAAGTTTGAACTTCCTATTTGGCATGGAGCTGTAAAGGTCCCTAGATCTTTAAACTTCATGGGTATGAACTGTCAGTTTGACACATTCTTGATGTTCCCAGGTTGTATCTTATTGGTACACAATTCCTTAAGAAACTTTGTATACTTAGATATTTGTTTGATGTAATCTAAGAGGGTAATGTTGAACTTGACACGTCTAAACATGTCGAGCATTTTAGAATCGGGTTCAATGAACTTATTTAGATTAAATATGGCTTGAGGAAAAAGAATTGGGGTTTTTAGAGGGTTTAAATGAGTTGAGGGAGTGTATTTAAGTTCTTTTTCTAAGTGTTTGTTCTTTTAATTTTTAATATCAATATTTAAAGGTTCATTTGAGGATCCATCATGAGGCATAACAATTTTCTTTCTAGATCAAATTGAAATTACACTTACATTTCCCTTGGGATTGGGAAATGGTTGAGTTGGGAGTTGGGAAGAATTTTTTTGTTGTTGTTTTTGACTTAGGTGGGATTCAAGTTGACCAATTTTGTTTTAAGTGTTTTTAAGGATAGAACGGGTGAAGGAGGAAAGATCTTCCACAACACTTTCACATGGTTACTTGTAATAAAAGCCTTGTCCCAAATTGGGATTTACTTGATTTTGGTTCTTAGGAAATCAATTGTATTGGGTTGGTAATTAGGAAGGCTTATTAAGATAGTGGAATACAAGAGTATAAGGAGGTAGTTTTCTCCTTTGATGTTGTGGAACAAAAGGATAAGGCTATTGGAAGTTACCGACACCTTGACCATATTGGAATTGGTTAAGATTTTGAGGAGGAAATTGAGGGGGATGAGAGACAAGGTTTCCATACCTCAATCTTGGGTTATAAGTATAATAAAAGGGATCATAATGGGATTTATTTGAGTTTCTAATGAGATGAACTAATAGTTTAGGGTTGGTGTTTTGTTGAGAATATGCTACATTGAACTCTATTGGTCCAGATGAATTTGATGGATCATCTTGAAGCTGTGGACATGTGTCTATTAGATGAGATAATGATCTATATATTCTTAAATTATTAATAGGTTTTGGGAATATAGATTATGGATAAGATGAGGTTGGAGATTTGGAAGCTACTGCTAGTTGTCACACAAGACCTATAAGTTCACTCATCCACTCAGTCATATTGTTGGGATCTATGGATTTATTATCTTGGACTTGTTTAACTTTAGCATGTGCTTGAGTATAGAATTACTATGTGTTTGCATCCATATTGCTTATGAGATCTCATGCAGTTGTAGGAGTTTTTTCAACAAGATCATCGCCACTTATGACACCAATGAGAGTTCTATCCATAACCAATAATTTCTCATAGATGTATTGGATCAAGAGTTGGTCAGGGATTTAGTGGTGTGGGTATATTTCCATAATCTTTTTTGAACCTCTCCCAATACTTGTGGAGTGATTCATTGGGGTAATTGATAGATACCACTCATTTCCATTTAGATAAAAGTTATTTGAGAAGTAGGGAAGAATTTATCTAAGAAGAGTCAGTTCAGGTCATTCCATGAGGTTATAGAACCATGGGGGAGGTAGTATAGACATGAATTGGAGGAGTTAGCTTGGGAGAAAGGTAATTATAAAAGTTTTATTTGTTCTCAAGAAACCCCTTGAGGCTTCATGGTATAGAACACCACTTGGAAATCTTTGAGGTGAATATGTGGATCCTGATAAGTGTATTTCATGCATACTTTTTAGATTTTTCTAATGTATTGATTTTATATTTAAATGATGAATATTGAAAAATTTGGATCGAATTTACTTGTTTTATATTTTTATGTAAGAAACAATAGATTTATGAAAAAGGAATGAAAATGATGGAAATATGTGCTAAAATACACTTCATGCCACCAGCGAAGCTCACAACATGACACTGGATTTCTGAATATGGAGAAAGATGGAAAAACTAAAGCAGAACGATTAAACGCCGCGTAATGCAATTACACATCATTACTTCATTAGGATAAGTAGCACTGTCTGCACAAGTCATGACTCCAATACATTCTATGAAACATCATTACACATCGTGTAACTAGATTACACGATGTGACTTTTTTTGGGAATTTTTTTTGGATAATATTACACCGAGATTCATGACGCTTGAGGATCGAAGGATTACATGATGTGAAACTCCTTTATAAGTCATGTAAGTGTCAACGCACTGAAAAATAAAGATGTCACAACACAAGGTTTGATAACATTTCCTATAAATAAATCCCCTAATCCACTCTTCCAATATTCTAAGACCAAAGGGAGAAATTGAAACTCCAATGAAAGCCTACAGAACACAGAGTGATGATTTGGGGTCCCACTTTGCTAGTGTTCTTCACCACCATTATTCATCGAGTACCCATGCTACTCACTCTCATCATACCTAGCATGAGAGAGTAGTTTCTTTAGTGTTGAGTGATGTGATTATAGGGGGATGTGTTTCTAGGAATTGTTTTTATTTATTATTCATGTTTTAGATTGTTTCAAACACCATTTATCAATTCCAATTCATCTTATTTTCGTATTTCATGACCATTGATGCATTATGAGGATTATTATTTCGTTGCATCAATTAATAACTTTATATTGTGTATGACTATCATGAAGTCTTGGCCAGTTATGTTTAAATAAGGTTTTGGGTTACTTAGTTTTGTGTTTTCACCAAGTAGATGACCATTCCAAAGGTGAAATCACATTATTAGGGCAGGGTACCCGGACCAAGGATCCCTACTAACTCAATTTCTACTCCAAAACTGAATAAACCCATAATCAATTGAATCCATAGAGCACGAACATGAAAATCAATGAACCTAGAATATCTCTATCCTGATTTCAAAACCCAATCGTTATTTCTATTTCTCTTTTCTCCAATCAAAACAAAAAATTGCAATTTTAATTTTCTTAATTAATTTTGAACATACAATCCATCCCTATGGGTTTGACAGTTGAACTTACCAAGTACTATATTTTTTGTAGTTTGTCATATTTTTATAAATATTTAATTTTTTTAGCCCCATAGGAATAAGAGACACCTCGTGGGCTATCATATCCTCACTGGATAACCTATAGAAATATAGTATAAGATGAATAAAACCTGATTTGAGTTCAAAATCTACCTCAATACTTGGATATTCAATACCAAGGGTTTGGTAATTCATGTAAGGGGTAGCGAGTTCCTTAAGGGGTTTTCCCTAGGATTGGCCATATCTAGTTCAATTGGATGGGAAATAAATGGGTCTTGGGTGATTTGACTATCTGTAATGTTCCTCCAAATTTGGAGAATATTTCACTCAATTTCTAGGTCAAACAAATCCAATGGATTGTTTGGAAGGATATGGGGAATTCATATAAATTTTTTAAGGATGAGGAATGTGTGCTTTTCTTTGTGTTTTTCTCTTTTATGATTTTTATGGGAATGTGGGTTTTTCTTTATGTTTTTTTCTATTTATGATTTTATGGGAAGGTGGGTTTTTCTTTGTGTTTTTTTCCTGATTTTTTTTGGATTTTTTTTTACAAAAATCAAAAACTACCAACTAATAGTTGCACCATTCTCTAAAAAACACATCATTTTAAGCACAACCTATTGTTTCCTATCGATTGTTCAAAGGTCCAATGCTCTGCTAATGTCTATAGTGACACTCAAGTTGAATCCTCAGTGATGGTACTATTTTAGGAGTCAATTATTATTTATTTATTTGTCTTTTGAATTGGGGGGGGGGTTTAGATAGTTTAATTAAATCGATTTAAGGATGAATTTATATTTAATTTTTTTAATGATTGGGGTGAGTTCATTATTAGGGTTTTAATTTTATGAAATCCTTTATATTTTCAAAATATTTCATTAAATTAACATCCACTTCACAAGATGATTTCGATCAAAATTCCCAAATGTTTTGGATTTAATCCAAGCCTCCATAAGGGTTATAATATTTAACAATTATCATTTATGGAAGGTTAAATATTTCATGAACCCATGTTTACTTGTGGTTCCAATAATCCAAAGAATCTATAAACAAGATGTGTATTTAATCTATGACATATCTAGTTTCACATACACAATGTTAATTTGAAGAATATCAATTGAGCAAAATATCTCAATCACTTAACATACCAAAATTATAACTCACTAAAATGGATGATTTACTTAGTCATTAGGATGGTTATTATTCTGGTTTAAATGATTATGAATATGAGTTATAAATAAAAGAAAAATAATAGGATAAAAAAAGAGTGGTGCTCCAAACACACACACGAAACGTGATGAGAGGTAAACATAGACTTTTGATTGAATAAGAAAGTGAAATAGGAAAGGGTTTTTAAATTTATTTAAACTAATTTAATATCATTAATATTTCACAACAGAAGTTGGATGATAATTATATAATATTATGAAGAAATATACATTAATATTTAATTTAAAATAAAACAAACTTACAAGATTACAAATGAAAACAAGTGAAAACGAACATGAAAAGAAAGCATGGAGGAATGGTATATCAAGTATAAAATTGAGTTTTTAAGGTCCTAAAAATCCTTTTTAGGGGATTTGTTCATTCTAATTTATCCTTATATGTGTTAAAGTTCCAACCCCTTGCAAGGAGAATAAGGGGATGCATTTATAGCCTAAGGTGGTGGTCTGTTTGCATTCTAAAAACCACCCCTCAAATTGGATTTCCAATTTTAATATTCAGATATAAAAATATCAAGATACATTCTTATTCAAAGTTTTAGATACATATTGGAAATTTCACCCTCTAAATTTTCCTGCCAATTACTTTTGGAGCCAAATTTATGGCTATTTTAGTAAACCATGTGTTTCTGTCCATTTTTGTGTCAAGTTTTTCCATAGTCTAAATGTGAATGAATTTTAGGCTAGGAATATTCCCTAAAATATGAATCATTTATTCTAAAAAACTAGTTCCTATATCTTGGATTTCACACCACAAAATATCAACTCAAATAGTCTATTAGATTTGAAGAAAATTCATGAAAGGTGGGCTATTTTTAATTCCTAAACATAATTTTGGGATAGAGATAAAAGAATAAATTAGTCCCCTTTTTGGTTGATTTGGTACTTAAAATTTTTATTCATTTTATTTTTGTATATTCACGAACATATTATAGAGTTTCATTGAATTTGGGATTCTGAATTGAGCCTAGAAATTCTATATTCATGGTTGGTCCAATTTTTATCACAGATTCGATGGGCCTTCTTTTGTGGTCCATATATCTCTTTAGATGGTCTAATTATCCAAATATACAGTTCAATTAATTGTATTAAATTGAATTAGGAACCCTAAAAAATAAGAATAACAAAATTTGGATAATTAGGGTGAGATTTATAATTAAAATAGTAAACTGACTTGAATTTGGATTAATTCAAATAATGCTCAAAAATTATATTTAGTATTAAAACATGGTTATTTCACAAAAATTATGACCTTTTACTTGAAAATAACTAAAGGGAGTAGAAAAAAAGTTATGAATAAATGAATAACATTAAGACACTATCTTTTGGGTGAGTGGTTTGGGGTGTACACAGACCAAAAGAGCCTCAAATACATATTTCCTCAGTGAGACCTGAACCTTCAGCAGAGGAGGTGGGTTGAGTATCTGTAGTATTTTGACTTTGAGTTGGATTATACACCGGGAAAGGGAATAATTATTTCCGATTCCTTGAGAATAAATATGAAGGAAAAGGAAATTCTATAGTATTGCGATAAGTGGTGAATGGTGAAGTTCTTTACATACATGCATCTAGATATTTAGGAGTCCCGGGGATGAGTTTCTCTGAATTCAACATTGGTTATACCCGTGCTTCTTGATCGGATCAAGAAAAAAATGTTATCTGATCCTAAGGTCTTAGCTATGAGGGAAAACTTATATGATGGGGAGCTTCTATCAGGATGGTCTCTTGGTAATGATAATGTTCTTCTTTTCCATGGTAGAGTATGGGTTCCTATAGGCTTGTGTGGGGAGATGATGAGAGAGTTTCATGATTCTAGATGGGTGGTATATCTAGGTTTGACAAAGATGTATCATGATATCCATAGATAGTACTGGTGTCCATGACTGAAGAAGGGGGTGACATGCTTTTTGGTGAGATGTTTCACCTGTTAGCAGGTGAAAGATGAGAATTATAGGTCTGTTGTGCTGTTGAAGCCTCTACCTATTCTAGAATAGAAATGGGATTATGTCACTATGGATTTTGTGATAGGATTACCTAGGACACATTGTAAGAATAATGTAGTATGGGTGATCATAGATCAATTGTTGAAGGTAGCTATAATGTCTCGGTCTTGGTGTCACACGTCGGTACCCTGAGCCAGTCGGTCACATGATCTTAGGTGCGCCTCCCCATACAAAAAAGGATTCTAACTAAGAGTAAGGGTATAATATTGATCATGGGGAGACTATACCCTATTTATTTTATTTATCAGAGTAATAAATCAGTGTAAATAATAAAAATAACCAAATTATATAACATAAAAAGAATAAAACCGTATCACAAGACAACTAAAATTGGAAATACAATGTTAAAACTGAATATTAGATATGTCATGCTAAAGTATGTTCCAAGTGTCAAAATGAAAACCCAAAGGTAAAGACACTGAAAATTCCCAAGTAGTTCCCAAACCATGTCTGGTTCCCTCATCCATGATTCATCCCAAATCAGCTATCTAACACAGGGCCTTTTCCCTTAACCCATCCTATAATCATGTAATCTATTTGGGTACCAATCAGGAAGCCCAACTAGGGTGTGAGTACAAATTATCAGGCCACCTCCAACGACGTCTAAAAAAAATCTAGTAAATAATAGTGTATTCAATTGTGTAAAGAATAAAATACAAGTAATATAGTAAATAGTTTAAATTTATTCAATTATCCTTTATTCAACTGCATAAACCCCCAAGTTCCCATAGACACCTGAACCTCAATACCTAATTCAGACCATGCCAGAGTCTAAACCATTTCACATTATCAAGTTAAAATTAATTTAACAAATGGGATTTCATTAATCACTTCATTTCAATTCATGATACGGCTAATTGGAACCATAGTCCAATGCCACTATTTTGGGCATTGATCATCATCTCTAGCACGTCATGGCTATTTGGAGCATTAGTCCCTATCTCACACATCATGGGTATTTGGAGCATATTGGAACCATGGTCTTTCTATGAAGGAAATAAATTATGGTTTGTGTTTGTTTTCAATCTTATTTGTAAGTTTAGAGTGTTTTTAGGGAAAGGGATTTTACAGTTCAAGGAGACAACAGTATTGAAGGTGGTGCCATTTTCCAATGTTTTCCAAATTTTTAGGCCTGAAAATCAGAAAATGAAGACATGGGTTTTTGGAAAAAGGAGATACGCGAAAAAAGGAAGTGGTGCGCGAAATAGGTGAATTGTGTGCGAAAAAGAGAATGGTGCGTGAAATAGTGGATCAAGGTTTTTCGTTCCAGAGGTGTTTTGGAATCAGATTGTTGGAAAATGGAAAAGGCATGGGATGCGTGAAAACATGGAGATGTGCACGAAAAAAGGTTCCTATGTGAAAAGTATTGCGCATTTAATGAGAGATTTTTTCGCGCCATGATGGGTTTTTCACGTGGGGGTTGGAAACAACTATAAATAAGAGGCGACCCCCCTCATTCTAGGTGGATAAATACTTAGAGAAGATCCGAGTTCTGATGAGCATAAAAGGTGCGCGTAAAAAGTGTTGCACATAAAATTTGAGGTTGCGCATAAAAGTTGAAGGTGCGTGAAATAGTAGATGCTGCACGTAAAATTTGAGGTTGCGTGTAAAATTTGATGTTGCGTGAAAAAGGGAAAGCTGCGCGTAAAAGTTGAGGCTGCATATAAAAGAGAAAGTTGCACGTAAAGGGGGTTGTTGAGCAAAATATTTTCCGTGCGAAAAGAAAATATTGTGCGCAAAAGTGAGGTCTTGTGCGCAAAGGGTAGGTGTTGTGCGCAATTGTCAGTGTAAACCGTTTGCACATTCTGAATATCCGGTTCAATGGTTAAGTTCTTTCAAGTTCATCATTTTAGGACTTTGATGCAAGAAGAGTATTGTGCTGAATAGAGGAAAATAATTCAATGCAAATATATTCAAGATACTTTCACGTATGTAAACTGAGTGGGACTTTACCAAAGGCAGTGAGCCAGGGGGAGTCAACGGGAGTGACCCGAGGGACACAGTGAGTTATCCCTGAACGTTTGTAAAGGCAGTATGCCTGGGACAGATTGACTGTACCCAAATATTGTAATCCACAGCTAGTGAAGTTTAGTGGAATTAGGTATGATTGACAACCTGTCATCATATGCTCCTTGGACGTATCCCTTTAGTGGTGAACCAAGTAAAAGTGTCGTGTGGTATCATTTCTTGTGGTTGTTTTCTTTCTGTTCATATCAGTCTTACAGGTTTAACGAGTTCCTACCACTGTGGGGATGAGATCCTTGTTTTTAAAAGAAAAATTTGACACCCTGATTTACCCCTCCCCTCTTAGGGTGTCCCAGGGCCCTACAAGCGGTATCAAAGGATAAAGGTTATTGGTGTTAGATCTGTCCTTTGTCGTCATGGAGAATGTAGCTAATGCTAGGGGAATCCCTCTCTTCGATGGAAGTAATTTTCAGATTTGCAAGAACAGAATTAAATCTCATTTAAGATCCCTTGGAATGGAATTCCTCTTTTCTACCATGAAAGGAATATTAGTTACTGATCCAACAGGACTTTCTATGACTAATACAGATAGGAAAGTTCGAGAGGCAGATGCTAAAGCCCAAAATACTATCACTGTAGCTCTTTCAGATCGGATCTATCTAAATGTGTTGAGTTTCAATTCACCAAAGTATATGTAGGATAAAATTGAAAATATTTTTGAATGAGACAACAAAGTGAAGGAAGAAAAACTTCAAGTCCTGCACAACAGGTTTGACAATCTAAATATGTATCCTGATGAGAATGTAGATTCATTCTTCAATAAAATTACTGAAGTAGTGAGAGCAATTAGAGGTATTGGAGAAGAAATCAAAGACATTTATATTGTAAATAAAATCTTGAGAAGACTTCCTCCTATGTAAAATACAAAGGTTTCAACCCTAGAATAAATAGATCTTTCCAAACTATATCTAGATGATATTCTAAGTATTCTAGTGGCATATGAGATGGGACTCAAACCCAAAGATTCTACGACTCGTGTTAGCAAGGAAATAGCATTAAAAGACATGGAAAAACTGAAAATTTCAGGAGATAGTGGTGGTGAAGATGATGAGGAAAAGGAAATTATTTCTCTCATTTCCAAGAAGCTGAAGAAGGGAAAAAGTTAATTTAAAGTTAAGTTACCTCTGGCATGTTTTTGTTGTGGAATATTTGGGCACATTACCTCTCAGTGCCAAAGAAAGTTCAATGATGAAGAAAGTGAAGAAGAAGACATTGAGAAGCCTCAGAAAAAGGTTTTTCAAAAAGGGAGACTTCAAATATGGAAAGAAGGTACAGAAGAAGAGTTTTTTCTATGAAGAGGAAGAGGATGATATTAAATTCTGTGAAGAAGAAGAACCAGAATTTAAAAATGGAAACCATGCTTCCATGATGGCCACCATTGAAAATTCATAACCCTCAATTAATAAAGGCATAGATAATCATATGACTCCTAATGGTGATCCCAAGTTTTAAATTAAGGATTCCTTTTCCAAGCTTGAGAACAAATGTAAGAGATACAATAAGTGGAAAGCAATGGTGGAAGAATCATCAGAATATGTTAATGAGCTTGAAGCTGAAATTGAACGACTAGAAGAACTAGTGAGAGTTAAATCTTCAATACTTGAAAGCACTGATGAAATTGTGGAACTGAAGCTTAGAATTGAAGAAAAAGTAAAGGTCATAAATGACCTTACATCTAGACTAGAAGAGAAGTCCAAGACTGTTGAGGGTATTGAGGAAGAAGTTGTTACTCTTAGGAGTAAACTTGAGTTTCAATCAACCAAAAATGAAGGTAAGAATAAAATTCAGTTAGAAATATTCTCAGATGCGGAATTACTGGTAAGAGCCAAGTGTGGTTCAGATGGGGTTGGAAAAATATTGAGTGATCAAAGACCTGCTTTCATGGGAAAGAGTGGAATTGGCTGTGAAGCTGAGACATTAACTGCTAGAAGTGAAGAGAGCCAAATGAAAGAAAATATGAAAGTTGGACATGTTGACATGTTGCTTGAAGTGCTGAAAAAGAAACCCTCAATCCAAACTAAAAGAAGAACTGAAGGTTATCCCCAAACTTTCAAAAACGACAGGCATTCCAACTATTCTCCCAAGGAAAAAGGCACGAGGATAAATATAAGCGACAAGAAATTTTCCCTCCTGAAGTGTTAGTTTTGTGGCTATCTGGGCCATACCATGTCATATTGCAAATATGCAAGGAGCTACTTGAATGGGGAAGATCTCGGAAATCAACAAAGAAGATCGATTTCATATCCTCCATCTTATAGAAGAAATAGTTTTTATGAATATTGTTTTCATTGTTCTAACTTTGGCCATAAAGATATGTATTGCAGGCATAGGTATGATATGAGAAATTCATAAAACTCTCAAAGACAGGTCAATATTCACCCTCCTGATGCTGTTGTTCTCACAAAAATATTTTCTCCTATAGAAGAAGATTATGGGTATGAATAATCTTATTATGTGGAGGAAAGAATTAGAAGGTCATCAATATCCTATACTCAATCCAATATCTCATGGAAAGAAAAGAAGAAGATGGAGAAATCCCATCTTTCAGAAGTAGCCCTCAAAGCTACAAAGAGCAGCAACACCTAGATTCTTGATAGTGGATGCTCTTCTCATATGACAGGAAATTCCGACCTTTTGAAGAACATTAAAAATAAGTTTTATGGAACAGTGAGGTTTGGTAATGATGGTGCTATGAAGATTAAAGGCAGTGGGAATACTGCTCTCGCTAATGGAGAGATAAAGAAGACTGAAGTTCTTTATGTGGACGGTCTATATCACAATCTTCTCAGTGTAAGTTAACTTTATGACTCAGGTATTATAGTAACTTTAAATAAAAAAGTCTGTACTATAAAGGAAAAAATAGGGAATTATATTATGAAAGGCTACAGAATAGATGGAAACTTATATCAGTTTGACAGAAAAGAGAACTCTTGTTATTTTTCTGTTGAAGAAGAAAACAACCTGTGGCATCGAAGGCTAGGGCACATTAACCAACAAGACATGGAAAAGATATCTAATTTTAAGATAGTCATGGATATCCCCATTCTGAAATGTGAACGGGAAAAGACTTGTGATGTTTGCATACGGGGGAAGCTAGTCTGTAATTCATATTGACCAAAGAAGAAAATGGTATCACACCTTCTTGATCTCATCCATACAGACGTATATGGCCTGATAAATGTTTCCAGAACTCATGGAGATAGGTACTTCTTCCTTTTCATTGATGATTATAGTAGAATGTTTTGTATAATGATTATTCACAGGAAGTGACAAGTACTTGATTGCATGAAAACATATCGCCGAATTGCTGAGAATGATACTGGGTGAACAATAAAAGTCCAGTGATCTAACAATGGAGGGGAATACATGTCCATTGATTTTGAGAATTACCTAGAAAAACATGGAATACGACATGAGGTAGCTGATGTGAGAACTCCACAGCAAAATGGAGTTGTAGAGTAACAGAATTGATAGGTCAACAACATGGCTAGGACTATGCTGATTGAGAGTTGTATCTCTCTCCATTACTAGAAAGAAGCTATTGAAGCTGCAGTGCACATTCAGAATTGAACATGGCTTTATATGGGATAAACAAAGACACCATATGAATTATGGTATGGAAGGAAGCCTTCATTGAAATACATTCATGTTTTTGGAAGCAATTTTTTCATCCGAAATAAAGAAGTAAATCAAGGGAAGTTTGGTGATAATGCTGATGAAGGAATATTTCTTGGATATCCAATGAACAGAAAAGCATACAAGTGTTTCAATAAATGCTTGAGAAGGATTGTGGAAAGCAATGATGTTAAGATCATTGAAGGAAAAACCCCAAATGCTTCAAATAATTTCTATGTTGATGAGATAGAAGATGAGGATGAATGTGAACATGGAGTAAATGCACATATAGAAATAGAGGAAGGCGTACAAAACCCCTAAGAGTCACATTGTGATGTTGACTCGGAAGAATAATATAATGTTGAAACCATAGATAGAGAGAATTCAATTGAACCTCAGAGGAGTAATCAAAGGGAAAAAATTGATCAATACAACATCATTGGGGATTGGACTAAAACCACACAAATGAGGAGAATGAGGAGTAATGAAAAATCTGAATTCTTATCTACGGTGGAACCATCCTCATTTGAAGAAGCTGTAAAGGATGAATCATGGGTGAAAGCCATGAATGAAGAGTTAGATCAGATTGAAAAGAATCAGACCTGGGATCTAGTCAAGAGACCTGAAGGTCATAATGTGATTGGTACAAAGTGGATTTTCAAAAACAAGTTTGATGAGAATGGAAGTGTTATCAGAAACAAATAACGACTGGTATGTAAAGGATATTCCTAGATTTAAGGTGTAAATATTGAAGAAACCTTTTCACTAGTGGCTAGACTAGAGTCAATCCGGATTTTTCCTACTACGGAAATCCAAAGAGGATATAAAGTTTATCAAATGGATGTCAAGATATCTTTCTTGAATGGTGTTCTTGAATAAGAAGTCTACATTGAACAACTAGTGGGTTTCCTTCTTGGTACGGATGAAACAATGGTTTGTAAACTAAATAAGGCCCTCTATGGTTTGAAACAGGCACCATGAGCATGGTATTCCTAGCTTGATTATTATCTCAAGAAACTTGAATTCACAAGAGGAGGGGTAGATCACAATATCTATATGAAGAATTCCTCAAAAGATCAGTTCATGGTTCTAGTTTACATTGATTACATTATATTTTGTGGAAGTAGGAATAAATTAGTGGAAGAATTTTCCAATCACATGAAATCAGAATTTGAAATGTTAATGATTGGGGAGATCACATATTTCTTGGGGCTGTAGGTGACTCAAAAGAAAGATTACACTTTCATCTCTCAAGAAAAGTATGCAAGAGAGCTATTGAAGAAATTTAATATGCATGACTCCAAAACAATGTCAACTCCGATTTTAGTTGGAACCAAACTTGGAAAGCATGAGGATGGGACCTCGGTAGATCCCACTATTTATAGGAGGATCATTGGGAGCCTACTATACCTAACAACGACACGACTAGATATTGTCTTTACAACATGTCTAGCGGCTCGCTTTCAGGGTAATCCAAAGGAAGAACATATGAAGATAGTAAAGAGAATCATGAGGTACATTCAAGGTACTCATAACTTTGGGTTATACTTTTCTGTAGGAAGGGATAATGAATTATCATCATTTTTTGATGTTGATTGGGCTGGCGATGTAGTGAACAGAAAGTCCACCAGTGGTAGAGAATTCTATATTGGGAATAAATGTATTGGTTGGTTAAGAAAGAAACAATAAATTACTTCTCTTAGTACTGATGAAACTGAGTATATCTCCACTACAAAGGAATGCACTCAATTACTATGGATGAAGCAACAACTGACAGATATTGGTGATGAAGTGAAACAACCAATGGTGATTTACTGAGATAACAAGAGCGCAATTGATCTTATTAAGAATCATGTTCAAGATTCTTGTACAAAACATATTGAAAACAGATATCACTTTATCAAGGAAAAAGTTAAACAAGGCATGATTAAAATGGATCATGTGGGAACTGATGAGCAAGTGGATGATATCTTGACCAGGCCACTATTAGTGTCTATGTTTGAGAAACACCAGTTGAACCTCGGTGTTCAGCCACATCCCAATGCATAATGAGGTTTAGAAGTCCCCCTCTTCCCAGTTACGTTTACTTTTTTTAATCTGTTTGTAGATGTGATGCAGGTTTGTGGGGGAGATACAATCCAGGGGAGTGTGTTTTGAGCTGAACAATGAAAAATTACCGATCTTTGGGTTTATTTTCAATGGGGGAGAAGGAATAAATACATTGGACATGTAATTCTTCTATGAAACAATGAGAATTCGGTGAAGTGATCAGAATTCGGTGATAAAGATGATAAGGAATACCTCAGACATGTAATACTTCTGTGACTTTAAGAGAATTGCTTGGGTGTCATTGAGAATTATAGGGGGAGTGTTTTTTGAGCTGAACAATGAAAAATTACCGGTCTTTGGGTTTATTGTCAATGGGGGAGAAGGAATAAATACATTGGAAATGTAATTCTTCTGTGACACAATGAGAATTTAGTGAAATGATCCAAATTCGGTGATAGGATGAGAAGGAATACCTCAGACATGTAATGATTCTGTGACTTTAAGAGAATTGCTTGGGCGTCATTGTGAATTCCAAAACACGGGAACCCAATTCAAGATTCCCCTCTTGTTTTCTACACCAAGCATTGCTAATGTAGACTTAGATTGTTGGCTGAGTTGTTTCTTGAGTTTTTTTTGCTTGTGGTTAGTGATCTATGAATTTATTTTGTGATTGTAAACAAAACCAAAGGGGGAGATTGTTAGAAGCACAATATTTATATGAAGGAAATGGAGTATGGTTTGTATTTGTTGTCAATCCTCTTTGTAAGTTCAGAGTGTTTTTAGGGAAAGGGATCTTACAGTTCAAGCAAACAACAGTATTGAATGTGGTGCTATTTTCCAGTGTTTTCCAAATTTTTGGGCCTGAAAATTGGAAAATGAAGACATGGGTTGTTGGAAAAAGGAGATATGTGCAAAGAGGAAGTGGTGCATGAAATGGGTGAATTGTGCACGAAAAAGAGCATGGTGCGCAAAATAGTGGAGTGAGGTTTTTCGTGCCAGAGGTGTTTTGGAGTCAGAATGTTGGAAAATGGAAAAGGCTTCGGCTGTGTGAAAAACATGGAGATGTGCGTGGAAAATGGTTCCTACGCGAAAAGTATTGCGTGCCGAATGAGAGGTTTTTCGCTCCACGATGGGTTTTGCGTATGGAAGTCAGAAACACCTATAATAAGAGGTGACTCCCCTCATTCTAGGTGGATAAAGACTTAGAGAAGATCTGAGTTATGATGCACATAAAAGGTGCGCGTAAAGGGTGTTGCGCATAAAATTTGTGGTTGTGCGTAAAAGTTGAAGGTGTGCGAAAAAGTAGATGCTGCATGTAAAATTTGAGGTTTCGCGTAAAATTTGATGTTGCGCAAAAAAGGAAAAGTTGTACATAAAAGTTGAGGCTGTGTGTAAAAGAGAAAGTTGCACGTAAAAGGGGTTGTTGCGCAAAATATTTTCCGCACGAAAAGAAAATATTGTGTGCAAAAGTTAGGTCTTTCATGCAAAGGGTAGGTGTTGTGCACAATTGCCAATGTAACCTATTTGTATGTTTTGAATATCCGGTTCAGTGGTTTAGTACTTTCAAGTGCATAATTTTAGGACTTTGATGCAAGCAGAGTATCATGCTAAATAGAGGAAAAGACTTTAATGCAAATATATTGAAGAGACCTTCACGTATGTAAACTGAGTCAGACTTCACCAAAGGTAGTGAGCCAGGGGGAGTCAACGGGAGTGACCCAAGGGATGCAGTGAGCTATCCCTGAATATTTGTAAAGGCAGTGTGCCTGGGAAAAATTTACTGTACCCAAACATTGTAATCCATAACTAGTGAAGTTTATTAGAATTAGGTATGACTGGAAACCTGTTGGCATATGCTCCTTGGACGTAGCCCTTTAGTGGTGAACCAAGTTAAAGTGCTACATGGTCTCATTTCTTGTGGTTGTTTTCTTTCTGTTCATATCAATATTACAGGTTTAATGAGTTCCTACCACCATGGGGACAAGATCCTTGTTTTTAAAAGAAAAATTTGACACCCTGATTCACCCCTCCCATCTCAGGGTGTCCCAGGGTCCTATAGAGCATCAGTACCTGTCCCACACATCACGAGTATTTGGTGCATCAGTCCCTTTCCCATACAATTTATCATGCATGCAGTTTTACACTCTATGGGTATTTGGATCATGAGTCCATGTCCCACACTTTTATATCAATCAATCTCACATGAGTATTTGGAGCATCAGTCGGTGTCCCATACTCATATATCAATCATAAACATGTATTACAATATCACATGTATCACTATATCACATCAATCAAGATTAATTAACATTGATCCTTTTATCACATTTCACCATTACAATATTCCATTAATTAATTATATAATTAAGTAATCCAAGTCCATTAATTAATTAAACAATTAATTAATTACATTGATTTCATTAATTAAATCAACAATTAATTAATAAAATCCATTCCAAAAAATAATTCAACAATTAATTATTCATAAAATACAATCTCAATATTCAACAATTAATTCAATAATTAATTATGCAATTCTCAAAACCAATATTCCATAATTAATTAAATAATTAACAATAACATATACTCTATTAGTTAATTCAACAATTAACTAATAACATCAATAACATTAATTATTTTGACAATTAATTAATCAAATCAATCCCATTAGTTAATTCAACAATTATCAAATCACATCAATAACATTAATTAATTTAACAATTAATTAATCATATTAGTTCCTGCAGTTAATTTAACAATTAACTAATCACATAAATATCATTACTAATTCAACAATTAGTTTATCACATAGATCGCCTTAATTAATTTCCTAAATAATTAAGTACATAAATCCCATTAATTAATTCATCAATTAAATAATCAATTTTCACAAAATAAAAATCCCATAATTAATTCCACAATTAATTATCTCATTCACAATCTCAATATCTCACAATTAATTCTATAATTAATTATATCAAATTATCTATCTTAATATCTCATAATTAATTCAAATAATTAATTATCTAAAATTAATAATCTTAATATCTCATAACTAATTAAACAATTAATTATCCAATTTCATCAATTCAGTATCCCAACAATCCATATTAATTAATTCACAAATTAATTAATCCAATTCATTCAATTTCACCATCATAACAATACCCATTAATTAATTCACCAATTAATTAATCTAACTCATTCAATTTCATTAACACAATAATCCACATTAATTAATTCACTAATTAATTAATCCAACTAAAAAATCATAACATTACATCCATTAATTAATTCACTAATTAATTAATCCAAATCATTTTCATTAATTAATTCCACAATTAATTAATCACATTCAATCCCTTCAATTAATTCACTGATTAATTGTTCACGTAAATTCCATTAATTAATTCCATAATTAATTAATCTAACTTAATCCCATTATTTAATTCAACAATTAAATAATCACATTACTCCTTTAATTAATTAAAAAATTAATTAATCCCAACTTAAACAATTAAATAACCACAATTAATTCAATCAATTAATTGTTCTATCTTAATCAATTCAATATCCCCAACTAATTCATCAATTAATTGTTCCAACTTAATCAATTAAATATCCCTAATTAATTCATCAATTAATTTTTCCAAATTAATCAATTCAATATCCCTAATTAATTCATCAATTAATTGTTCTAACTCAATCTCATTGATAATTTCATAATTAGTTTATCACATTAATCGCCTTAATTAATTCTTCAATTAATTAAGCACAATATGTCACGAACCAACCCAGGTCGACCATGAACCAGTCACCCGAGCCGGTCCACGACATGTCTCGAGGGGCGTTCTCGATCCCCACGGGTGGAAAACTAGTGCTGGGCATCAAAATAAAGCTATTGGGAATGATTTGGCCCATAAAAGGTAAATAAATAAACAATAATAAACAGAACAATAAAACTAAACTCTAGCAGTGGAAATGGAAATAAACACTGAACTGCTCAACATACCTCCATGTGACCTTCTAGGTCACCACCAAACTTAGAACCACGTTCGCTTCGAGAGAGATCCAACACCAACAGAACCTGAATAAGAAACGAAACCTACAGCTAAAAAGATAGGATAGGCATGAGCACCGAGATGCTCAGTAGGAAAACCAAAGATAAACCACTGAATACAAGTATTCCCTTTCCCGAAACAATCCATTAACAAAAGTTTGAAATAAAATTATAAAAGTAGGTTTTACATATTTTAATAAAACAATATCATTTACCCATTTCAAAAACCCAACTCACACCACATTCCATTTCTGAAAGAAATTACAATTTTGCAAGCAAAAGCCAAAAAAGGAAAACAAGGCAGTTCTAAAAGAAACAGGTGATAGTATAATATGGAAAGAAAATATAGTTGAAAGTAAAAAAGAAAAGAAAAAACAATCCATGGGTGATCCTAAACATCCCTAGAAGACCCTTGGACATACTCAGTTCGGAACCACCTACCAGCGTATGGTGAAGCTCCTAAGTCTATAACCAACTGGCCGCCCTCACAGCAAAAGAAACTAGCGACACTCCCCATATGGCCTCTATACCTACTAGTGGGTATCAACCCGTCTAATTGGGGATGATAAGAAACCATCAATTGATCAACTAAAAGCCGCCTAAGAACCCATGGTGGTTATAATAATAATACCGCGCACGTGTGACTCACCTTACTATGCCATCACCGCACTTGCCTACCCTAAACAAGGATGCTTCCTATGCATTCATCCATAAAGGGTTACCCTAGATAAGATCTCCCCATATACATATTCAATCATTTCATATTAAACAAAGTTCCAACTAGGCCTTTACAACATCTGAAAATGTAGAACTTTTCACAAAACAATAAGTTTTTCAAATGGGTATATAGTTCTTAAACAGAATCTTTTCCAAAATTTCATACAAACATAATCATTTGAGTTGGAGGTACCAAAAGGGTCGTCACATTAATTAAACAATTAAATCACTTCTTTGAAAACACAAGTGTTTCCAATTGGACATTTAGCTTTACATAGCCAAAAACATTACCCAAAAAATCACACAAAAACCACCTTTTCATTTTCAATGTCAAACAGGCCCAAGTTCCAAACACACACACCCAAACACTTCACAATGAAACAATGAGCCTTTTCCCTATTTTAAAATCTCGTTAAAACATGTTCCAAGGACAAACATTCCAAAACCTTGAGGAATACAATTGAAACCATTCCTTTGAAAACACACAAAAGAACCTCCATCCTTTAATATCCAAGAAACCATTTTATGAAACCAAGGTTTAAAAAGAAAAAAAACACAATTTCAAATGTGTCATCATCATTTGAGGGAACATCCATGTGTCCACCTAGTGCACCCATGGAAGTGTCAAAATCCAATGAAGCACTTAAAAACCAAGAAACAATTTGAAAACAATATCCACAAATTCATAACTTTATTTTAAAACCAAAACCAACCACTCTTCTTATTTGAAAGAGCACCAAACTTCTTATTAGAAACATAAATCCCTTTCCAAAACATTTTAGCACAACCACCATGTCAGAACCACCAAAACAAACACACCAAAATCATTTCAAAAAATGATTTTCAATCACTTACACATTTTAATAAATCATTTAAACAATTAAAAATACACTTCTAAGTAGCAAAACAAGGATTACCGCCAAATACACACTCAAAATTCTCTTTTGAAAGAAAACGCACACCAAGGACGTACCAAAATAAGTTTTTCAAACTTCCACACAATTTAATAAACAGCCTGCACAATTTATGAAATGCTATCAAGAGACTCAACCAATTTACCAAAAATTCACAAAGTAAGAACACCATAAAAATCACTAGATTTCTATCTTTTAAATGCTAAACTAGAATTTAATCAAAAGCTTAAAAAAATACCAACCCACAAGCATGATTTAAAAACTGGTTATAAGAAATTTTACCAACATGAATACACTACCCAAAAACTAGTTGTAAGAATATTTAAGGTGTGAAACATATTTAAAAAAAAATTTGAAAGAAAGTAGGAATTAATGGAATGATTTGGAAAGGGAAAAAACATGAATTCACCCACCTCAATGGTGTGTGACCGTGCCACCGCTTCATCAAAAGGAAGAACAGCCCACTGTGTACCAACTACACACCTAAAACAACGAGAAAAATGAACGAAACACAATTGAGGCATTATATTTTTGATAAGTTAAAGAAAAACCCCAAACCGAGGAATAAATCTACCAAATGGAGGGTTGTCATATGTGATGGAGTAGCGGGTCACCAGGATTGGGTTTGCTGGAGAAGATCACATCTATCCAGAGCGGGATTGGGGGGCTGCCGTTAGGTCGTGTGATGGAGACTGCTAGAAATAGGACACCAGAGATGAGGGTAGGTTGGATCGCGGAGGGGCTGACTGGATGAAGCGTGGCCTGGCTGGAATGTAGAGGGAGAGGGTTGGCCGGAGGCAGCCTGGTCAGAACACATAGGGCGAGGGGCTGGAGCGTAGAGGGTGAGGATGTGATGGTTCCGTGTTGTAGGCCGAGCAGGAGAGGGTGAGGGGAAGCCGATCGTGCCATGGAGGAAAGAGGGGGGGGGGCTCATGTAGGAGTAGGGGAGGGGGGTGATGCCCCCTAGGGTCACCCCTCTTTTTTAATAATAATAAGATTATTACATTAATAATAATAATAATAATAATAATCAAATAACAATAATAATAGAAATAAAAATAATAATTTAACAACCTTAATAATAATATAATGATAATATTAATAATAACACTTTTATTCATTTAATTTAAAAAAACATTAATAATATTCAAAATTATTTAATAATAATATCTTTAATAACAAATTTAATAACATTATTTTTATTAAAAATTTAATAATAATAATGTTATCATATTTCAATAAAAATATTACTATTATGGTATAAATATTAAAATTATTTTATTTACATAAAATTTTATTTATTTTAAACGTCAGTCAACTGTACGACTCGTGTGCCACCGAGCATGCGGTTTGGCGAACCGTGCTCGAACTATGCCACCTGAAACTGACTGAATACAGGGTTAAGTCTCATGCTTACTACACAGTTTCATAACTCGTGCACAAGTCATGCATCAACTAGGTCTGGGTGTGACAATTCTCCCCACCACGGACACTTTCTACCCCCAGAAAGTCACCCAGTCGAATGATAAACACAACTTGAATCCATGCCCGATTGAAACTAAAATAAATCACAACACAAGAGAATGAGAGAACATAAGAGGGTTCAATCTACCACAAGAAATCAAATAGCATGGAAATTTAACACCCAAACATACCAACCCGGGAAGGGGGGGGGGCGACACAGGAACTCCCAACCGATCCAAACTAACTTCTATAGCACGAGCGAAACAAAAACTTCGTTGAAACTTTGAACCCTAAACCTAGGCCAAATACCCCCAACACTAGAGAAAAACCCTCAAGAAGAACTTAACCCAAACAGTGAATCAAAGCATAACTACAAACACCGATTCTACCATAGGCACTTACACCTCCAAATGAACACAGCCAAACCGAGATTTACCCATACAAGGGCCAAACATACTTTAAGAAAAAAACATGATTCATAAAACCATAATCAGACAAACATAATTGATAGATTACAATAGAATGAGTCCATCATAACTTCGCAATAAAACAATGAACTTATAACAACATAAAAACTTTAACAGTAAAAAAACAAGATCAGAAAGACTTTAAATGTTCCACTGCCAACACGGAACACAAAACCCGACTGAGGTTTCACAACCTTGGAAAATCTTGACTGTGCACGAGATTCACCCCAAAACCTATGGATGAGGATATGATAGATGAAGCATCTCCTGGCTCATAGTTAGGCATTGGAATCCTCCTATCACAACGTCTTCTTTAGGTAAAGCTTCCTACAGAACTTATCTAGATGACCCAGACATCCTCAATGATGGCACATCTTCAGAGGGATGCGACATGATGGATTCATGTGCCCTAAATGTCCACACTGATGACACACTATTTAACGGTCTGACGAACTAGAATCAAGAACCACTATAGAGGAATCTTTAGATACCGGTCCATCTGGCACACCCTGCTCTCCAGATGGGGAACCTTCACGAGAAAATGGATACACTAGATTTCTAAACATCTACTATTTGGAGACCAACTCAACTAAGAACACATAATCCAATATTTTTTCAAAATGATGGTCCCTAGAAGGGAGGACCCACTCCTTGATCTATGGATGAAGACCCCCAATAAAGATAGAAGTCTTCATCAAATCCTACAGTGCTACCTCCGAAGAAAAGGACACAAGTTTCTTGAAATGGTCAACATATGTCTTCACCGTCCATTGGCCTTATTGAATATGCATGAGATCTTCCCTTTTATTCATCTTCACCTATTCAGGTATGAACCATCAGACGAAGATGGATTTAAAGACATCCCTCATCATCCCAACTTGCAGTGATGGAAGGGAGAAAAACTCCTATTCGTCCAAATTTAGACCTTCTAACATAACTAAAACGACACACACTCTGACATCTTCTAGAGTTCCCAATACCCTGAAGATGTGATCGACCTCTTCAAGCCACTCTGCTTCCTCTAATGGACCCCAATCACAGCGAAGGATAGGCAATGTTCGAAAAGGACTAAAAATTGGGCATGACTTATCAGAAACCCTGGGGACCTTTCTGGGAAGCATTTTCTGAACAACATATGAAACCCATATTCAAAACCAATATCAAGCCGAAGAAACATCAATAAAAGCACCTTCATCAAAAAATGAATGGATCAAAATCCAAGAAAATATAAACATATCTAAAAGCGTCCATTTCAAAAGCCACCCATAGAAAACAAGGTCAAACCTTTAATTTAAAAGCACACACCCAAGTAATCCCATGAACCATTGCAGATGTCTTCATCTACTTTCATCCATAAGCACCAACACACACTTTCCATGCATCCCCTCACATGTGAAAATGTTCATAAAGAGTACCTGAGGTTGCACCCAAACCATTTATCTACCAATTACAAGAAAACACCAGATTCTTAGACCAAGATATTTTAGTTTTAAAACCCATTTCATGAATTTAGATCCATTTAAAATAAATTACTCTCATTTCAAAAACCCTTTTTCACTTTCAAAAGCACACTTACACCAACCAGAACCAAGATGACACTCAACTTGCATCAAAATACCGAAGTGAGGGACTAGTAGTCATGCTTAACCTAGTGACATGGTATTGGTCCATGCCACAATTAAGCATCAATAACTAGGAGGAACTTAAACCATGTACTCGGACTCCACATGGGTCACTACTCCATGTGAAATCATGATGTAACATCGGCTTACCTCTGTTTTCATCCCTCAATCTAAAAAAACCAGAACATGACAAGGAATCAATTCCCAGACTACACCTGGTTACTTGAGGTTTGGAACGAGTGAGGGTTCATGATGACCTTCCCGTACCTACCTCCCGAGTCCCGACAGTCCTTATATCCATCCACCAGACACCCCAAATAACAAGGGCCTCCTC
This sequence comes from Viscum album, assembly GCA_963277665.1. Classification (NCBI taxonomy): domain Eukaryota; kingdom Viridiplantae; phylum Streptophyta; class Magnoliopsida; order Santalales; family Viscaceae; genus Viscum; species Viscum album. Next base: position 332,724,928 of record OY728129.1, on the reverse strand, counting down.
TAATACTATTTTTTCATGAACCAACCCGGGTCGACCATGAACCGGTCACCCGAGCCGGTCCGCAACATGTCCTGAGGGGTGTTCCCAGTCCCCAAGGGTGAGAAACTAGTGCTGGGCATCAAAATAAAGCTATTGGAAATGATTTTCCCCATAAAAGATAAATAAATAAATAAGAATAAACAAAACAATAAAACTAAACTCTAGCAGCGGAAAAAGAAATAAACACTGAACAAATCAACATTCCTCCATGTGACCTTCTAGGTCACCACCCAACTCAGAACCATGTTTTCTCTGAGAGTGATCTATCACTAATGAAACCTGAACAAGAAAAAAAATATACAACTAAAAATATAGGATAGGTGTGAGCACCGAGATTCTCAGTAGGAAAGCCAAAGATAAACCACTGAATCCAAGTATTCCCTTTCCCAAAACAATCCATTAACACAAGTTTGAAATAAAATTATAAAATTAGTTTTTTCACATTTTAATAAAAGAATATTATTTACCCATTTCAAAAACCCAATGCACACCATGTTCCATTTCTAAAACAAATTAAAATTTTGCAAACAAAAGCCAAACAAGGAAAACAAGGAAGTGCTAAAAGAAACAGGTGACCGTATAAGCTAGAAAGAAAGTATAGCTGAAAGTAAACAAGCAAAGCAAAAACAAACCATGGGTGATCCTAAAAATCCTTAGAAGACCACTGGACATTCTCGGTTTTGAACCACCTACCAACATATGATAAAGGTCCTAAGTCTATAACCAACTATCCACCCTCGCGACAAAAGAAACCAACAACACTCCCCATCTGGCCTCCATACCTACCAGTGGGTATTAAACTGTCTAATCGGTGCTGATAAGAAACCATAACTCAATCAACTAAAAGATTCCCAAGAACCCATGGTGGTTATAAAAATAATACCGTGTAAGTAGGAGTCCCTCGCACGTGCGACTCACCTTACCATGCCGTCACCGCACTTGCCTACCCCAAACATGAACACTTCCCATGAATTCACCCATAAAAAGTTACCCTAGAGAGGATCTCCCCATATAAATATTCAATTATTTAACATCAAAAAAAGTACCAACCGAACCTTTACAACATATGAACATTTAGAACATTTCACAAATCAATAAGGTTGTCAAGAAGGTACACAGTTCTTAAACACAATATTTTCCAAAATTCCATAAAAACATCATCATTTGAGTTAGAGGTACCAAAAGGGTCATCACATTACTTAAAAAATTAAATCACTTCTTTGAAAACACAAGTGTTTCCGATCAGACCTTTAGTTTTACATATCCAAAACATTACCCAAAATATCACACAAAAACCACATTTTCATTTTCAATGTCAAACAGGCCCAAGTTCTAAACACACACACCCAAACACTTCACAACGAAACAATGTGATTTTAAACCTTTTTAAAATCTCATCAAAACATGTTCCAAGGTCAAACAGGCCAAAAAATTAAGGAATACAATTGAAACAATTCATTTGAAAACACACAAAAGAACCTCCATCCTTTAGGATCCAAGAAACTATTTTAGGAAACCAAGGTTCAAAAAGAAAAAAAACACTATTTCAAAGGTGTCATCATCATTTGAGGGCACATCCATGTGTTAACCTAATGCACCCATGGAAGTGTAAAAATCTAATGGAGCACCTAAAAACTAAGAAACTATTTGAAAAACATATCCACAAATTAATCACTTGATTTTAAAAATAAAACCAACCACTCCCCTTATTTGAAATAGCACCAACCTTCTTATTGGAAACATCAATCCCTTTACAAAAGATTTTAGCACAACCACTATGTCATAATCACTAAAACGAACACACTAAAATCATTTCAAAACATGATTTTCAATCACTTACACATTTTAATATATTGTTAAAATAATTAAAAAACCCTTATAAGTAGAACAATAAGGATTCCCACAAAAGAAACACTCGAAATCCTCTTTTGAAAGCAAACAAAAACCATTTACCTACCAAAATAAGTTTCGTAAACTTCCACACAATTTAATAAACCACCTGCACAATTTATGAAATGATATCAGGAGACTCAACCAGTTTACCAAAAATTAACAAGGAGTAACAAAACCATACAAATTACCAGATTTATATCTTTTAAATGCTAAACTGGAATTTAATCAACAACTTAAAAAAATACCAACCCACAAGCATGATTTAAAACTAGTTCTAACAAATTTCACCAACAGTAATACACTACCCAAAAACTAGTCGTAAGTATATTTAAGGTGTGAAACATATTTAAAAAAAATTTGAAAGAAAGTAGGCATTAATGTAATGATTCGGAAAGAAAAACACACGAATTCACCAACCTCAATGGTGTGTGACCATGTCGCTGCTTCAGTGGAAGGAAGAACAACCTGCTGTGGACCAACCACACACATAAAATAACGAGAAAAACACATGAAACACAATTGAGGCGTTAGGGTTTTGATAAATTAAAGAAAACCCCCAATATAAGGAAGAAATCTACCAAAGTAAGGGTTGTCGGATGGGGTGGAGCAGTGGGTCGCCGAGATTGGGTTCAACAGAGAAGATCTCGGCCATTCGGAGTGGGAGTGGGAGGCCGCCGTCGGGTCACATGACAGAGACTGCCATAAACAGGCTGCCGAAGATGAGGGGAGGTCAGATCATGGAGGGGCCGTTTGGCCGGAGTGCAACATGGCTGGAGGTGTCCTGGATGGAACGTGGAGGGCGAGACATGGCCGGAGCGCATCCAGGCCGGAGGCGGTCTGGACGGAACGCGGAGGGCGAGGGGCTAGAGCATGGAGGGAAAGGAGGTGGTGATGCCATGTTGTAGGCCAAGCGGGAGAGGGTGAGGGGAAGCCGACCACGCCATGGGGGAAGGAAGGGGGGGGGGGGGTGCACTAGGTGCACCTCATGCAGGAGAGGGGAAAGGGGAGACGCCCCTTAGGGTTTCCCCTCTTTTTCTTTATAATAATAAAATTATTACATTAATAATAATAATAATAAAATAAAAATAATAATAGAAATAATAATAATAATTTAACAAACTTAATAATAATAATATAATGATAATATTAATAATAACACTTTTATTAATTTTTTTAAAAAATATTAATAATATTAAAAATTATTTAATAATAATATCATTAATAACAACTTTAATAACATTAGTTTTATTAAAAAATTTAATAATAATAACATTATCATATTTTTATAATAAAATTACTATTATGGTATAAATATTAACCTTATTTTATTTACATAAAATTTTATTTATTTTAAACGCCAATCAACTGCACGACTCGTGTTCCGCTGAGCATGCGGTTGGGCGAACCGTGTTCGAACTATGCCACCCAACACTAACTGTATATAGGGTTAAGTTGCGTGCTTTCTGCATAGTTTCATAACTCGTGCGCAAGTTGTGCATCAACTAGGTCGGGGTGTGACACACCAAACCCATTATTTAATTCACCAATTAATTAATCAGTATCTACAAACTCAATATCCTATAATTAATTCAACAATTAATTTTATAATTCAATCCCAATATCTCATAATTAATTCAAAAATTAATTATCTCATTCTAAAAATTCAATATTTTGATAATTGAATTAATGATTAATTATCCCCAAATCAACAATTTAAAGTTCCCCATAATTAATTTAAAAATTATTTATTCATGATTTAAAATCCCAATATTTTAATTTCACATTTCCTTTAATTAATTAATTGAAAAAATTAATTAATTTAATCAAGAACACAATTTATAAACATGTAATAGCAATTTTATAACTACATAAACATATTTTTTATTTATACTTTGGGATTTTAATTATACACCACCTACCTCAAGTGTGACGAAGAACGCTCATCAATAGAAATCCTCAAGATTTCAGTAGAGTTACAACATAGAATGAGATTTGGATCTATAAACCTAAATAAAAATTAAAAAAAGAAAGATATCTTAGATATAGATTTATATCCACAATCCTAGATCTAGATTCATCAAATATAGATCTATATATAGAAAAACAGAGGACAATATCCCACCAAAAGAACGGGGGTCAATTTAGAACTAATTAGGGGGGTTCAAGAATTTTAAAAACTAATTTTAGAGAGACTTTAATTCCCACACACGATTTTCTGGGTAGGGGTGCACAATTTTTGCTAACCTTGTGCCTCTTTTATAGGGGTTCACAATTAATCCTAATAGGGTTCACGTTTTGACAAACCGTGCACCAATCGTGAAATTTCCCTATGTTCATGGTTTCAAGGTTAGCTGGGCTGGGGTGCACGGTTGGGGTAAACCATATTCCAACCATGCACAACTTTATTTCTTCCATTTTTCTCAAATTTTTACCCAAACACAACCCAAGGTAAAACCAAAATGAAAATTACTCAACACTTAACAAAAGAGTACCTATAAACAAGCCTGAGAAAACTCTATAAAAGGTCATGATATTACAATATCCCCATCTTATAACAACTTGTTCTTGAGCTACAATCCCAAACATCTCTAAGTTTCTGAGTAAAAAATATTAGGCCATTGAGCCCTGGTATCTGCTTCCCTTTACCACATTTCCTCCTACACACACCCATGTTTCCACAACACACAAACTATCAGTATGACATTTTCCATAATAGTTTCTCACTACGACCTAACACATGTATCAGATGATCCTCAAAGGATGCATCGATCTCAAGCTCAACTTCCATAACATACCCTATGAATTTCCCAAATCACTATACCCAATAACCATAATAATACCATCCAACATTATCACTCACTCATTTAATAAAGAAAATGCCTGAAAAGGTTGTATATCCACCACCTCCAAGGTCCACCCGACCTTTCCTAAGGATTTTAAACATGTACCTTACAGGTTCCTCATTGGAATTCCAATGCCACCACTTCAAACCCATGGTATTTCTCTATGAACCTACTACTGACATATCGCTCCCCACCTTTGGTGCATTATTAACCTCACTTGTTAAGAAAATCAACCACCATGGTATTCATCGACCTTCGGTTCATCATGAGAACCTCATCTGTAAACTATCGATGGCATACCTTTCACCATCCATCTCCACATATACTGCTTCATAAGCGCAACCTCCAAGGGTCCCAATATATAACCAAAACACATTCAGGTATCTAGGCATAAAGCTAGATATTTTTCAGCATACCCAAGACGATGTCAAGGTAGGTGACATGATCTTCACTAATTAAAAGTATGCTAAGAAATATTCGGTGAATACCACTGTAAATCCTCCATCACCGATGTTACCTCACACTATAGAAACACCTTATCCTGATGAATGTATCCGGCTTCCCTACCCACCAACATCTCACTATACGATCCAAAACCAGATGGTCCCTCGCACAACCTACAACAGAGTTCTAAAACTAGGGAATTATCACTATCCAACACACCCAAATAAAGGGGAAAAAACAAAGGATTCTCATTTCACAACATTAACAGAGTTAAAAAGAGGGATTTACACAAAACCATAGCAAGTATTTCCCACCTTTTCCCACCACACAGTCAAAAATGAGGCATTATCACTACCTTTAACCATCCTATACATATGTCTTGGTTAACAAGGGTAAACACATTATCATTATTCAAGTTTCTGATTTAGACACCCATTTATTCCCATCATGCATCATTTTAAAAATATTTTTCAATTTCATTTTAGGAAATATTTTTATTTCAATTTCACAAGCAAGTAAAAATAGTTAAAGTTCAATAACTTACCCATAAACCATTTTCTCGTGCGTGCCTAAAGTAATTAATTTCATAAAATAATCTTGAGTGCCTAAAATGATGCATGCAAACTCAAATCTCGTTTCATATTGGGCCATGAGTCAATTCCCATAAAATATCAGAAACAACAATCACATTACACCATAATTTCATCACCCAAGGTGAAATAATATTCAATTGTAATAGCAAACAATAATAACAACAATCCCCACCCTGGGTACTTTGGTCCCCCCTCATACATGGGTTGATACTCCCATGAACGAGCTCATAACCAAGGCCCAAATCTTCATATTCTTCTATCTAAATTTCCAAAATAGTAATACAAAAGAAAAATAAAAGAAAACTCATTTGATACTACTTTGTAACATCTCGTCCTGGGTGTCACACATTGGTGCCCCGATCTGGTTGGTCACGTGACCTTAGGTGTGCCTCCCCGCATGCTAGAGCCTTTTGACTAGTAGTGAGGGTCTAATATCAATCATGAGGAGACTATACCCTCTTTTTTTATTTATCAGAGTAATACACTAACAAAAATAATTAAAATAACCAAATGATATAACATAACCAGAATAACCCTGTATCACAAGATGACCAAAACTGAAAATACAATGTCAAAACTGAATAGTAGATATGCCATGATAAAGTACATGCCAAGTGTCAAAATGAAAACCCAAAGGTAAAGAAAATAACAACTCTCATGTGGGTCATGAACAAAATTTGGTTACCTCATCCATGCTTCACCCCAAACCAGCTATCTAACATAAGGCCTTTTCCCTTAACCTATCCTGCAATCATGTAATCCATTTGAGTACCGATCAGGAAGCCCGAGTAGCGTGTGAGTACAACTCAGTAGGCCACCACCAACATCATAAAAAAGAAATCTAATCAATAATAGTGTATGCAGTTGTATAAAGAATAAAATATAAGTAATAAAGTAAACAATTTACATTTATTCAATTATCTTTTATTTAACCGCATAAACCCCCGAGTTCAATGGACACCCAAACCTCAATAACCTCTTTGGCCCATGTCAAAGTCTAAACCATTTCATATTATCAAGTCACAATGCATTTAACAAATACACTTTTATTATCCACTTCATTTCAATTAATGATACACCTAATTGGAAATATATCCCAATGCCACTATTTTGGGCGTAGATCGTTATGTCTAGCGCCCCATGAGTATTTAGAGCATCAGTCCCTATTTCACACATCATTGGTATTTGAAGCATTAGTTTATATCCTACACATAATGGTTATTTAGAGCATTATTCCCTATCCCATACAATTTAACATGCATGGAGTTTTACACTCTATGGGTATTTGGAGTATCAGTCCATACCCCACACTCGTATATCAATCAATCACACATGGGTATTTGGAGCATCATTCTATGTCCCATACTCATATATCAATCATTCACATGTATTACAATATCACATGTATCATTATATCACATCAATCAAGATTAATCAACATTAATCCTCTTATCACATTTCACCATCACAATCTTCCATTAATTAATTATACAATTAATTAATCCAATTCCATTAATTAATTTAATAATTAATTAATCACAATGATTTAATTAATTAACTCAACAATTAATTAATCATATCCATTCCAAAAATTAATTAAACAATTAATTATTCCCAAAACACAATATTAATATTCTATAATCAATTCAATAATTAATTATCTAATTCTCAAAACCAATATGACATAATTAATTAAACAATTAACTATCACATATATTACATTAGTTAATTCAACAATTAACTAATCACATTAATAACATTAATTAACTTGAAAATTAATTAATCAAATCAATTCCATTAATTAATTGAATAATTAATAAATCGCATCAATAACATTAATTAATTTAATAATTAATTAATCACATCAATTCCTCTAGTCAATTTAACAACTAACTAATCACATCAATTTCATTACTAATTAAATAATGAGTTTATCACATAAATCCCCTTAATTAATTTACCAATCAATTAAGTACATAAATCCAATTAATTAACTCATCAATTTTAATCAATTTCCACAAAATCAAAATCCTATAATTAATTCCACAATTAATTATCTCATTTACAATCTCAATATCTCATAATTAATTATATAATAAATTATCAAAAATTATCTATCTCAATATCTCATAATTAATTCAACAATTAATTATCTAAAATCAACAATCTTAATATCTCATAATTAATTCAACAATTAATTATCCAATTATATCAATTCAATATCCCAAAAATCCATATTAATTAATTCACCAATTAATTAATACAATTCATTCAATTGTACCATAAGAACAATAATCATTAATTAATTCATCAATTAATTAATCTAACTCATTAAATTTCATTAACACAACGATATCCATTAATTAATTCACCAATTAATTAATCTAACTCAAAAATCATAATATTTCATCCATTCATTAATTCACTAATTAAAAAAACAAATCATTTACATTAATTAATTTCAAAATTAATTAATCACATTCAATCGCTTTAATTAATTCACCAATTATTTTTTCACTTCAATTACATTAATTAATTCCATAATTAATTAATCTAACTCAATCCAATTATTTAATTTAACAATTAAATAATCACATTACACCCATTAATTAATTCAACAATTAATTAATCCCTACTTAAACAATTCAATAACCCCAATTGATTCATCAATTAATTGTTCCATCTCAATCAATTCAATACCCCCAATTAATTTATCAATTAATTGTTCCAACTTAATCAATTCAATATCCCTAATTAATTCATAAATTAATTTTTCCAATTTAAATAATTCAATATCCCTAATCAATTCAACAATTAATTATTCTAAATCAATCTCATTACTAATTTTATAATTAGTTTATCACATCAATCTCTTTAATTAATTCCCAAATTAATTAATCACACCAAACCCATTAATTAATTCACCAATTAATTAATCAATATCTAAAAACTCAATATCCTATAATTAATTATCTAATTCAATCCCAATATCTCATAATTAATTCAATAATTAATTATCTCATTCAATAATACAATATTTTGATAATTGAATCAATAATTAATTATCCCAAAATCTAAAATCTCAATTTCCTCATAATCAATTTGAAAATTAATTATTCATGATCTAAAATACCAATATCCCAATTTCACATTTCCCTTAATTAATTAATTTAAAAAATAAATTAATTTAATCAATAACACAATTTATAAACATATAATAGAAATTTTAAAATTACATACACATAATTGCAATTAATACTTTGGGATTTGAATTATAGACCACCTACCTTAAGTTTGACGAAGAACGCTCATCAATGGAAATCCCCAAAATTTCAGTGGAGTTACAACATAGAACGAGATCTGAATATATAATCCTAAAAAAGATTAAAAAAATCAAGATCTCTTAGATTTAGATATATATCCACAATTCTAGATCTAGATCCATCAAATCTAGATCTAAAACTAGAAAAATAGAGGACAACATCCCACCAAAATAATGGGAGAAGAATGAGAATCAAACAGAATAGGATTGACTTATTGGGAGGGAGAAAATCTTCAATCCGGTCTTCAAATCGTGAAGAAAGGAGGTGAGGAAGGCTTGGAATTCATCTTGAGATCCCTAAAATCATGAAAGATGACCTAGAGTCAAATGAGGGTCGATTTGGGACTAATTAGGGTGGTTTGGGAATTTTAAAAACTAATATTTAAGATACTTTAATTCCCACACATGATTTTCTAGGCAGGGGTACATGATTTTCCCTAACCATGCACCTTAACTGTGTTCCTATTTTATAGGGGTGCATAGTTACTCCTAAGAGGGAACACGATTTGGTAATCGATGAACCAACCGTACAGTTCCCCTCAGTCTAGGGTTGCACAGTTAGCTGGGCTGGGGCGCACAGATTGGGAAAATTGTGCGCCAACTATGCATAACCCTATTTGTTCCATTTTTCTCAAATTTCCACCCAAACATAGCCCAAGTTAAAACCTAAATAAAAATTACCCAACACTAAAAAAAAGAGTACCTATAAACGATCTTGATACAACTCCAGAAATGGTTAGGATCATACAATAACCCACTTTTTTCCTATTAGGGAGACCTTTACTGTTGATGATTTGGGTAGTCTCTATGTGAATAAGATAGTATGACTAATAAGTGTCCCAAAGAATGTCATTTTTGATAGTGATCCTCATTTGACATATAGGTTCTGGAAGGGTATTCAAAAGGCTCTATGATTACAGGTCATCCTAAGTAAAACTTATCATCCACAGACTAATGACCAATCTAAATAGACTATTCAGATTCTAGAGGATATGTTATGAGCCTATTTTTTGGATTTCAGTGGTTTATGGAGGTATTATTTAACACTCATGGAGTTATCTTATAATAACATATTTTAGGTATCGATATAAATGGAACCTTTTAAGGATCTTTATGGAAGGATGTTTTATTTTCCTCTTTGTTGGTTGGAGGTAGGTGGGTCAGTGATTATTAGAATTAGTTTTGTGTAAGGGACATCTGAGTAGGTTCAGTTGATCAGGAGGTGGTTGGTGACCGTGCAGAGTAGGAATAAATCTTGCACTGATCAGCGGAGATTACCTCTATAGTTTGAGGTGGGTCATCATGTTTTCCTTGGGGTATCGCCCTGGTTGGGGAAATACCATATTAGGAAATAGGGAAAGATAACACCTAGGTTTTTTAGGCCATTCAAGATAGTGGAAAGGTTTGGTCTAGTGGTATAGCTATTGGCCCTTCCATAATGCTATAGTTATATGCATGATGTGTTTCATGTGTCACAGCTTCATAGATTTCATATAGACCCTTCTCACATGATACAATTTGATGAATTTGATCTTGGTGTAGATGTTTCCTTTTATAATCATCAAATATAGATTTTGAACTATAGTGATAAGTATCTTTGGGGAAAGAGCATACCTCTAGTTCAAGTGTAGTGGTAACGTGGGAATGTTCAAGATGAAAACTGGGAGAGGGAATTTGATATGTAAACCTAGTGTCCAGATTTTTTCCTTGATACCCCATAGGAAAACTTAGAGTAGCTTGGGGATGAGATATTATATGGTGGAGAGGTTTTAATATCTCTTATTTTCCCAGGTACGTACCTCTTTGAGTTTTAGCTGAACCTCTTTCAGTTAGGTTTTCCTTCTTCTTTAAACCTTGGTGATTGAGTACCTTTTTGGGTATGGAGAGAATTTTATAGTGAAAATTACCTAATGTTTGGGGATGTATTTTTTTTTGAATTAATGGAGTCAAGAGATTACAAGGGTTTTCCATGGGTTGGAAGGCTTTATAGATGGTTTGGGCTTTTCCTATAGAGGTTGGGTTGATTGCTTCCTATTAGACACTTTCATATTGTGAATAGTTTACACAACGTGAATCTGTTGTAGAGCACAAGTCTTGAACTAGTTTAGATCATGAAGCATTCATATTCCATTAAACTAGTTCACTTTGTGAAATGGTTGATTAGAGTTATTTTAACCCGAGGCGATGGGTTTTTTGGTGTATCATATAAATCAATAAATTCACGTCATGAATGTCTCAAGACTAGTGATTTTAAACCATCTTGTATGTATGATTTTATTTCATCCACCGTGCATCCTCCTCTCTTTAACCCTAGTGCGACTCCAATAAATTTTAGAGCGATACCTTCCCTTATGGAAATCTTGGTATAGTGGTTGATCTTTGATGAGTTCTTTTTTATTGTTTTCCCCCTCTCTTCTGCTTGTTCTCTGTTATTGTGGTGTGATCTCTTAACTGCTGTTGAATCGGGTGTTGATCTTGATGTTTTCATGATTTAGGTTTTTGTTGTGATCACCATTTCCTTTAGTCTTTGTTGTTGTTACCCATTTAAATCATTTTTTTGATCACCAAATAAAGGTAGGTGATCTAGAAGAAAACCCTTTGGTTTTTTCTAATTGTTTAAGTATGTGAAACATCTTATGAATGCACCAATTCAACGTGTGAGATAACTAATAGAATGATGGGTGATGATAATAATATGTTTGGACTATTACTTGGATCCCTTTGGATCCAATAGTTTTGAGACCTAGTTTTTTTCTACCCTTAGGGTGATCCTATCCTCAATCAATAAATAACTAGATAATGGTTTAAAATATGTTTTAGCATGACATGATACCTAAAGTGATTTCTTATGATAGATTCATCTTGTAAAACACCTCACTTGATTGTTAAAATGACTGGTGATAATTGGTATGAATTGGGTGTGTACACTGTCCTCATAACAGATTACGATATAACTTAATGAATTAATGGAAAATCAAAAGAAAAATGATAATTGGCTAAATTGACCATTTTGGATTATGATATTATGTTGTGTTATTCATTTCATTATGAATTGTGTTATGATTCATGTTGAAATGATTATATAGAGGGATTGTACTAGGTATACTAAAATTATTATATAATTGTATTAGCTCAGTTATGCTAAAATTGTTATATAAAGGGCTTGATCCAGTTATATTAAAATGATTATCTAAAAATCTTGGTCTGGTTATGCTAAAATGCTTATATAGAAGACTTGATTCGGTTATGATAAAATTATTATATAGAGTACTTGGGTTTGGTTATGCTGAAATGCTTATACATAGGGTTTTTTCTCGGTTATGTGATTATTCCATGGACTTTTGGTTATGGTTGGCATGGTTGTGCTACATGATCAGAGATATTTCAACATGGAATTGGAGAAAGTTGATTATTGTATCGTATTAATTTATTAATTAATACTCATGATTATCACTTTATTGAATGCTCTTATTATCATACTGGTTTTGTTTATACATAGTGGTTTAAACCTACTAAGTTTTACTCACACCCTATTTGGGACACTGTTTGGTACCCGATAATACTACATAGATTTAGGTTTGGAAATAGGAAAAGGACCTTGTTGTTTATTATTGATTGTTAGCTGAGTCAGGGCTTGAAGATAGGACCGACCGGGGATTTGGGACTGGGGACTTTTGAGTTTATTTATGTCTAATCATTATTTGATATGTAAGACTTCCTACAAGTCTTTTAGTTACATTTTAGCCTAACATTACATGGTTCATTATTATTTGGTTTATTTGGGTCATACTTTATCTTCTAGTTGTATGATGTACTATTTTCACTATTTCCATTACTATGATGATTGTTTAATTACACTGTATTGAAACTCTGTACCCGAGGGTAAAGTATCCCCACTATTTTTTCTATACCCCATTACTAGTTGGTAGACTCTAACATATTGGGAGGTGTACTTGAGGTTTAGTAATCAACTTGATTTGGCCTTGTGAGAGAGTACCAGATCAAAGGATGTTATAAAGTGGTATCAGTGGGGTAAGGTTTCTTTTCTATTGATTTATTATTTGAGAAAGGTATAAAGGATACTAGGATGTGTTAGGACTTAGTAATGATATTTTGCATCAAGTAGCTAATCCATGTGTAGGGGAAAATCTGAGTGACCAGGGATGAGATTTTTGTTCATGATGTTTTCTTATTATGATTGATATTATTTCACCTTGGGTGATTCAAATGATATATAATGTTATTGTTTCTTGAGATTTATAATCATTTCCTAGTATGGCGTGAGATTAGTACAAATGCATCATGATAGGAACATAGGGATATATCTTGAAATGCATTGTTCATGATAGGTACATATTTATTTCATGTGATATATTTTCCTGTATGAACTATGAAATGATATACTTGTTATGTAATGACCGAAACTATTATAAATAAAATTCCCCTTGTTTTTTATTAAATTTATCATTATATAATATGGTTATAGAAAACACATGCACTTATTTTGTCTTATTATGACCATTGGATTTAAAAGACCATTATGTATCATAACCATTGATAATATATCTGTTGAATAGTGATCATTTGATTAGTATAAATATATGGTTTTAACAAATAAAATTGTCACAGACAAAGTAAGTGATGGACTCAACCAGTAGGATCATACCCTATGAATACCATTTATAAGAGATTACAAGGGATTTAGAATTTATGAGCTTTTCCCTTGACCAAGACCAAGATTAAATCCAACAACTTAAACATGAGAGAAACTGTTTATAGGAGAAGTTCAAGCTCACCGAGATCACAACCCAAACCATGCTCATCGAACTACCCCATGAAAGTCCCACCATCAAACACATTACCCTTAAAGAGTTTTTTGGTGTGTTAAAGGGATATGTAATAATACCCTAGCAATATGATTATGTACATTATTTGGTATAGAATAATGAATATATTTTCGTCCTATTATTATTACTTTGTAAATGTTTTTTGGGTATAATAATGCAAAAATTGTATTTTTTGTTAATATTAAACTTAAATTAATGAATTTATGGATTGATGTATTTTTTAAATGAATAATATTTTAATAAAATATTATTATTAAATGTTTTTTATCAAATATAAATGATCATGTTATTTTTTTATGAAGTTAAATTTAATTTTTATAAGGGTTCAAAAAATGTTATTTAAAAAAAACCATAATTTAAAATAAATGTAGGTTTTTATTTTAAAAGTGGAAATTAAAATATTTAGAAAATTACTTAGATAAAATGAATATTATTTTTTTAATCAGGATGTTGAAATTATCCAATGGTGAATTTTTCATAATTTTTCGAGATAGTCAAATTTTCGGGTAAACATTAAATACCATATAAATATACTTTGTATTTTATGACATAAAAATGACCCAAAAGTGATGTAATAAGTAATATAAATGGGATACACGACAAAATATATGTATTAAATTTAAAATAATGTTATTTTAAGCTTATTTTATTTATTTTTTAAAGCTATTATGAGTCCTCTAAGACTTATAATATATTTTAAGATTTTAAAATAATTTCTTTAATAGTGTGACTTACCTTCACATCACCAATGGTAATATTTTAATAATTTATAACCTTAGAATTATAAAATAATAAAAACCACTCCCCTTTGGAAGATATCATGGGAAAAAACCATGGTATGATTTGTAGTTTTGGATATTTTATTATGTAGAGTTCAAAACCTAAATAATAAAGAAATCCCCCTATTTTCCTATACAAACCCACCCAATATCCCATTTATCTTCACTAAAAATAATTAGAGCATGTACATACTCTTACCTACACTCTCCAGAGTCCTCCCAATGTGCCACCAAACTCTCAAAAAGCCCCTCCAAATCTTTTGTAGTCACACACTAAAGTATGGGATCCTCACTCTCCTCTCCTCATTTCAATTAAAGAGCCTTCTTTGAAATTAGCCTTTTAATTTCAATTAGTTATATTTTCATTGATTTATAAAAATTCAATTATTGTAAAATTTATTTTATTTTAATGAGATACCGTTTATCCTCTCTCATTTTTACCATTACCTAAGCCGTTACTATGCTAGAATTTTAGTAAGAGATCTTCCACTCTCCTGTTTTATCAAGAACTCCTTTAATATTATGTCTTTTACTTTTCATTTTCTTATGATGGGATATGATATTATATATTCCAATTAATTTAAATTTGATGTATAAATTATGACATATTACTTTGACTCTCATTAAGCCTCCCATGATCCTTTATGTACACCCGTTACCATGATGAAATTTCATAAGGATTCTTTTCTCTATTCAAGTTTCTTTATTACCCTATGCCTTCTATTTCAAAATTTATAATGTCGGGATATAATTTTCCATGTCCCTATTACTTTCAAATTTATTTTTATGTCATTATATACCCCCTTCTCTCTTATCAATCCATTTTATGAATCTTTAAATGATGTCGTTATGCTGCCAAAATTTCATCACAATTTTCCATGCCAAAAAAATTATGTAATGAATACCACTTTATCAAGGGTATTCACCTTTATTCATATATACTTATTTATTTGGTACTTAAATGTATTAAATACACATTCCTTGATCATGAAATAAAATATTATGATGAATGAATCCATGTCGTATGATTTATGTGGCACACTTAAGCATGAGAATGAAATGATTATGATGGGTGCACCCAGATAGTGATCCAATGAATTGGGTAATGTTTAGTATCATGATAATTCATGTTTGGATAGGTTTGTACCTAATTTATTTATTTTAATTTTTCCACCATGAAGTATTGGTGGTTTATCCTTGACCTATTTTCATGATTTAGTGTTTTAAGTTGTTTCCACATTTCCTATGTCATGATTATAATGCTGCATCATACCTTGTTATTCATGTTCCTTTTATTCCTAATTTATATTCCAGTTGTCTAACCTGTATCACTTATTCCATGTTTATTACCTTACTAGGCTTTATATCTCACCCCTTTCTTATGTATTTCCCTTGGTTATCCCATGCAATTTTATGTTTTAAGGAGTATTTTGAGAATGTTAAAGAAGTTTTCAATAAAGCATGTTAAGGAAGTTTTTAATAATATTATTGTATCCCATGTTCAAGATGTTATTTTATGTACATAATTCCAAAATAAACTAGAATTATCAATCTTTTGGGTTTTATTAAGTGTAATTTTATGTTATAAATCATGTATTAATGTGTAATAAAGAGCAGGGATGTTATATTTGGTATTAGAGGAAACTTTTAGTTATTTTTGGGATTAGGATTAGATAAATCTAGAAAAATACTTAGGTATAAGACTAAATATAAAAAAATATACATAAATTTTGGTAAGTATAGAGTGAGTGGTTTATCAAGAAAATATATCCCTGTCTGGATACTAAAAGTGGAAGTGGTTATGAAACAAATGTACCTAGAAGTAACAACTCTGATAAGGTGTTTTGGGCTTGATTTAGGGTAGCCTAGAACATGAAAATAGGCCTCACTACACACTTGGTTTGACACTCATGGGGGATATGATTTGTTAAATTCATAATCTCATTACGAACCATTATTAATAGAACAAAAAAAATTCCCATAATAATATATGTTAGGAAATAGATCTTTGATTACATAGATTGAAGCCTAGAAACTCATAAGTTAAGAATATAAATGTAATTTATAAATTATCCCTTTAATGTAATTGGATTCACCTTTATGTATTTAAAATTTTAAAATAATAATCCCTAATTTTCCTTTTATTCTATATAATGGCTGGAAATAGGATAAATCAGTTAAACAATCAATGAGATGAGTAATGTGATTAATTCCCTAATGAGATACCCAATATAATGGGATCAGGAATCAATTTTTTTTTCATGATACTCTCTCAGCTGACTCAGGTTCTAAATATAAACCTAGATCAGTAGGAGAACCCAAACCCCCTAAGAGAGAACAAGATGCAATCAAGAGATTCATGTGACAAATGCCTCCTACTTTTAATGGATCATCTGATCCCTTAATCACGGAATAATATATCTACTCCATCAAGAAGATATTCTCCATCCTTAAATGCTATAATAAAGAGAAGATTATACTAGTTGTTTATTATATTGGGGGAGAAGCTAATCAGTGGTGGACATTGATCAATAATATAAAGCCTGATGATGAGATCAAATTAATGGATTGGAAGGAATTTTGGAAAATGTTTTTTGATAAATATTTTCCTTGAACTCTCTGACTTAAAATGGAAATACATTTCCTCAACCTCAAGCAAAAAGATGATTAATATATTAGGGATTATAATAAAAAATTCACAAGACTTGCATGATATTCCTCCAACTTTTTCATTACCCCTGAATACAAGGTTGACTGCTTCTTTGGTGGGCTAAAACCAAGTCTAGGAAAATCCCTTATGATCCGTGACTTTGATAGCTATGAGGAAATTGTCTGATGTGACCTCAAAGTCGAAATGGATATTGGAGAATCCCAAGGTAATTATGGGGATAAGAAACAAAAAGCGGAGTTTAATTTTTGTGGTATAATAGAGAAATTTAATAGTGCTAAGAAATTTCAGCATCCCCCTTGGAAAGGTTTGGAAAGAAGTACCCTAGAAATTTCCAAAGGGGGATAAAGAAATGTTGTAAGTGAAGGAAGGAAAGACTCCTATCTAATAATTTCCAATAAAAGAAAAATGCTAATTTGATAGAATAAATAAATTCTCTAGTCAACCCTTAGTGCATTGTTCATTTCTACAACTTCAAGTAACCAAAGAACTTTACAAACTAATGCCCTAATATAAGGGTTTTTGGAGGCAACCAACAACCTCCAAGGCAGAAAGGGAGAGATTTTTCCATCACTACCACTAAAATGAATCCCAACAATGAAGTGGTGATAGGTATACTAGTTATTCATTCAATAATAGAAAACATACCTTTTTATTCTAGTTCTATCCATTTCTTCATATCACGAAAGTTTAGTATAATTATTCAAACACCACAAAAAATCATGGAAGGAGAGATGTCAGTGAAAATAGAAAATGGGGCAATTATTGATTCCCATGTATATAAATCCTCCCCTATCATAATTTATGGGATTAAAATCCCATAAAACCTTGTTATACTTACTTTGGTGGAATTTGATGAAATTACAGACATGGATTTACTTCCCCTATATAGAGCCAAAATAAATTACCATGAGATGGAAATCACTCTCCATATAGAGAATAAACCCTAGATTCTGTACAAGTTTAAGGAGTATGATGAATATTATTTAACACCATCATCTCAAACATGGATATTATTTCCCTATAAGTTAGTTTATCTAGCTAAAATGATTGAGTTTAAGTGAAGGATAATACTCTAATACATGACTATTGTGAGTGAATACACTGATGTGTTTCCCAAGGAATTGCCTGGTCTTCCTCCTAGTAGAGATATTGAATTTTCAATGGAGCTTATACCTAGGTTGTTTCCAATCTCCAAGACTCTATATAGAATGAATATTGTGTAACTTGATTATCTAAAGAAACAACTACAAGAGAATTTAGATAAAGTGTTTATACGCCCAAGTGCTTCACCATGGGGTGCACCAGTCCTCTTCATCAAGAAGAAGGATGGGTCGATGCACCTTTACATTAATTATTATGAGATCAACAAGATCATGATAAAGAAAAATTACCCTATTCCATAGATTGATGACTTGTTCGATCAGATATATGGATCACAATACATCTCCAAGGTGGATCTTTGGTCAGGATATTATTAGGTATGGGTGAAGAAGGAAGATATCCCCAAGATTGCTTTTGAAACAAGATAAAGGCACTATGAGTTCATAGTGATTCCATTTAGACACACTAATTCTCTAAAAATATTCATGGATTTGATGAATAAATTATTTTTAGACTACCTTGATAAATTTTTGGTAGTCTTTATAGATTATATCCTAATATACTCCAAAAGAAAGTAGGAGCATGAGGAGAATTTGAACATTATGATAAATACCTTAAGAAAGGAGAATCTTTATTCCAAGTACAAAAAGTATGATTTCTAGTTAAAGTAAGTCTCATTCCTGGGGAATATCATCATATGAAATGGGATATCCATGGACTCTTCAAAGAAAAAAGAAATTGAAGGATGGATGAGGCCAACATCTGTGAAAAATATCCATAGTTTCCTTGGGTTAACAAGGTATTATCTCGGATATGTGAGAAATTTATCATGATTATTAAACCCTATTACCAATATAATTCTGAAGGGAGTCAAGTTTTCATGGAGTGATGAATGTGAAGAAAGCTTCAAGGAGTTAAAAAGGAGGCTTATTACTACCTCTATTCTCACAATTACCAAAAGTGGAGAAATTTTCCTAGTATTCAGTGATACTTTGAAGAAGTTATTGGTCTTTGTGTTAAAGAATAATGAAAAAGTCATTGCCCACATCTCAAGGAAGTTGAAATTTCATGAGAAAAACTATCCCACACATGATCTGGAGTTGGAATCTGTGATCTTTACACTAAAAATATGGAAAAATTATCTCTATGGGGAGAAGTGTGAGATATATACTGATCATAAGATCCTCAAATATATATTCACATAGAAAGATATTAATATGTTCCAATGAATATAGTAAGAGATGATCAAGGACTATGAATTCTCAATTCACTACCATCCTAGTAAATCAAATAAAGTGGTGAATTTTCTAAGTAAAAAGGATCCAACAATTTTATCATTAATGAGAATTTAGAAGGATAAAATATTCTTAGAATTTAAGAGGATGGACATGAGAATCATAATGGAAGGAACATCATCAATCCTTTCACAAATTATTTCTCAATCATCTCTTCTTAAAAGGCTAAAGGATGCTCAAAAAGATGATGTGGTAATTCAAAAGAAAGTGGAAACTATAAAAATGGTAAATCCTCAGAGTTAAATATTAATTAATAAGGAATTGTGAGATTTGGTTCAATAACATGTGTTCTATCAAATCCTAAGTTAAATAATGAACTATTGGATGATGCACATAGTTTTACTTTATCCATTAACCTAAGAAACAAAAAGATGTATCAAGATATTAGAGAGAACTATTGGTGGGACAACATGAAGAAGGATATCGCTAAATATACATAAAAGTGCCTGATATGTCAATAAGTGAAGTATGAAATGAAAAATTATAAAGGGATGATGTAGACATTTCCCATACCAATATGGAAATTGGAAAACATCACCATGGACTTTGTCATCGGACTTCTGAAGACATATAAAGGAAACAATTCTATCTGGGTTGTTATGGATCATCTTATAAAGACTACAAACTTCATTTAAATCAGAGAGAATTTATCACTGGACCAACTTACATGGATATAAATTAGAGAAGTGGTGAGGCTAAATGGACCACCACTACCAATTGTGTCCAATCGATATCCAAGATTTACCTCTAAGTTTTGGAAAAGTCTCTAGTATGCTCTAAACATTGAGCTGAACTTTAATTTGGATTATCACCCTCAAACTTATGGGAAATCTAAGTAGACTATACAAAAACTTGAGGACATGTTGAGAGCATGCACAATAAACTTTAAAGGAGGATGGGACCAACATATTCCTTTGGTCGTGTTCTCTTACAACAATAGTTTCCACTCGAGCATCCAAATGGATCCCTATAAATCCATTTATGGTAAGAAGTGTAGAAAACCTGAATGTTGGTAGGAAGTTTAGGAAAAAAAACTTCTAGTTCTTGAAATTATTGAGGAAAAGGTGGAGAAGGTTAAGACCATTCAGTAGCACATCAAGGCTGCTCAAAGTTAATAGAAGAGCTATGCTGAGAGTTGTCAACGTAACCTAGAGTTTGATGTTGAAGACATGGCATTCATCCAAACATCTACATAGAAGAAATTGATGAGATTTGGGAAGAAGGGAAAGATTAGTCCAAGGTACATCAATCCCTTTGATATCCTTGATCGCATCAAAGCGGTGACCTATCGACTAGCACTCGCACCGAACCTATCTCAAGTGCATGATGTGTTCCATGTATCCCTATTGAGAAAGTACATACCATACCCCTCACATGTACTCAATCCAGAGGTGGTACCATTGGAGAATGACCTTTCCTATGAGGAGCAGTTGGTGAAGATCTTAGATCATAGAGAAAAATTTCTACAAAATAAGACAACGCCCCTAGTCAAAGTGTTCTAGAGAAACCAAAAGTTTGAAGAAGAAATGTAGGAACTAGAGGAAGTGATGAAGTAGAGTCACCCTAATATTTTTTAGTGAGGGAAAAGAAAATTTTGAGGGTGAATTTTTAAGGGGGTAATATTGTAACGACATGGACTATTATAAATAAAATTCCCCTTTCTTTTTTATTAAATGCCTTATTATATAATATGGTTATAGAAAACACATGCACTTATTTTTTCTTATTATTCCATTTGTATTTAAAATAAAATTATGTATAATTACCATTGATAATATATCCATTGATCAGTTATCGTAATATTATCATAAATATAGGGTTTTAACAAATCCAATTGTCACAGACAAAGGAAGTGATGACCTCAACTAGTAGGATTGTACCCTATGAAGCCCTTTTATTGGAGATTCTGAGGGAGATATAATTTATAGGATTTTCCATTGAATAATCCTAAGCTGAGATCTAATAACTCAAGCATGAAAAAAAACATTTACGAAATAATTTCAATATCATTGAGATCACGACCCAAACCATGTTCGTTAAATTGCCCCATGAAAGTCCCACCATTACGCACCTTACCCTTAGGGAGTTTTCTGGTGTATTAAAGGGACATGTAATAAGAACCTATCAATATGAGTATGTAAATAATTTTTTATAGAATAATGAATATATTTTTATCCTATTATTGTTACTTTGTAAATGATTTTTATTTTGATACAATAATGCACAAATTGTATTTTTTTTGTTAATATTAAAATTCAATTAATGAATTAATGAATTAATGAATTAATTGATTTTTTAAATAAATAATATTTTAATAAAATATTATCAATAAATAATTTTTATCAAATATAAATGATCATATAATTTTTTTTTTCTAAAGTCAAATATAATTTTTATAAGGGTTCAAAAAATATTATTTTTAAAAAACCCATCATTTTCAATAAATGTCATTTTTTATTTTAAAAATTAAAATTAAAATGTTTAAAAATTATTTATATAAAATCAATATTATCTTTATAATCAGGACATTAAAATTATCCAATGGTTAATTTTTCATAATTTTCTGAGGCAGTTGAATTTTTGGGTAAAAATTAAATACCATATAAATATAATTTGTGTTTTATGACATAAAAATGACCCAAATGTGATGTAATAAGTAATATAAATGGTATCTAAAACCAAATATATGATTTAAATTTAAAATAATGTGATTTTAAGTTTATTTTTTTTAAAGCCATTATGAATCCTTCAAGACTTATATTATATTTTAAGATTTTAAAATTATTTCTTTAAGAATGTGAGTCACCTTTACATCACCAAGGGTAATATTTTATTAAGTTATGCCCTTGGAACTATAAAAAAAAAATCATTTTGTAGAAACGATGGTAAAAAACCATGATATGGGTTGTGGGTTTTGATATTTTATTATATAGAGTCCAAAATATAAATAATAAAGAAATCCCCATCTTTTCCTATATAAACCCAACGAATATCCCATTTATCATCACTCAAAATACTTGGAACAATCCATAATCTTTCATACACTCTATATAGTCCTCACAAGTCACCCCAAAACTCTCAAGAATCACCTACCAAGCTTTTGGAGCCACACACTCAAGTAAGAGATCCTCATCTTCCTCTCCTCCTTTCAATTCAAGAGACTTATTTGAAATTAGTCTTTTTAATTTCAGTTGGTTATATTTTAATTGATTTATAAACATTAACTTACTATCCAATTTATGTTATTTTAATGATATATCATTTATCCTCTCTCATTTTGACCCTTACCTAAGCCGTTACTATGCTGAAATTTTTAATAAGGGATCTTCCACTCTCCTATTTTATCAAGAACTCCTTTAATGTTATGTATTTTACTTTTAATTTTATTATGATGGTATATGATATTACATATTACACTTAATTTACATTTGATGTGTAAATGATTACATATTCCTTTCACTCTCATTAATCCTCCCATGATCCTTTATGTACACCCGTTACCATGTTGAAATTTCGTAAGGATTCTTTTATATATTCATGTTTCTTCATTACCTTATGCATTCTATTTATAAATTTATAATGTTGGGATATGATTTTACATGTACCTATTACTACCCAATTTATTTCTATGTGATTATAAACCCATTTCTCTCTCATCAATCCATTTTACAAATCTTTAAGTGATACCGTTATGCTTCCGAAATTTCATCGTGATTTTACATGACAAAAAAATTGTGTAGTAGATACCATACCCATTATTCTATCAAGGGTATTCACCATTATGAACATATACATATTTATTGGGTACTTACATGTATGAAATCCACATTACTTGATCATGTAATAAAATATGACGATGAATGAATCCACGTCGTATTATCTATGTAGTACACTTAAGCATAAGAATGAAATGATTATAATGGATGAACCCAGATAGCACTCCAATGAATTGGGTAATGTTTAGTACCATGATACTTCATGTTGGGATAGGGTTTTACCTGATTCCTTTATGTTAATTTTTCCACTATGAAGTCTTGGTGGTTTATCCTTGACCTATGTTCATGATTCAATGTTTTAGGTTGTTTCCACATTTCCCATGTTATGATTATCATGCTATATCATGACTTATTATTCATGTTCCTTTTATTCCTCATTGATATTCCTATTGTATAACATGCATCACTTATGCAATGTTTATTCACTTAATATTCTTTATAGCTCACCCCTTTTTTATGTATTTCCCAGGTTATACTGTGAAATTTTAAGTTTGAAGGAGTATTTTGAGCATGTTAATGAAGTTTTCAATAAAGCATGTTAAAGAAGTTTTTAATAATGTTGTTGTATCCCATGTTCAATATGTTACGTTATGTACCTAATTCCCAAATACACTAGACTTATCAATATTTTGGGTTGTATTAAGTGTAATTTTATGTAATAAATAAATTATTAATGTGTAATAAAGAGAAGAGTTTTTATATGTTATATTCAATAGATAAAAATGAAAGAAACGTTATGTCATGATAATTCAATTGTAAATCCATGTTAAGAGAGACCATGATCCAATGGTTCTATATTATTATCACCTATTGAGGTTAAGATTAATGTTATTTAGTAATCTAAGGAGTTCATTTGTCTTGTAGTAAAAATACCTCCTCTTTGCATTTGAATTGAGAATTAAGAGAGAAAAAATCAACATGATCCTAACACAACTGAACTAGAGATTCCTATAGCTTATGAGGATCAAATGGATGTTTGGCTTCACAACAGCTTCCTAAGGATCATGAAATCTATAGATAGAGAGATATAGAGAGAGTTTCAACCACAAAATCTACCTATGTTCACTGGGGAGTGAGGCCCTTAGGCAGCCAAGTTCTAGATCGAGTCAGTCTAGATGATCTACAATCACATTGAGACTCCCATAGATAGGAGGGTGAATCTTACTACATATATGCTTCATGGAACTACCAAGTGTTAGTGAGAAATTATAGATCAAGGTAGGTAGTAACATGGTTTTTCTTAGAAGGACTTCGAGGTAAAGTTTATGAGCCACTTCTATCTTGAAACATTGAGGGATGAGAAGGCTCATGAGTTCATGCACCTGATGTAGGAGGGCTTGTCAGTGATGGAATATTCTAGATGTTTCATCAACTTACAATACTTTTTTACATATTTAGTAGCTGATGAGATAACCAGAGTGAGGAATTTCTAGGATGATATTTTCTATGATATCAGGTCATAGGTGAATATTTTTCACTTGAGTAGCTTTTCATATGCAATAAACTAGACCCTCATAATATAAAGGAATCTAATAGATGTACCATGAAGAAGCCATTCCATTTTAATAATGAAAATTTGGAGCTCTTATCTGGGTATAAAGAAGAACCGCTATTATAGTTATCACCAATGAAACAGTGGGAAGAATATCTAGGGTAGCAGGTAGCCATCTCAAGACTTTGTTTTGTTGTAGTGCTATCAGTGTGGAAAAATTTGGTCACAAGCATCCTCAGTGTTCATATCTTGATTTGGAGTGTCATGGTTGTGGTAGGATGGTCCACCTGTAGAGTTTTTTAGGGGCATGCAATAATAGAGCAGTGGAAGGGGATCAGGATAGGTACCATAGTATGGGAAGGACTCAACTACACCTTAACAAACTAGTAGATAGAGTTCCACTGGATGTTTAGGATGAGGTAGGGGATGAGGTACTCCAGTGTAGGAGCAATAGTACCATATAGAGGGAGTTTCCTAGGGGAGTTATATTGGATCCTAGGGTAGAGGGAAAAGTTAGTTGTATGCTATGTAGTATACTTTGACTAGTTTGTATACAATACCTTCTACCATCAGAGGTATGATTATTGTATCATCTACCATTTACTATGTTTTTTTTTGATATAGGAACATAAAATTACTTTATATTTTCTATTTTTAAAGATAGTTTTGGATTAGTTTTGGAAATCTTGGATGGTGTATTGACACTACTACAAAATCAGGCTATATCCATGGTTTTAAACCGTGGCTATAGGCCCAAAAACCATGGCTATAGGTTATAGCCACTGTTCCCACAACCGTGGCTAGTATTGGCATGGATATAGGGTAAAACCTATAGCCACGGTTCCCAATTGTGTCTATAGCCCTTTATCCACTATAGCCACAGTTCCAACCATGGAAACAACCATAAATCCACGGTTTTCAACCAGTGGAATAGGATAAAATCACTCATCTCCTATAGACACGGTTGGAACCCTGGCTATAGACATAGAGACAAGGTTAGGAACCGTGGATGTAGACCTATAGCTACGGTTTAAAACCGTGGCTATAGGCCTACACATTTTGTATAAAAAAACCATCACCGTTCAGCCGGTGCTAGCCCCTTGCATCCTCCCACCACCGCCTGCAAATCCCCCCCACTCTCCCACTTTCACACCACCTACAACTTAAATCCCCCCATGCACACCTCCCTCTGCAGTCCCCCTTCCCACCCTGGACATACCCCACTCACCCCCTAGATAGACCCCCCCTCGGACAGCCCCCCCTCCTGGACCCCCCCAGGACAACCCCACCCAGACAGCCCCCCCCTGCTGGACACCCCTTGCACCCCCTGCTAGACACCCCTGAGACATACCCCCCTGCAGACCCCTCCCTCCTAGACACTATAAACACCCACCCTACATAAACCCCCCTCCCCTAGACAGCCCCCTCCCCCGGAAAGCCCCCTGCAAAGCCCCCCTCCTGGACAAACCCTGGACACCCCCCAGACAGACCCTAGACACCCCCAGACCCTGGACACCCCCCAGACAGACCTTGGACACCCCCCGGACAGACCCTGGATACCCCCAGACCCTGGATACCCCCCAGATAGACCCCAAACACCCCCCGTACAGACCCTGGACACCCCCCAGATAGACCCTGGACACCCCCCAAACCCTGGACACCCCCTAGACCCTGGACAGATCCCCCTGGACAGCCCAAACCTCCACTCCCCTGGACAGCCACCCCCACCCTCCTGGACAGACCCTAGACCCCCCCAGAACCTGGACACCCCCCATACCCCCATACCCTAGAAACCCCCCAGACCCTGGATAGATCCCCCTGGACAGCCCAGACCTCCGCTCCCCTAGACAACCACTCCCACCCTCCTGGACAGACCCTGGACCCCCCAAAACCTGGACACCCCCAGATCCCCTAGTCCTACCCCCCACCCATTTCCCCTCCCCCCTACCCCTGCCATCCCCCACTTGCACCCCCCTACCATCCCCCACTTGCACCCCCTGCCAGTCCCCTCCCCCCTGCCAGTTCCCCCCTGCCCCTGCCAGTCCCCTCAAAATTAAATTATACATGAAAGCTACTTATATAATAATAATTAAACAAATCCAAATATAAAAAAACACATAACTGCACTTACATGAGTCTCCCTATAAGACAATCTATCAAATAAGTCTAGAACCAGCTCAAAAGTACCTACAACACAAGGTAGAAAATAGTAGTGCCCATCCCCTAAAATTATGGTAAAACAAAACATCTTATAATATTCACAAAGAATATAACTCAATAAACAAGAATAGTGCAGCCCCCCTACTGGACCCCCTGGATAGCAGCCCTCCCCACTACTGGACCCCCCAGAAAGTAGCCCCCCCTACTGGACCCCCTGGAAAACAGCCCCCCTGGACCCCCCTGGACAACACCCCCCCTGGACCCCCTGGACAGCAGCCCCCCCCGGACAGAAATCCCCCTGCTGGATCCCCCTAGACAGCAACCCCCCTAATGGACCCCCTGGATAACAGCCCCCCCGGACCCCCCTGGACAGCAGCCCCCCCTGAACAGACCCCCCCTGCTGGACCCCCTGAACAGCTTCCCCCCTGCTGAACCCCCCTGAACAACTGCCCCCCCTGAACAGCTTCCCCCCTACTTTGGATGCTTCTTAAGGTTGAGGCTGGGAGATGCAGGGTTTATCCAATAGAGACTTATAGAGATTCTCATAGTGGGTTTATAGGTTTCTTTTGGAGGATTTAGGAGGTGAGGTTGTGAGTTTCGTGTTACTGTTTGGAATTATAGGACCTTTGAAGATGGGTTTCAGCTGGGGGTGTTGCTGTTTGAATTTTTCTACATAGTGTAGTAGATGATAAAATTTCATGGTGCATGGTGCTGGTTGGTTTTTTATTTCTACTATGGTTGGTAACATGTTTTGGGTGCATAGGGGTTGTATTTCTGGTGTTTCTTCTTTGTTTTGGATTGCTATTGTAGGATCCTGGTTCTCTCGATTGTCTAGTGTGGTGGATATAGTTTGGGGTGGGTCTTCAGGTGGTGGTTTGGAGTAAGTTCAGTTGTCTTGTTCTCGGTTTCCCCATATTGTGTATTCTGTTTATTGATGGTGTAGGTATTTCTATGGTGTTCTGAGGATTATTTGGTTTCTAGCTAATATTTTGGGTGTTGTGTCTACTATAGGTGCTTATTATGGTTGGATCTGGTGTGGTTTAGGGTTCTTATGCAAGTAGGTGTTGGTTTAGTGGCCATTAGTTGGCATGGTTGTCTAGAGGTCTTTCACTCTACGCTTTGTTTGGATAGGGATGCTGGTCTGGTTGGTTGATGTTGGCTGCGGGGC
Organism: Viscum album; assembly: GCA_963277665.1. Taxonomy (NCBI): domain Eukaryota; kingdom Viridiplantae; phylum Streptophyta; class Magnoliopsida; order Santalales; family Viscaceae; genus Viscum; species Viscum album. The sequence goes on along the minus strand of OY728129.1, from coordinate 332,696,505 downwards.
TGGGGGTTCAGTGGTTCTATTTCTTTGGATAAAGATAGACTTTTGGATGGGTGATGGATTTTGGAAACTTGTGTGTGGGTGTGTGTGTGTGTGTGTGGGTGGGTGGTTGTTAGTGATTTCATGAATGTGTGTGTGTTGTTGGTTTCTATCATTTGTGAATACTTCTTTTTGGGTTTTTATATTTCTCCTTTAGCCGCCTTGTTTCCTTGGTTATACTTCCCCTAGGAGTGCTTGTTGGTTTTGTGCTTGGGAGCTTCTGCGATTCCTTCCGCTGGTTTGTAAGTGGTGCATATGATGGGATCTTATGCTATTTTGATAGGTGATTTCAGAATTTAGAAGACAAATACACAAAGATGAATTACCTTTGTTCAGTTATACATGAATTTTCAGTTACAACAGATTGGAGCTACATTTGCTCCTCTTGGAAAACTGTATTCTTCCCAGGCCCAGGCTACTGCCAGTACTTCTCCCAATGTCCCGATCCCCTTTCCCCCAACCACACACCCTTTATTTATAGCCTGAATAGTAACAGACTAACAGAATGAAAAGACCTGAACAGAAAATAACAGACTAACTGACTAATATAACTAACATGACTATTTACAAAACTTCCCCTTGGCAGTTACTCCCAACCTAACAGACAAAAACTACCCAGTATTCTTCCTCCACTGGTATGTGAAACGGATAGGAGGCCTTTCCCGACCTGGACCAACTCCATCCCTAACATTTCCTCCTCCTTGAAAATTCACCTTGTCCTCAAGGTGACAATCAGGGAATTGATTACTACGTATCTTTGCATCCTCCCATATTTCTTCTTCTTCCAATCTAACTCGCCACTTAACTAACCAAAATTGGGTAGTTCCTTGTTTTTCTTTTGCTAGTATAGCTTCAGGGTATTATTCATCTACTAAAAATTCCTCTGGAAATTCTTTTTCAAAAGAATGGTTCCCCACAACAGCTTTTAGTTAAGATACATGAAAAACTGGGTGTACCTTACTAGTTTCGGGTAAACTTATCTGGTAAGCTACTATCCCTATTTTTTCAGCAATCACAAAAGGTCAATAATACCACGCAACCAACTTTCCACAAAACCTAGTGTTCCCCCAGGTAAATTTGGTCTTATCTTGACCCAAAAAAGGTCTCAAACTTTGAACTTTAATTCCCTTAGGTGTCAGTTAGCATATTTTACCATCAATTGTTGGGCACACTGGAGATTTATTCGTAGTTGTTTTAATGCTTCATCCCTGTCCACCAAAGAATTCGCCACTACTTCCATAGCTGCTTCCCCTCTTGAATATTGAATAATTTGTGGTGATTTCCTTCCATGAACTACTTCATATGACATCTACCCAATCGAAGTATGATATGAAGTATTAAAACTATATTCTTCCCATGACATCCATCTTACCCATCGTCGCGGCTGGTCCAAAGTAAAACACCTGAGATATATCTCCAAGCATCTATTTACAACTTCTATCTGTCCGTCACTTTGAGGATGGTATGATGAAATCATCTTTAGTGAGGTTCCTTGTAATTTGAATATCTCTTTCCAAAATAAACTTGTGAATAGAGGATCTCGATCACTAACAATTGCATTGGGTATCCCATGTAATCGGACTATCTCTTTCATGAATACTTCAGCCACTGTTTTAGCTGAATATGGGTTCTTAAAAGGAATAAAATGCACACATTTACTCAAACTATCGACCACAATAAGCACCACCTCATACCCTTGGGACTTAGGAAATCCAGAAACAAAATCCATCGATACTTCCTCCCAGACCAGTGTCGGAATAGGTAAAGGTTGGAGTAAACCGCTCGGACTCAAAGCCTTATATTTACTGCGTTGAAACACTTCACATTCCAGGATATATTTCTGCACTTCATGTGTCATACCAGCCCAAAATATTCCATTATATAGTCTTTTGTAAGTCTTTAAATATCCCAAATTTCCCCCAACTGGTGAAGAGTGGAAATGTTGCAATAATTGAGGTATTAAGATAGATCTTCAGAAAAGTACCAGTCTGTTTTTATAATACAGCAGTCCTTCTCGAATAGTATATCTAGATTTCACCATTTCAACCTAGTGTATAACTCGGACTACACTTTGTAAATCCTCATCTTGTAATAATTCTGCTTGTATCACTTTTATTTCATCCCAACTCGGTCCATATAGTTCCATTTTACACAACTTTCCTTCAGGAACAGATCTGGAAAATGCGTTAGCAACATTGTGTGCCTTCCCTGGCCGATATAAAACCTCAAAATTATATCCCAACAATTTTTCTTGCCAAAATTGTTGGTTTGATATAATTACCCGTTGGCTAGAGATATATTTAAGGCTTCGGTGGTCAGTAAACACTTTAAATCGTCTTCCCAAAAGATATTGTCTCCAGTGTTGTATAGACAAAACCAATGCCATCAATTCTTTTTCATAAACAGACTTGGCCAGGTTGCTATCTGACAATGCTTTGCTGAAATTTGCCAGAGGTTGACCCTCTTGACCTAAAAATGCACCGATACCTAGCCCGAAAGCATCACATTCTACTGAAAATTCTTTAGAAAAATCTGTTAGCCCCCAAACTGGCGCAGTGGTCATTATTTTTTTAAGCTCCTCAAAAGCCAATTGTGCTTCATCAGTTCACTTAAATTCCACCTTCTTGGTTAATGCCGTCAAGGGTCTTGAAAATTTTCCATAATCTCTAATAAATTTCTGATAGTAACCGGTAAGTCCAAGGAACCTCTTACTTTAACATTCTGCGGAACTCGCCATTCTTCCACTGCTCCCAACTTCTTAGGATCTATGGAAACTCCTTCAACAGAAATTATATGTCCTAAGTACTCCACCATCCACCATCCAAATGAGCATTTTTTTCTATTGGATTGCAATGAATTCTTTTCCATCATCTGTAATAGTTGTTATAACATAACCAAATGATCTTCCCATCCACTATTGTAGAGTAGAATATCATAAAAAAATACCAAAACTCCCTTTCTTAGCATCAGTCGAAAAATATTGTTCATAGTTATTTGAAAAGTAGCTGGTGCATTCATCAACCCGAAGGGAATAACTACATATTCATAGTTCCCTTTGTGAGTCATAAATTCTATTTTACCAACATCCCTACTCCTCATCCTCACCTGATGAAATCTTGATTTGAGGTCCAACTTAGTAAAATAAGTTGCTCCATGAAATTCATCCATTAATTCCTCAATCACCGAGATTGGATACCTATCATCCACTATTATGTTATTTAAATCTTGATAGTCAACACACATACGCCACCCTCCATCCTTCTTTTTAACCATTATTATTGGACTTGAATAAGGACTGTGGCTATGTCTGATAAATCCTATTTTAAACAGTTTCTATACCTAAATCTCTATCTCATTTTTCATGTGGTAAGCATGATTGTAAGGCCTGATATTCACAGGCCCAACCCCTACCTTCAATCTAATGGCATGATCAGTTTCTCTCATCGGGGGTAGTCTTCTAGGTTCTTAAAACACAAAACTGAAACACTCCATAATCTTCCTCCGCTGGTCTGTGAAATGGATAGGAGGCCTTTCCCGACCTGGACCAACTCCCTCCCTAACATATTTGGAAGGTTTATAGTGTGCTATTTATGTGATACAATATATATATGGGGTATTCATTAGATGAAATGTATAAACACAAGTGATTAAAGTTGTAAAAATAGAAATTAAAAGAAGTGAAAAGGAAATAAAAGGGTAAGGGGGGTAATCAATTAGGACCCCAAGGATACTTTATCCTTAAAAACCTAATTATAAAGCACCAAAAGGTTGATAACTCCTTTGATAATCCTTACATGAATTCACTTAAGAACACAAGAAACACAAACATAATAATTTTATAAAATCTCAAAATTCGTAATTAACCTTCAATGGGTACAAAGAGGTGGATATTTATAACCAAATGTGAGGGATACATGTCAAAATACTTGGCCCAAAAAACATATAAACCATAACCCATGATTTTTAATTTCTTTCCACATGTCCACAGATTTAGGGGACAATATATCCACTGAGAAGACTTTCTGACATCACCATAAAAGCTTTGGAGATTCCCACCATGACATTAGAGGACAGGGGTTGGTGAAGGATGGAACTGGTGGCTGAGGCTATTTTTCAGGTGGCAGAGGGCTGGCATGAGTGTTTTGTAGGAGGCTGGGTGGTGGTGGCTGGTGTGGTGGATGGTGCGGGCTGGATTGTAGGTGGCTGGGGGCTGGTGCGGGCTCGAATGCAGGTGGAAGGGGGATGGAATGATGGTGGAAGGGGGTTGGTTGTAGGTGTTGGGGGGATGGTGCGGGCTGATTTGAAGGTTGCAGGGGGGCTGTTGCGAGCTGGAATGCTGGTGGCAGCGGACTGAAATGAAGGTGGAAGGGGCTGGTGCGGGCTGGATGTTGCTAGGGAAGGGCCAAATCACGACATTACCGTGGCGTGTTGGCCCGGTCCAGTGACATCCACGGGACAACATCTTCCGGCTAGGAGCGAAGGGAGTAGGAGGAGGCGGGGGAACATTCCGGCCGTCGGCCCACTGGCAGAAATTGTGATTATTCAGTCTGAACATTGATCACAAGACTCATGGAATACTATCACTGCAAACCGCTGTGGAGTGTCATCCTGGAGCAGGGCCAAATCACGACATTAATGCGGCGTGACCACGGTGTGACCGTGGCGTGACCACGGCGTGTTGACCCAGTCCAGAAACATCCACGGGGCAACATCTTATTGCCAGGAGCGAAGGGAGCAGGAGGAGGCGGGGAAACATTCCCGTCATCGCCTTGCCGGTAGAAATTGTGATTAGTCAGTCACAACATTGATCACAAGACTCATAGAATACTATCACTGCGAACCACCGTGGGGTGACGTCTTGGATCAGGGCCAAATCACATCATTACTGCGGCGTGACCACGGCATGACTGGGGCGTGATCGCGGCGTGACCGTGGCGTGACTGCGGCGTGACCACGACATGACCGCGGCGTGACCACGGCGTGATCGCGGCGTGACCGCGAAGTGACCGCGGCGTGACCGCGGCGTGATCACGGAGTGTTGGCCTGGTCCAGCGACATCCATGGGGAAGCATATTCCGTCCAGGAGTGAAGGGAGCAGGAGGAGGCGGAGAAACATTCTGATCGTTGCCCCACTGACAGAAATTGTGATTAGTCAGTCTCAACATTGATCATAAGACTCATGGAATACTATCACTACGAACCGCCACGAGGTGTCATACTGGATCAGGGATAAATCACAACATTACCGCGACATGACCGCGGTGTGACCGCAGCGTGACCGGGGCGTGACCGCGGTGTGACCGGGGCGTGACCGCGGTGTGACCGGGGCGTGACCGCGGCGTGACCGGGGCGTGACCGCGGCGTGACCGGGGCGTGACCGCGGCGTGACCGGGGCGTGACCGCGGCGTGACCGCGACGTGACCGGGGCATGACCGGGGCGTGACCGGGGCGTGACCGCGGCGTGACTGGGGGGTGACCGCGGCGTGACCGCGGCGTGACCGCGGCGTGACCGCGGCGTGACCGCGGAGTGACCGCGGCGTGACCGCGGCGTGACCGCGGCGTGACCGCGGCGTGACCGCGGCGTGACCGCGGCGTGACCGCGGCGTGACTGCGGTGTGTTGGCCCAGTCCAACAACATCTTCAGGGCATCATCTTCTGGCTAGGAGTGAAGGGAGTATGAGGAGGTGGGGAAACATTCCGGTCATCACCCCACCAGAAGAAATTGTGATTAGTCAGTCTCAACATTGATCACAAGACTCATGGAATACTATCACTGCGAACCATCGCGGGGTGTTGTCCTGGAGTAGGGCCAAATCACGACATTACTGTAGCGTGACCGCGGAGTGACCGTGGCGTGAGAGCGGCGTGACCACGGCGTGACCGCGGCGTGACCACGACGTGACCGTGGCGTGACCGCGGCGTGACCGCGGCATGACCGCGGCGTGACCACGACATTATCGCGGCATGTTGTCCCAGTCCAACGACATCCGCAGGGCAGCATCTTTCGGCCAGGAGAGAAGGGAGTAGGAGGAGGTGGGGCAACATTCCGATTGTCGCCCCACCGACAGAAATTGTGATTAGTCAGTCTCAACATTGATCACAAGGCTCATGGAATACTATCACTGCTAATCACCGCGGGGTGTCATCCTGGAGAACGACCAAATCACGACGTAACCACGGTGTGACCGCGGCGTGACCATGGCGTGACCACGGCGTGACCGCGGTGTGACCGCGGCGTGACCGCGGCATGACCACGGCATGACCGCGACATGTTGGCCCAGTCCAGCGACATCTGCGGGGAAGCATCTGCCAGCCAGGAGTGAAGGGAGTGGGAGGAGGTGGGTCAACATTCCGACCATCGCCCCGCCAAAAGATGATAACACAAATCAACTATTTAATATGCTATAACAAGGGATTTCCAAAGAAGGTTGTAGCGAGAAACACAATGATGAAACGTATAAAGGGTAAAAAAATGATGGAAACGAATCACACACCCTACAAAAACCATTTACAAATTCATTCACTTTGCCTAAACATGGATATTTTATTTATAATATTCAAAGCGTGAAAAGAAGTGTCATGGTCAAGGCATATGACTACTAGGGCAATGTAATTTGTGTTAAACAAGTATGATAAGCCAATTTATATTATTCAAAGAAAACAAAAACTAACTAGACACAAAACAAACACTAACAAGAGGCATATGAAAGACTCAAACCAAATCTAAACATGATAAAAATAACTATCATTACGCTTTGGTTTAGAAGACAGCGCACCTCCGTTGGAGGGGTTTTATTATAAAATCATGGCATTGTTTTATCACACAATTCTTTTAATTATATTTAAAATTTATTATAAAACTCATTCATCACAAATCAAATGAAATAATTTAAGAAACTAGATCAACATAACTATCACTGTGAGTTTTTGCAGACAACACACCTCCATTGGAGGGGTTTTATTATAAAAACATGACTTTATTTATCAAATGAAAAAATTATATAAAATAACACTTATTCAAGATATGAAATTCAATATAATTAAGTAGAATTAAGAAAGAAGCTAAATTCAATTTAAATCATTCTTGAATTAAAGAGGCTAGAAGAGGGATCCTACCTCAAGGTGGAACCAAACCTTCCACTTCGGCTCTTAGAGCTTTCTAACTAAAAGTTGTTGCTCCCCCACTGGGTATAATGGCCTGGATTTTTAAAATAAAATGTGTTAAATCCATACCAATAACAACTAGTGGTATCATACAAAATCTGATTTGTTGCAACTAATATCAAGCCATGATTTAGTGAAAGCAATCTGTTGTAAATAGGCAGGCATATTTGGAGAAACCTAATCATGAAGAAATGGGGGAGTTAGAGATGGATTGTAATGGTTATTCAACCTTATCTAATATTAAAGAAACCTATAGAGACCAACTACACTCACTTACCCACCCCCCTTGCCCCATTGCCCCACTGCCCAACCCCCTCCCCCTGCCCTGCAAACCCCCTTGCAGACCACCCTCCTACCCCCTGCCATACAGACCTCCCCACTCCACCCTGCCCCCTACACCCACCTACAGACCACCCCTACCCCTACCCTACAGACCTCCCCACTCCACCCTTACCACTCCACCCACCCCTCCCCCTTCCCCTCCTCCCTGCACTGCAGACCTCCCCCCTCCCCCTCCCCCCTACCCTGCAAACATCCTCCCTGCCCCCTTCCCCCCTCCACCCTACCCCCTGCCCCTCCCCCCTACCCCCTTCCCTCCTGCAATCTCCCCCTGACAGTACCCCCCCCCCCCACTTCCCCCCTTTCCCCACCCCCCTTTCACCCCCCAATCAGACAGAAGATAAATCCAAAATACTAGTAGAATATATATAATGAACTGAACAGAAGATAAATCCAAAATACCAGTAGAATATATATAATAAACTGAACTGTATATAATATATGCAAGATACAATAGACACAAATATATATCCCATGAGATAAATACATGGAAAACAAGACATATATATGAAAATTCTACAGAACATGAAGTACTGAGAAGATCCTCCACATTTCACATACTATTGGATCACTCTTTATCTGTATTGTTGACCACTACTATAACAAATCCCCATGATCCATAATGAATCTCCTAGAATCCCTGAGCATTTTATCTGAACAAGCCACCTCAAATCTATGTCTATCCAAGCCATCTTCCCCCCAACCTCCCCATGTACTAGCCTCCCCCCTAAACCAGCCCCTCCCCCACAACCATCCCCACACCCCGCACCCCCCATCCTAAACCAGCCCCCAACCCCCACCCCTGCACCATCCCCCCCTAACCCCTCTGCACCACCCCACCCTTCCCCTGTATTAGCCTCCCCCCAAAACTGGTCCCCTCCCTCCAAAACCACCCCCCCCCACACCACCCCCAGTCCCATAGCCTGCACCAACCCCCCCTGCACCACCCCCACCTCGTCCCCTGTACTAGACTCCCCCCCCAAACCAGCCCCCTCCCCCCCAAACCATACCCCTCCCCCCAAACTAGTCCCCTCCCCCACAACCATCCCCTACCCCCCTGCACCACCCCCCATCCCCCCAGCCTGCACCATCCCCCCTAAAATTTTCAAAACAACAGTTCAACACAGGTAGTATTCTATAAATAGAAGATAGAATTATGAATACTTGAATAATACCAATCCTGAAATGTATTACAATGAAATGAAATCTATATATATTGATTCAAAAATATAAACTCACAAGAACAATACATTACATGGAAAAGATTCATGTGAAAATTATAACAACTTAACATGCTAAACAGAGACTAAAATAACCATTTTTATTAACACCAAATAAAAAATCATGATTAGTATGAGAAACAAAAATCAAATAGAAGTGATCTCCAACAACACCAATCAATATAAAGCAGTAAAGAAATTATAAAAAGGACACTGATATTTTTATGTGCTTCACAGAATTGGAAAGAAAGAATCACCATAACCAGGTTTCTCCAAACACTGTAGAATAAAAGATGCTAACCTCATGGGCCCTCAGTGGTGTTGTAGTTCCCCCTCTTCACCTCTTTTTCATGATCGGTAACTCATAATTTTCCATTAAACCTAGTTTAAGTTTAACAACATATCAATTAAAAAGTTGAACTTGTACAGGTAGATAATTAGAAGTCAAAATTTCCCTTTTGAAGCCAACAATGAAAACCGTAGACCACAGGCTGCACACCACCCATTTGAAGCTCACTATTTTTGATAGGTAAATATTCAATGCAAAATGAATGAACTACAATAGTGAAAAAATAAATGAGTTGGTTTTCCAACCCATACCCTGGAAAAAAAATTAAAGGTTCATGATACAGTGAAAACATGAGGTGAAATGAGCATGCACCATCAAGTAATTGAAAGAGGATATAAATATGAATTATAATAAAAATTAATATAATGAGGAAAATGAGTCACCGTATGAGCCTGAAAGCGCATAAAAACTCCATATAGAAAATCCTGTTGCAACATCCACTTTTTCTGCTCTTCCATAATTAGAAGTGTTTCACTTAATCAACAAAAAGTATTCATATTCCTCTTGGACCAACCTGACAATCGAGTAAATAAGCATTGTCCATCCCTCTTTCCAAGTTAATCAAATGAATATTCAACTAATCATGATTATATGAAATAGAAATTTAAATCATTCTATCAGATAGGCATTAACAGATAGTATTCAATAAGAATGTCCTTAAACAAAAGCATGATTCCAAAAGGATGATCAAAGTGCAGCATGTAAAACACTAGTGATTTCTAATTCAATAGGTATATCTGATTAAGAACTCAAAACATGATTGCCACTAATTTGAAACTCCAATATGGAAATGTAATAAAATAGAAAATTAAAAATACTAAATTTTATGATGAAAAGAGATAGGGAACCAAAACATGATTTCCACTAATTTTCAACTCCAATTTGGAAATGTAATACAATAAAAAATTAAAAATACTATATTTTAGTTGTACTTGTACTTTTCCAGTTGGGCTTGTATTCTGGACCCTTTGATTTCAGCACACTTTTACTACAATAGTTTACTTCACAGTTGCTTCTTGATGTGTTCTTGGACTGTGTGTTTGTACAAGTTTAAAGGAAACGCATTACTGTTTTAGGGAATATGCCTTTAATGCTAGTCGCCAGCCCCTGAACTATGGAAGGCGGGCTTGGGGTAGTCACGGCACAGGCCCCAGGGGATAGGTTGTGATAGACTATCCAAAACATTATGGTAAACCTCATATCTTGATAAGATACAATGGATATTGTAACTCTATGAAATCTCACAACATCCTTAATGTATAATTGAGTAAGATGATAAAGAGAGAAATATTCTCTAATAGTGATAAAATTAATTTTTTTGTAAGGTTATTAAATACAAACCAAATAGCCTTATTCTCATAAGATGTTTTTTGGGAGTACGATGATGAAATCAAAGATCACCTTTTTCCATTTATATTCTGGTATAGGTAATGGTGGTAACATCCCCATCACCCCTCACTCCCATACATAATATTATAAATGAATGAAAATTATGGTAGTATTATGTGTAAACCAAATTAATAGATAAAACCATGATAAAATTTAAAGGCGCATGGATAATAATCAACTACTCATATGGAAACAAGGATACCTACTATGCCACTAGGGTACAACGAAAAGTGACTTCTGAGACCCATAAATGGGGATATCAATAGCTTAAAACATCTTCCAACACATATTTTTTTTTCATGATTAAAGGGAGTGTTCTGAACAAAAAAATCCTCATAAGTATCAAACATCAGAAGAAGTTCTTCAATGGTCATAGAAGAAGATGAAATGGTACCAGAAGTAAAATGCATCTAATTTTTCTTTGAATGATATATACATTCCCAATTTTTGGTTTTTGGATAGAAGATGTACCTCACACAAGAACTGAAATAAAAATATTATTACAGATATCAAATATGATAAAGGTGGATTGGTTCTGTTTTCCAATGATGAATAAATCATGATTCAAAAACTACTTTTTAAAATAAATGAAAGAGTTATGAGAAGGTACAAACCAAGTTCAGAAAAGAATCAAACAAAGGGGAAGACAAAAAAATATCACCTGGAATTATGCTAGCCTGTAATGGTGAAGATCAGGAGCATCTATGATGGCCACCTTTTCCCCCTCCCCTGGAAGTGATCTGAGACCTGCGAACAGAGTAACCTCTTATTCATAATTCACCTTTGAACCTATAAATTCCACCATTGTGTTCCTTTCATTCCAAACATGAAGAACCTCCAGGTTGTCTTCCATAAACGTTTTGCTTCTGCATATGGTGTATTCAGTCGTCTATGGTGAGAGACCACATCCGAGAAGGGAATTTAAGACCATTAGAGAATTAGTCTCAATTGTATGAAGAGCGATATGCTTCTACTTGCAAATGGTGAGACCGCTGAGCAGAGGTCATCGGGGAAAAGGGTGCCACTATGGGAGAGTTTTTTGGGGAGGAGGGTGACACTGTGAGAGAGGGATGTGCAGTGAGATCGTCAGGAGGAGGAGACATTGTCGAGGAGGAGGGCTGCGCGGTGATAGGGCTGCGAATCGGTGGAGGAGGAGGAGGGTTGCGGGGAGGAGGAGACGCCGTTGGGGAGGAGGGCTGCGTGGTTATAGGGCTACGAATCAGGGCAGGAGAGGAGGGATGCGGGGAGGAGGAGACATCTTCGGGGAGGAGGGCTGTGCGGTGATAGAGGTGTGAATCGGTGGAGGAGGAGGAGGGCTGCGGATCAGGGGAGGAGGAGGAGCCCGATACAGATTAAAAAAAAACGACGCCCATGGTATAATATTGATTTAGCCACGAAGATTGAATTAAACCATGGAAATAAAAAATCTATAGCCACGGACCTATAAAACCATGGATATAGATCCATGGCTATATCCCAAAATTTTAGTAGTGTGACCATCAATACACCATTGTGAGTGTAGTTAGAGAATATCAAACGTTGCAAGGAGTGTTCTCTTGAAATTGGTTGATATAATTTCCTTTAGGATTTTTTTATTGGAAATGATAGGATTCAATTTTATTCTTAGTATGGATTGGAAAATTATATAATAGTCTCATATCAACTGTTATCTGAAGAGAGTCACCTTTTTATCTCCAAACAGGGGCAATTATACTCACTAGGGTAAGTGAGATCTTCAGGCTAGTTGCGTAGGATCAATTTAGTGCATACTGGATTTTCTGATATCTTAGATAGTAGGCCTTTCTTTAGATGATGGTGGAATGCAACATGATACTTTTACTCCAATGGAAGATTGTTTTTATGATATTTTTCCTGAAGAGTTCTATGACTTACCACCCAAGCGGGATATCGAGTTCATGATCAAGTTGGTGTCAGGAGTAGAGCCAGTTTCTATCCCAACTTATAGGATAAAACCAATAGAGATTAGGGAATTGAAAATTAAGTTATAATATTTTGAATATAAGGTTTTCATATAGTCTAATACTTCACCATGGGGTTCCCTAATTCTTTTCACCAAGAAGGCTGATGTGACTTTGTGCTAGTGTGTGGACTATTAGAGATTGGACCAGATGATAGTAAAAAAATGATATCCCCTTCCATGTATCAATAATAATTTTGATCATTTGAGTAGTGATATGATATTATATGAATTTTACTTGATATTGGGGTATCATCAGTTGAGAGTGAGACCATCCGACATACCTCTGACTTCTTTTAGAAGCGGGTATGACTTGTACAAGTTCCTAGTGATGCCGTTCAGTTTAATGAACGCACCAATAGTATTCGTGGCCTTAATGAATCATATATTTAATAATTTATCAAATAAATTTTTAGTTATTTTAATCAATAATATATTAGTGTACTCCCAGTTAGCGAATGATCATGCCCAACATCTTGACATCAACTTGAGCACATTGAGAGAGCATCAACTTTATGACAAGCTAACCAAATGCAGTTTATAAATTGATAAAGTATACTTCTTAGGTCATTTCATCTGAGATGTTGGAGTTTTAGTGGACCCATATAAGGTTGAATCCATGGTATATTAGGATATGCACAATAATGACTTTTATATTCAGATTTTTTTAGGTTTAACAGGTTATTATCAACATTTTATCCAAGAATTATCCCATCTAGAAGCACCAATGTCTGGGTTGACCAAAAAAGGGGTGAAGTTTGTTTCATCAGATGATTGCGAGAGATATTTTTAAGATTTTAAGGGTAGTATGACCTATGTACCGATCCTCACCTTACATGTGTTGGGTAAGACATATATCATGTACTATGACACATTTGAAGTTGGACTTAGATAATTTCTGATGTAGGAGGACTGAGTGGTTGATTATGGATCCAAACAACTGAGACTACATGATAGGAATTATCCTAATCATGATATGAATTTATCTATTGTGGTAAAAATCCTGAGAATCTAGACACACTATCTTTTGGGTGAGATATTTGTGTTGTACATGGACCATAAGGGCCTTAGGTACATCTTTTATCAGTAGGACCTGAAGCTTCGGTAGAGGAGGTGGGTCGAGTATCTACAATATTTTGACTTCGATCTAGCTTATAAAATAAGAAATGGAAATGGTTTTTCTAATTCCTTAAGATATAAGAAGAAAAAAAGTTAGTGTGGGAGTCTTGCGAAGGGAGGTGTATAATGATTCTCTTTTCATACATGCATCTAGATGTTCAGAAGTTCTAGGGATGAGTAGATCTGACTTTGACATCTGTTATACCCATAATTATTGATCAAATCAAGAAAAAAATTATCTAATCCAAAGTTATTAGATTTTAGGGACATCCTATTTGGTGGGGATCCTCCATTAGGATGGTATCTTGGCAGTGAAAACATTCTTCTTTTCCATGGACAAGTATGGGTTCCTATGAGATTTTGTGGGGAGCTGATGAGAGAGTTTCATGATTCTTAATGGGTGGTACATCCATGTATGAAAAATATGTATCATGATCTCTGTAGATATTAATGGTGTTCATAAATGAACAAGGAGGTAGTGAGATTCATGGTGATATTTTTCACCTTTTAGTAGGTGAAGGTCGAGCATTATAGGCCCGTTGAGCTATTGTATCATTTGAACATTCTGGAATGGAAACGAGATGATTTCACTATGGATTTTGTGATAAGATTACCCAAGACACCTTTCAAGAACAATTTAGTATGGGTGATCATAGATCAACTGTCAAAGGTAGCCCAATTTTTTCTTAAAGGGGATACTTTCACTATTGATGATCTTGGTAGTTTCTAAGTGCGGGAGATAGTTCAACTACATAGTGTTATGAGGAATATATTTTTTAATAGAGATCCTCGTTTCACATATTGGTTTTGTAAGGGTCTTTATAAGGCTTTGTGATCAAAGGTTATTCTAAGTAGAACCTATAATCCATAGTTCGATGACCAAACTAAATAGACTATTCATATATGGATGATATGTTATGAGACTATGTTTTGGATTTTGGTGGTTCATGGGGGAACATTTATCACTCATGGAGTTTTCTTATAATAAAATCTTCTAAGCATCGAGCCAAATGGAACATTTTGAGTATCTATATGGCAGGACATTCCATTTGAATATTTATTGGTTAGAGGTAGGTGAGTTAGTTCTTGTTAGAACTAGTCTCATGTAAGAGATGTTTGAGTATGTTTATTTGACCAAGAGGTAGTTGGTGACCACAAAGAGGAATTATAAATCTTACATTGATCAATGAAGAAGACCTATGGAGTTTGAGGTGGTTCATCATGTTTTCCTTTGGGTGTCACCTAGGTTGTGGAAACACCATATCAGGAAACAGGAAAAGCTAGCGCTCAGGTTTTTTGGGCTATTAGAGATAGCAGAAAGGGACAGTCTAGTGGAATAACGATTGGAGGTTCTACAGTGCTACAGTGCCATGCACGATGTGTTTCACATGTCCCAGCTTTAGAGATATCATCCACACCCTTATCATGTGATAGATGTTGATTGTGTTGAGATTTGTGTAGATACTTTCTTTGAGTTGTATCTGATATGGATTGTGGACCATAGTGAGAAGTATCTCCACGGAAAGAACATACCTCTAGTTCGAGTGTAGTGGTAGCATGGGTGTGTTTAAGAGGAAACCTGGGAGAGGGGATCTAATATGAAAGAATAGTGGCCATATTTGTTTGAAAAAACCTCACAGTGATACTTAGAGAAGCTCAAAGATGAGATTTTATATGGAAGGTAGGTTGTAAGATCTTTCCTTTTTCTAGGTATTCCCCTCTTTGAGTTTTGGTTGAATCTATTTCAGTTGGGGTTTCCTTATACTTTAAACCTTGGTGTTTAAGTCCCTATTTTGGGATGGAGAGCATTTACTAGGAAAAATGACCTAATGTTTGTGGATGTATGTTTGTTTTAATTAATGTAGTCAAGTGATTATGAGTGTTTTTCATGGTTTGGAATGCTTTAGAGATGGTTTAGTCTTTTCCATTAGAAGTTGGGTTGGGAGTTTTCTGCTAGAAACTTTCATTTTGTGAATGGTTTACCTATTGTGAATATTTTTCCAGCCACAATCCATGAAATGGTTCAGATAATGAAACATTTACACACCAGGAAATTGGTTCATGCCGTGAAATGGTTGATCAGGGTTATTTTAACCTGAGGTAATTCATTTTTTGGTGTATCTTATAAATCAATAAATTCACACTATGAAAGGCGTTCACGTCATGAATGTCTCGGGACCAGTGGTTTTAAACCATGATATGCGTATGATTTTATTTCATCCATTGTACAACCTCTTCTCTCAAACCCTATGGTGACTACAAGTTATTTTGGATTGATTCCTTCCCTTATAGAAATTTTTATCTAGCATTTGATCTCCCATTAGTTCCTTTGTATTGGTTTTCCCCTCTCTTCCACTTGTTCTCTATAATCATGGTGTGATATCTTGATTGCTGTTGAATCAGGTTTTGATCTTGATGTTTGTGTTATCTATGTTTTTCTTATGATCACCATTATCTTTGTTATTTGTTGGAGTTACCTTTTAAAATCTTTTCTTTGATCACCAGATAAAATTAGGTAGTTTAGAACAAAAACCTTTGGTTTATTTCCAATTGTTTAAGTATGTGCAATATCATGTGATTGTGCCAACTCAATGTGCATAGTAACTAACAGAATAATGGATGATGATAATCATGTGTTTGGACTATTCCTTGGATCCCTTTGGATCTGGTAGTGTTGAGACCTGTATTTTAGCTTCCTATATGGTGATCCTAACCTTAAACAATAAATAATTGGATAATGGCTTAAAATATGTTTTAACATGAAATGAGACCTCATGTGATTACTTGTGATAGATTCACCTTGGAAAATGTATTACTTAATTATTTAAATGACTGGTGATAATTGGTATGAGTTAGAACTAGACTGATAATGGATTAAGTTACAACTTGATGAATGAATGGATAATTGAAAGACAAATGGTAATTGGCTAAATTGGCCATTTTTGATCATGATATTATGTTGTGTTATTCTTTCCATTATGACTTGTGTTGTGATTCATGCTAAAATTCTTATATAAAGGGCTTGACCTGGTTATACTGAAATGATTATATAAAGCGATTAGAGTGGTTATGTTGAAATGATTATATAGACAACTTGGTTCAGTTATACTAAAATGTTTATATAGAGGACCTGGTCTGGTTATGATGAAATGCTTATATAGAGGATTTTTCCCAGTTATGTGATTATTCCATGGACTTGTGGTTATGGTTGGAATGGTTGTGCTACATTCTCAAAGATATTATAGCATGGTGATGAAGCAGGTTTATTATTGTATCATATTAATTGATTAATTAATACTCTTAATTATCACTTTATTGTATGTGTTTATTATCAATCTAGTTTTGTTTAGACATGGTGATTTCGACCTGCTGAGTTTTATTCACACCCTATTTGGGCCACCATTTGGTACCTGAGTAGATTACATGGATGCAGGTTTGGAAAAGGGTAAAGGACCTTGTTATTGATTGTTTCTTGCTATATGGGTTGGAGATAGATATGGGACTGACCAGGGATTCAGGACCAGGGTATTTTGAGTTTATTTGTGTCATCTTTTTCTTTGATCTATATGACTTCCAACATGTATTTTAGTTATATTCCAGCCTAAAATTATGTGGTTCATTGTTATTTGGTTTAATTAGTTCATCCTTTATCTTTAAACTGTATGATGTACTATTTTTGGTATTTTTGTTACTCTAATATTTGTTTATTTATGTCGTATTATAACTCTGTACCAGGGGGTGTAGTCTCCCCACTAAGTTCCCTACACCCCTGATGCTAGTTGGAAACCTCTAGAATACGATGAGGTGTACTTGAGGTATAGTAATCGACCTGATTTGGCCACATGAGAGAGTTCTAGATCAGGGGATGTTACACATTTTCTGATTTAGTCAGTACTCAGTTAAGGGTAGATGCTATTGTTTATAATGCATATCCCTAAAAGGATAATAGAAGAGTTGATTGACTCAGCATTAATCTGACCATTTAAAGAAAGGCCCGATTTCTCCTTTCACTAACAATATTCCACCAAGGTGTATTAGGAGGAGTGAGTTAGGATACTATTCCACAATCCTTTAAGTGATCAATGAATGCTTGGTTGAGATACTCACTGCCTCGGTTTGAGTAGAGTTCCTTAATCATCTTACTAAGCTAGTTTTCTACTTCATACTGTTATTCCTTAAACATCTAAAAGTAATCTTACTTATACATTATTAAGTATATATATCCATACCTACTATAGTCATTGGTAAAAGAAATGAAGTATGAAAATCCACCCATTGCCTCTATTGGAAATAAACCACATATGTCAGTATGAATCAATTCCAGTAATTTAGTGTCTCTTACTCCTTTTCCAAAGAAGGGTGATTTGGTTATTTTACCTTACAAAAAAGTGTGACATACATCCAAGGGTTTTAACTCAGTTGAGTCTAAAGACCCTACTTGATATACCTTTTGTAAACACTTCTCATTTATGAAGTTCCATAGGTGGGTGTTATATGATTCATTTTCCCTATTTTTTTTGTTAATTACTATTACTGGGTTTTTGAGTTCAAGTATATATAATTCATTGGTAAGAAGCGCTATACCATAAAATTTTTATCCTTATAAAAGAGACAAAATTTATTTTCAAACTTGAAATAAAATCCCATGGTTTCCAAACTCAACACTAAGAATATGTTTCTGGTAACTGAAGGAACATAATAATAATAATTTAATATAAGAAGCAAACCACTAGGCAAAGTTAGGTAATAATATCCCACCACCAAGGCTACTAGTATCACACCATTTATAGCCTAGATACACACCTTGATCTTTGTAATCTTCTAGAAACTACTTTGTTTCTATATATGAATACAAATTTGTGAGCCACATGCTATATCCAATACCGAACTTGTAGAAAAATATAAATTTCATTAAATGACAAAAATACCTAAAATAGAAGCACCAACTTGCTTCTTCTTCCCAGAATTTATTTTTTCTTCCAATGGCCATTATTTACACATGAAAATATGAAAACCACCTTCTCATTGCCTTCCCTTTTTTATCTTTGGATTTTTGGAAGGATGATACATTAGTGTATTCAGTTTGGGTAGAGTCTTTGACCCATTATAATTTCCCTTCCTCCTCTTTTTCACCATAAGTAATGAAGAATTAGTATTATTAATGTCCTTATTAGCTTAGATAACTAAATCCAATAGGCATGGGATTACCTTTTTCATGTTATTAATATTGTAATTAACAATTAATGTTAAGAATATTGATGTTAGAGATGAAATAATGAGACCAGTCTCTAGTTCTTGGTTCAACTTGAACCTAAGGGATTCAAGTTTCTTGATGTACTCTATCATCTTGAGTACTTGAGGTCTTGATTGATTCCCTTATGTTATTGTGCATATATAAAATGCACTTGATATCTCATACCTTTCTTTCCTTCTTCTCTCCTGATATAACTATTAGAGATTAGTTATAATCTTGTAGGAATCTTCATCTTCATACATTTTATGCGATTGAATGGACATTGATGACAACATGATACACTATTCATATAGTGAATCATCTATGTGATTCTTATATTTGTATTTATCCACCTTGCTTTCTCCCTAAGGAGGATTAGTAGTAAGTGAGGACTCCAGCACATAAAGCTTCCTTTCTTGGAATATTATTATGCATAAGCGCCTATAACACTCCTAGTAGTTATGACTAGTAAGGTTATTTTCTTTATCTAGAATTGATTGTAGTGATAATGTTTTGGTGGTGTTGATTTCTATTTTATCTACATAAAATAAACTTTAGAAATTATTAATTTATCTTGATTACCTTTTATAAATTATTGATTAATTAGTTAAATCATTAAATTTCTCCCACTATTTTATCAAATCTTAGTAGCCCTCACTAATGGATTCAGAATAAACAATTTCTTGAGTATTCTAGTGGAAAGGATCCTTGAAACCTCTCCTCATAGTCCAAGATATGGATATGGTACTACTTAGTGAGTTTCAAGGTAGACATTAGACTAACCAACTACATTTACTCACGACTCCTTGAACTGTTGAGTGAATTCCCAACTTTTCATAATCATAACCTTTATTTCCACAATACTTTGCCTCTAAAGTATCAACAAGATAGATATGATTACTTATTTTCTACCATATTTAATTAATTAAACCCATAAATCTCATAAAAACTACCTAGTAGTAGGATACAACCTCAACTAGGGATGATGGTCACCTTTTACACATAGTGTTGTTCAAATTTAAGTGACAGAAGGCATTACGATTTCATATTACTTTGAGGGTTTTTATTATTTCTCAATGAATGTAATATGTTTCTATTAAATATGATCATACCATGTGATCACACTCAAAAATAAAAAATACGTTAATAGAAAACATTTATCACATCTTTATGTATTATTTGTTTATTATTTTATGTGTTTCTACAAACATGTGTGTGCCTAAAATAATAAACAATGCATAAATGAAATAAATCACCTGACAGATCTTGAACATTTTTCATTGGTTAATCCATTTAAACTTAATGAATCAACCATGACCTAGGGGTATAAAACCCAAGCCAGTCTTGAATTTCATTAAAATTTGTACCTTATTCCAATTTTTTCACATCTCGTCTGGGATACCACATCATCATGATGTGGTCCACATATAACAACGACATTGTCATAATAAAAATATACTCCCGCATAGGTGAGGTGGTCTCTAGAAGCATAAAAAACATACAAAATAAAACTGATGGACACATAGATCCTTATACATATTAAACAATGAAAAAATATGCACATATTGTTATAAAAATTAAATAATTATTACAATCATCACACACAATTGTAATAATTAATTAATTAAAATTAAATTTAGAAAAATAAA
This sequence comes from Viscum album, assembly GCA_963277665.1. NCBI lineage: Eukaryota > Viridiplantae > Streptophyta > Magnoliopsida > Santalales > Viscaceae > Viscum > Viscum album. Next base: position 332,676,029 of record OY728129.1, on the reverse strand, counting down.
GGTTGGTCACTTCTCAAGATCTATCAAAAGATAAAATAAATTTGTAATAAAAATTAAAATACAGTAAATTAAATTTTAAGGGAAATTAAATAAATTAAATGAATTATTTTAATTTAAATAATTTAATTTCATTCGGCTTGAAAATTCATTTTATTTTAATCCAAAAAAATTAATTCATTTTTGAATATTAATAATATCAATTTTTAAATTCCAAAAAATTTAAATTATTTTTTTGTATATTTAAAAAAATTCACAATCCCCTGAACCCACCCAAAACCATTGCGAGTTAGGTAGAATCAATGGAGATTTATTTCAAATCGGGTAGAACCCATGAAAATCTATTTCGGGTTGGACAAAACCCACCCAAACCCATTCCAGTTTGGGCTAGACTTTCCCCATTCTATATCGGGTCGGGTCGACCTGATTTATCCATGTGTTGGCAGATTCATAGGAGGAGACCCACACAGGGGAGCCTGATTAGGACAAGAGCCGCACGAGGAATCCGACCGGGGCAGGGAAAGTTTATGGGAAGGTCACTGCAAGGGGAGACCGAGGCCGCTACTGGGGAAGGTCATCACTGGCACTAGGCAGTGGTCAACTAGGAGGTCAGTGTGCATGATAAGGGTGGTGACCTGATGGGATGCAACAATAGTGATCATTATAAGATCCAGTAAGTGGCGCAAAAGTTTTGGTGGTAGTGGAGGAGGTGACGGTCCAGCGATGGTGGGTGACCAAAGGCAGTCTCATGGGTGGCTGTGTAGTGGAGGTTGGTCGGAGGAGGTGACATGGTGAAAGGGGAAACTAGGTGGTGGGGAAGTGTATTTTCAATAATTTTAAATTTAATTTCAATGTTTTAAATCCAACCAAAGTGTTATTTTAAGTGGAATTTCCATATTTTATGATTTTAATGGTATTTTGATCTTAATCGTAAAAATGGCCCATTTTGGATTTTTAACAGTTTGAAATTATTTTTGTATTTTGGAAATAGAATTTTCTATATTAATTCAAATTGTGAAAATATTTATTTTTATGATTTTATACATCTTGGGATTCATTTCATCCTTTTGGAACATAAGCTCAATCTATCAATTGGAATCCCAAAATTAGTTCACAATATAGGCCTCAAAAACTATTCACAGATCTGAAAGGTTTTAAATATGATATTATATCTTGAAGTTGGCATCCCAATGCAGTTAAAATTAAACATGGATATAGATAATTAATTTATGAACAACATTAATTAAATATTTCATGCATGTATCATCTATTTTGAGGGACATTAATGCATGGAAAACCAGAGACATTGAATATAAAGAGTATGTCTAGGAAGATTAAATTCTCATAGTGAAACAATCATAACTCGCGCTACACATGGACAAATACCCTGAAATTTTGAGAGGAAACACAAAAGACAATTTTTACCAACTTTTATAAAGGGATACACACATGAATCTGCAATTTAATGGGTATAACATGTGATAAATTTTGATGATAAATGCTAGCCTATAAAAGTTGGAGAGCTTCTCCTTCCAAAATCATTCCAATCTACCCCATTACATCTAGGGTACCAAGGAGAGGATTCCAAGATCCATTATGATTATTTAATATATCTTTATTTTCTTTTTATTTTAGTTTTATTTTCTCATGTAAAAAATATACATATTTTTAATTCAAGTGTTTCCATATTCTTATATTTATATTTATCTTCCATCCTCAATCTAATTCTTCTATTTCATTCTAATTCCACTATGACCTCTCACCCCAAAAAATTAGGGGCTAACATGATGCTTAGACTAAGGGAGGTATGTGGCAATTTCATTTATTCTGATCTTAAATTATTATGTTTTATTATGTTTGTGATGAGAAAGAGTGATGTGCATGGGTGTGGTGATTTTTTACCATGACACTGATATTAAACTCATTTCTATTATTTTATTAAATTCTTTCCCTCCCTTATACTAGATACAAGCTCTTCATATAATGGAGTTGATCTATTCAGTGGATGAAATGGACTACAATGGGTCCAGGTCCTAGTAGATGTCACACTCTTGATTGAGGTGTGCCATCAAACTTGATTATAAGAGCAGATGAAATTAATATTTCTAAATGAATTTGAGATTTCACACCACTAAATAAAATAATAGTAACTCATGCATGCGATCTCATAATTGAATTATCAAACTTAATCTAAACACAAACAAAGAGAATGATGGAACCTACAAACCAAACCATAAGGTCCAAGATCTTTATTTACTAATCTCATTTTGTCATTTCATGTTAGTTTAATATTTTCTTTCATTTAAATTACATTGCCTTATTATAATAAATAAAAACAAACAAAAATAAGTAATTTAGGTGAATTAGATTAAGTGAGTGAACAACCGAGAAAGATCTTCAAGTGAGATGACCTTGGTTAGCTTCTGTGCTACATTAGAAAAATTAAATTTCTTTTACCATGTCTTATGATAGGTGTGCATCATGAATGATTTTATAAGAAGCTTCCTATTTTGATTAATTTTTTTTTCGTGTCACCCACCCCACTAGCTATTCATTTGTTTTTAGTTTACCCCAAACAGACGCCTGCCAACTTTTTTCCCTTTTGTTTAATTTTTTACGTAGAAATAGGTTATGATTATTAGTTGATTTTTCTTTAATCCTTGATATTAGGCTATTTTTAATTATTTAAAATTCCACACGCTTGTAGAATAACAACCTACCGACCAGAGTTATTTTGGCCACCAAAATCTGACCAGAATGTGATCAGGAAAAATTGGGGTCATCAGAATTCACCACCATCCATCACCATCAGATAAAAAACACATATATAAATATAAAATTTTAAAATCTTACACCCATGTGTTAATATGGATTTTTTTTTCAAATTTCTATAAATTTAAATTTAGAAATTGGATCAATGAGTGGTCTATTCCATTGGGGTCGAACCAATGCCTTCTACTTAAAATTAAGGAAAATTAATTTTTCTTGGCTCAAAAAATTCACATAATCACTCTGATACCAATTTTTGGTACATGGGGGAACAATGAAATCTAGTGGGATTGAGATTTTAAAATTTTTTTCACCAAAGAAATGTAACTTCATCATCTCAAATGATCTGAGCCTCAATAAAGGTTCTATGATCACATGTGAATTAATTAAGAAAAAAATATAGATGAAAATTTACCTCATTCGAATTGATGGAATGTTTGTTAGATTCTTGAAACCAGTGATCATTTCTTGAAGAATCTGAAGCTGAACACCTCTAGATCATCCAAACATGATTTAGGATCCCATGAGAATGCTGATCATTAAATTTTGAGTGCTAGCATAGAGGTCCAACGAATCCTTAGACATCCTGATGATCACCACATTCCCATTCCTTCTATCCACGATGAAAATTAGGGATCAATTTCTTGGAATGAATCTTTATCTGTCTAGGATACAAGAAGGAGGAGAGAGGAGATCTCAAATTCATGGGAATGAATATTCTCTCAGAAAATAGATCCCTCCTAATTATATAGCGGAGTTTAAACACCTGGAAAGGGTTCCCCAACCCTCATATAAATAACACCCACTAAAAAATATATAAATGACACATTATAAACAACTAACTTTGTCATAATGTTATTTATATTTTTATCACTTACTTGTAATATATAATAAATATATTACATTATAAAAGAGAGTCATTAAATTGACTCATAATTATCACTAATATTAAATGAACCTTGAATATTAAAATAATATTCATTCATATAATATTATTTCATGTATTAACTTAATACCTTATGGATACTTTTAATAAATAAATTCAAATCCAATTATTATATACTCAGATAATAATGAATTTATATATTCATTGGTGATAAATTATTATCATACATATCTTGAACCCTATAGTAGGGACCACCATGTTCTATACTTCTATTCATCAGAATATGCTAGACTTTTGAATGCACTATGCGTGTGACCCTTTGGGACCTTATCTCAATAGCAGTGAATAATATTTATAGACTAGGAGAAGAGTCTGACAACTCATCAAGGCCCCTAATGAGATAAAGAAAAGTCATAACAGTGATAACCTTTTATATGAACACACACTATGTAATATAATCTCTTTGTCTCATAATATCTCATAAAGTAGGATACACACTTTGTTTCATCATCCATTCTTGATTTATTATTCATTAACCTAATTAGACATATTTAAATTTCTTCTATCATGTCCATGGATTTAGAAAAGGTACTACCATGCTGATCAACTAGCCTTGAGTTATTACTTCCTTTCAAAAGCGACAAATTCTACCTTGATTATTCAATCAATTTAATAACACCAATGACACACCCAACACAAGACATCTTGATATGATATCAATTACATAGTTTTTATCTTACATAAAAGTACGTAATTAAATAGTAAAAACTGATAACAATCTCAAGTCAAGAGACCGTTACACATGTTTGTAGATAGGAACTACCAATGACACCTGAAACAAGTGGTGTTCCGATTGGTAGGTCAGTCCTCATGATCTCATCTACTCGAGATCACCAAACATGAACTTCATGAGAAGAAGTATCAATGATTATAAGCCCCTAACACATAATATTCAAAAATCACCTATTTCATGTCATCATAATGTATATAGACCATAGGACATAAATTTAAGATAACTATCATTGTATCTCTAGGTTCTCATTATAAACTGGGGACTACTATAACCTTTTGATATAACATGTGATATAAAGACATTACCATAAATACAGTGGATGGAGAAGTATAAAAAATATTATGATAAGATAAACACATGTATATATCAAATTATATTCATGTAATAGTAATCAAAGTACATACATAATTTGGGTATAGGGAACCCACTTTCAATATTTGTGACTCAAATCCTTCCCTTGGATCATAATCACTTCTCTTTTTCTAAAAAAATTTCAAGTATGATCACATATAACCTATGATAATGTTATGTTGTATTTCCAAATTATTTTCTAGTAAAATCATGTTTGATGAATCTATTATTTTATGGAAATGATTTTTTTTAGAATAATTATTATATCTTTTAATGTATTTTCCCTTCCATTTCCACATGTTTACTTCCCACCAATATTCTCCTTCCCCTAGTAGAAACTCAAATTGTTTTTTCTCTAATGATCCTTATATTTCCCTATATTTTAAAATGATTGTTTTTATGTCTTTTTAATGATGTGGGTTTTCAATATATAAATTTTTAAATATTTTAAGGGCTTTTCCTTTCAACAGTCATATATTATTCCCTTATACATTTCATTTTAACGTAAGATTTATTTCTTTTCAAGGTCTATTTATTGGAATTTTTTTCATAAAAACGTTTTAAGATGTTTCCTCTTCATTTTTAAAAAATATTTTGGAATGTTACTTGAAAATCACATCTTTTTAAGATGATATCAAGATACATTTTTTAGAAAAATAATTTTTTTATTTATCTTTCATTTTCAAAGGATTCTTCTCTAATAAATTCATGGTTCATAAATCACATGATATATTTTATTTTGTGCTTATCTTGTTTTTATGTGATACCATTTGGAAAAGTTATGAAACCCATTTTCCTTACCATGGGTTATTTATGATAAGATCAATGATTTGATTTTAAGTGGTACTCATATGTATGTATGATAAAGATTTGAGTATTATATCAACCTCCAATTCATTGGTTATGATTTTATATCTCATGAGATATTGATTCATGGACACACTTATATTTGTTCACAAAATTAAAGGGTGTACATACATGTATTTGTTCAAAAAATTAATGGGTGGACATAATTGGATTTGTTCACAATGTTTTACTATGAGTATATTTTTGAAACTACTCTCTAAAATGTTTATTATTTTAAAACTATGCCAAATGTTTATGATATTCCTTATTCTAAAGATATTATGCTTTCTTATGTATTTATTTCATGTTCATTATATGTTTATAAGACATGTTTTTATGACCTTTATTTGGTCTTATGTTTTTATTACATGATCCTTAATGATCAATAATTTTTTTTTATTTATGATCTCATGATATTTTTATCTAATGTTACCCCTTAATCATGTTTTCCTTCATATTTAAGATCTATCTGTTATGACCAATTGATATGTTTCCCTTACCGAGTATTCGAGCTCACCCCTTCTTATATTTATATTCCCAAAGTTATGGAGAAGACTATGTTATATGAGATGTCTAAAATAGGTTCTTGAGGATAATGGTTATGGAGAAATGTTTATAAGTTTTGTAAAAAAAGATATTTGTGTAGATAGTCTCTAAGATTCTAAACCTTTCAGTCCTTGGTTTGTGAAACTGTTTTTGGAATTTAGTAATTAAACCATGAAATAAATTTATTATTTATTTATTTTTATATTGGGTTTTTATAGTTAGAATTATAGGGGAGTTTTAGTTTTTTTGGGATTATTTTTTAGAAATTTAGTGAGAGATCTAGGAATGAGTCTACGTATTATATAACATCATGATATTTCAGTAAAGTAGAGATTATGTGGTTTTCCTAGAAATACATCCTTGTTTAGATACTGGAAAGTGGATTTAGATATGAAACAGATACACCTAGGGGTAATCACCCAAAAAAGGGTTGGTTGTGAATTGACTCAATCATCACCTTGATTCACAATTAGTGGGCCTAAGACTGCACACCTAGATGGACACTTCTGGAGGATATGCTTTGGTTAATTCACATTCTCTTTATAAACTGTGATGAGGGATTTGAATATGTTTAGTTTAGAGAACCCAAAAATTAAATTACTATGGATAACTTATATTGAATCCTAGAGTTTAGGAAGTTAGGATATATAAATAATTTATGAGTTATTTATCACACAAGTTGTCTAAAAATGTTGATTTACCAACTCAAACCATGGATAATGAACTATCCATGAAAACCCTCAGCATAATAATGATTTCATTTAAGATATATAACTATTCTCTAATATAATTTTGTGATAAGATACCCCATATTGATCTAGTTCTTATTCCCATGGTTGAATTTGATGTTATTTTTGCTATGTATTGGTTATCCCTATATATAGAACATATCGATTATTGAGATAAGGATATCTAATTTCATATCCCTAACCATCCTATGATCAAATATAAATGTAAGGATGATTATGAGCTCCCTTTGGAAGAAAATTATATAATATGGGTTATGATACCAATCAATGGGGATCTTAAGGCTCAAATGTTTGGGTATGAATTCAAAATTAATGACATTCCTATTGTACAAGAGTATACTAATGTATTTATGGATGAAATTTTTGGACTTCCCCCATAGTATGAGGTTGAGTTTTCAATCGATCTCATACCTGAATCTATGCCTATCTCAAAGAGTCCTTATAGAATGGACCTCATTGAGTTGGAGGAATTAAAGAATCAACTGCATGAGAATCTGGATAAGTCCTTTTTATGCTAAAGTGCTTCGCCTTGGGGAGCACAATTTTTTTTGTTAAGAATAAGGATAGATTAATGCACCTCTAAATTTACTATCATGAACTTAACAAGACCGTGATAAAGAATAAATATTCTCTGCCTCATATTGATGATCTATTCAATCAACTATAAAAAGTTTAATATTTTTCAAAGATTGACCTTCGATATGGATATCATTAATTGAGGGTAATAAGAGAATATATACCCAATTCAACTTTACGCACAAGGTATGGACACTATGAATTTATAGTTATGTCTTTTGGGATTACAAATTCTCCTGATATCTTTATAGATTTGATGACTAAATACTTTATAGATTATTTTGAAAAATTTGTGGTAGTCTTTATTGATAACATTCTCATATATTGTAAGAGAAATGAATAACATTAAGATCATTTGGGATTTATGATAAGGACATTATGGAAGGAGATATTATAAACCAAGTTCATCAAGTGTAAATTTTGGTTGCAAATATTACCCTTATTAGGTAATATTATCACCATAAAGGTTTTATCTGTGGACACATCAAAGACATATATAATTGAAAAATCACTGAGACCAACCTCTGTGATTGAAATCTGAAGTTTTCTTGGATTACCTGGATTCTATTGGAATTTTGTGAGAAAATTCTCACAATTATCCAATCAACTAACCTAGTTTACCCAAGAGGGATTGAAGTTCCTCCAGATAACAAAATGTGAGTAAAGCTTCAAAGATATTAAGAAAATATTTTTCACTGCACCTATGCTTGAACTACCCTATAATGGATAAGGGTTTGCGATATATAGTGATGGTTACTTGAAGGGTTTGGGATGCGTTATTATTCGGAATGAGAAGGTACTTGCTTATGCATCACAGTAATTAAATAATTATGATCAGAATTACTCAACTCCTGATTTGAAGTTGGTGACAATATTATTTTCATTGAAAATTTGGTGGCATCATCTCTATGGTGAGAATTGTGATATTTATACTGACCATAAGATCCTAAAGTATATATTCACAAAAAAATATTTGAGCATGTTCCAAAGTAGATGGTTAAAACTGATCAAGGACTATTACTAATCAATATATTACCACCCTAGGAAGTAAAATAAGGTCATTTATTCCCTGAATAGGAAGAATCATTCTATCTTATCCATGATGAGTATTGAAAAGATTCATGTTGGGCCCAAAGGGCTTTGTTATTTCCCTATGGTTCTAATCAAAATAAAAAAATTATAAAACTCAAACTATTATAATTAATTAATTAAAACTTGGTACATACAAGGTCATGTTCAAACCCACAGAGACATTGAAATTAGTTTAGTTAGGATTTTAAATATTTTTTTATATTTAAGAAAGAGGGTGAAGGATAAATGTTGTTTTTGAAAGTGATTTGATGAAATTGAGAGAACAAAGAAATGTAGTTTGGTTTTTGAAAATTAGGTTTTGAAGGCATGTTGGGGTTTTTTAGTTTTAGGGTTTAGGGGAACTTAAATTTTATAAATTAAATTATTAATCCATATTTGGCATTGGAGTCGAGATGAGGTAGATCTAATGGTCATGGTATCCTCTCCTTAAACTAACAATCCCCCTTTTCCCATGTCCAGGTATCCAGGGCATTGTATAATTGAGTTTTTATTTATACCATATTTAAACCTGGTTTCCCTAAATGTGATAATAGTAATGAATTAATTTAGGTCATCTAGTTTCACAATTATAATGTTCCTTTTATATTTATTAACCAATGGTCATGATTAAATAGAAATAAATATATTGTAATTGGATAAAAAAATTACAGCAAACCAAATACATGAATTAGAATTTGAAATAAATATAATGGTATCTTCACCATTTGGCTACATAAACCTAGAACCAGTTGGGTTTTACCCCCTCATCATAATGATGAGAGAGTAATAGGGAAGGAATAAAGCAAAATAAAACAGAAAGAAAAGAGCAAAGACATTAAACTAGTGAGGACCCTGAAAAACGAAAATTATCTCTCCAAGATTTGGTCTCTGAATATCTTTAGTAGTAGAAGCCCAATAATCTATTTATATACCCAAAAAGGGCTCCTGTATCATTTAATGACATCATAATTTGTCAAAAATTGATCTTGAGGTCATAAAATTGGTCTTCTCCCTTAATTCCATCGAATATAGCTATTTTTGGGTCATCCCAACACTTTCACATCATGTAAGTGTTTAATGACGTGTAATGTTTAGGGCCTTGAAATATTCTTAGATTGTTTTAACATTCTTTATTGGGTTTACGATGTGATTTGTGAAATTCTAGCTATATTGCAAATTCATTTCTCTAGTGCCGCACCATGATGTGGATCACCACAACGCTACATGTCTTAAGCTCACGATAATCATCTATTTTTGTTCATTTTCAGAATATTGGTAGTATCCTTCCATAAATTACAAAATAAGTTAAACAATCCAAATATTTTCAAGAATATAAATTATATTTTTCAAATTAATGTATTAAAATAGCCTAAAATATATACATTAAATACACATATCAATTCACTACTCATGGATTTATAATGGATGAATCTTGAACTACTAGAAAAATACCCTATACCAATGGTTTGGAACCGTTGGTATAGGCCTCCAAAACATTGGTATAGGCTATAACAATAGTTTGGAGAACCGTTTCCAAGTAAGCCTTGAGGATAGGTCTATACCAACGGTTTTGGGAAAACCGTTGGTCCAATGGTTTTGAAAACCAACTGTATAAGTAATATGAAAATCTATACCAACGGTTCCATAAACTGTTGGTATATGTAATTAAAAAAATAATCACTGGTTGGTTTTGATCCCAGAACCTCCCATTTGTGATTTAATGACCTAACCGCTAACCTAAATTAATTTTCTGAACATAATTTTATAAATATATAAATTTATTATCATAAGTATTTTAAATTTTGATTTATTTAATGTCCGTTGTAATAATATTACATTAAAAATACATGTACCTATACCAATGGTTTTGAGAACCGTTGGTATAGGTTCTTTGATTTTGGGACCTATACCAATGGTTCTGGACAAACCGTTGGTATAGGGGGGGAACTATACGAACGGTTTGGCCAAAATCATTGGTATAGGTCACTTATATGGACCTATACCAATGGTTTTGTCCAAACCGTTGGTATAGGTCAATTATAGAGACCTTATACCAACAGTTTGGCCAAACCGTTGGTATAGGTACCCCCTATACCAATGGTTTTTCCAAAACCATTGGTATAGGTCCATATAAGCGACCTATACCAACAATTTTGTCCAAAATGTTGGTATAGGTCCATATAAGTGACCTATACCAACGGTTTTGGCCAAAATATTGGTATAGGTCCAAATTAGTGATCTATACCAACGATTTGGCCAAAACCGTTGGTATAGATCATATTTCCAGTAGTGTTGAAATCATAATTTAAGGAGAAAAATACTATTTTCCTAAATGATATCTTATCCATCCATTCATGATAATATCAAATAATCCCAAAAAGATGATGCACAACTACAGAAAAAGGTAGTGAGTATTATAGAGTTCATCTTTGACAAAGATGCAGTTATAAGGTTTGGAACCCAAATAGGTCCCATAAAAACCATAAATAAAGAAGGAAATTTTAGATGATATTATTATATCATCATTATATATTCATATAGGCAGTATGAAGATATATAGAGATATTAAAAATACTCTTAGTGGTATAAAATAAAGTGTGAAATCTCGGAATACACATCTAGATGCTTGGTATGACACCGAGTTAAGGATAAATGCCAAAAGTCTAAATGTTTGTTGCAACCATTAACCATACCAATATAGAAATGAGAAAACATCACCATGGACTTCATCACATGAATACCAAAAAAATTTAATGTTCATAATTCCATATGGGTTATAGTTGATCAACTTACAAATTCAGTTCATTTTCTTTCCATAAAAGAAGATTTATCTCTTAAAAAAACTTTCCAGGATATATATAAGGGAAGTGGTAAGGCTGTATGAAGTACCATTATCCATTGAATAAAATCTAGATCCAAGGTTTATCTCAATATTTAATATAAGACTTTATAAATAATTAGATACATATTTTAGTTTTAGCACTACTTATCACCCTCAGATAGATGGTCAGTCTGAGAGGACCATCCAAACTCTTGTGGATATGCTAAGATCTCATTTGATGGAATTACAAGGATATTGGGATCAAAACCTTACCTTGGTAGAGTTCTCATATAAAAACAATTTCAATTCTATCATTCAGATAACACCATATGAGGCTCTATATGGAAAGATATGTAGTACCTCAACATGCCAAGATAAAGTTGGAGAAGGTAGATGATATGCCGTGACCTTGTTTAAGAAATGATGGAGAAGGTTAAAACCATTTAGTGACATATGAAAGTGGAATATATTTGACATAATACTTATACATATAATCATTGAAGAGATATTTATTTTGAAGTTTGAGATAGGTATTCCTCTAGATATTTCCATGGAAGCAGGTTATGATATTTTAGAAGAAAAGGAAGTCAAACACTAGGTTTATCAGTCCCTTTGAGATCCTTAATCACGTCAGGGTAGTATCTTATCACCTATCACTACCTTTTGAACTCTCTCAAGTATATGATGTATTACATGTATCAATTTTGAGGAAGTATATACCATACCCATCACTTTTACTGAATTTAGAAGCCATGAAACTTGAACATGATCTCTAATGTGAGGAACAACTAGTAGAAATTATAGATAGAAGAGATAAGGTGCTGCAGAACAAGACCACTCATATGGTTAATGTTCTATAGAGGAATAATAAGTTCAAGTACTCTATGTGGAAACCTAAGGATTTGATGATATAAAAGTACCATCTTTTTTTTCTCTGCAAAATAAAATTTCATGGATGAAATTCTTTTAAGGAGGGTATAATGAAATGACCCAAAATTCTAGACTTCGAAAAAACCGATGTTATGTTTGATAACATGCATTACACAATAAACATAAAAAAAATCCATAAAATATTAATATAAAATTATAAATAAATATATAATAAATACTATGGTAAACCATTAAATATTTAGAAGGTAAATAATTAATATGGGTTAATATTGAAAAAGGTTATTTTTAATAAAAGCCATTTTCTTTATATTATATATTTTATTTTAAAATTAAAATTTAAAAAATTTATAATTTAAATTTTATAAAATAATATTAATTTTTGAATTCTTCACATCAAAATTTACTTATTATGTTTTTTTAGTTTTTCCTAAAAAGGCTGATTTTTAGTCGAAAAATAAGATTTTTACAAAAATTATATTTTTTATGATTTTATCATTATATAAGATTGTACTAGAAGATTAAAAAACCTTTTATGTAATAAAATTTTTATTCAAGGAATAAAATTATGCATTTTAAAATATTATTTGAATTTATAATCCCATGTACAATATTTTTAAAATTAAATGAAAATGTTACTTTAATAAAAACTATTTTCATTATTTTCCTCTAGTTAAGTGTTTATATGGTGAAATTCGGTTTTGGATCACCTATGAATACTTTTAACTTTTTCTTATTTTATAAAAAATCAATCTCTATCATTAAAATCAATACCAAAGATAATTTTATCTAATATATAAATTCAAATCTTAAATACACTTTTTTTTCTAAAAATATTTGTACATGATTAAGTGTTTTTTTTAAATTAACATTTCACACCTTTATAAATTTTATGTGTTAAAATAATTTTCAGAAGTTTCAAATTAGGTAAAAAATACAATCTTAATTTTTGTAATTAACGTTAAATACCAAGGTTAAATAATAATTACCATGGTAAAAGTTAATTTGGGTAAAAGGTTAAAAGTAAAAAAAAATAATTAAATCACTCTTAACTTGTCTCAAAATGAATTTATGGGAGGATTTTCAACCTTATCTTTCCCTACACCCCCTATGTGTCCATTTTTATCCATTTACCCTTGAATAGTGTCATGAAATTACTAAAAAATGTGGTGTGTTTCCAAAAGTTCAATTTTCTTCTCTTATATAAGAATATAACTTCCACCCATTAAAATTTACACTTAAAATTCAAATTAATCCTTGAATCTATACTATTTTTGTACTCCTATAACCCTATCCCACTTAAATAAGCTTTTTTTCACCTAAAGTTTTATTAAGGCCTTCATTTCGAAAAAGTTTTCCAAAAGAAAACTCAAGCTTCCAATTTGAGTATTACCATCTATTAATATTTTCTTTCATTATAATCCTTCCTAAAATAATTTAAAAAATTATTAATATGATTTAATAAGTATCATTATTATACTTAAAATTCTATTATACTAATAAGATAACAAATATTCAATCTATTACATCCACTAAGAAAACAAAGTAACATCCATCGTATGAAAATGCTGACTACCGCCTCCATGGTACGATGTGGTTTGTTTTACATCACCATATCTCAAGGGTGGTAAAAAGGTTATATTTTATGAATAAATAGGTTTTATGTGTCAAAAATAAAATTCTTAAATGATATTTTTCATATACTATCATTCCACGCATTCATTGAGAAATGATATCGTTAATCATGCGTATGTACAGACTACCGCCTCCATGAACAATGAATTTCATTTTTAATAACCACTAATATTTTATAGTTATAAATATAATTTTAATGAAGATATATGATACTTATGATATATTTAATATTTGTTGAAATTTATATTAACATTATATAATAAATTTCTCTTACTCATTCAATCATTACAACCCACTCTTGTTTAGGTTGTTTTTACCACCTTCACGAGTGATGTCGTAATGTTTATGTCATGGATGATTAATGAATTTTATATTCTAGAAAATACATTTAATAATAATTTATTCAATATTTAAAAATGATTCTAGAGTCATAATATTATTATATATTGTTTTTATTAATATATCACCTTTTATTCGTTGAACTCACCAAAATGAGCTCGTCTTTGATTTTGTCATCACAAAACATGATCAAAACATATAAAAATGAAATTAATTTTTTTAAATTATTTTAATAAATATATTAAAGTACCTTGTATGATATATAAATGTTGAAATTTGTGAGAATAATTAATAACAACACCGCCATTACAAAACTAGTTTGAAAGGACCAAGATTTCTGACACTCAATTTTAAAAATAGATGACAACTAAATAATAAAAATGTATTGAATATTTATAAATACATTTTATAAAAGGTTATATAAATTAATAAAGTTATAAAATAGGTGATTAAGATACTTATTTTTTTATATAGGATGTTAGAGAACATTTGAATTAACAGGAGTAAAGGTAAGGGGTTTTTGTCACCCAAATCCCCCCTTGGGTCATAATCACTTATCTCCATCTAAAATCTTTTCATGTAAGATCATATATAAAATATGATAATTTTATGTTGTATTTATACCATATTTTCTAGGTAAATCATGTTTCAAACCAAATTATTCTTCCTTTAAAAATATACTGTTTTGTGGAAATGAAATTTTGTTGAGAATAATTCTCACATATTTTAATGGATTTTTCCCTCCATATCCACATTTTTAATTCCCACCAATGTTCTCATTTCCCTAGTGAAAAATAAAAGTGTTTTTATCTCTAATGATCCTTATATTTACCTTCCTTTTTTTAAAAAAGTTTTAATTTTATTTTAAGGACATGGGTTTACAATAAATGTGTTTTTAAATATTTCAAAGGATTTTACTTTAAACCATCATAAATTCTTCTCTTCTTCAAAAAATTTTAAGATAAGATTAATTTATTTTCAAGGTATATTTATTGTATTTGTTTTTCAAATTATTTTTTACAATGTTTACTCTTGATTTTTTAAAAAAGGTTTTTGGAATGTGACTCGAAAATTACAACTTTTTAAGATGATATTAAGAAACATTTTTTTAAGAAAAATACTTTTTATGATTACTCTTTCATTTTAAAAGGATTATTATCTAATAAATTAATGGTTCATAAATCACATGATATATTATTTTTTGGGGAAATAATACTTTTGGAATTAAATGATTATGTTTTTTATGTGATACCATTGGAAAACTTATGAAATCCAATTTTTTACATGGGTTATTTATGATAAGATGAATGATT
Organism: Viscum album; assembly: GCA_963277665.1. Lineage (NCBI taxonomy): Eukaryota > Viridiplantae > Streptophyta > Magnoliopsida > Santalales > Viscaceae > Viscum > Viscum album. The sequence continues at coordinate 332,660,449 of OY728129.1, read as the reverse complement.
TGATTTTAAGTGGCACTCATATGTATGGATGATTATGGGTGGGTTCCTACATCTCCCTTAAATGCATTGGTTATGGCTTTATATCTCATTAGATAATGATACTGGGAATAATCAGATTTGTTTACAAAACTAAAGGGCATACATACTTGGATTTAAAAAAAAATAAAAGTGTGGACATACTTGGATTTGATCAATGTTTCCTATGCTTATGTTTGTTCCAAAGATTCTATAAAATATGCATTATTTTCAAACTATGCAAAATTTTTATGATATTTCATGTTTTAAAGATATTATACTTTCTTATATATTTATTTTATGTTCATTATATGTTTCTAAGGCTTGTTTTTATTACCTTTATTTAGTATTATGTTCCTATTCTATGATCCTTAATGATCAATCATGGTTTTTTTATCACTTATGATCTTTTGATGTTTTTATTTGATATTACTCCCTTACTCATGTTTTCCATTATATTTAATATATAACCATTATGAATAGATGATACTTTTCCCTTACTGAGCATTCAAGATAACCCCTTATTATGATTCCATTCCGTGGGTTATGAAGATGATAATGTCATATGAGTTATCTAGAAAAGGATATAGTGGAGAATGGTTATGTAGAAATGTTCATAGGTGCTGTAAAATAAGATGCTTATTTATCTAGTATCCAAGACACTAAACCTTTTGTTCCATGGTTTATGTGACTGAATATGGAATGTAGTAATTAAATCATGTTCAAGGTATTATTTATATATTGTTAGCTTTGGTCTCCATAATAAATATTCTGTATTACTGTTTTGAATCCAATGTGAAGTTTCTTTTGAAAAATGGAAAAAATGAGTTAGTTTATTAAGGGGAGATCATCAAAATCAATTGGCCATAATTTTATTACCACCAAAGTATTTAAATATCTTAATTTTTTTATATAGTAGTTTTGTGTTGGGACATGTCTCTTTGAGAAAGGATGTGATTTGATGAAATTCAGTGTGAGTTGTTTGAGTTGATAACAAATTCATAGTGGGAGAGTTAAGACCCCATGGAATTATTGAAGGTGTATTGTTATTGTTTGCAACCACGAGTGAAGATCATTGATTTTTTTTTTGAAATTTTAAGAATGTATTTGAAGTGATTTGAGATGAATTTGAGTGACTGAGGTTGGTATGATTTGAGTTTAAAATCCTAGAGAAGTATTCTCAATTCCAAGGTTTTTGGATAATTTGGAAATGTACTAGATTTACACTGTGATATGTAACATATTCCATATGATACATAATATATTATTACTACTATGTAATATATTCTAGTGTATACATAAGATATACACTGAAGTTTATTTTGAGATGTTGTAAAGGTAAAAACCTTTTGTTAATACATAATATAATTCAGAGCATACAAAAGGGTTTCTAAGAGAAAGATAATATTATAATGATGAAACATATAGTTTTATAAGATTTCATAGAATACATAAGATATCCAAGAAGTTAATTTGGAAAAGTATTAGAGACACTATGATATATAGTATATTTTTTCTGATACAAAATATATTCAAAGGAATGTGTAAGATATTATGAGAATATATAAAATTTTCATGATCCTATAGAAGATATTTTGAAGAATGCATAGGATATTTGAGATCACTGTAGTGATATGAAATATATTCAATTTCTTATGTAAGGATTAATATTTTGGAAAAATGAAAGGATTCTAGAGATATAAGTTAAATGTTGTTTTTATGATCATCAATTAAAAAATATCACATTCTGAGGGATTAAGCCATGAATCAAGTAACATTATAAGAAGAATTAAATGACAAGAAGTTTAGGGTATATTAAACTGAAGATCTTTTTTGAAGAGCCCACTACGTGTGTGAGTTGTATTTTTTGTCAATGTTAGTTAATGGTTATCAATTAAGGAGAAAAAATTTATTAATATCAATATGTTTGGTTATAGTATCCAAGAATGGTTATGAATTATATACATCTTAGATAATAGAAAAGAAGTTACTAATTATTATTATATTTTAAGAAGATAAGTTGAGTTATTACCTTTGGAAGACTTAGAGTATTTTCATTACTTGATATATTCACCACTTAAAGTAAATTTTTTTGAAGATTTAATGAACTTATGATGATTAGTGAACTGATCTTAATGTCTCAAACATGTGCTTTATGTTTAGATAATCATTATTATTATCAACATTATGATGTTTCCTTAATAATTATCTAGAAAAAATGTTTTTAGATGAAGAAGGCATAACCGAATGGACAAATAAAGTTGAGTTAAATAGATAGAGGAAACTAGATAGAGGATAGTGGATAAAGGCTAGTGGACTGAGGTTCAAATTGACCAAGGAGGCAATCAAATGAAGTCTACAGAATTTTTTTTTTGTCTGTTAGTGTTAATAGGGACATCACAATTATGTGAATGGACTGAGTCAATTAGATTATGGATGGAACCAAATAATATCTAAAAGAAATTCAAATTTCCATCAAACAATGATCATTGAACAAATATCATAAGATGATTAGTGATGTATTATTTATCGATTAAACATCACAATGCGTTGTGTTTGTGATTCAGAGATGAAGTTTTGAAGAATAGAATAACCTCTATGAAATATAGTTGAATTATATGATGATTTATGATTCATAAAGTAAAAAAAATCATGATTACCGAAAGTTCTTGTGATCCAATCTTGAGTACAAAGGGGGAGATTGAGGTAAGACTATACAAAGTTCATGTTAAATTTTTTTGTGAAGTGCATCAGATTGATGTTATCAGAAAAATGTGTGGTTGTGAAAAGTTCAAGTTGTGAAGTAATAAATTTTCATGGTTCAAAGTTAAAGGTTTATAAATATATGGAAGAATATGGAAGAACTTAGTGGAACTATGGTTCTCAAAAATTGTGAAGTATTGGATAAAGTTATATGAATAGCTGTACAAAATCTAATATATATAATTATATGATGATCAAGTTGATAAGTATTATGGAATCTAATAATGAAAGGAAGTATGAAGTCTACCATAAAAACATAGTGAGTCGTCAAAAAAAATCTATCTGATAGAAGCTTTCAAATATTTGAGAATAGGTTTTTGGAGAAGGTCACCAGGAAAAATAATGATTATGAACTCATCAGACAAGTGGTTTCCAAATGAATTGAATTGAAGATTTTGAGCTAAAGGGACAAACATAAGACTCTATGAAAGTGCATCAGATAGAAGTCTATGCGTAATGTCATTATTCAGAATGTTATGAAGAAATCATACAATTTATTACAAAGTCATTAGATTGAGTTCTACAAAGACATCATAATGAAGGAGAAGAGAAGATATCTGAGGGTTCATTAGATGGATGAAAAAGAACCAACATCTAGAAACCCATCAGATATAGGAATATCCATAAAAAAGTATATAAGATATAATTTTTAAGGAATATCAAATGGATTCATCAGGAAATAATATTTTTGTGAAGGAATACTATATGGAGTATTATCAGATAAAGGAGTTATTATGTAGAAGATCCGATCAAAGAAGATCCTATGAAGAATAACAAGATAGAGGAATCTTGGGAAGGTTTCAAATAAATAATATTAATGAATGTAGAAGAATTAAATGTTTCCAGATGGGGAGATTCCAGAGTACATCAGATGGAGTACTACCAGACTGAGGAATTTGTTATAAAGAAGTATCAGATTAATAGTTCAAAGAAATTTACAAAGTATTTTGTAAATTAATCAAGTATAATGATGTTGATTTGTCCATTCAAATCCCCAATAATCATGTTGGAATAATCATGATTTAATCTAATATTTTAGGATGTTTTAATAATATAGTTGATTCTAAATGTCACATAAATATCTTAACTTTATAGAAGTTTAAAGGTGGTAAAATAATATTTTTTTGAGCGGGGTGTTCCAATTTTGAGTGGGAAGTTTTTATTTGAAAGTGAGTTTTTACCCTGAAAACTCATAGGAAACACATCGATATAAATGGGGGAAGATTCAGTAATAAGTGTGTGTGGAATTGATAAGAGTTATTGTGGATATTTGTATTTTTAAAGAATTTAAGTACTGTATGGAAGTTCTAGCCACAAATATTGAGTGAAAATTATTTATGGGTTGAATTTTCAGAGAAAGAGGTACCAGATGAATAGAAGGGTACCAGATAGAGAAATCAAGCATAAAAAAAATAAGTGGAATTATTTACATACTAAAGAAAAAAAATGGATTACTAGTAAAAAATGATAAATTTATATCAAATGGTAGGTAGTATTAGATGAATAGGCATCGAGTGAAGAAGAGGAAGGGATCAGATGAATTGGTTTCAGATGAATAATATCAAATAAACAATATCGGATGAAGAAGGATATGATAGAAAAGTTCCGAATTAAAAAATAATATAAGGAAATAAGAAAATAAGGATTCGTGTAACTAGTGTAAGAAAAGTATATTTTTATTCTTTATTGTAAATAATAAGAGTTTCTTGTACCCTGCTATGCAAGTAAGAGAAAAGGACGAAGAAAAAATCAGAATTACGACATCCAACAGAAGTCACATAGGTGGAATACTTGGTGTTACAAATAATCTAATGAAGAATTTTGAGATTATCTATACATGGAATATAAATATATTCCAAGGATATGTATTTGGAATAGGAATACACCAGTCTAAGGATTCATGATTATTTTCTTATCCCCCTCTTAAAGTGTAGGGAACCACACTTGGGATAAGCATTAATTTCTAGCCAAAACAACGTACTTGGTATCCTATTATAGTGGATAATTTGTGTACTAGTCATTAATATACATGACACTGACTAACTAATATTATTGAGTATTAAGCCTTTTAAAAATATCATTTTTAATTCTGTACCTACTTTCATATACTTTTATATGATAAGGAAGAGAGAATATGAGATTCTAGATCCTAATAGGACTAAGAGTTAAAGGGATAAAATGTTATAATTGTTTTAAAATTTGCCAATACCAATTCACCCCCCTCGCAATGTTGATAATATCCTGAAGTAGTCCTAATAAGTGGAATTAGATTGAATTTAACCTTTATTGGATTATCTACTTTGAAGTTATTCTATTTTCAAGATTAGATATTATTTCTTATATTAATAATGAATAGTAGTTTTGGTGAAGATTCTATTATCTCATAGTATAATTCTATTTCTACCAATACCATGATGAACATGAGAAAGAAATAGGAAACAAAGATAAATAAGCTATCCCACTTAATCTAATAGGAATAAATAAGTTCAATATCTCTATTCCATGACAACAAATAAGACATAACTATCTTGGAAAGTGAAGAACAAGTGGTTCAAATTAACACTAAGGATAAGAAAAAAATTTATAATTTAAGTGGTTCAAGATAAAGGGATAACGAGGTATGTAAAAATTATTTTACAAACTATCATCAAGAAGAATATCCTAGCATAAGTGGTGATAAAGATATATCTAAAACTTTTCAAGATATATCAGTTAGTAGATTGAGAGATATTCTACATTTTATTCCCAAATAAATAGTATCTATTGTTTGTAGATTCTTTGAAAGTATGTAGGAATAAATCACCAAGTTAGAACAAGAAAAAAAATATGGAGAAGGCATTATAGAAAAAAGTTCTAGAATGTATAAAGATCTCCAATAAGGTTGAAACATTTGAGATAATAAAAGTGGACCTTGAAATAAGTTCCTAAAAATTTGAAGGTAAATACCTCAAAGAAGTTTAATAGAGATATTTATTCAAGAAAACTATTGAAGAAAAGATCCATCCACTTGAAGAAAAGTTGAAAAACAACATTGATGTCAAGAATTGAAATTTGAAGTAAAATCCAATAAGATTAAGGAAATTGAATATTTTTAAAAAAAATTAAGATACATGAAGATTAAGTTAAAATAATGAATAAGGATTGTTAAGATAATGTGAGTATGATTGAAGATCAAAATAATACCCTCAATATGAGGTGCCTAATGTTGGAAGTCAAACTAGCCAATCTAGAAAAGGTACATATTAAGTCTTCACAAAAGAAGAAGAAATTCACTGATTCCACACAGTTATAAATGGATAATTTTAATATGAAAATAACTATAACATGTGAAAAAAACATTATGACTTAATTTAATGATCCATCTCAAGAAATCGTAAATAAAGAGGTACCGTCCATGCTTTCTTATAATTTTTTTATCTAAATTTTCTAACTTGAATAGTGCAGGATTAAAATCAAAATTAGCATAAGTATGGATGAAGAAAAGTGATAATAATCCTACCCCCCATGTCCATGGTGGATAGAATAAAAATTAGAAAAGATGATTCCCTATGAAGAGAACAATAAATGATGAATAGAACCCAAAAATATCATACAACAGATATAAGAAGATCAAGGTTTGTGGGTCGATATTGGTGCTGTAATAGATTCAAGAATTTTTCATTTGATTATTGGTAAAATCATCTAAATTCTAAAACAAAAAGGAATCCCATGCCAAGAGGGAGCAATCCAAAGATGACGAAAAACATCCACAAAGTACAAAAAATATGTATAATTCTAATAGATTTATAGAGATTGAAAATATCTGTGATGTATGCAATCGTGGAGATAAAAAGGTTGGTGTATGATCATCTCCATTTGTACCTAAAGTTGATAAGAAAATGAGACTAAATAATCTGGTTAAGAAAGAATAAGCAACCTTGGTAGGTAAATAGAAAAATGTTTCAAAAAAAGAATCTCCCAAGAATATATCAAGAAGGAAAGGTCATAAGTCCTTGGATTCCAAATCTAAGAAGTTGAATGAGAGTGAAAAATCTAGAAAATATGATGAGAATAAAGACACTTAGAAGAATCCATGTGGACAACCAAAACATGATTCCAATATACCTAATAATATTTAAGTAATATGGCTAGAATGTTTTGAGAAAATAAATAAACTGGAAGAGGCATAATATAAGTATAGTTCTAAAGGAAAAGAAAAGATTCCACATAAAGAAGCATAATATCTTTGTGTGAGGTGTAACTTGGATGGAAATACTCCTAGAGATTATTCTATAATAATTATAGAACAATAAGTGTTATTAATAAATATAAAAGTTTTACCAATAAATATAAATGCCTTAAAGTATATTCAAAATATAAAGTTCACACACAAATAAATTGAAGAGGTAATAAGATTCACACCACCCCAATCAGAATTGAAGTTCAAATGTACAAGCATGCAGAGCAGATGAGATGGAGAAACTTGGTTAAGAAAACTATCTCAACCTTTCTATTTATATTAATAAGGAATATCTAACTTATTCCCTTAACCTTTGTGTATTGTATTTGTTCTTTAAAAATAGCTAATTGAAGGTGAAACATGATCTTAGGGGGAGAACCTAAGATAGTATATGGGCTGTCAACATTGGAAAACATTCCTTAAGGAAATTTCTATCCTTGAATTTTTCCTAAGTTGGTAAATTAGAAATATCTTATAAGAGACACATCCTTGAAAAAGTGGAAATAGTTTCTATCAACACATGATAGAAAAGTGAAGAATACACCTTCTTGTATTGATCCTAATTTCAGAGTTCCAAAGAAATATATTAAAGGAATATCTTTTATGATGAAGATATGGAAATTGTCAAAAGTCTAGACAACCATATTAGGAAGATCCATTTTTCTGAATTCTCAACATGAATTTCCTAAAGAATATATATTTAAGGGATTCATCATTATAAATATTGTATGAAAGGTCTCCTTGAGGGGGACACAAGTGGAGTATGGTGAAGTTTCTACTTGATTCATTACTTCATGAAAATATTATTATTCTAAAATGTTCTTAAAGGAGAATCATTAAAAAGGTATTTTTTTTCTTAGTATCTCATCCTTGTCTACAAAATATAACAATTTTAACATAAAGGGGGAGAAACTAAATCAATCGGTAAATTAATAAAAGTGGAAGAATGAAAGTGCATCAAAGCTTCTTATCCTTATAATTATAATTGAATATTTTTAACTTGTTTGTTGAAGTAAGTGTGGGAGTTTCAGGTTGATTTATTCTAAAAATATTTTATTTCACTATTAGTATATTCATATTGGAATAAAATTGGATAACCCTTGAAGAAAATATTATGAATTTTCATTTCATGAGGTGTCAAGATCAGTTGGTAAAGGACATCTCTGTTGTCTAAATAAAATCCTATTATTTTTTACACCAAGCATTGCTCATGTAGACTCAGAGTGAAATGATTTATGACACATTTATAAGTATGAAATGATACTATTTTCCCATGAACTTTTTATTTATTGTTAATAAGGGGGAGAAAAAGTGAAATTAATGTTTTAAAAGAAAGTGATAAAAAGAGGATAAAGACTGACATATTGAAATTTTTATTTTAAAGGATATATTTAAGGTGTTTCCAATAGATATAAAGGGTGGGATTTAATATCCCACTATATGTGTGATTTTTATTTTTTTTAATTTTAGTCAATGGTTTCAAATGAAAGAGAAATAATTTATTGATATCAATATGTTTGGTAGTAGTATCCAAGCATGGTTTTGAAGTTTATGCATCTTGAATTATTGAATAGAACTTTCCAAGTATTATTATCTTTAAAGAAGAAATATTTATTTCTTACCTTTATAGGACTTGGATTATATTTATTACTTGATATATTCACTACTTAAAGGTGAAAGTTTTTTTGATGATTTTATGAACTTATTATTATTTGTGAACTAATATTAATGTCTTAAAAATGTGCTTGATGTTTTGAGAATCATATTTATTATCAACATTATGAATTTTACTTAAGGAGTTACCTTAAGAAGTAACCAAATAGACTGTTTCTTGATGAAGAAGTTGGAGACAAAAAAATAGAGAAAGCTTATTCAAATGAATAGTGAAAACCAGATAGAGGCTAGTTGAATTAGGCTAGAGGAATAAAGTTTGAATTGACCAAGGAGGTGATCAAATGAAGTCTATATGATAAAAAATTTGCCTGTTAGCATTCAAAAGGACATTGGATTGATGTGAATAGTTTGATTCGATTGGATGATGGATGAAACTAAATGATAGCTCAAATAAATTCCCAGTTCCATTAGACAAATATCCATGAAAAAATATCAGAATATGCTTAGTGATTTATTCCTTAATGATTAAACATCACAATGAATTATGGTTGTGATTCAAAGATAAAGTTTGTAAGAAGTGAACAAACTTTGTGAAATAGAGCTGAATTGGGTGATGCTTTTTTGTTCCTAAAGTACCAAACATCATGATTACTGAAATTTCTAAAGATCCAAGCTTTTCTATAATGGGGGATTGAGATATGACTATTAAAATTTCATGATATGAATTTTTTTTAAGTACACAAGACTGATATTACTAGATAAAGGTGTAAATATGAAAAGTTCAAGATGTGAATTAATGAAGTTTCATAATTCAGAGTTTCATTTTTATAAAAATATGGAAGAATATGGTAGAACTCTTTGGAACTATGGTTCGTAAACATTGTGAAGTACTGATTAAAGTTGTACGAATAGATTTAAAAATTCAAAATAATGAACTTGTACAAAGATCAAGTTGATAAGTATTATGAAAACTACTGAAGAAAGTAATAATGAGGTATATCATAAAAACTTGGCAAGTCATCAGGAAAACTCTATTATGTAGTATCTTTCGAATGATCAATAATAGGTTTCTAAAGAAGGTCATCAAACAGAAGAATGATTGTGATGTCATTAGACAAGTGTGTTCTAAATGAATCAAACTAAATATTCTAAGTTAAGGGGTCAGAAATATGACTCATAGATAATTCATTAAACATATGTATTTGAGTTATTTAATCATACAAAATATTATAAATAAATCAAGATGAGTATTACAAATTCATTAGAATGAGTTATATGAAGTAATCAGATCAAAAGAGCATATCAGATCTTTGAGGGTTCATTAGATGGATGAAAATAAAAAAAACATTAGGGAACCCATTATACTAAGGAAGATCCTTATTAAATCATTTAAGATATAATTTCTAAGGAAGATCAAATGGAGTCATCAAAAAAAGAAGATTGTTGTGAATAAACACCAGATAGAGTATTATTAGATGAAGGAGTTCTTATAAAGAAGAATCGGTCAAAGAAGATCCTATGAATAAGAACCAGATAGAGAAAGATTTAAAAGGCTTCAGATAAATAATTATAATTAACATAGAATAATAAAAAATTTCTAGATGGATATATCTTATAATACATCGGAAAGAGTACTACTATACAAAGGAAGGTTTTATAAAGAATTTCTATATGAAGTGTTTGAATAGATTTATGAAGTATTTTGTAAATTCATAAAGTATGATGATTTTGATATAGCCATTTAATTCCCCAATAATAATTATCGAAGAATCCCAAATCAAGCTAATATTTCAGGAGTTTTGAATAATATAGTTGAAAGAAAGTGTTAATGAAAGTTCATGACTTTCAGGAAGTTTGAAGGAGATAAAACTATAAATGTTTTGAGAAGTAATTTTGAATTTTAAAGTGCATGCTTCACCAAAAAAATTCATAGGAACCATGCCTATATAAAGGATATTAGATGTTATGTGAAGTATGTGTGGAATTGATAAGAGTCATTATGGTTGTATATACCGATAAAGAGGTGAAGTTTCATAAAAAAGTTTCAGCCAAAAATTTTGAGAGAAAAATCTATATTGTTCAAAGTTTTGTAGTAAGAGGTACCATATGGGTAGAAGGGTATTGGATGGAGAAACAAAACTAGATCAAGAAATCAAGCACTAGAAAAATTAGTGGAATTATAGAAGTACTTAAGGTAATTGATGAAATACTTGTAATGGATGAATGTTTTGTATCAGATGGATAAGTAGTATCAGATGAACATATAATGAGTGGAGAAGAAAAAGGGATCAAATGAATTAGTTTTGGATGAACATCATTAGAAGAAAAATATCATAAAAATAAGGATCATATGGATAGGTTACAGATGAAATAATAATAAAAGGAAAAAAGAGTAAAAGCATTCTGGAAACTAGTGTAAGAAAAAAAAATTCTTGTTTGCTGCTGTGAAGAAGAGTTTCTTGTATTCTACTACTCAAGTAATAGAAGTGAAAAAATATTACAACACTATGAAATCCAATATAATTCACATATATGGTATAATTACTTGGTGTTTCAAAGTATCTAATAAATAAGTTAGAGACTATATACATAAGAAGAATGAAGATCCAATAATGATCTATAATTAGACTAAGAATACACTAATACAGGGATTCAAGATTGTTTTCTTATCCCATTATAAAGTGTAGGGAACCAGACTTGATCTAATGATTGTTTTCTAGCAAAATTACTATACTTTTTATCACATTATAGTGAAGAATCTATGTATTGGTCATCACCATACAAGACAAAGACTAGGTACTCTTATTGAGTAGTGAAATTTGTAAAACTTTCATGTGACATCCTTTACTCACTTTTATATAATTAGATACAATAAAGAATATAGAATAAGATCATATAGATCCTAATATGTCTAAGGGGTAAAGGTATAGAAGGTTAAAATTGGTTTAAAATTTCATAACACTGATTCAACCCTATCAGTGTTGAGTATATCCCAAAGTGGTACTAACATTATTCATAATAGTAGAAGGAGGATCATTGAATACTAAAGGAAACTAATATAATCTTATAAAAACGTCTATTTGGAGATAGCTACAATTGGGTGATATCTTTTAAAGAGTCAAGGATGTATTATACCCTTCACTTGTAATCACTCAGACAACTTTTCCATAGTCAAGGATATATTCTCACCTTCTCTTACTAACTTCAAATGATTCAAGGATAAATTCACCCCTTATATTTTAATCACATAAATATTAGTGATAATATATGTCTCTAACTTAACCCAAACACAATAAGGATTAGTCACCCACATTGGGGGAAAACCTTGTAAAAATTCATGTGTGCCTTAAATTTATTTCATTCCAAATTCATATGGTTGAGAGTGATATTTACAAGTGAGTGGATCAAGAATTTAACAAATCATAAAGGTTAATTGCAAATAAAAAATTATAAAATTATTATCACTAGTTCATCCCCTCTTAGTGATACATCACTAATTTCCTGGTTACTTCACTAAAAATAACACGACTTGATATTAATGGAATATAGGGTTTCAATGTGTGTGATGATGCACAATTGAAGTCCCTAAATAAATTATGTTTTATTTTTTTTTCAATATGGTGTGAGGAAGAAAATCCAAAGTGTGTTGGATTATATTGAGAGATATGTTTCCATGGTGAATGGAAATAGAAAATGATGACGAAGTAGATTCCATTAAATATCTCTTGATGATTCATGAATATGTTTCCGAGGAGAGATGGAAGTTATTTAGATACATTAAAGAACATGTGTGAAAAAAATCAAGGAGGCATCCCCTCACATGTGATGATTAAAATATTTTTCTTCATGTCATAGATAATTACTGATTATGTGGAAGTGTTTTCCACTCCATTTAATGGAAGTTGGAAGAATCCATCTAATGGGGAGATTGAATAATGGTTATTCAAAGGGTTAAGTTGGTAAAAAAGATAAAGAAACCATCCAAGGAGTGTTATACATGGAAGATACTATATCATATGGAGGAATAATTTTGGATGATGTTTTTAGATGACTTATTATGTTTGAGAAATCCATTTTAAGGCTAGAATATATTTTTAGGATATTTGAGTGAAGTTTGGTGATGCTATACAAGAAGTGTAAAAAGGAAAAGGCATGAACCCTATGCATTTTATAGGTTACAACCCTTGGACTTCGTAAGGTAATAGATAATAAGAAAACCAAAAAACTAGAAAAGGCATTAACCTTATGATGGATTTCATAAGGTAAAAACCATCTTCATAAGGAACCTTTATATGGTACACTTGAGCTTTATAGGGTACACAATCATCGTATGGTACAAAGAACATCATAGGGTACCAAGGACTTTGTAGGGTATAAGGATTAAACCCTACATTGGGTGAGAACAATTCATTATAGGGTACATGAACCCTATGTTTAAGACTTGGTAATGTATAAGGTACTTCATAGGGTGCCATGTTACTTCCCAGCCAAACTCACTCTTACTAATAGCTGAACCATCCAAGGAGTGTTATATAAGGATGTAGAGAATCATATCCAACCATCCTAATTATAATATATGGAGTTTCATGTCCAACATCCTTACCCATGGGTGTAAAGTTTCATATAAAACATCTTTTACCAACCCATTAACAATAAATTTCAAAAGTCCAACATACTTGACCTTTTAACACACCATGATAACAAGGGTATACCTTTTTCAACATTCATAATTTACCATGGTCTATTATATTCAACAACTTTGACCCAAATAAAAAATTAAACCACTATATAATTTATTCATATATAACACCCATTAAATTTTATTTAAAATCATTTAACAATTTAAACATTCCCCTTTAACCACTTTCCATTTCTTCACTTTCAAGTCATAAAACATTTAATTCCCATATTAAGACAAACAACCCCTTATTCCATGATATCAATAAAAGAAACAATTATGACTGGGTTAAACTCATAAACCCCCTATTCCACCATTTACAACCCCATTATACCATTTCCAAGGAATTTTCACACTCTATGGGTGGCTGTATGTTTGGTATCATAGTCATAAATAGACCCAATGGGGTCTGTGAAAGGTCTAACACACCATTTGAAGGCCCAAACCATTTTTATTAATCAAGGAAACCAATGTTCAGCACACCAACACCATATAACATACCACACACACATGAAAAAATATTAAGACCGTGGGAAATATCTTGTAGAGAACCTACCTTATACTCGTAGATAACCACTTGTCCAAACCTATACTTTGATTGAATCTAAAATGGAAGCAACCAGAAAAGTATACAAATCCTTGTAAATAAAAATTATGAGATATAGAATAATTGTGACAACCATGAATTTAATATTATAGATAATAGAAGGAAACAAACTCATATACTTATTCAGGGATTCAAATCACAAAAAAATGTCACTTCAAACACCCTATAATTAAAGGAGATACACCCTTGGAAGAGGAGAAGAAGTTTAGGTCGCACCCTAGGATATTGGGAGTAAAATAGAGGAGAAAATTTGGTGATATGGATATAATATCAGGTGGTAAAAATAGTCAAATTGATAATTTTAACAAGGTTCATGGTTCGACTGTATGGATTTCAAAACTATGCACCAACCATGTGAGCTCCTCTGTCCAAGGAAAACACATGTCACATGGTCTTATAGGATTCCAAAATGGTTTGAAAAACTATGTATAAGCCATGTGAATGGATATAGACCCAAGTCTTGTGGTTTCCAGGACTCCTCATGCATTTTGTAAAATTTTTCCCCCCTTAAACCATGCCACACAACCATGGTTCATGGTTAACAGTAATCACACACCATGTGATATAAGTCCCATTTTCCACACTTTTCAAGTCTTGAACCCCCCGAATTCCCACATGGCCTTACCTAATCATAGTAATCATTACATAAACTATTTTAATACAAAGTTTAACCCAAAATTAAAAACAAAACATACCTTGGTAGATTTTAGGATCTTACGACCTCCCCAATATTTAACAAATCACCCTCGAGATGAACTCTCTAGAATCAATAAGACTCAAAGATAAAAAGGTAAGGCCAATGGGATCAAATATTATATTCTCTCTCCTAAGTTTCCTTCTGAACACATCCATGCTTCAACAACACTCTGACTAAAGGCATAGTCTTACCTCAAAGAGTTTTCTCACCGTGATCCACAATACAAATTGGATTCTCCTAAAAGGAGGCATCAAACTCAATATCAACTTCATCGACATCAATCACATGTGAAGGGTAAGGATGATAATACTGAATATGTGACACATTAAATACATCAACCATAACACTATATCATTGTGGAATAACTAATCAATATGCTTCCAGATCAATCCTATCCAAAATCTTAAATGATCTGACATACATGGGTTCTAACTTACCTTATATCCAAATCTGATAATGAATTAGTCTCGGTGATACATGAAGGAATATGTGGTCACCAACTAAAAAATAAATAGGTATAAGATGCTGATAATTGTATGAATTTTATCTACTCTGGGTTGTATCTATATGCTTCCAAATTAACGAGACATGCTCTGATGTCTCCAACACAAGACTCAACCCCAACAACTCTGATTCTCCCACTCCTATACAACATAAAGGGAATTTACATAGTATAACATATTATTTCGAGGATTTCTAGGTATAACCACCATGAAATCCATGGTAACATCATCCCACTTCCATTATGGAATGGGAAAAGGCTGTAATAGACCATTGGGCTACTGATGCTTATCCTTAACCTACTAATAAGTATAACATTGCATCATAAAACCTACAATATCTTATTCATTCCTGATCACCAATTCTATATATAAATATCGTGATATATTTTAGTCAAACTAGGGTGCACTAACCATTTTGAATCATGAAACTCACACATAAACTCTTTCAACATAACTTTAGTCATGTAAATGTAACCATAAATGTGGATAATATCATTTCCATCAATGGTCCAGTCAGAAGGTAGATCCCCACCATCAAAGTTTTACCTAAATGCCAGTAACTCTAGATCTTCATACCACCTCATCTTGATCCAGTTCAGAAGAGAGGGTAAAACTGATAAATATGTGATTGTCACCAGTTCCCGCTCCTCCCAAACACCTATATATGTCTTAGAAAATAAGGCCATCATCTTACAGTTAGAATTAGACTCCTAAACCACATGAGTCTGTGTCTTCCAATTCAAAGAATAAAAAACACTCCTATTCCCAATGTATAATATATATAAAAATAAAAATATTTCATGTACTCAAACCATCTCTAATTCCAGATATTTAGATCATGTTGAATATATATATATATATATTTAAGGCTCTTATGGTTAGTATAAACAACAAAACTTTCACCTAGGAGATAATGCTACCAAAATTTTAAGTCATATATTACCATAGAAAACTTGTTATTGTGTACATGATAGTTCCATTCATGTGGCCTCAACACCCATGATCCATACGCCATGACTGAATCTCCCTACATCAACACCATCCCAAGTTTGATCCCAAATCCATCAAAATAAAAAGTATATTCCTTACCCTTTTTGGGTAAGACCAGAATTGGGGTGGTGGTTAAACACCTCTTTAGCTCATACAAATAATTATCACATTATCTATATTACTCAAAATTTATGCCCTTTTTGTTCAATACTAAGAGAAATGTTTCCAAGCGAGAAAATTCACTAATGAACCTTCAGTAGTAACCCACTAAACCTGAAAACATTTCGATGGAAAAACCATTATTGGTATTCTTCAAAGAAACAATCTCTTCAACCTTCTCAGGGTCCACTGACATACCTTTTCATGAAATGATGTGACCCAAGAATTTCACATTTTCAATCCATAAATGACACTTGGATAACTTGGCGTATAGTCGATGCTCTCTTAGTGTACTCAGAATGATGTTAAGATATTGGGAATGATCATCTATAGAATGGGAGTACAGTAATATTTCTTTAATAAATAACACCAAATATTGATCTAAATACGGGTGAAATATTCAGTTCATCAAGGCCATGAACTTAGTATGAGTGTTTGTAATCTCAAATAATAATACAAAAAACTCATATAATCCATTCATGCTTTTAAAAGTAGTTTTTGGTATATTAGATGGTCTCACCATCAATTGTTGGTACCCTAATTTCAAATCAATATTAGATAATACATAGTAACCCATCATATAGTAAAAAATATCATCAATACATGGAAGAGGATACTGGTTCTTAATCGTCATTCAGTTTAGCTTCTGGAAATCAACACATAAGTGGAACGTTATATCAGACTTATTGGAAAATAGAACTAGAGAACCACATGAAAACATACTTGGATGAATAAACACTTTAGCCTCTAATTCTTACCCCTAATTATTAATCTCTTTAAGATCTAATGGTTTTATTCTATAAGGTGGTCTAGAAACTGGCATAGCCCTAGGTACCAATTAGATGGAAAACTTAATTTCTCTTTTAGGTGTTAACCTTTAAAACTCATCAGGAATCATGTCCTGAAATCAATCCACTACAGGAGGTAAGACATACTGATCCTCTCACCCATAATATAGAATAATAATTAAAACCTATATTGTGAAATACCCTAGCTACCGATGAACTGGCCATGTATGGACTTTTGGGATATCTCATTCTCAGTGATGAACATATATGTCACCCTCAAGAGACATGGATGTTACCCTTTTATGGTAATAGTCAATGTGATCCTAGTATGAAACTAACTAGTCCATACCCAATATAAAAGTAAACCCTATAATCTCAAGCACAAAAAAAATCCAAAGGAAACGGTACCCTCCAATCTCAAGGGAGCACTCCTTATAATGATAGATACCCTTTGATCATACCTCTAACGACATTTAAATTGATATAACCCTATACAATAACTCCAACACTAAACCTAAACCATTAAAAAACTAAGATAATATAAAATAATATTAATCCATTAAATCAAATAAATAACTACAAAGTACATAATTCATAAGAATCATACCTCAGACAGTTGATGGACCATCCTCATTACCAGTGGGTGAAAAATGAACTGCATGCAGCTGACCTATCCATATACCTTGGGATCCTGTCCGAGTCTCATGTGTTTTACTACTATGATGATATGGAGAATCCTATCCTAGATCACCTCTTCCCCCATCCCAACTGGTATGGCTGGTAGAACTCTAACTTCCAGACTAATACAGGGTAAAAGATACCCTACTGGTGCTCTGTATCAGCCTACGTCCCCATCTTCCAAGGATTCCTATAGAACCTCTATATATTACCCATCCTTCCATAAGATTGAAACTCTATTGATGGTTAAAGACACTGACCTTGTATCTGACTGGTATTTCCACACTAATAATAGACCAATTGATCACTTTCCTAAGAGTCTACCCCTCTCCCCTGGTTGCTCTTCCCACCACTACCATGGAAAATGTTCTCATAATGAAACTTCTTAATATCTAAGGAAAAAACAACAAATAACCTAATTGAAACTATATTCCCACCTCTAGATACCTCCTTTAGATTTTTATCAGAGATGGGATCCTAATTTACCTAAGACTTGACCACACACCTGAGTCCATCCTGAAAACGCATCAGCCTAGCCACCACATCTCCTATCAATGTCAGAAAAAATAGCATAATTTAGTGAATCATCCAATATAATCCATTATCAAAATATTCCACTAAGTCAAATTCATAAACTCTACAAATATTTCCTATATCAGGGTATCTGGGTAAAAGTGTTCCAAGAACTTATCCTAGAAGTCCTTCCAAGACATCCCCTCAAGATAACCATCATGGACTTGAATATCCAACCATAATTTCACTAGAAATCATAATATATAAGCCTCCAAATTAACCCTCACATATATATAATCCTCTATGTAATCTAGAATCTTTAGGATATACTCAATCTATAACTCAACCGCCTCAGGCCCACCCTATCCAGTGAATGTCAGAGGATGGTGCAGTTGGAAATCCTTAGTCAGATAAAACATATTTGGTACATCACACACTAGATATCTCTCCATAAACTACATAACATGATTTAAATTCACACAGAAATACTCTTATTCCCTATCACCTAGAACAAATGGGAGATTTAGTCCTGCTACTAGAGGTACATTCTCAACAATGTCCTCATCTTGACCTACTAAAAAACTTCACCACTGACACATCCTTCTATAATTCCAAACTCATGTTTTAGGGAAAAAACATATAATTGAACAGTAGCACAAAAGAGGGGTCATAACTAGCCATAAACAATCTACTTCACATACACTATCCCAACAGTCATAACCAAAACACTACCATTATACCCAACCATCCCTATCCATGGCCACATGACAACTTAGGGTAAAGTAATCTTCCAAGTTACAATCTTTACATTTAACACCTTTCTAAAAGAATGATTAATCATCTTTCAATTTAAAATAGTAACAAACTATTTATTAGAAACTTTTTATTTAGAAACAAAAACAATATAGAAAATCATTTTATTTCCAACAACCCATTTTTTTTATTTCAACCAATAAACTATAACATACTTTTCAATGTTTGACTGACATGATGTATGTCACATAAACCTCTAAGTTCCGGAAATGATGCATGTATAAAAAATCTCATTCCATACCAACCCATGGATAAAATATTATAAAATAGAAACATCACACAATAAGTGAACCATCCATGGTGAAATAAGATCCAACTATAACAAGCGAACTACAAGTACAACAATCCCATCCATGAAAACTTGGGTCCCCCCACATGGGTTAGATACTTCCATGCATGAGCTAATTTAAAATGCCCCATACATAATAGTATCATATTTACCTATCCCTAATAGTAAAGTAATAGGAAAATAACTGATGATTTGATACCATTTTGTAACATCTTGGCCCAGATCACTTTGACTAGTAGTTGAACTGGTTCATCAACTGACCTCAGGCACACCTCCCCATCTGATAGAGGCTAACGACTAGTAGTGAGGGTATAATGAAAAATTTAAGGAGATATAACCCCTTTATAAGAGAAAAAAATAATAGAAAAAATAATAAAACAATAAGAAACAATAACCACACATCACATATCAAATTATAAAACTGGTAAAGTGCCTGTAATCCAATAAAGTAAACATGTCATAATAGTGTCATGTGTTAAAAGAAAATCCAAAATAAAGACAAAAATGACAATACAAAAATTGGGTCCCAATATCAAGACTAGTCCCCTTATCCATGATTCATCCCAAGTACCAAATCAACCATCTATTATAGGACCTTTTCCCTTAGAAATGCTTGTATCCATGATGTTGGATTAGGTACCAACGATGACCCAACCGGGGTGTCAGTACAACTTAGTAGGTCACCACAAATGGTGTATATAGAAATATATAGTCTAAAAAATAGTGTATGTATATGTGAAAGATAATAATAGATAGGGAAATAAATGAAAACATGTTTTAAATAAATAAATAGTTTCCAATTAACCACTCTGGACCTCGAGTTCCCAAGTGACACTCGGGCCAACCAAACCTGCCTCAACCCATGCCGATCATTTAAACCATACACCACAAGGGTTAAATAATTTAAATGAATGAAAGGGATTTCATCACTTATTTATAACTATGTATAAAAGATCATCAATCCAAGTACCTATACCATGTAAAAATCCATTGGTGCCTAAATCATCGAGATGACGCCTAAATAAGGGATACAAAGCACTATGTCCTTCATTTAAAAAAAAGGATGCGGAGTGTCATGTTCAAGGATATGAAGAATCATGTACAATATCCTTACTCATGGGTATGTATCACCAGGTCCAACATCTTTAACCATCCCATCAATAACCAATTTCCAAGGTCCAACATACTTGACCTTTTAACACACCGTGATAATAAGGGTGCACCTTTTTCAACATTCATCATTCCATATGGTATATTATATTCAGAACCTTTAACCCAATTACATAATTCAACAATCACATAATTTATTCATATATCACATCCATTAAAT
This sequence comes from Viscum album, assembly GCA_963277665.1. NCBI lineage: Eukaryota > Viridiplantae > Streptophyta > Magnoliopsida > Santalales > Viscaceae > Viscum > Viscum album. The sequence continues at coordinate 332,639,793 of OY728129.1, read as the reverse complement.
TTTCTTTAAAAACATTTAACAATTTTAACATTCCCCTTTAACCATTTACCATTTCGTCCCTTTCACATCATAAAACATTTAATTCCCAAGTTAATCTAAAAAACCAATTATGCCATGATAAAAATCCAAATAACAATTATAACTAGGTTAAACTCATAAAACCCATATTCTATAATTTAAAACCCCTTTATACCATTTCCAAGTAATTTTCACACCACATGGGTGGCCTTAGGTCCAGTCTCATAGCTATCAACAGACCCAATGAGGTCTGTGGAGGGTTTAACACATCATTTAAAGCCCCAAATAATTTTTCTTAATCAAGGAAACCAATGATCAACATGTAAAAAGAATATCACAAAACACATACACATGAATAAATATCAAGACTATGGGAAATTACTTATAGACTACCTACCTTCTTCTCACAGACAACCACTTGTCTAACCCAAGACTTTGATTGAAGATAAAATACCCTCAACCAAAAAAGAATATAACTAACTGGAAATATGTCTTATGAGACTTAGAATAAGAGGGACAACCAAGCAGTGAATATTTCAGATAATAGAAAGAAATAGACTCCTAGAATTAGATGGGAATTTTAATAGCAAGAAATGACATTTCAAACACCCTATAAGGGAAGAATATACACCATTGGAAGAGGAGAATAAGTTTGGGTAACAACTTAGGTTTTTGGGAGTGAAATAGGGGAGAAAATAAAGTGATATGGATATAATACTAGGAGGGGAAAATAGTAAAATTTGTACTTTTAATGAAGTGCATGGTTTTCCAAACTCTATGCCAACTATGAGATCTCCTTGATCCAAGGAATAAACATGTTGTATGATCTTATGGGCCACCCAAAATATTTTAAAAACCATTAGAAATAAATTTGAATGGATCTAGAACCAAGTCACATATTTTCTAGGAATCCTCACATGGTTTTTAAAACCATTCTTCCCCTTAATTTTTTTTTCATGATCTTGGTGCACGGTTAGCACTAATCGTGGGATAATCGTGCGCCATGTTAAATAAGTCCCATTTTCCATAATTTTAACATCCTAAACCCACAAAAACTATTTGATAAAGTAGGGATAAAAGTTCATGAATACTATGTGAGTTTTTAGTGTTGAGAAATATGAAGATCCCGATACATTGTAGTATCATGGAGATAGAAAGAGATCCAAGTTGAGAGTTATTCAAGGAGAAAGAAACCTTCTTTGACCAAGTGTTCGAGTTAATGAGAAGTATCATATTAGTGAAGATCTAGAGTGAGTGTTGGAGACCAATAATAATGATCATAACTATCAGCTGATGAATTTATTATAGGTGGTATACATGATAAGACCAATGGATTCAATTTGTTCATGGAGTAAGATCAACATCAAGTGGTATAGAAGTATCCTAAAGAAGAAGGAGGTATTTCTCATTTTGGATCATACCTTGTAGTGAGAATCTTTACTATATAATTAGACTCTATAGTAGGAGAAATGTGGGACTATATGCTAATAGAACTAGGTTGGTTCTTTGTGTAACCACTTGAAAATATAGTAAATGAATCCATGATTGAAGGTTCTAACCAATCATGACAAGGAGTAGGATTTTTTAGTCAAACCTTGTAAATTATTAAGTGTTGTGAATTATTTATTTCATTTTCATATGAGGTGATGGTATCTAATTATAAATGATAGGATCACAACTTTAACCATACTAAGAATTTGAATTGAAAATGATAATTCATAAAAGAGACCACAAATTCACCCCTAGCGGTTCAGCTGAACCTAGTCTTTACAAGTGTATTAGAGATAATACATGTTACCTATAAAAGATCCAATAAGTCGATGAGTATGGAGAATTAAAATTATGTTAACAACTAAGTCATCCCTACTTTTAATGGAAAGAACTACCACAGTCGGAGGAATATGATACTACCATACCTTCTATCACTTAGCCTAGAGATAAAAGAGATTTCAATAATTGGTTTTCCATATATTCTTTTGGAATCCACAAGGTATTTATCTAAAAAGATAAATTTGGAAGTTGATAGAAAATATAATAATTCCAATTTGATGTCTCTCTTATAAAAGGTATACACAAAGGTTATGGAAATTAAACTACTATGAGACTAAATAAAGAGTAGTTATGAAGGTAATATAAAAGTAAAGGATTCCAAACTAAAAATATGGATATAATACCCAAGATTCAATTATATTAAGTGAAAATTATATTTTAATAAAAATATAATAAAATTAAAATTTTAATATTTCATGGGAAAAAATTATAATTTGATAAGATGAATATCAATTTTGAACTTACTTGGTCAAAATATGCATAAAATGAATTTTCAAAAATTTCCCTTAGAAATAAGATTTTATGAATAATTTAAAATGCAGTCTAAAAATATTACTCCTTTAATTTATAATAATATATTTTAGTATGTATAATTAACCATGTATTGTCTATTAATTTGATATAAATAAAGATTAGATCATTTGGTGGTAAGAAGGGATATTTTTCAAAAAAATGATTTAAAAAAAGAATAATGTATTTCAATTTTAATTAATTTAAACAATATTTAATGATGAATGATTTAAATAAAATTTATAGATTATATATCTAAATATATGAATTTAAATCTATAAAATGATTATTTCTAGTCACATAGTTAATGTAATATCATCTTATGCTTGAGAAATGAATTTCTTGAAAAACTACTTTCCAACATGTTTTATGGGTTTATTTTTAAATTAAATTATGCCACTTCTATGAATTGAATTTTATAAAATGTATTCCATATTTTGAATAAGAATTTTAATTTTTTTAATAATTCCACTATTATTTTTGTTTATAATGAATAGTAAAATAGTGAAAATTTGTCACCATGGTTAAGGTTAAAACGAGTTTACCGAGGGGTTAACCAAAAAAGATAAGGGTTAAAATGAAATATAAACTTGGTGAAACCCCATTTTTTGGTTTTATTTCTACCTTAAACTTATCATACTAAAATATGATCCATTTTGGAGACATTTTTCCAAGAAAGTGACTTAACATTATTTTAAAACTTTGAAAAATTACAAGTTTGCTACTCACCTAAATTATAAAAGGGCACTTGACAACCCACGAATGGTTCACATGCTTTAGCGAATTGTGGCCAAAGTCACCCCAATATGGTTTTACTGTCCGAAACTATACTGGAAAACAAGGAAAAAAAATGGAATTTCTCTAAAATGTGGCTTCCAAGGCTACTTACTGGTTTCAAGACAAGGCCACTTTGGGGACCTCTGTCTCCTTTGGAAGGAAAACTTCAACGTCAAATTTTTTTCCTTCTCCTCGCACCACGTGGAAGAAACTATTCAGAAGGACCATAACCCACCCTAGACCTTTGTAGGATTCTATGTCTGGTCATCCAATAGTGACAAGGTGAAGTCATGGGACCTTCTCGACAAGCTGTGACATGAATTCCTGAGCCCTATTCTTTTCGGAGGGGTCTTCAATGAGATTATATTCCACAAGGAAAAAAGGGGCGGAATCATCCGACCCTCAACTTCGATGTCAAATTTCAAGGACGCGGTCACTAGGGAAGACCTCGTCGATCTGGGGTATGAAGGTAATCCTTTCACATGGTTCCACAGTAATTCAGAAGGCACCCACATTGCTGAGCATCTGGATAGATTTCTAGGCTCAACTAATTGGATGGATCTCTTTGGCATGTTCCATATTGGCCACATTATGCTCAACTGTTCGTACCACTATCCTATTTTTATTGATTGCACACAAGGTGAACGCAAGAGACAATTCAACAGACCCTTCAGATTTGAGAGTTTCTGGTTTAAAGACTAGGAATGAGAAGAGGTTATACGATCAAGATGGAAAGGTACTCACGAGGATGTTAGTAGAAATCTCCAAAATGTTGCATCCGATCTGAGGTCTTGGAGCAACAAAAAATTCCGCCACCCCGATTGGCACTGTGGTGTCCTTGAAAAGAAACTCCACAACCTTCTTAAGCAACCCACATCCAATTGCAATATCTCTAAGATTGGTGATATGCAAAGAGAATTGGACATGGCCCTGCGTGTTAAGGAAAGTTTCTGGGATATGCGGGAATGATACACTCAAATTAAATAAGGGGATTCCAATACCATATATTTTCACTAGAAAGCATCAGGAAGGTGTCGGAAAACCGCTATCACTTGCATCTCACAACCTGACAGAAACAAAGTTTATGACATCATTGGAATCCACAAGGCCTTGACAGACTATTTCCAGAACCTCTTCTCTACAGGAACCTCTATCATATCTACTAATATGGAAGAGTGTATCAGACCTGTGATCACCGAAGAGATCAATAGGAATCTTATCAAAGATGTGACGGATGAAGAGATATGCCTAGCTCTGAAACACATTCATCCCACTAAGGCCCCAGGACCGGACGAGTTCCATGCCCTATTTTTTAAACAATACTGACACATTATCGGTCTCGAAATTTGAAAAATGATAAAAAATATCTTGGTTGGGAATACTAGCATTGCCTTCATCAATGAAACAGTCCTCTTCCTCATTCCAAAAATCAAGAAACCTCTGGTGATCCCTGATTTTAGACCCATCAGTCTCTGCAATGTCTCTTACAAGATCTTCTCAAAGATCCTTGTCAATCGGCTGCGACCTTGGCTTCCTGATATTATCTCTGAAAACCAGAGCGCTTTTGTGACCAAGATACTGATCACTGATAATGCTATTGTAGCCTGCGAAGTGTTCTATTCTATGAAATCACGCTCCACCGTGAAAAGAGGAACCATGGCCTAGAAACTGGATATGATTAAGGCCTACGACAAAGTGGAATGACACTTCCTCAGAGTCGTGATACTGAAAATGAGCTTTTGCGATAAATGGACTGATATGCTCATGAACTGTATCTCGACCGTATCCTTCAGAATCAAGGTCAATGGGGAACTTACCAGAGGATTCACCCCATCCCGGGGCCTATTCCAGGGAGATACCCTCTACCCTTTTCTTTTTATTTTGGTGGCTAATGTTTTATCTCACCTTATTTCCAGGGTTGCATCCTCTAATTCTATTCATGGGGATAAGGTTTGTTGTGTTAGTCCACTAGTGTCACAGCTCTTTTTTGCCGATGACTACCTCCTTTTTTCCAGAGCAACAATTAATGAATTCCGGGTGGTCAGCCAAGCAATCCATCAGTACGAGAGGGCATCTGTCCAGTCAATCAATCATGGAAAATCTGAAATCTCCTTCAGCACAGGGGTGCCCCTTCCCAAGAGAGATAAACTATGAGCATCTACAGGAATCCATCTAGTTGAAAAACACTAGAAGTATCTCGGGCTACCCATAGTGATTGGGCGGTCCAAAAAAGAAATCGTCGCATCTCTGGTGGACAGGATTGATAAAAAAATTCAAGGATGGACCCCGAAAGGAATTTCCAAAGATGGAAAAGAGACCCTCATTAAAGCTATCATAAAATATATACCCAGCTATTTTATGTCCCTGTTTAAGCTCCCAAAGTCCATCTTCAACCAGATCCATACACGCACTTCCAACTTCTATTGGGGGAAGAACGATGTAAGGAATAGACAACACTGGATGTCTTGAGAGAAACTCTGCAAACTTAAAACAGAGGGAGGGATGGGATTCCAGAACCTTACTCTCTTCAATGAAGCACTATTGGCCAAGAAAGGATAGCACCTTATTAACTGCCCATTATCCCTTTGAGCATGGGTTCTTCATGCCAAGTACTTCCCCACACGGACTTCCTTGCTTCCTCTCTTGGCCCTCTCCCTATCTTCCTCTCGAGAAGCATTTGGGGGGCTCGAAATCTTTTGGAAAAAGGGCTAGGCTTGAGGATTGGGACTGGATCACCTGTCAATATCTGGAATGATCCCTGGATGATCAATAAGGAAGGCACGAGGGCCACATCCCCCACCCAACCAGGTCTTGAAGATTCCACTGTCAGCTTCCTCCTTTCTGACCAGGGACCGAGGTGGTTTTTGGAAAATATTCATGATTGTTTTAATGAAAGAGACCAAATAATTATACTGAGCATTCCCAGGGTTTTGGACGCAGAACCAGAACTTCTCTTCTGGATCAATGACATATCAGGTGAGTATACGGTGAGATCCGGGTATAGATTCGCTCTTGGAAACCACTCAGTCGGCCAGGTGGAGGGACCATGGAAATCTATTTGGATGCTAAACATCTTCCCAAAAGTACGCCAATTTTGGTGGCAGGTGTGAACGGGTACCCTCCCAACTATGAGCCTTCTCATTTACCGACATTTGGCTAGTGCCTATTTCTACCCTTTTTTCCCGCATATTCCAGAAACCCCTTTGCACGCCATCATTCACTGCCCAGAAGCTAGGGAAATTTGGAATAAATGGGGTCTGTCTCCAATCGCACCACTGGCCACGGTCTCCGACGTAATCAATCTTCTGATGCATTGGTGCTCCTCCCTCTCACCGGCTAACTCAGGCTCACTTTGCACCCTGGCCTGAATCATTTTTGTTCGGCGTAACGATGCTATTTTTCATCACATTCATAAACCTCACTATTTCTGGATTGAACGGGCCACCTTATGGATTGAGGGCTCGAAGGACCACAATGGACATTATACGCCAGGTGTTACCCCCTCACACCCCTCTCATTAGAATCCTCCAACGGAAGGGATTCTTAAGATCAACGTGGATGCATCTCTCCCCAAGTATAGGCTTGTTTCCCTTGACCTCCTGGCCCAAAACCATATGGGGAAAATCATTGCGTCAAAATACAAACCACACCATGCATTCTGGGAACCTGCAGTGGCTGAGGCCACTGCCATCCTTGCTGGTATGATGCTCGCTATGGACCATGGGTGGGTCGATATCAACATTGAGTCTGACTGCCTCACTGCAATCGACGCTATTAATCATAATGACGGCGGACTCCAGTCCTTTGGACTCATTATCAGAATAATTCTCACACTTCGCCAATGCTTCTCATTTTGAACCTTATCCTTCACCAAAAGGGAAGGAAACAGTGCGGACCATCAACTTGTTTCCTTAGGCCCATTCGATGCCAACCAACTCTGACTAGGCAATTTTCCTTCATGGCTTTGCACTTGTACGTCTGCTGACCTTCGTCATTAATGATATCTATCTTTTTTCAAAAAAAGGGGCACTTACTCCCCTTACTTATTCACACCTATTATTCCATTTAGGTAAAAAAACTCTAAAAAAATATCTCCAAAATATCCTTATATACATTACATAACTTCTATTCTTACCAAAATACCAAACCTAGGTTTCTTAATAAGATAACCAAAGGAGTTTTTTCTAATTGAAGGTAATAATCTTCACCAAGATTTTTTTTATTTCTTCTTGTACCACCTTCAATTTTGTGTTAATAGTTAAAATATTATAAAAAATTATCTAACATATACCAATATTTTATTATATTTATGGCATGATATTTATCCACATCCTTCTCCATCAAATAGGAAATAAAATAATCACTCGTGTGTATGAAGGACTACCACCTCTCGAACTAATGTATTTTTTTTCTATCACTGTCTAACAGTGATAGTAATAATGATGGAAATAATGAATATATATGATAATTATGACATAATATTTATTCTATAAAATAAATATATCATCCAATTCCTCACCCTTTCACTTATTAAGGAAATTATAATGTCACTCATGTGTACATAAGACCTACCATCTCCACAAAGCGATGTGATTCATTTTCCATGTCAAAATTTCAAGAATGATTCTAAAAATGAATCTAATGAATAAATATGATATTTATAACATTATTATAATTATATATATTATGTAACTATATCTTATTCATAATAATTAGAAATTTTGTAACGAAACATGCATGATAGAACGAAGTAGTTAACACCCGAAACAATGGTAATAATGAAATATTATTAGTGGAAGGGTGATAAGATATTATAAGAGGATCATATATGATACTATAAATATGAATTTACTTTTTTATAATTTAATAACATGTTTAAAACCATTATACATGAGGTTAAATAATTTTCAACAAAAGGGAATCACGATGTAAGGGATTTCGTCTCAAATTACACTCTATTGAGACATTTTTGTTATCATTCACATATTCACTTTTATGTGGTGTATATAACACCCATTTGATATATTTAACATTAATACCTATTTATTCAAGATGATAAATATTTTAATTCAATTTTATTATTTTAAGGGGTTATAATTTAAAAGTTACCAGAGGTAAGGAGTTATTTTACAATCTCACTTTTTGTTATTGCCTCAATTTTCAGTGAAGGAATATTATAATACATACTTCCTAAAAACCATCAATTTTATTATCCTATTGATATTTAAGGATTTTCCATATTTTCTTCCAAATTTTACTATCTTTTTCACTTGAATAAAAAAAATAAAAATTTAAAATACAAACCAATTTAATTTCTCTTTTAATCAGATATATTTTTATTTAATGTCCATATTTTTCAAAATTTAAAAATTTCCTTTTTATAAATCAATTGATTTATTAAGAAGATTTTATGTTATAATTGAATTTTTGAAATGTTTTAAAAGGAATATTTTTAATGTTTCCTTAAAGGCATGTTTTTGAATTTCTTTACAAAAAGTCAAAAGGAATTTTTTTAATGTATATAGTGTTAACATACTTCCCCACCGCCATAACCATTTTATGTTATTTGGATTATTCTACATATTTTTAATTTTTTATAAAGAAAAATCTTAATGAAGGATTATTTTAATATTTAACTTCCATTTTTTTTATTTTTCCAAAGTGCATGATTTTATTATAAAAACTATATTTTTGATGAACTGATGAACTTCCATTATCTTATATTAATTTTGTTGTTGTTGAATTTCTATTGAAACATTCCCTTTATTATTATCATTAGATGTTAAATTTATATTAAATAACCATATTATTTTTTTCATGAAAATGATTATTTTCTAAACTATATACCATTTTTACATACAATGTTTTATTATGAAACTTATTTGATTGAATGAGGAAAATATTGATAAATATATATTCTTTAATCAATATGGATATCCAATGATAAGGAATATTGTTTATAAATTTAATTGAGCATTAAATATATGAATCATGCATTAGATATACAGTGATGGGTGGATCCTAGTTATAGATAACGCCTCGATGATTGACATGTCTTAGGAGACAAATCAGTTTTCCAAATTAAATGTTCTTATAGTATATACCTACCCATCGATTAAACTATATTGTCACAAAGATTTGATAGTATAGATATCATGATGTATGAGATCATAATGTACAATATTATGCATTTTATTTATTGATAATTTAGTTATTATTATCTATGAGTGTAGCATCCCACCCTAGAAGCTACCAAGATATTTTCAGATATGATTGGACATATAACCTCAAGAACACCTCCCCATATGCTAGATGCTACTGACTAGCAGCGAGGGCCTAGGGTGTGTTCATGGGGATACTATGACCTCTTGATTAAAGTGTATAAAAGTAGTGAATAATAATGGAAAGCAATAAAAATATAAATAAATAAACCACAATGGAATAATAAACTATCCATATAATAAACAAGTGGAAGATAAATCAATATAAGATACAAAAATGATGATCATGACATGATTCTATACAAAAAGAGAAGTACACAGGATATAGGGGTACAAGAATATACAACATGATGAATAAAGAGACAAAAAGGCCAGAAGCTTCCTCAACTAGAATAATGAGAACATGCTTTGTCATCTTCTCCCATAATCTATCTTAGTACTGAAAATCAAACATCATAAGTTTGGTGCTTTCCTTTCTCTATCCCTACAGTCAAAATTTTGTTTAGGTACCGTAGGTGGCTTGAAAATGGTTTGATATATACTCAGTAGGACACCACTAATTCTATCTAGAACTATCCATTTTGTGAATATAAAATGAGTAGTGTGTAGGTAAATATAATGGTAAATAAATAAATAAGTAAAACACATATATTCGAGCTCCTCATCGGATACCTGACCGATACTACCTTCTTCATCCTAATCCAGATATCTTTGAACCAAAGTCAACCTATACAGATATAGTATATAAGTGAAATGTATATAATTATATATATATAACTATTTTTACATATATATATGGATATATTATAAGTCCAAACGTATACATGTATGGAAAACATAACCAGTATGTCACAAAAGTCAAATGTAAACATGTACTGAACCTAAGCATGTTCTTTGATTTGGAAGAAATGCTATTAATTTATAAGAAAAGGAACCTTTAATTCTTAATAAAGAGGCATCTTGATCCTATTCAAGGTGATCCATAAGGAGGAACCCAAGTATCATTCTAGGAACACTTTAAGTATCTATGACTATAAGAGTCCATATAAGGTGATTCGTAAATGGAACACAAGTATCACTCTCAGCATGTTCTAAAGGAATAACCATCGAAGCCTGTCAAAGGTATTCCATACAGGTAACCAAGTATCGCTCGTGGAATGGTAATAAAAATATTTTCCACCATGTTCATCTAAGGTATTCCACTAGGTAATTGAGTATCACTCATAGGTAAAGTACATAAAGCATCCACCCAGTGAGTCCATCCAAGGTATTCCACCAGGGAACTAGGTACCGATCAGGGGTAAAATACATAAGATTTATTCTCTATGGTATTGTCCAAGGTATTCTATAAAAGAAACCAAGTATCGATCCTGATGTATTGGGATTTTTTTTTCAAAATATAATTTATAAATCTCGAGGAGCTCATCCAAGGCATCCTTAAGTTAAAACCCTTGCATCACATTTAGCTTTATATAAGGGGTATGGTTTTATTTAGAATGAAAAATAATACATTTTAATAAAATAATTAAATTCATTATAATGGGAATTTCACACACCTGGAATGGTGTTTTAAAAAAATTCAAGTCATGAGGCTCTTAGGACTTTAAGGAAGGAACACCCATATGGGTGGCTCACATCAGGGCGGTCACCCTATAAAGTTAATTCACGAGTTTCAAGGACTACATTAACTTTGGTAAAACCATTTTATTTAATTTAATTTATTAGAAATTTGGTAAGCATCGCCAGAGGAGTAAAATACATGGAACAAAAATGAATGATAAATACAATAAGACTTTGAGGTAAAATAACTTGACCACCTACATTTGGTTGGTTGGTGAAACCTCATTCGTTGTTGTCCTTTGAATCTAGCTAGAATGGTAGAAATAATAAAAATATATAAATTCCCTGAAAATAGGGCATATTATCTCACACCAAAATAGTATAGAAGACGAAAATAGAAACTAAGAAAAGAAGGAAACTGAATGAATCTCTTACTGGGAGGAATATAATGAGAAAAATGGGGGTTGATTCCAAGCCTGGATGAGAGAGTTTATTTGAATCCTAACTTAGGAATGGAGAACTCCAATGGGAGAGGAAGCTACTGTATGTGGGATGAGAAGGAAAAAAAGTGGAGAATTTAAAAAAATGTGTGGAAAATTATCATTTACCCACTTTTTAAAGGTTTCATAGTTTGGCCACACATTTGTCCAAATCATGCAGCAACCATGAGACAACCGCTACCCTAAGACACCCCTCACATGCATAGGAACATAGTTAGGATAATCATGTGCAACATGTGAAAGAATCCTTTATCTCTTACTTGATACAAGTTGCATGACCATGCGGCCTGAAGGTTCTGGACGCAGCGGAAGCATGTGGGTGGATGTACCCACTTGGATTTTTGTCATTAGCAATGATCAATCCGGGATCAATACGATGATAAACGCCAGTCTCCACGGATCGAATCACAGAAAAAGACAAAGAAGATGGTTTGTCCTGGAACCACAAACAAGCATCGTTACAGGTTGATCATAATTAATTTAATTAATTATAAAGAAATACCTTTTGGGTGTTCTTTCTTCATTGATGTTCTTAATCATGTTGTCGATGTGATCCGTCGTTGCATCGCAGAAGACAAGTGTAGACTCCCTCTAGTGGTGATCCACATGTGTACCTCGTATCTATGGACATCGCGAAAGGATTCTCCGGGTGCTAGCGTGTAGAAGCCTTTACTTGCGTTGTCCACCTTATATTGTCTTGATCTGATGGAAGAGGATCTCTCTCGGTCTTGAGAGCGTTCTTGGAGGAAGAGGTTCTTTCAGCCTTGAAATAATTCTCCAGAGATGTTGTGCACAACGATTCTATTGTGTAGGAAAAGAGTTAGGGTTGTGAGGATATTTATAATCGAGTTTGAGGTTGTAGATTTATGACAATAAATAAACACGTTACGCGTTTCATTTATTTAATTAACTCTTATTGAAAACCTCCATGTCGAATAATTAATTCCTTGACATGCGCTCATGCTGATTATAATAAATATCATTTAATAAAACGATATTATATCCTCAAAATCCCGACTGAAAAAACTACATGGCGTGTAATAATAAATACACGGCGTGTACTTGTTTTTCATTGAAAACTACACGGCGTGTACATTAAATGTACACGACGTGTATATCTTGTTTTCATTTATTCATTTCCATTCCAAAATAAAACTACAAGGTGTGTACATTTAATAATACACGACATGTACTTGTTTTATTTTATTTTTCCTCCATCATTTAAAACAACTTAGGCTTCCATTAATAATTATTAAACCACGTACGAGAATAATATTTATTCAAATTGAGATACTTGGATACACTTAGTGTGTGACCCTCTAGGCCTCTTTCTCGTTGGCATTAGGCGGGCTTGCCTAAAGTCCAAGATTACTGTCTAACAACGGGTCAAGGCACCCAAGAGAAAGAAGTTGACGCCACATTGACGTATAACCTCATACGAACACTTACTATGTAATTTAATCCCTTTGTCTCAATATCTCATCAAACAGGTTTCATGGAAGTGTCATAAACCTATATGCTTGATCTATCGTTCTTTGACTACCTGAAATAAACTCATCGTTTACACCATGGACATGGAATTTAATGCGACAGTTCTATTTCAATCAAAGGGATGAGATATCAACTTTCATAAATAGAATGGACAAATCCTTCACCGACTTATCCATTAACAAAATTTCACTCGTGACGCACCCAACGTACCCTACTTTCCGCCAACTATCTGCGTGACGGTTTTCGTCGGTAAATCTAAGTGTGTGAGTCATGACATGAGTTAATGATAATCTTCCAGTCTAAGGACCATTACACACACTCGCAGATAGCAATATCCGATGACACCAAGACATGCAGAATTACTACTGGTGGGTCTGTTCTCATAATCTTCCATCTTGGATATTACCAAGTGAGAACTCCATGAGAGAGAGTCTCATCTTCTTACGAGTACTCTCACATGACGGTCTGTATACTATGTGTCCTATCATAGTATGTCATCCAACCGTAAAACTTTATTTAAGAATATTGTTATAGAATTTCAAGGTTCTCATCATAGCGGGGATCTTCTATGACCTTATTAATGCAACAAATATTCCAGGACATTATTATATTATAGTCATGAAAAATAATGAAAAATATATAATAAGTTAACATTCATGTAATCAAAGTACAAAAAAGTTGGTTCTGAGGACACCAACCCTTACAAACTCCCACTTGGACTAGAGCCAACTGCCTACAACTTTTAGTCTGCTAGACCTCACATGATGATCATGTTTCTACTGAGTCAAGTCTTTATTTAATGGGTCCTCCACGTTGTCTTCCATTGAAATACTGCTCACTGCAACTTCACCTCTCTGAGAAAAATCCCTCAAGAGATGATACATCCGAAGTATGTGCTTTGTCCGCTGATGTGACCTTGGCTCTTTTGCAAGTTCCATCACTACAGTATTATCACAATAGAGTGTGATAAGATCTTTACTTCTCCGTACAACATCCAGCTCTTGGAAAAAGCTTCGCATACATACTTCTTCTTTAGCTGCCTCAGAAGCTGCGATATACTCAGACTCCGCTGTAGAATCTGCCACCACATTTTGTTTTGAGATCTTCCAGCTCACTGCACCTCCATTCAAACTGAATATGTATCCAGTCTACGACTTCATGTCATCTTGATCAGTCTGGAAACTAGCATCTACTTGTCCTCTGATGACTAGTTCCTCATCTCCTCCATAAACCAGGAACATATCCTTAGTACGCCTCAAATACTCAAGGATAGTCTTGACTGCCATCCAATGGTGGTCTCCTGGATCAGCTTGATATCTGCCTACCACACTTAATGCATAAGCAACATCTAGCCTCGTACATAGCATAGCATACATGACTGACCCAATTGCGGATGCGTAAGGGATCCTTGACATCCTCTTTCTTTCCTCATGTGTCTGAGGACACATTTTCTTGGAAAGATGAATGCCATGTGACACTGGCAACAATCCCCTCTTGGACTATTCCATACTGAATCTCTTCAGTATCTTGTTAATGTATGTACTTTGACTCAGGCCCAGTATTCTCTTGGATCTATCACGATTGATCTTGATCCCAAGAATATATTCCGCCTCACCCAAGTCTTTCATGGAGAAGCATTTATGCAACCATTCCTTAACTGACTGTAAGACAGGTACTTCGTTTCCAATTAGCAATATGTCATCAACATATACTATTAGGAAAATGACTGCACTTCCACTAAACCTTTTGTAGACACAAGTCTCACATTCATTCTTAACAAAGCCAAATTTTGTAACAGCTTCATCAAAACGAATGTTCCATGACCTTGATGCTTTCTTTAATCCATAAATGGATTTCTACAACTTGCATACCTTGTTGGAATCCTTTAGAGTCACAAACCCTTCAGGTTGTGTCATGTAGACATCTTCCTGGAGGTTCCCGTTAAGGAAATATGTTTTAACATCCATTTTCCAAATTTCATAGTCATGGTAAGCATCAATGGCCAATAGGATTCAGATGGATTTCAGTATTGCAACCAGTGAAAAGGTTTCATCATAGTCAATTCCTTGACGTTGTCTAAAACCTTTTGCAACTAGTCGTGACTTATAGGTGCTGACTTGCCCCTCCATGTCCAGTTTCTTCTTGAATACCCATTTATTACCAATAGTCTTTACATCAACTGGAGGATCTACCAAAATTCAGACTTGGTTTTGGTACATGGAATCCATTTCTGAATTCATGGCTTCATTCCACTTGGCAACGTCTGTGCCTTCAACTGCTTCCTTGTAGGTAATATGATCATTATTGTCAACCAATAATGAGTCACCATCCTCAGTGACAAGAAAACCATATCGTTCTGGTTCTCTCACCTCTATCATGCTCCTACACAGTTCTTGTGTCTCTGGAACAGATTGTTCTTCCACAGGGCTTTGTGGAATCTGTTCTTGTACCAACTCATGTGTATCTTGAGCCTCGACTTCATCGAAGTCTATCTCACTCCCACTATCTCTTTTGGAGATGTGATCCCTCTCAAAGAATATGGCGTGTCTTGCCACTGTAACCTTTTTGTCTAAGGGGTTGTATAGGTAATATTCCCTTTTTTCCTTGGGATATCCTATAAAGATACACTTTGTGCCTCGGGGCACGAGTTTGTTACCTGAAGAGGACTTAAAAAATCCTTCTCTACCCCACACATGTAAATTCGAAAACATGGATTTGTGTCCACTCCATAACTCGTATGGAATACCATTTATCGATTTAGTTGGTACTTGGTTTAGTATGTGCACTGCAGTTTGTAATGCATATCCCCAAAAGGATAATGGAAGGCTCGCATGACTCATCATTGATCTCACCATGTCCAACAGGGTGCAGTTCCTCCTTTCACTTACACCATTCCACTACGGTGTGTATGGAGGAGTGATTTGAGATAGAATCCCAAACTCCCATAAGAAATCAATGAAGTCCTAATTAAGATATTCTCCTCCTCTGTCTGAGTGGAGTTTCTTAATCTTCTTACCAAGCTGGTTCTCAACTTCATTATTGTATTCTTTGAACTGATTAAAAGAATCTGACTTATACCTCATTAAATAGATATATCCTTATCTACTAAAATCATCAGTAAAAGTTATGAATTACGAGAACCCACCCCTTGCTTCAACTGGAAATGGTCCACACACATCTGTGTGAACTAATTCTAAAAGCTCTTTAGCTCTTTCACCTTTCCCACTAAATGGGGCTTTGGTCATTTTGCCTTGTAGACACGCATGACATACACCATGTGGTTTTAGTTCGAAAGAATCTAAATACCCATCTTGATGTAATTTTGTCAAATGTTTCTCATTGACATGACCTAGCCGGTGATGCCAAAGTTGGGTGTGTTATGAGTCATGTGAATTAACTTTGTTATCAATTGCCATTACTTGGTTTGGGTAGTCTAACACATAAAGGTCATTATATAAATGTTCCCTACCAAAACAAATGCTATCTTTATAAAAATATCAAAATCCACTTCCAAACTTGAAGTTGAATCCATCAATATCTAATCTGGATACTGAAATAATGTTTTTCGTTACAGAGGGTACATAGTAACATCCTTTCAAAACCAAGACCATCCCCGTAGGCAATGTGAGGTGGTAGTCCCCGACAACTACAGTAGCAAGTCTGGCTCTATTGGCTGCTCGTAGATGTACCTCCCCTCAATCAATCTTCCTGAATCTACTTGGTTCCTGTATTTGGATACAAATGTGAGCACCACAAGAAGTATCTAATACCCAATTAGTAGAAACAGATAGATTGAGTATGATAACAAACGCACCTGAATCTTCCCCTTGCTTCCTTGGCTGGGTGCATTTTTTCTTCCAGTGGCCCTTCTTGCCACATGCAAAACAAATAGCATCCTGTTCCTTTGCCTCCCCTTTGATCTTCCTTTTATTGGAAGGCCTTGAAGAATATTTGGGCTTAAATCTCTTCTCCTTCCCTTTCCTTTTATTCACCATGAGGACAGAAGTCTTTTCACGCTTCATGTCAGTGTCCACTTGGAAAATGAGGATGAGAAGATCAGACAGAGACTTCTCAATGTTGTTCATATTGAAGTTCACAACAAAGTTTGAGAATCTCTGGGGGAGTGATGCAAGAATGAGGTCGGTACCCAGTTCTTCGGGGAGTTTAAACCCTAGAACCTCCAAGTGCTCAATGTATCCAATGAGCTTGACTACATGAGGCCCAGCTGGGGTACCCTCTCCAAGCTTGCTCTGAAATAGAGCCTTGGAGATCTCAAACCTTCCCTGTCTTGATCTCTCCTGGTATAGACCATGGAGGTGCTCGAGCATGATATAGGCATCCATGTCTTCATGAGACTTCATGAGCTCACTAGACATCGATGATAACATCAAACATTGAACGTCGAGAGCGTCATTCAAATGTTGATCATAGACCAGGAAATCTTCATCACTCGCCCTTGGGGTAGGAGAATCTGGAAGTGAGGACTCCAGCACGTAAAAATTTTGTTCATGGCGCAGGATAACCCAAAGGCACCTAAACCATTCCTGAAAGTAACTGCCGGTGAGGATATTGTCTTTATCCAGTAATGATCGCAGAGAAAATGTGGTTGATGAGTTTGTCATTTCGATTCTACAAATTAAAAGAGCAGATTTATCAGTACCTTTTGATTACATTTTTATGAGAAATAATAAATTAATTAATTCTCCCACTATTTTATCAAGTCCCAATGGCCCTCACCATTGTACTCATAATGTCCAGTTGCTTTGAAATTCTAGTGGCAAGGATCCATATTTCCCTTCTCATAACCCCAACAAGGGTTGGTCAAGCTATTTTAAGGCATTTAGGTAGGCAGGTCTTTGCCAACTGTGAGCTTACAGTTCCTTGATCTGTTGAGTGGACTCCCCCGTCCTGAAATCCTGACTTGGATTTCCTCAACTCTTGCCTCCAATATTACACCAAGTCTAGCAAGGGATACTTCTCTTGATGTAATATGGTTAAGTCAACCCGAAACCTTTTATAAGGGATTCCTTTATAAAAGTAAGTTTCCCAGCAAGGGTTGGTCAAACACATATTTTTATTGAGTCTTGTCCTTAATCAGGTAACGGAAGGCTTGGTCTGACTTAATATGGTATTGAGGGATTTTATTCCTTTATGCGTAGTTTCGCATTATCACATGCTTGTTAATATTAAGTGATGTTTGCTTAAGTGATTAACCATGTTCTGATAATGTTTATCCATAGTCCAGTTTTTATTTTATTCCATCTTTGCATGCCTGTTCATTTTATTAATTATGTGATCGCGATAACACATACATAATAAATAAACCATGCCATCAGACAGAAATAAAATAAGATGGCATGATCATGAGCTTCTATTGGTTAGCTTATCTAGCGGTTTTGATAAGCTAACCCTGACTTAGGGAAAACACCTTGAACCTGTTGGTTCATGTTTTGCAGCTCCCACCTGTCCACCTTTGTATCTTCTTGCGTCAGTTTCGCCTCGGCTTCAGGATTTGAACCATCTCCTCTGTCTTGGGAGATCCTCTATTACATGGGTTTACATTAAAGAAACCATGGGCACACATGCCCTACATTTTATTGGAAGAAGGCTCGCAGGCCAACAAATTTAAATTATATAAATTTAAATGAAACCATACACATACAAAGGGTGTTTGTTCTAGCTCATGATCATCCACAGCATGCAATGACATTTACGCATATTTAGAATTCAAATTCTTTTAATCGCTCTTTCATTTAAGATAAGTCGCGCTCAAATTCAATTAATTTTGATCTTATAATTAATCAATTATTTATCTTAAATTCCTTTATAAATTTCCTTAAGATTCTTCTCATCCATATTCCTTGTATGGGTCTTTGGACATTGGAGGAAACCTAGTGAAATTCCATTTCTGGAAAGTACACGGCGCGTAGTTTATATTTACACGATGTGTATTTATTTTCACCTTGTTTCCAAAGTACACACCGGGGCTTTGTCGTGTTTTCTCTACTTTGGAAATTTTGGAGTACACGGCGTGTAGATGAATCATACACGGCGTGTACTTCCTTGTTACGCGGTAACTGGCTTGGCAATCCCGTGTACGCGGAACACAACTTCTCCTTGTACATGGTTTCACCTGGACCGGATCGGACTACACGGCTTGTTGTTCTAACATAGACGCCGTCTATTCCGGTTCCCACACGTCGTTCAATTCTGGTCAACACGGCCTGATTAATACTTAGGCATAATCAATTCACACGGTGTGGTTTGGCAGACCAGTACTGGTTCATTGAACCTAAGTATACGACATATAGTTTTAATTACACGCCATGTAATCCCGTGTTGTACAGAAAGAAAGAACGACTCCTCCGGATGAATTCCTTATTTTTATTTTAATAAAAATTAAAATTAAGAAGTCGTTTCTATGATATGAATCAAGAAACGAAGGAGGAAGAATAGATCTCGTTTATTCAGATTAATAGAATGATATATTTCGAATTGAATCAAATATAAATGCGTAAATTATCAACGAAAATTAAATAACTATAATCAATGTTGTAACCTCCATCTAATACCATTTGAAGGTTCCGGACGTAGCGGAAGTGCGTGGGTGGATGTGCCCACTTGGCCTTTTGTTATTAGCAATGATCAATCCGGGATCAATACGATGATAAAACGCCAGTCTCCACGGATCGAATCACAGAAAAAGACAAAGAAGATGGTTTGTCCCAGAACCACAAAAAAGGATCATTACAGGTTGATCATAATTAATTTAATTAATTATAAAGAAATACCTTTTGGGTGTTCTTTCTTCATTGATGTTCTTGATCACGTTGTCGATGTGATCCGTCGTTGCGTCGTAGAATCCAATTGTAGACTCCCTCTAGCGGTGATCCACACGTGTACCTCGTATCTCTGGACATCACCAAAGGATTCTACAGGTGCTAGAATGGAGAAGCCTTTTCTTGAGTTGTCCACCTTAGATCGTCTTGATCCGATAGAAGAGGATCTCTCTCGGTCTTGAGAGCGTTCTTGGAGGAATAGGTTCTTTCGACCTTGAAATAATTCTCCAGAGATGTTGTGCACAATGATTCTCTTGTGTAGGAAAAGAGTTGGGGTTGTGAGGATATTTATAATCGAGTTTGAGGTTGTAGAGTTATGAATATAAATAAACACGTTACGTGTTTCATTTATTTCATTAACTCTTATTGAAAACCCCCATGTCGAATAATTAATTCCTTGACATGCGCTCACGCTGATTATAAAAAATATAATTTAATAAAACAATATTATATCCTCAAAATCCCGACTGGAAAAACTACATTGCGTGTAATAATAAATACACGGCGTGTACTTGTTTTTCATTGAAAACTACACGGCGTGTACATTAAATGTACACGACATGTATATCTTGTTTTCATTTATTCATTTCCTTTCCAAAATAAAACTACACGGCGTGTACATTTAATAATACACGGTGTGTACTTGTTTTATTTTATTTTTCCTCCATCATTTAAAACAACTTAGGCTTCCTTGAATAATTATTAAACCATGTATGGGAATAATATTTATTCAACTTGAGATACTTGGATACACTTAGTGTGTGACCCTCTAGGACTCTTTCTCGTTGGCATTAGGTGGGCTTGCCTAAAGTCCAAGATTACTGTATAGCAATGGGTCAAGGCACCCAAGAGAAAGAAGTTGACTCCGCATTGACTTATCACCTCATACGAACTCTTACTGTGTAATTTAATCCCTTTGTCTCAATATCTCATCAACTAGGTTTCATGGAAGTGTCATAAACCTATATGCTTGATCCTTCATTCTTTGACTACCTGAAATAAACTCGTTGTTTACACCATGGCCATGGAATTTAATGCGACAGTTCTATTTCAATCAAAGGGCCGAGATATAAACTTCCATAAATAGAAGGTAAAAATCCTTCATCGACTTATCCATTAACAACATGTCACTCGTGACGCACCCAACGTACCCTACTTTCCTCCAACCGTCTGCGTGATGGTTTTCGTCAGTAAATCTAAGTGCACGAGTCATGACATGAGTTAATGATAATCTTCCAGTCTAAGGACCATTACAAATGCTCGCAGATAGCAATATCCGATGACACCATGACATGCGAAATTAATACTGGCGGGTCTATTATCATAATCTCCCATCTTGGAGATTACCAAGTGCGAACTCCATGAGAGAGAGTCTCGTCTTCTTACGAGTACTCGCACATGACGGTCTGTATACTATGTGTCCTATCATAGTATGTCATCCAACAGTAGAAATTTATTTAAGAATATTGTTATAGCATTTCAAGGTTCTCATCATAGAGGGGATCTGCTATGACCTTATTAATGCAACAAATATTCCAGTACATTATTATATTATAGTCATGCAGAACAATGAACAATATATAATAAGTGAACATTCATGTAATCAAAGTAAAAAACAGTTGGTTCTGAGGACACCAACCCTTACACAGCTTGGGTCATATGTTTTAGTTAAACCGTGCAACCCCCTACTATGCACTAAAGCAACCCACATGTTTAAGTCACATGATTAGCAATAAACATGTGCTAACTATGTGACTCAATCTCCCTTTCAAAAATTTGGAGTTCCAGGTTCCAAATGTTCCCTAGACTCTCCTAAAACACTCCTTAGACCCTTGAGAAATTTACTAGCATAAAAAAGGTTTTTAATAGCAGATTAAGTTCCTCTACCTCTTCAAAAATCCAAGATGTTATAAACATCCCTCCTTAAAACAACTCATCCTTGAGTTTCCTTTCTGAGGGTGGTAAAAAATCATCTGAGAAAAGTTTGGGAAACTGAGAACATACATTAGCCTCTTTCTTCCATGTCCTATCCTTTATATGACCATACTACCATATCACCTATACAATAGGAACTAACCCACCTCAGATAGACTTTGTGCTCTGATCAATGATATGTACAATATGCTCCTCAAAGGACACATATTCCTCTAGCGCAATATCCTTAGTATAAAATGAATGATATGGGTTAGAGTAATAATGGTGATGTTGTGATACATAGAAGACGTTTTACATGGTCCAATATCTCTGAGGTAATGCCAAACGATAGGCTACCAGACCAACTCTATCTACAATCTCAAAAGGAAAAACATAACGAGGCAATAGATTTCCCTATATTTATATCTGTCTATGAACTAATCTTGGTGAAACCCATATAAATACCCATTGTCCCACCTCTAGTTATAGATTTCAGTGATAATGATCGGTATAAAACTTATTCCAAGACTGAGATATATCCCATAAACTTCTAAATCTACTAGACCTACTCTAAAGTATCCCGAACAAAACAAGATACCAGTAGTATTGCCTCACCTACATCTAACCAGTATAGGGGTGTGTGACATGACCTACCATATATGGACTTAAAGGGATCCATCTGAATCATTTCCTGAAAGATATTATTGTAGGAAAACTCAACAAGAGGTAGGTGTTTCTCCCATGAACATCCAAAATCTAGGACACATGCCTAGAAAATTCCTCTAACACCCATATCGTATTCTCAGACTAACCATTGGTTTGAGGGTGATATGATTTACTAAAGAGAACCTGTAAACCTAGTTTTTTTTGAATCCCTTTCTAGAACCATGACATAAACTAGGTATCCCTATCTGATACTATAGAACGAGGAACACCATGAAGGTGCACAATATCTCAAATTTAAATCCTCCGAAGTTCATTAACTGAGAAGGTCTATCAGATAGGTAGGAGGTGTGTGACCTTGGTTAACCTATTGATGATCACCCATACCATGTCACTACCTCCAGGAGATCTCAGAAATCCTGTCACAAAATCCATAGTGACGTCATCCTATTTCCACTCAAGAATGGATAGAGGTTGTAAAAGTCCAGTAGGCCACATGTTCTACACTTTCACCTATTAATAGGTGGATCATCATGTGATGAAACTTGTATTATG
Organism: Viscum album; assembly: GCA_963277665.1. Classification (NCBI taxonomy): domain Eukaryota; kingdom Viridiplantae; phylum Streptophyta; class Magnoliopsida; order Santalales; family Viscaceae; genus Viscum; species Viscum album. The sequence goes on along the minus strand of OY728129.1, from coordinate 332,616,915 downwards.
CCTATTTATACTCGTCCACCAATACTGACAATGTATGTCTCGATACATCTTGGTAAGCCTAGGGTGTACTGCCCAAATGGAGGCATGAGATTCTCACATTAACTCTTCCTATATGTTTCAAGGGACCTAAACACATCTGTTAAAGTAAATAATATCATCCTCATTGATAACCAAACCAGGTGGTGGTTCCTTACCCAAGACCCACTCTCTTAGGTCTAATCCCTCAGGATCTAAAGGTTGTCTCATTTTTAACCACTCTGAAAGATAGGATGTCACTACTAAAGATACTATAATAGTTTACTCATGACATTCTTGAACCTCTAAGAACATCTCGTTAAATAGTTCCATCAATTTCCACTCACAACTGGTCTCTTAAATGGATTATGTCTAAGTATTCTATCTTAGGCCATTATCCACTGCATTTCCCTTTCTGGTGGTATAAGGAAGTTCAAAGTTGAACAATTGAAGTTACTCAACCAAACCAACACTTCTTGAGGTTCAAGTCACACCATGTGGAAATATAATTGAGACTTTTATGTTCTATTTAAATGATAAAATATTTCCTTAATAGGTAATGACAATAATAGCATAAATAATGAATCACAATTTCCAGCTCAAGGTCATGCGTAGGTTAATTCCACTCATGAGGTCTCAGTTGGTGGGACCCATACACTACGACTCGATCTCCCTATATAATAACTACCCCAAGACTGATTCTTTACACATCACAATAAACTATATATCACATATCTAGATCTAGAACAATAAAGATAAATGCTAAATTCAGTCTCCCTTTTAACCCATGAAAGGCTTCTTCGTAGGCTTTAGACCATAAGAATTTCACACCCTTATTAATCAAGGCCATGAAAGTAACTGATAGGAATGAGAAGCCTTTAATTAAACACCTATAATAGAAAATAATCCCCAAGAAACTATATATTTCAAATAAATTCTTGGATTGTTCCCAGGAAACTACAATGCTTACCTAATATGGGACAAAAGACACTCCTATCTTTGAGATAATGTGAAGCAAGAACGAACCTTATCAATCCAAAAGTGGAATTTGGTGAGATTAGTATATAACTGGTGATCTCTCAGTGTATTTAGTATGGTCTCAAGATTTTTGACATGGTCATGTCTAGTATGAGAATATACCAAGACGTATTCCATGAAGACTACCACAAATGAATCGAAATATGGGTGAAAAAAATGATTTATTAGAGCCATGTAAACTTATAGTGAATTCATAAGGCTGGATGACATTACTAGATACTTGTACAATATTTATTTTCTATGGAATGCCATACGTGGTATGTATGATGGCCTAACATTCACCTGATGGCACCTCAAACTCAATCGATCTTATAGAAAATTATCTCTCATTGGAGTTGGTTGAAGAGGCCATCTATATGAGGTAATGGATACTAGTTCTTCACCATAAGTTATTTCAACTGATGGTAATAATTGAAAATCATAATGGTTCCATTCACCTTCTTGATGAATAGAATGTGTAAACATCATGGTGAAGTAATGGGTTGGATAAAACCCTTAGCCTCCAAGTCTTCTAACTACCTCTTGAGCTCTTGGAACTCAGTCGGCACCATCCTATAAAAAGGAATGGAAACTGATTCTTCTCCTAGCACTAGATCAATGGTAAAATCTACCTCTCTCGTAAGAGTTAAACCAAAAAATTCATCAGGGAATACATCCTAGTAACGATCCACCATGGGAGGGAATTCCGTACGCCACATTACTTGATCAATCATAAAGATACTAGTAATTTGGGCTATCTCTCTGCCCATACCATGATGCTCCAGTCTAGATCGACTTTCTTGGACATCCCATTAAACCTTATGAACATAGGTACTACCCTCAAGATATGTAAAATAAACCCTCTCATGATATAATTCAACAAGGGCATGGTATGGAACTAATCATTCCATATTGAGAATAACATTGAAGCCTATTATATCAAGGATAAAAATATTCTAGATGAATAGATATCCACCCACCTCAATAGATAAATCCCTACACTGGCATATACTCTCTGATCATGCTCCCATAGGAGTATCTAAGCTTATGATACTACAAAAGTACTCCTAATATTGGAAAAAGGGCTATTTGTGACGGTACATTTGTGACGAGTTCCCATCGAAAATTCTCTTTTGAAACAGGGTCCCATCGCAAATAGTATGTTGCGAAAAAGGGCATCACAAATATTACCTTTTATGATGGTCTGTCACAAAAAGTTATTATTTGTGATGGGCAGTGGTACTATTGCAAATAGGTTCGATGAGTTTTTTAAAAAACCTTTTGCGATGGGCCGACCACCAATCAAACATAATTTTCCCAATTTTTTAAAAACCTTTTGCGATAGACCGCCACAATTAGTATTTGCGATGACCCCGTCACAAATAGTGGGGAAATTAAAAAAACAAAAACAAAATAAAATAATATTAATAATAATATAATATTCATATAAATTAAATAATAATAATAATATTAGTACAATAAAATTATTTATAAAATAATAATAATAATAATATAATATTATTATAAATGAAATTATAATATTAATATTAGTAAAATAAAATTAATTATAAAATAATTTAATAATATAATAATAATATTATTAATATTAATGAAATAATAATAATAATAATAATAAAATAAAAACCTCAATATTCACAAAAACATAAAAATAAATTAATTAATAAAATAATAAATATAATAAAAAAATTAAATAAATAATAAAAACTGTAATATTCACAATAATATAAAAAATAACTATTTAAAACTTTAAATAATTAATATTACAAAAAAATTACATTCAAATGTTTCATTACAAAATAATAATACATCACTGAGGGGGAGGGTCGTCTGGAGGAACTAGAGGAGATGGTGGAGGGAACTCTATCCCTAAACTATGAGTCAGACATCACATGTACTCAATTTGCTCCTACTTTTGCTGGTGCCGCCATCGATTCATCTCATCTTGCATTTCCTGCTATTGCTACTGCTGTCGTAGGAACTTTTCATACTACTACTGCTGCCACTGATACATCTCCTCCTCTATACGCATAGTCTCTATAAGCTCATTATGAGCTCGCAACTGCTCCTGATACTGTGCATGAGATGATGATGACTCTCTGTGAGCTCCTCTCGAGCTGGATGTCGACATCATAGAGGTTTCATAAAACCCCCAGGGTTCAATCGAGAGCCGATACTAATAACTCGGCATTTATTGAAGGCATACTGGGTCGCCTGCATCCACGCTGCCTCATCAAATTGGGGGGCACTAGTCTGACCATTAGTCTCGGCCTGACTCTCACTATGTGTATGAGACGTCATGACCTCATATGACTCCTTCAATTGAAATTTAAAATTAAAATAGTTAAAATATTATTTGTAGTTATATTTAAAAATAAAAAAGAAATTATACTGACCACAATCTAATGCTGAAGAGCATGTCTAATCTCTCTAGTGTCTTGATCAATGTACATCCTCCTATAAACATCGTAATCCATAATATCAGGTTATGCAACTACCTATATGAATATAAAATAAACCATTTACATTTAAATTTATATACAATATTTAAAAAAATGTACTTACCATATGCTCCCTATGCATACTAAATGTATGACTACTAGCTCAATGTGTCATATCCTGCCTCCCCTGATTTTTTCGACATACTGATGATCTAGTCTAAAACCGCCTACTCAACTACTGTGTACATAATCCATAGTAAACCTAAGATGAAATATAATCAGGTCGGTGGACGCGACATGTCTCATCAAACTCTGTCACTCCTGCTTTATCCATTAATTTCCTTTTCAAATTGTGCAAAAAACTGAGAGTAACACAGACATATGGCTCCCTACCATGCCTTCCAGATAGCCTCACACATGATCTCATCAATGGGATACCATAAACCCTAAAAATAATTTATAATATCAAGTTATTAATTAAATTAATCTCAAAATAAATATTATTTATTTACGTACTATCCAATGATCGAACATGTGGTGCTGAACATCAATGGAAATCTGATCCCATGAAATCCATGCTTCAGAAAAATAATTGCGCAATATAGCACTCCCCTGTCCAACAACTATATGCATAAACTGTGAAAAAAAAACAATCAATCAAACAATTAGAATATAAATAAATTAATGAAAATAACTAAAATACGCATGTAAACATACCTATACATGCATGGATCAAACCCAAGACGCGAACATCAATCGGGGATAGGGTCAGGAATCATTATTTAGGAAAGGCCATGCCCCATCCAAGTGCTCCCTAGACCACCAGCAGTCTGAGGTTCAGATGGGCTGATATCTCGCTTGTCTAAAGGTAGATCAACCTCCTACAACAGATGATACAAATCCTCCTCCATCTGAAACATGAAATGACTATTGTTAGAAAACAGTTGAAAACAACTATTATATATATATATATATATATATTATGTGATTATAATTATCCTTTAACCGTGTCAATGTCTATCTTCATCCTCATCTCCGTAGCTTTCAATTTCAATGTCTTCATATTCCTCCTCAACATCATCAATTTCTATATTAGTTTCAGTTTCATCATATCTTGTAATTTCAAATTCAGTTGTAACATCATTAACATCATCATGACCATCAGCCCTTAACTGTGGGGTTTCATTGGTGATATTTGTGTCTCTTCATGAAAAAGATGGATTTAGAGAAGTCTCTTGAAAATTTTCAATTCCTTGCACTTCAGTGAAACCACATTCACTTTTAGTAAACTGATTCTCTCAAGATTTAATTTTTATTATGCTCCACTGATCACCCAAATCTCTTGAAGTAGCATAGTAATTTTCATAATAAATTTGATGTTTTTGATGAGATAATAAAAGTGGTTCATTTACTACAATAATAATTTTATATTTAATATCAATGATTCCATGGATCGGATGAACACACAAGCCCCTCTCAGTATCCAACCACTGACATTTAAACATTATTATGTAATTTTGTCCCAAATAACACAGTTCAATGATTTCTTTCAGCATGCCATAAAATTCAACTTCAGTTTCTCTATGATGAGATCCTCGGAAGAAAACACCACTATTGCTTGTTTTTTTATTCCCTATATGAATGTGTATGAAATCAAAAACCATTCACCACATATGAATTATAAGATTGGATAATTTTGGATGGTGGGTTACTCAATATATATAATTGATTATTAATTTTATCATCATGTTGAGATACTTTATGATTTGTAAAAAAATTATCACTAAAAAAAGTATTAAATTGATTTTTATGTGAAATAAAAAATAATTTATGTTACCAGTTTTTAAAACAATTAGGATTTTTTATGACGTTCTTTGAGAGAAGCTGTTGTAATTTTTGGAAACTGTTTCTTGATATGATTATCATATAACCTAAAAATAAAATAAGATTAAAGTACTATTAAAAAAATTCTATAATAAGTGATAGGATCACTCACAATAAAAATGGTTTCATTTCTTCATAGTTGAGCAGAATATATATATGATCTCTGTGATGTTCATCATCTAAAATCCATTATTCATGAACTCCACCGAATCCAAGTTTAAGATGATCTAAACTGATAATTTATTGCTCATGTCATCGTCAAAATTTCCCTCATTACATCCCATGCATTTTTTAAGGGATATTCATATTGAAAGTAATGAGAGCATAAAAAATAAATCTCCTCTTGCAAATAAGCTTATGAAATTGAGCCTTCAACCGATACTTTATTAATTACCTTTTTCTTCAATTTCTGCATGCATCTCTTGAATGGGTTCATCCATCAAAACTATACCGTACCTCCACATTTTGTTTCATACGTCAAATGTAATATCAAATTTTCCATTGAGTCAAAAAAAACTGATGAGAATATTTTTTCCAGTTTACATAAAATTAAAATGAAATCTTCTTGCAGTTTACTTACTTCATCATAGTCTATTGTTGACGCAAAAATGTCTCAAAAAAGACCTTTTTATTAGTGCATCCTAAATCATAGGATTTAACAAACCTTTTAATCCAATTGGTATAATTCTGTCCATTAAAACATGATAGTCATGACTTTTCAATCCGATAATATGACAATTTTTGACACATCAGTGCAAATTAGAAGCATAACCATATGGAAGTCTCAAATATGAAATCCACTGAAAAAATAATAAGTGAATTTCTTTAGACAGTGTATAATCTACTTTTGGCTTTATTAACTTTTGTGCTCTGACATTTTCAAACAGTTCATGTTCCGGTCATTTGAAAATTTGGGAAAGATCTAATCATGCCTTCACATTATCTTTGGTCTTACCTGGTTTATCCAAAACTATATGAAATAAATTATCAAAATAGTTCTTCTCAATATTCATCACATCCAAAATGTGATATACCAAAAAATCAAAACAATATGGAAAATCTCAAAAAATTCTCCATTTTATCCAATTGCGCTCTTTTCCAAACCCATCAATTTTTTATTGATTTATTGTTGGTCCAAATGTGATGAGAGGTAATGAAGAGACAATTGATTTTAACTCTATACATGAGATAATTGTTGGAGGCCCATCCTTTTCAACTTTTTCTTTTCTAAAATGATATTTGTTTTTTTCAAAAAGGATGATCAGTTAGAAGGAATCTATGATAACAGTCGAAAAATAAGGTTTTTTTCCATTGGAAAGCATAAACGATTTTCTGTCTCTCATAAAGTATGAAAATTATTTTTAACCATGTGTACTCCATCCAGATAACATTCTATATGTTGTGAATTCACTAATTTTCTACATCAGGGCAACTTTCAGTAAAAAGTTTTTTTTCATAGCAACATCATGTATATTGACACTATTACTCCACAGTGAATTTAACTCATCAATCAATAGTTTCAAATAAACATCAATATTCTTTTTTGGATGAACTGAAATTAATAAAGTTGAAAATATATATTTCTCCTTCATCAACATCCATGGAGGTAAATTTTATAGAGTTATAAAGATAGGCCAACATGAATAATAACTACCGTAAGAACCAAATGGATAGAAACTATCATTAGAAATACCCAATCACATGCTTCGGGTTTCTAAAGAAAAAGATGGATGCATTTGGTCAAAAAATTTTCACGAGTCACCATCAGAGGGATTATTTAATATTTTACTAGTTGAAATATTGGTTTTGTGCCATGACATCAACACTGCTATGTTCTGAGACATAAATAAACACTGCAATCTAGGTGTGAGTGGGAAATATCTCAATTTTTTTACAAGAATAAATCCAAACTTCCCTTCTTAAGCTTATTTATACCTAGATTGTCCACATGTAGGATAAATATACAATGAATAATTTTCACCATAATATAAGATACAGTCATTTGAAAATGTATGAATATTCTAATAACTAAGACCTAGATTATGAACCAGCCTCTTACTCTTATAAAAATTTATAGGAAACACACTTCCTTCAGGTAGCAGTGTTTTTAACAAAGAGAACATCTGATCAAAACAACTATTTAACATTTCATTATCTGATTTAATAGCCTTAAATTTAGAAAATGCTCCAAAAATTCTTATCTTGGAACCGGGATATAAGGCATCTTCAGTGGACCATAACAAATCATATAAATGAGTTGGTTTTAACTTTGGAATTTAATCAATATCATCCTAAGTTTTAGTTTTTTTGAGAATATAGACCTGCCACATCATGTACTAAATTTTGAGACTGTGCTATATCTAGAACTAAATTATTAGTATCTTCTTTAGAACTATGTTCTCCATGTTGATACGAAAAAACATAATCTGGTTGAAAATAAAAATGTAATAAACGACCTCTAATGTTTTCAAATGTGTCATATGTCCTCTTAGCACATTTTTTACAAGGACACTTAATTTTATTTTTTGAAACAAATTTTGGTTTTGATGATGCAAATGATAAGAAATATTGAACACCCTCAATATATATAGTATTTAAATCCGAACCATTTGGATTCCTACGCTGATTTATCCAAAAAAGGCTATCTAATAATGACTATTGTTGACTTCCTTATTTCATATTTTTCTAAAAAAATGAAATAATTAGTTATTTTGTATAATTAGATATAAGATAAACACTATCAAAAAAATATAAAACAATTAAATTCTATTTTCTATCAATTTATAATAATTTATATTAACTTATAGTTATTTATACTATTTTTTAATCTTTTATACTAATCTACAACCATTTATAAAAATTTATACTGATTACCACTAATTACTTTAAATTATAGGTATTTTGTACTAATTATTGTTAATTACCGACGACACAAATTGGAAGCAACTCTTTTTCCCGACGACTCATCCCCTTACAGATTTTTTCAACTAAAATCAGTATGAAAAGTCTACTCTGACGTATGAATATCCATTTTCTTATGCACGAGGATGGAGAGTAGGGAGGCATCGTCGTGCTGCTCTCCGTGCTCGTGCATATGAAAATTGATTTCTGTACATCAAAGCATACTTTTCATAGTGATTTGAGTTGGATAATTTTCAAGGAGACGAGACGTTGGAAAAAAAAAGCCTCTTTTGTTTGACGACTCGCCTCCTTGAAACCTCTCTAACTTAAATCACTACAAAAAATCTGCTCTGAAATACTTCAGAGCAGAATTTTTCTACTAATTTCAGTGGGAGAAAGTTGGAAGGAGCTGAGGCATCGATCAAAAGGAATGTCGCTAATCCTTTGGAAATTTTGTCAGTTTATCACAATGTAATCAAATTTATTTCAATTTATTACCAATTAATCCTAATTAATTTTAATTAATCCTAATTAAACTTAATTATTACTAATTAATCCAAATTATTACTAATTAATCCTAATTAATCCTAGTCACTCCAAATTATTACTAATTATTCCTAATTAATTCTAATTATTCCTAATCATTCTTAATCATTTCTAATCATTCATAATCATTTCTGATCATTCCCATTCATTCCTAATTATTCATAATCATTCCTAATTATTTCTAATTATTCCTTATTATTACTAATTATTCTTAATTATTCCTAATTAATCCTAATTATTTCTAATTAATCCTAATTAGTACCAATTAATCCTAATTAGTACTAATTAATCCAAATTATTACTAATTAATCCTAATTATGACTAAATAATCATAATTATTACTAATTAATCCTAATTATTACTAATTAATCCTAATTAGTACTAATTAATATTAATTATTACAATTTATTACTAATTATTGCCAATTATTGAAAATTATTACTAATTAATCCCAATTATTGATAATTACTACTAAGTATTACTAATTATTACTAATTATTACAATTTATTACTAAGTATTACAATTTATTACTAATTATTACAATTTATTACTAATTATTACAATTTATTACTAACTATTACAATTTATTACTAATTATTACAATTTATTACTAACTATTACAATTTATTACTAATTATTACAATTTATTACTAATTATTACAAATTATTACTAATTAATCCTAATTATTACTAATTAATCATAATTAATCCTAATTAATCCTAATTAGTCCTAATTAGTCCTAAGTGATCCTAATTATTACTAATTAATTATAATTATTACTAATTAATCCTAATTATTACTAATTAATCCTAATTATTACCAATTAATCCTAATTATTACAATTTATAACTAATTATTACTAATTAGTTCAATTTATTAGTAATTATTACATTTTATTACTAATTGTTACTAATTATTGATAATTATTACTAATTATTGATAATTATTACTAATTAATCCTAATTATTGATAATTATTACTAATAATTACTAATTATTACTAATTACTACTAATTATTACTAATTATTACAAATTATTTCTAATTATTACAAATTATTACAAATTATTACTAATTATTACAATTTATTACTAATTATGACAATTTATTACTAATTATTACAATTATTACTAATTATTACAATTTATTACTAATTATTACAATTTATTACTAATTATTACAATTTATTACTAATTATTAAAAATTATTACTAATTAATCCTAATTATTACCAATTAATTCTAATTATTACTAATTAATTCTAATTAGTTGTAATTAATCTTAATTAGTCCTAATTAATCCTAATTAGTCCTAATTAATTCTAATTATTACTAATTAATCCTAATTATTACTAATTAATCCTAATTATTACAAATTATTACAAATTATTAAAATTTATTACAATTTATTACTAATTATTACAATTTTTTACTAATTATTATAATTTATTACTAATTATTACAATTTATTACTAATTATTACTAATTATTACAATTTATTGCTAATTATTACAATTTTTTACTAATTATTACTAATTATTTCTAATTAACACTTACACATAATTATTCATAAAAATAAATACTGAAAAAAACAAATATCTAATTCTAATTTAATTTAATTGCATCTAATTAACAAAAATTTAAATAATTTAAAATAAAATAAATTAACTAAACAATAAAAAACAGATAAATACCTTGAAACTGATGCTTTTAGAGTATAAAAGCCACAGATTATGCTCTGATTTAAAATTTTAAACTATGAAAAATTTTAGAATAAAATTTTCCTGAGAGAGAGAGAAGTTGAGAAAGGAGTAGAATGAGAGGAAAAACAAATGAGGGTATATATAGGTTAGCTTATTTGTGACGGGATTATTTGCGACGGTAAGCCCATCGCAAATAGTTGCATTTGTGACATGACCCGTCGCAAATGACCGCTTCCCGCATTAATTACGGTCGGTCGATAAAAAGTTATTTGTGATAGGGCCTGTTGAAAATGGGTACCTACCGACATATTTTATGTGACATGGAAAATATCTCATCGCAAATACTAAAAACCGCCTCTGGGTATTTGCGAAGGGAATATGAATATGTCATAAATACCTGTGCCCGCGGTCTGGTATGCATTTCACGCCAAACAATTTGCGACGGGTCCTTACCCCCCGCCGTAAATAACTCCTAACCCGTCGCAAAAGGCCATTTTTTCCATAGTGTCCATTTCCATCCTGAGGATCTCCACAATTTCCATAGATAAGGAGTGTAAAGCGCCTATATCAAATAGGGCAGAAACAAAAGTAGATGCTACTAAAATAGTACCTTGAACTGTAGAAGGACCTAGACTCTACTCCTCAAGTGTAGGCCACACTATATAGATATGGCCATATTTGCAACGCTGAGATACAACCTGACTAATCTGGGTAGGCCCACTCTGTTGGCAGTATTCCTCCGATGTCTGACTACCTCAGTCATGACCATCTGCTCCGCCTAATCGGTCAGTAGTAGTCCAACTCCCTGCTTGATGCGGAGCTACTGATCCTATACCCGAATGTGGTGTTGACACATATCTCTTCTCACTAGGTGTTGGAGGGAAAGTTCGGAAGAACCATTGAAGGTCACCCATCCTACCAGAATCTTGACACTCGATTGGATGCCTTGTACATTAGGGCTTCTTATGGCCTACCCTACCACATTGGTGACACACCACATAGTTGTCGGTGTATGTCATATGACTCTTGCTTCCACTACGAGTAGACTTGAAGTGACATTTCTTGCTTCTAGATGAACCACATCCTTGCCTCAAAGATAAACCACCATAACTCACAGTCCCAGTTTCCATTAGGTTCCACTCAGTGATGAGGACCTATTTCACTATCTCTGAAACAATGGTCAACCAGAAGACATACACTTGTGATCAGATGGTGTATGCAAGCCCATACTCAAACCATATTGTAGTCATCAACTTGTCACCATTCAATGTCAGTGTCAAAAGCTAAGACTCAGTAAAACGAGTTGAATAATTCATCATATACATAACACCCTAATTTAGGTTCATACAATCTCTAGCGTATTCCTCTCCCAGCATCTGTGGAAATAAGTAATCATAGAAGACTGTTTGGAAGTCCACCCAGACCATACCCTAATGATGATTAGCTTGAAATATGACATCCCACCAATTATTGGTAGATTCATGGAACATATATGTAGATATATTGACCATCCACTCCACAGGAATCTCAAAATGATCAAAGATCGATAACATGGCCTTTATCCATAACTCAACAGCCTGAGAACTACCATCCACCAAGAAGGTGGGAGAAATATGCTGTTGAAATTCTTACATCAAATCTTCCATAGTAGGGCCAGGTTGCCAAGCTCCCTATATAGACTACATGAAACACGAGAAGATCTCTCAAAAATAAGCATTGGTTCCCATTGGAGGAAGAACATGAGGTGCTTTTTGGGGCAGTACAGGAGGTAATACTGGTGGATCGGGGCCCACCACCTACAGGGCATGGTCATCTCCACCCTCTTAGAGCACGTCTCGAGGACGTCGTTGAAATATATCTCTATAATTTCACAATACACACCTCAGATAAGGATTAACAGCATATACGATCAATGATAATAGAAAATGATAGGTATAAATCCTTCCAATAAAAAAATAACACCTCTCTTCCTACTTCTAAATCTAGGTCTTGATGATAAGAAACATCAAAGAAGTTGCAAGAGACACTACTTACTATCCACTACTATGGTTAGGTCAGGGTCAAAGTCTCATATAACACCACATGGGTCCTAATATATAGAGTGTCAATTGCAAGGTATAGAGGAAAAATTAGAATGGCTCGAAGGCCTTTATTTTTTATTATTTTTGATAATTCACCTTTCAAGGGGTGAGGTGGAATCCTTAAAAGGCTTGAAGTCTTAGAGACAATTAAATGACCTGTAGGTCTTAGAGGGAATCACCCAGACAAGACAACTTGAAACTGCTCCTCCCCAACATATGTCACGATATCAGCACTCCACCTTCACAAGGCTAGTTGGCTAGCTGTCCTATGAAAAGCTGCACAGTCCTGGTACCAATGGAAAAGCCATACCCTCTCATTCTTCTAATTCCGGTTAGCTCTGCTCAAATGAATGTGCCTGCCCTGAATCCTCATATGAACCCTTTTCCCTTGTAGTCTGACTGGTTCATCTGCATTCATGTGGCTCGAAGGCCTTGGGGTGGCCCTAAGCTATTAAGGTGGCCATGAGGCCTTGAGAAATAACTGGCCCGGAGGCCTTGGGTTTCCCGAAATCCTTACAGGAACCAAGGACCAAACCGGTGGTCCAGAGGCCCAGATGGATGAATAGTTCTAGCTGCTACAGTACTGAACAGTACTTGCGACAGTACCTGCTACATTTAGACGCATCACCACTCCCAATTTACATACATATAGATATCATAGCTCAGTTAGACACATCACCACTTCCAATTTATAAAGGATGTACTCTTTGTAAACTAAAATTGGTGCACTATGTAACTATGACGTAACCCTTACATATGCTATCAGTATGTAATAGGTCATGTAAAATTATTTGATTAAATGAATTACCATTCCCAATTTATATAATTACATGATTCATAAATTACAATTTGTATTCTTGTAATCAAAATCATCTATTGTTTTAGCCCATGGAACTAGTGGTCCATGACCCAAACATGGTATAATTGGTTAATTAAGGTTCCATCAATAATACATATGAGGAAAAACTATATATATTTATTAATACACTTTAATTAATCCAATTATTTTATCCCTTCAAGAAGAATCAACACATTTCTATATATAACAATAATGGCAGTCACAAAAATCACAGGCAATATAGACAATGGACATGGTAATATAAATATGGAATGACATAATTCATGATATGTAAATCCATAAGTTCCTATAATGATTCATGAGATGATACCTATTTTTCATAATAGGCTAAGGAAAAATAATTCCATAATAATAATAAAATCAATAATTCTAACATCACAAAACAAGTGCGTCACCCAATAGTAAAATCAATACAACTATAACATGCACAAACCAGAACAACAATATCCCATCTTAGGTAATTTGGGTTTCCACTATACATGGGTTAGATATTCTAGGAACAAGATTAGTACCAAATTCTAATGCATTCCTTATCTCATTTATAATACCCAACTAGTAAGATGAAATAAAAAATAACTCTATGATACCAATTTGTAGAGTCCCTCCCTAGAATCCACTAAATGGTGCCCCAAGACGGTTGGACACATGACCTAAAGTGAACCTCCCTATATGCCAGAGGCTACCGAATAGCAATGAGGTCCTAGGGTGTGTTTTTGGGGGAGACTATTCCCTCTTTATTTGAGTGTATAACAACAGTGAATAATAATGGTAAAAATTGGAAATAGAAATAAATAAATAGTAGTGGAATAATAAATCATCCAGATAATAAACATGAAGAATCTAAATAAATATTAGATAAAAAAATGATGACCATTCCATGATTCTTTACAAAAAGATACGTACATGGGATACATGGGTACATGCAAATACAACTTGTTGAAAAAAAAGACAAAAATACCAAAAGCTTCCCCCACTAGCATCACGGGCATAGGTTTGGTCCTTTTCTCCCATACTCCATCCTAGTACTGAAAATCAAACATCAGAAGTTGGGAGCTTCCCTTTGTCTATCCCTACAATCATGAAGTTTTTTCAGGTACCATAGGTGGCCCGAATAGGGTGTGATATATAATCAGTAGGCCACCACCAACAGTGTCTAAAACTATCCAGTCTATGCATATAAAATGGGCAGTGTGATGGTAAAGCTAATGGTAAATCAATAAATAAGTAAAACATATTTTTCAGTCTCTTTATGGGATAACTGATCGATACTACCTACTTCAACCTAAGATAGATATTTATGGACCAAGGTCAACATGTACTAATATAGTATATAAGTGAAATGTATATAATTATATATATAACTATGTTTACACACACACACACACACATATATATATGTAGATACATTATAATTCTGTAGTCATACATGTATGGAAAACATAACTATGTTGTCACAAAAGTCAAATGTAAACATGGACCAAACCTAAGAATTTTCTTTGGATTTGTGGATGTATCTTTAATTTTTAAGAAAAATGAATCTTGAATTCTTAATAAAGAGGCATCCTAATATCTTCCAAGGTGATCCATAAGGAGGAACCCAAGTATCACTCCCAGAGAACTTTAAGTATCTATCACCATAAGAGTTCATCCAAGACGATCCAAAAGTGGAACCCAAGTATCACTCTCAGCATGGTATGAAGGAAAAATCTTATGATCCCATCCAAGATATTCCACATAGGGAACTAAGTATCATTCATTTCATGATATAAAAACATTTTACACCAAGCCCATCCATGGTATTCCATTAGGGAATCAGGTATCGTTCTTAGGTAAAGTATATAAGGCATCTTCCTAGTGAACCCATCAAAGGTATTCCACCAGGGAACTAGGTATCTCTCATGGGTAAAGTACATAAGGCATTTTCCTGGGGAAGTATTATATAAAATAAACCAAGTATCTCTCCTAAAATATTGAGATTCAATTTTTTTTCAAAATATAATTTATAAAGATTAGCGAGCCTGTCCAAGGTATCCTTAAGTTGGGACCCTTATATCTTCCTCATCTTGATGTAGGGGATATGGGTTTTTTTTCATGAAAAATGATACCTTTTAATAAAATTATTAAATTCATTACAAGAGGAATTCCACACACCTCAAATGGTGGCTTACAAAAATTAAAGGCATGAGGCTCTTAGGGGTTTAAAGAAGGCACACCCTTAGGGGTGGCTCACATCGGGGTGGTCACTCCATGAAATTAATTTGTGAGTTTCAAGGACTATTTTAACCTTAATAAAACCATTTAATTTAATTTATTAGACATTTTAGAAGAACCACCAGAGGAGTCTGACTTGTGGCATAATGATTTATGATAAATATAATGATACTTTTAGGGGAAATAACTAGATTTCCTACCTTGGGTTAGTTGACAACCCCTTATTCGTTGTTGGCCTTTAAATCAATATATAATGTAAGAATTCATCAAAATAGACAAATTCCTTGAAAACATGGAATGTTAGCTCACAAAAAAGTAACATAGAATAAGGATAGATAAAATGAGAAAAGAAAGAATCATATCAAAGCTCTTACCTAGAGGAATCCAATTAGATGAACGGTGGTTGATTCTGAGATCAGATGAGAGAGGTGTTTCAAAGCCTATCTTAAGCGCCAATAACTCCAATAGGAGAGGAAGATGCTGTGTATGAGAAGAGAAGTAAAAAGGGGATAATTTAAAAATAAATGAGTGGAAAAATTTTCATTTACTGAATTTTTAAAGGTCGCATGGTTTGGATGTATGGTTGGACAAACCGTGCACCAACCATGTTACAAACACTATACTAACACAGCCATCGCATGGCTAGGTGAATGGTTATAATAACAATGAACAACCCACAAAAAACTCTTTTATTAATTTCTTGAGACAAGTCGCATAGCCATGTGGCCTGGGTCACATAGTTTAGTCAAACAGTGTGACCCCCTTATATGCACTGAAGCACCCCGCATGGTTTAGTTGCACGGTTAGCACTAACCATGCACTAATAGTGTGGATCAGTCTGTCTTTCAGAAATTTAAAACTCTGGGATCTCCCAAACTGCTTCTTAGACCCATGATCACATTACTATCATAAAATAATATGTTTTTAATAGTATCTTAAGTGTCCAAACCTCTTTAAAAAGATAGGATGTTATAGTGAGATTATTATATTGATATTATCCCTAGATTCATTTCACACTCAAGTTATTAATTAAATGGAATGTGATTTCAATTATTCACCTTACCATATTGATTATTCCTTATTTAATCATGAAATATTATAGTGTATGTAACTATTATTGATAATTTTATCTCACCTTTTCCCCCTTCCATAGGTTATGAAGAAGAAATATTTGAATGAGTTTCAATGATGTAGAATGTTTACTTTTGTTATGTTTTATATTTTTTTCCAATGTAAAATGCATATCATATATATATATATCTGGATCTCAAATACTAATAAACTAATTGGTCCTTTGGGATTAAATCCCTTTAATCTATGATAATATAATAAGGTAACCACCAACTCTGGGTTGCTGGAGTTAGAGTTATTACTATTAGTATTAGATGAATTTTAGTAGAAACCTTGATAACTAGATTTATAAACACATAGATTAGGTAACATAACCCTATAAAAAACTTTGAGGATATGTATAATTGTAGAATAATTTTATAAAAGTTTTGTTAAGGTAGAGATTATGTATTTTTTTTATCAATACATCCCTGTATGGATACTACAAGTGGATGTGGTTTTGGTACATATTCAACTAGGTGTGGTATCCTTGAAATATTTTTTAGAGTATATCTTGACCATCATTATAGTTAATGGTTAGTGAAACCTTACTGCGCACCTGGTTTAAAACTATGGGAGAAATTATTGGGTTAATTCACATTTTTTTTACAAGACATTATGAAATATTTGAAACTATTTTTATGATTTAAAATATCCCTAAATAATCCAAGTTTATGATTTTGATATGAATAATGGATACATTTTCAATTTATGTTAAGTGTTACACCATATTTAGAATTATATATTATGATTTAAAATTCATAATTTTATGAACTAATTCAGTATATTCTATTGTTTAGAGATGGTTCTTGGTATAAAAAATGGTATCAATACTCATTGATAATGGAGAAATTTCCCTGCTGAGAAAACTAATAAACTCATGTTGAATCTGAGAATATCATGGCCATATTAGGGTAGAAAACTAAGTTTATGACTAATAAATTTTCACATATGTAGCAACAGAATTTTACATGAAAGGATACATCCATGTTGGATCATTTCATGTGATATAAGCCCCCATATTTTAGTGGAACTACTAATCAAGTGGTAGTTGATCAATGGATTAAGTCCATTGAAAAGATATTTATAGCCTTGGGATGAGATAAAAGAGAAAAAGTTATAATTACTATAAATTTTCTAAAAGGAGATGCAGATAAATTGTGGATTTTGATCTATAATACTAAGGAGTAATATAAAATAGAACAAATGGAATGTAGATATTTTAAAGTATCATTATTTGAAAAATATTTCACATATGAGAAATAAACTAAAATAAAGAGAAAATTCATCAACTTAACTAAAAGGAAAAATAAAGTATTTCGGATTATTAGGATACCTTTAAAAGACTATCCTAGTATTCTATGTATTACATACATAATACAGAAAGAAATATTGACCATTTCATTAAAGGTATTAAGTCAAGTCTCTAAAGGGAGCTGGTTTCTCAAAATTTTTCATTATATGATGAAAAAGATTTATGCACCCTCAAAACTGAGAAAGAATTTTCTAGATCCTATATATTCAAATTAAATCTAGATAAGAATAGTTAGAATGAAAACTAAGAAAAAGGTAACATGTAAAAGATGAATAAGAAAATAAAGAAATTTCTATCATGTAAAAATTATGGAAAGAAACATCCTGGAAAACACTTAAATGGAATGGGAGTTTGTTACAAGTGTAGAGATATGGGTCATATAGAAAATAAATGTTATGGAAAGAAAGATACCACTACTATCCAGTACTTTAACTATAAATAAATGGGGCATTATTAAACCAAATTTCTTAAGTGTAAAGGTAACTTAATACATAAGAGGATAAGGGGAGAAGGTGAAACTTATACAATCAATACACCTGATATTGAAGTTTATAAAGATGTGGTGGAAGGTACTTTAATTTTAAATTCAAATTTAACTAATTCATTATTTGATTCTGTATCCTCACACTCTTTTATATCATCCATTTTTCCAAGAATATTAGAAATTTACCTAACAATTTAAGAAGGGGTTTTAAATCAAAACTTATTTTTGAAATATCAATGCAATAAGGATGTACCATACATATCCAATTATGACACATAAACATGATTTATTTACTAAAATTATTATCATACCTATGGATTAATTTGATATAATCCTTGGTATTGAATATATTTTAAAATATGATGTAAAAATTTATTATAAAGAGAAGAAAATTATGATTCATGATTAAGATATGGAATTCCTTATATTTAGACGGGATACTTCATCATTTGAGTCATGTCTAGATCCACCTCCAATAGCTCATCTGAATGAGATTCTTGGAGAAAAAGAGTAGACACAACCTATGGATGTAAACAAAATCTTAAAATTGAGGATATAATTATTGTACAAGAATAAATTGATGTATTTATGGAGAAATTACTTGTAAATCTACTGGAGTATAATGTTGATTTTTTAATTGATTAAATCCCTCATGAAAGACCAATATCAAAGAATCCCTATAGAATGAACATTGTTGAATTAATGGAATTGAAGAAACAAATAGAGGATTTGTGAAATAAAGTATTTATACAACCTAGTATCTCACCTTAGGGATCCCTTATTATTTTTGTTAAGAAGAAAGATAAATCTATGAGGATTTTCATTGATTAAATGGAAATCAATGGTATCATGATAAAGAAAAAGCATCTACTACCTCACATTGATGAAATATTATATCAAATTCATAGAGTTAAATCTTTTAAAAATATTGACATTCATTTTAGGTATCATCAATTGTGAGTAAATAAGGAAGATATTATAAATAAAACTTATTGAATGAGGTATAAACATTACGAGTTTACAATAATTCCATTTGGATTGACTAATATACCTTTTTTATGGATCTAATGAAAAAATTATTAAAGGAATATCTTGGTTATTTTTTTTGTGGTATTTATTGATGATATCTTGGTGTATTCTAAAATCTATGAGGACCATGAGAATTAATTTTGAACTATTATTGAGACTCTTAAACGGAAAGAGTTATATGGTAAATTTCGCAAGTGTGAGTTATGGATTTAGAAAGTATTTTTTCTTGGACATATTGTTGCCAATGATGGAATCTCAATTGATCCTATGAAGAAAAAGGTAGTCAAAGAATGGACCACACTAATGAATATAACTGAGGTACATAGTTTCATTGGTTTAATATGTTACTATAGGCATATTGTTCAATTTTTTCCCTAATTGGATAACCTATTTACCAAGATTAAATGTAAAGGGGATAAGTTTGTATGGACATAGGAATGTGAAGAATGTTATGAATAATTGAAGAATAAATTGTTCAATGCTCTTATTTTGACTCTACTATCAGAAAATGATGTATTTATGATATATAATGATGCATCTAAGAAGGGACTCAATTGTGTACTTATGCATAATGATAAATTTATTGCCTATGTATCAAAGCAGTTAAAGACTCATGAATATAACTATACAACCCATGATAATGAGTTTATAGCCACAATATTTTCTTTTAAGATATAGAGATATTATCCCTATGGTGAATGATGTGAGATATACATAGACTATAAGATCCTAAAATACATATTTTCACAAAAATTGCTCAACATAAGGCAAAGTCGATGGATTGAAATACTCACGGATTATGATATATCAATACACTACCAATCAGGGAAGGAAAATAAGGTATCATATGCATTGAGTATGAAATATCATGGATTCTTGACCAAAATGAGTATCAATAGGGATCCTGCGTTCACGGATTTAGTAAATATGGATATGAGAATTATTAAGGAAGGAGAAAATAACTAATTTTTCAAATGATTTACAAACTATATTTATTAAAAAAGATAAAAAGTTCTCAACCTGATGATGATAATTTTCAAAATAAAATTAAATCCATGAATGATGGAAAGCCTATAGTATTTTTTTGTGAAGATGAAATTTTGAAATTTGGAAAGAGGATATGTGGTCCATCTATACCTAAGCTAAAAAGAGAATTATTAGAGGATAATCAATACTCAAATTTCTTTATTCAACATGGTATCAAAAATATGTATAGGGATTTGAAGGAACATTTTTGGTGGAATAATATAAAGTGGGAAATTACTAATTATGTATCAAGATGCTAGGTTTGTCAACAGGTGAAGGCTGAGAGACATCACCCTAGAGAAGTCATACAACCTCTACCCATTATTATGTGTAAATGGGATGACATTATAATGGAATGTTTCACTATATTACCAAATAATACTAGAAATAATGATTCAATATGGGTTATTATTGATTTCTTAAGAAAATATGCACATTTTATTGCTATAATATAAGATTTACCTCTTGACTTATTTACATGGATCTATATTAATGAAGTTGTAATACTTCATGGAAAACCTATTTCAATTGTCTCTGATCACAATCCATGATTTAAATCAGAATTATGGAAATGAATTCAAAGGGACATTGATACTGAGCTTTATTTAAGTACCACATATCATCCTCATACCAGTGGATAGTCCTAAAAGACTATTAAAACATTAAAAGACATGTTGATATTATAATATCCAAGGTTTTTTAGCGGGTTGAATTTTTAAAACCTTTTTGAATTTTTCTATTTTTGGTTAGGCAAATTTTTTTTGGGGATTTGGAACCTAATTATGAGAGTTTTAACACTCTTAGTATTTTTTAGATGATTTTTAAGGCTATTCAAGTGACTTGGGGGTTCGGATGGGTTTCAGGTGTACTGGGCCATGAAAACCCATTTTTTAGAAAGTGAAAATAATAGCTCATGATTTGATCAAACTATGTGGATTGGAAAGGGAAATAGTGAGGCTCACATTTGAACTGGACATAGTTTTTCAAACCATGTAGGTGGGGGGAATAAGGATATGTGAGTCTCTGTATATTTTTGACATAGGGTATACACATAGTCATCGAATGGTTTGAAAAAATGTGTGCCTAGCCTTGTGAGGTGTGGTTCTTGGGCAGTGAGCACCACACGATTGGTGCATGGTTATCCAAAACATGTGGTCAAAACATACAAGTTATTAAAAAGTGTGAAATGAAAAAAATTTACCATCCCTTATATTTAGGGTTTTCCTCCTCTTTCTCCACCATTTCATCGCACACACAATAGTGGGGATCTCCCATTTCTTCTCCACTTAGGCTTTGAGCCTCCTCCCCCAGTTAGACTCTGAATCAAATGTCATCAGATGCATTGGTAGTGTATAATTAAGACATTAAATCCTCTTGGTTCTATTTCTTTCTTATCTCTCTATACAGAATGCTAAATCCGTGGGAGCTCTTTTTCCCTATTTTAGGGTGTTTGTCTAAAATCCTGATTTATCTCATTATGACTCGAGTTGGAGGCCGATATCAGATGAGAGAGTACCTATGAGTATAAGGTAAGTTATGCACATATTCTTACTTAATGTTATGGGTGTTTTGGGTGAGTATCTAAATAAATACATTTGGTTGTCTGAGTGATACCCCTAATTAATTAAAATATTGTTTTTAAATTGTAATTGATGTCATGGGATGCCATTAGGAATGCCCTAGAATATTTATACATGGTAAGACGGGTAAGGGGATTTTTACCAACTAAGAAGGTTAGGTCGATTTTGTGTTCTAATTTAATTAAATTGTATATATTTATTTTTATGGTTCCATGAAAACATGATGGGCATGAATCAAGGTAATTGAGGTGATGCTGATCACCGGGACTGAGGCAACATGGTTGTTATGTTTGGATTGACCTGAGACACATGGGGTGATGATGATCACCAAATTGAGGTGATATTGTTTTCAGGACTTAGGTGATTAGGTCTTTAGGATTGGGGAATGACTCTTGGAATTTTTTATGGTGTTGATGGTTGATAATTAGAAACGTGGTCGTAGGGCCACAAGGTTTTGGATGATGTGTCTTATGTATGTTAGTGATTTAGGCTCACAATTGTTGGAAAATGTGCTGTTGGAGTCATGTGATCATAGATAGGACTCAATTGAGGTGGTGTTGACCACTCTTTGTGGGTGGATACCTCTATAGATATTTCAGTTTTGGGGATGGTGTTGACCATCAGTTATGTTTGAGGTTCTCACCGTAGAAATCTACATGGATGGTGATAGACCAATGGGATATAGTGTTGAGACCATCAGTTGGGGGATGATGACTTCCATTATAGTTGATTCCAATGTGATGGGATTATGGGTGGATGGATATTTCCATACCTTGGGATGTCAAATATTGAGTTGATAATGATTATTTTATGTATTGGAGGATGGATCTCACCGTACCTTGGGACATTGGGCTGTTGAGTCGACATGGAATTTATGAGTTGAGGTATGAGGGACCTGGGAATTACTGATGTTCATTCCATTTGGATGAAAATTACTTGATTGATGGAACATTAGGTGTCTGATGGCATGAGTTTTCGGCTATACATTTATGGGAGCTATCCGAGGGCTCTTCAGATATAATACTCATTAGGGGATGCCTGAGCATTAAGCCATGGGTCCTAGACACTAAAAAAATATATATATAAAATATAGTATATAACATATATATATATATATATATTTTGGGGTTCATGTTCAAAGATATACTTGTGTTGGCCAAAGTAGGTGATCACTTCCTTGTGGATGTTTAGCACAAGGGAAGTAGTTTAATTATTAAATGTTCATGCATTTTATTTTTATTATATTTTTCATAAAACTATGTAATTATGTATATAAGACAAGAACATATTGGTGTTATCCTACTATATTCATTATCACACTCTACATAGACTCCTAGGGATGCATGTAGACTTTATATATTTGAGATAAGGTGAGGATTCAAGCTTGGGATCAGGAACTTATTAACTACAGATATACCACTTTTTCATGGGATGGATGGCAGTAGACTAGGTGGTTCCTCTACATCAGGCTAGAATTTCTTATAGGATTATATTTATATAGATATACTTATACAGTTGGCCAAAAGTGACCATGCTAGTCTATTGTTTTGTATGACTTATGATGGCATGTTTTATCATCTACATTTGGTATTATGCTTTGGGATTATCTTTTGTAAGATCCTAGGTTTTTATTAAGGTATTTTTTGTTTATGTTTTAGTTTAAGGCCTTTATTTTTGTCAAATAAGTGTTTCAAATAGTTCATGAGAATGATTGGGGGTGTTTTGGGGGTTCGGGGGATGAAAGAGGAGGAAAAAGGAATTTTTGGGCATGTTGCATGGTTTGCACATGGTTAGTGAAAACTATGCGAAGCATCCCAGGTAACCGTGTAGACTTGGATAGAGTCTTTTACATGGTTACCAAATAGTTAATCTGACCATGAAAAATTCCTAGGAAACTGTGTAAAGGGGTGATTTTGGGAAAGTGGATCACACACGGTTTGCGCACGGTTTGGAAAACCGTGAGGGTAAACCGTGAAACCTTGTAAAGTTGAGAAATTTAAAAAAATTACACTATAAGATTTTAAATCCCCACTTAGGATTTTCCTCCTTTATCCTCCCATAAACCCTAGTGATGAACAAGAGATCCCAAGAGATTCCAAGGGTGAATATCCTTCATCTCAAGGCCATTTGGAGCGTCATTGGTTAAGGGTTGAAGCTCCGGGTAAGTCTAATATCCCCCTTACTTCCTATTCTCAATTAGGGTTTGAATCTTTCTATCATCTCCTTAAAAATATCTAAAAACTTTATTTTTCAGGGAAATATGGGTTTTAGATTTAATTGGTGGTTGAATCTGGATCTAAGGCCACATTTGGGAGTGCGTTCACTAACAGATTTTAGGTAGGTGGTCTACAAGTTATATCCCATAGTTTCATTGTATATTTGTGTATATACAACTTTGTTATTTATCACCTATTGTTTTGATTTTAAAACCCTGGGTAATATTTGGTATTTTTGGGTGTTTAAATGAATAATGGAAACCCTTATATTCCCCAAGGGAATCATCGAGGATGATTTGACCCATTTAAGGCCATCCATGGGGTGTTCCAATACTTCCAAAGCTATAATTAGTTAAGTAAGTTCTTGGTTATTGTGCGATCTTGTAGATTACTTATTGAGTATGTTAAATTCTTAATGGAAGTCTAAATGAGGTATTTTTTAATTATGGTTAGAGTATGAGGTTTATAAGTTATGTTTGATATGCCTAAGCGAGTTAGTGCACGTGAAACGATGAATATTCTAAATTAATAATGGTACGTGAAATGGGAAAATATGTTGAAGGTAATTTTATAAGTGAATTTATGAATATGTATAATGGGTTGAAATAAGGGAATTATTGAATATTCATAGTGATCTAGGCTTGAGAATGAGAATTGGGCTAAATGGACTAAGTTATGAAATGGAAAATGTGTTAATGGGTTATGACACATTATGAATTACCATGTTGATTGTTATGGATTATGATTATTGTATGAATTGGTTGTGTTTGGTTGTGATATGGTTTGTGTGTGGTGAAAGGATGGATAAACATGTGCACATGTATTGAGGTGTGGGATAAATAATTGAGGCTCCTCCCACGGGTTGAGTTGGAATGATGCTCTGACTCTACCCACAATGCATGGGTTAGGGAAGGGGATGGAGATCTATTCCCCTAACTGTTGCATTCCACCTAGACTGAGGCTTTGAGGTGAGGATATTGTGATGTTGTGATATGTTCTCACTATTGAGTTAGGGAATTACTTATCCCCCTATAAAAATGATGTATTCCATTCACCTTGTGTGATTGATGATGAACTAGTAATGATAGATACATAATGAATTGGCACCTTGGTTAGTGTAGCTAAGTAGAGATTGTTAACTAATAGACGTAAATTTTATTTCCTTTTCTGGTTATTTATTTATACTTGGATTCACTATCTGTTGGAATGGATATTTGTAGGCAACATTGGTGGTGGCCTACTAAGTTGTACTCACACCCTACTCGGACCACTGTTGGGTACCCGAGAAGATTTCATGCTTGCAGGTCAAGAAAAGGGAAAATGACCTATATTAGGGATTTGAGTTGGACATGGGACATGAATGGATGAGGTTACAAACTTGGAGTCAGGACCATTTTTATGATTCCATTTTTGTATTTATTTTGGGGTTTTTTCACTTGGTATTATAGCATGAAATGACATATTTACAATTGCTTATGGATTGTACCCAGTTTGGGAGATGTTTGTCTATGCATGTTATTGGTTTTTTCCTATTGTTTCTACTATTTATATTGTGATCTGTTGTAGATTACTCTAGTAAAGAGGGTATAGTCTCTCAATGTTACATATTATACCCTCGCCGCTAGTTAGAAACCTCTGGTGTAAAGGGGAGCATTCATGAGGGAATGTGATGATCCATCTCGGGGAACTAATTTAGTGGAACCCATGCCAGGGACATTACAAAGTAGTATTAGAGGATTTTTTTTCTCTTTATTAATATTTGGTGATAATAGATAAGTGATTAGGACAATGTTAGTCTATGGTAATGAGATCGTGCCTAGGAGTATCTAACCCTTGTACGGGGGAAAACCCAAGTCACCCAGGGTGGGAATTGTTATTCTTGTTGTGTGTTGTTACATTTGATGATATTTCACCATTGGCTGATGCACATGTGGAGTGATGTGATAGTTTTATGGTATTTTTCTCATGGATGAAATGGTATGAGTTTGGGAATTCATGCATCATTCTAAGAACCTATTTATATAAGTGACATGAATCATAGTAGGCACACACACATGGGATGGGTGTGTGGTATGTAGAGGGTAGAATGAATTTTACTTTCTTAAAAGTAGAGAAAATTGTGTCTAACAAAACAATAAAGATGGGTTAAAAGGGGAGAAAAATGTTAAATGATAATTAAGGAATTATACTTGATACAAGGTGGAATGTGAAATGAAATGTTATTAGAGTAAGTTGTGATGTGATAATAGTTTCGAAATGGTGTAGACATTAAGGCTTGTGGTCGTGTGAGTTAGTTACCTCGTGTTTTCCATGACCTTGGTAGGGATTGTTGAGGGTAGTGTGTCAGGTATGATTAGACATGTTTTGGTGGTGTATGTGAAATGGTTTGTTAGTGACTAATGAAGATCCTTCCTTTATATTCATGAAATCTTTATGGTTTGTGTTCTAAATCTCATGTTTGGAATTGAAGAGAAATGCCTCCATGTAGATGTGTGTTGGTTGGGCGACAGGTGGGCATTGCTGAGAATTCTCCCCCAGTAGTGGGCCAAGAGGATCCAGTGGTTCAAGATAAAAGGGGAGAGAAGTTCAGTGAAAATATTTCTTGTTTTATGTAGATGAAGGAATGAGATCCAGGGTGGGTTGTGAAAAGTATGTATGAGCTGACCATGGAGTTTTAGCTTCAACACCCTCCGAACTTCACCTGAGAGGGTGGGATAGTTGTAGCAGAGTTTTGGATAGAGTCTATCCAGACTATTCTAGATCATATGGAGACTCCTCTAGAGAAGCAAGTAAAATTAGTAGCCTACATGTCAAGAGGTCAAGCCAAGAGTTTGTGGGATATTATGGTTCAGATGGAGCGAGTTTAAGGAATGTAATGGAAGTATTTTCAAGAAAATTTTATAGAAAATTAGTACCTAGAAACCTTGAGGTAGGATAAGACTGTAGAGTTTATGAGTTTGACTCAGGGGGTTGTTTCAGTGATGGATTATTCTAGTCATTTCACTAACTTTCTCTGATTCATCCCAATGATGAATGAAGATGAGGTGACTATGGAAAAACGCATCCAGGATAGGCTTAGGCATGAGATTAGATCCCAGGAGAACATCTCCCATCTGAAGAGGTTTGTCGAGGCAGTGGACTAAGCCCTTATCTCAGAAGGGAACCTAAAGTGAGATTCAGAAGGTGGAATTGTGGTACCAACTAGTTGGACATGTGGTAAAAACTATGAGGGAAGATCTGTTTATTCTTCAAAGCTATATGTAACAAAGTTATAAACCCGGCGAAATTGCCAACTATGGAAAGAGAAATTTCCATCATATTATGTGAATTAGAAATGTTATTCCAGTCGAAATTATTTGATACTATGGTTCATTTGATGGTTAATTTGGTGAAATATATTTGACTATGTGGTCCTGTACATTATAGATGAATGTACCCCATTGAACGATATATGAAGATTTTGAAAGGGTATGTCAAAAATCAAAGTCGGCCAGAGGGTTGTATTGTAGAGCAATATATTGTTGAGAAAGTCATTGAATTCTGTACCAAATATCTGTCTGGTGTGGAAAACATTGGCCTACAAAAATCTCGTCACACCGAGTGGCTTGAGGGTGAAGGAATTTCTGGAAGAGAGGTTGTCACAATCAATATTACAGATCCAGAGCAGGTCCACCTTTACGTTTTCATAATAGTTTTGACGTTGACCCATATGTTCAAACCCACAAAGAAATTATTAGGCATTTGAACCCATCTAGGGCTGAAAAATGGATATCAGATACACATAATAGACAGTTTATAGGATGGTTTTGGGACCATATTTTTAAGAAGTTGGATGAAAATACAGACTCAATTTCAGAACAACTTCGATGGCTATCCAGAGGACCAAGTGTGTATGTATTATCTTACAATGATTATGTAGTTAATGATTATAACTTATATACTAATGAACATGATGAAGATAGTACCATGTAGAATAGTGGGGTTACACTTGTGGCTGAAGCAATTCATGTTTTCGGTGATAAGGACATAAATCCAATTTATGTGAATATGTAATACTTTGGCATCATCAAACAAATACGGGAGTTGGATTATACAAAATTTCAAGTGATGGTTTTTCAATGAAAGTGGGTTGATAACAAGAGTGATGTTAAAATAGATGAATTGGGATTCATGAAAGTTGATTTTAGTAAGGAAGGGGAGAAAGAAAAATCGTTTATAATGGCATCAAAACTAGTACAAGTATTTTATGTTCCAAATCCCGCAAACCAAAATTGGTCAATTGTTCTGTTATTGACCAAAAAAACTAAAGGGTCAGATGAAAGTTCAATGGAGTATGAACCTTTTATTGGGACTTCTCAATCATTTTGTAGTGGTCCCAATGTATATGGCATTTTTTATGTCAGATGAATCCACAATGAAGGGATTTACATAGTCGATAGAGGGGTCAAATATCTTAAGCCTTAAAAAAAGTGAGTTCAATAACCAGATTATTTGTTTATTATAATATACATTGTGTTACGTTATGTTATTATCTATTCACTACTGCTTTTATGTAATCTAAATTAAATTTTAAACCAATTATATAGATAATGACTTCTGCACCTATTGATGCGCCCAATCCTGAGGTGCAACAGGTCTCTCAACCTGCTGCTGCTGGTCCCAGTGCAGAGCAACAACATGTTTCTCAACCTGTTGCTGCTAGTCCTAGTGCCGAGGTACAACAAATTTCAAAACCTATTATTACTGGCCCTAGTACTGATGATAGAACTCTAGAGAAACATAATGATGATGCTTTTGAGGAAATGGTAGGAAATGAAACCCTGACGACGCAAAAAAAAAAACAAGAGCGCCGAAGTTTGACAGTGTGTTAGCTAAAATCCTTAAGGAAAAATCAAAAGGCATCAAATTTGAGGTGGGATGGAATAAGCGAGGCCAACATGTTAACCCCAAAAAATCCATCTTTAGTAGCTACATTGGGATCGTCACTCGACAATGCATGCCAATTGATGTGCAGTCGTGGCACCGTGTTGTCACCGGGCTTAATACACTTATGTGGGAAGATATTACAACAACATTATGATATCATTTCTTTAATTTATTAAAATAAAATAAAATACTAAAATATTTACTTACTATTCATCATCCATTTCAGAGTGCATTTATAGTAGATACCTCACACAAGGAATATGTATTAAGAGTTGTAGGAAGGATTTATAGAGGCTTCTGCACAATTTTAATGAAATATCATCTTAAAGATGACGAAGGGAAAATCAAGCCGCACCCCCTCCTATTTATGCACACTTTATATCCCAAGGAGTGTGGGATGCATTTATCAGCCGTCGTTCGGAGCATACTTTTCAGGTACATTGTGTCTGGTAATACGTTGTTTGACGTTATTTGTATTCATCACTTTAATTGACAGTTTTTTATTTATTAAACAACAAATGAGTGCTAAAAATAAATAATGAGCAATAAAACTAGTGTACCTCTACAGTAAAGCAAGGATGGGGTACGATTCACTTGAGAAAAAATGGTATGTATTTTAAATCTACCATAATTGTTTTATGTGACATAAAACAACACCATAACCATGTTCCTCTATTTATATGCAGATTGATGAATCTAAATCGAAAGCCACTTCCATCCCACTCCATGTTCTATGGAAGGATTCTCGTGTAAATAAAGATGGGATACTAATAGATGAAGACACACAAAAAGTGTTAGAATCATGTGTAAATATGACATAATATAAATTTGATTTTCTTTAAAATCACTATTATATAACAATGACTAATTATTTTCCTATATTTTCTATTTGAAATAATCACAGGAATCAACAACACCCACACCAGATGCAGAAATACTTTCAATAGCCTTGAAGTATCCAGAACAATATGGCTCTGTTGGAGGTGCGGGTTTTGAGGTGACACCCCGAACATATTTTTAGAAAGAAAAACAAGCGGATGATCAAAGCAAGGAAATGAAAAAGATGAGAGAAACAATAGATATTTTTCAATAAGAATTACAATACTAGAGAGAGATGATAGTAAGTTTGATGGGGGGGGGGGAGACAAAGAGAAGAAACAACTCAACAAAAACCCCTGTGTGAAGATCCTTCCCCACCCCCACTGGCTTTGAGGCGAGTCAATCCCCTCAAAAACCTAACTTGGTTGAGGTAATCAATGTTCTAATAATTGTTTCTGTGAAATGTGAATCACATAGACATTGATGTCTTTCCTATACTAATATTCTATAGGGTGAAAATGACTACGATTTATATCTATCAACTCCCACGTATCGCCTTGTAGCGAGGGCTACAGTGTTCAATATGCAGAATTCCATGATACACAACATGAAACTTCAAACAGATCATGTAAAAGTTTCTATTAACGTAGCCAATGAGCCGAGCACCGTGCAACCTATTCCAAATGATGATGAAAACATTCATACATTCGAACAAGTTTTTGGAACATTCATTGCATGGCTGCCGATTCTTGTAAAAAAACATGTCAACAAGGAGGTATTCATTTTCAATTTATTTTTAAATCTGAACCTTTAACATTTAATAAAAAAAGGTCTGAACCGATGAATGTTATTACAGAATGACAAATAGAAGGGGGTGAAATGAAAGATCATCTCAAAACTATCTCAAGGATCAACCAACGAATTGAAACGATCTACTGAGAGCACCTTCACCCCGACCGTTCTATATCCACATTTAATATCATTATAGGATCATGTGGATACAAAGTTGATAGAAGGAAATACTCACATAATTGATTTTGAAAAAAATATGTACAGATAGGAAAAATCAGATTTCATTAGTGCTGAAAATGTAAATGAAATCCTCAAGTATGAATGGATAGGTGCCTCAGTTGTAAATGTATACATGAGGTATGTTTTTATGATTTGATTTTACAAAATCTGATATACTATGATTATTATGAATAAATATATTTCATATTTTTCACAGGTGTATATATGAAAAAAATTAAAGGTATTTCCCCATGAATTTTTTTTGGACTCGTTGGTCCTCACATCACCTCTTCAAAAGAAGAAATAAATAATGATAATGAGGGTGAAATAATGTCATCCTTGCTCAAATCATTTGAAAATAAAATTATGGATGACAGTCTCTTTTTAATACCAACGATGCATGGGTAAAACTCTAAAATTTAATCATATCAACTATATTTTCATTTCTTTCATTACTTATTCCTTTTTATGTTTTTAAGCAGCATTGGATACTGATTGTGGTCAATTTGGATACCCCAAAGATTTATTTTCTGGATTCAATGCATGGATATGCAACAAACCGAACATGCATAACAACGTTTTTCAATTCGTAATACACTAGATACAACATTTTAGAACTAAACATCTAGTTATATAATTTGTATTATTTTTTAATGAGGATTCTTTTATGATATGGTGATGCATCAATATCGTCTACTTCATGGAATGAATCTAGGGGCTAAGTGCAAGAATGCCCACAAGATCTACAACTGGACAAGTATCCTGGTATATATAATAATATTTCACTATCCAAACACATATCAAAACAAATTACATATTTTTCTTAATGTTTCTACAATGTCCAAAACAAACAAATGAAAAGTATTGTGGTTATTATATTTGTAAATTTATGAAAGAGATCATATTTTATCAAAAAACTAGTATCCCGGAAGAGGTATTTTCGAAAATAATTACTAGTTCATTTAAAATATTTATTAATACTTTATGTATTTATATTTTTTCAGTACTACCATGACTATCGAAAAAACTCATATTCACAAGATGATATAGATGTGTTTAGAAACGAATGGGCAACATACCTAATGGAAGATTGTACACAAATACGATGAAGGTGAATTCCTACTACTTGTGTTATCCTTATATGATCAATTGATATCTCCCTTGTTTAAACTTATTAAGCATATATGATCACCCTTTATTATGTTTTATATCCTTAGGTTATGAAGAATGGTTTTAGAAATGATTTGTCTTTCTAGTAAAGAAAAACTTAATGAGAGACTCTTATGAACTAGTTCTTTATGTTTCCATGTTTCCAAAAGCACTAGACCTAAACTGTTATGGAATGGATCATTTATATTATATATTTTGGTCATTTATGTAGGTGTTTCTACTAATTTAGTATGTTGGAATAATATTGGTTGTGCAACACTCACAAATTTAATAAAAAAACTAAGGATTCTTCACTACTGTTGGTTAACTACCACTTACCATAACATCTGATCTGAACTTCCGATCCGACATCCCCATGATGCTATCATCCGACACCATCTCTATGATATCATCATTGATCTTTAAATGGGTGTAGGAAGAGAAGGAAAAGTGAATGATGAATGATGATATCATAGAGATGGCATCAGATGAGAGCATCACAAGGATGTCAGATCAGAATTTCAGATCATATGCTATGCTGAGCGGTAGTTAACCAATAATAGTAATGTGCACAAAGAATCATTAGTTTTGTTATTAGATTATATCTGGACCAAATAAACCCTTTGGAAAGATATAAAGATAATGTTACGATATAATATGTCTATTTTAACAAAAAATTATATAATTAAACATTGAGTTGATTTTCATTATTCCTTGTAGTGTTTGTTTATTTTAGAAGATTTCTGTCCATGTGACATGACTTTCTAGGAAGAGCAACGATGCTGTGTCTAATCAATTACAGAGGTAATATTGATGTTTGCACAGTAAAATCATTGTCCATAGAATTAATACATTGTTTCATATTTATATTTAATTTATTTCTTTTATGTAAGGAATGTTAATCTACTCATATGTGATATCAATGTATGAAATGGATAGGTCATTATAGTTGGTATCATAGTAAATGGCCATATGACCATGTCCCTAAAATCATGATGGTCAACACCATCTCAAGTCTCAAGAGCCATGACCTTGTCATGATGACTTCATCACCTCAAATCCCGATGACCAAGCCACCTCAACCTGGTGATCATCGTCACTCCAAGTATTTGAGCCAAGACCCACATGACGAACCACATCACCTCAATCCAGATAATTAATACACACCTCAATCCTAAGGCCAAGACCATTACATTCCTATGGAATCAAGTAACCAATATAACAATTAGATTCAATTCAAATTTACACTCAGCCTAAACTTTCCAAGTTATTCCAAACCTCTTACCTAGCTTAACCAATCATAGTGGAGAAAGAGCATACCCATATGAATCTCATATAATCATTAGAAAAATTTAGTAATCATGTATTTAATTAATTAGGTTCTTTCTTGAACAACCCACATCGTGTATATGAACACACCCCCAAAACACTCAAAAAATCAAGGAGAAAGTTAGGAACCACCTACCTTGTACTAGTATGTGCTCACTCATTTGATATCATCCTCAAAATTGATTTGAATTGGAAGAAAATGGAATTTTAGATGAATGCCCTGAAAATATTAAAAAAGGGATCGCATGGATTTACCTCTCCATATGGCGAGATAAATAGAAAAGAGAAGCTAGAATAAATCTACATCATAAAATCCCGCATCACATAAATTACTCAAATAAACCCACATCATATATACATATGCATCCCCATCACAATCTGGGTGCCTACGCACCTTGTATAGAACCTGCATCGCGTCAATGCCCAGATACATACACACCTCACATACAAATATTCATTGCTTCGATTCGCACATAAATCTCAATGACACCAGACCCAATTGGAATGAGGGACAACAATTGGGAGACCGTGGACAAGCGGTTGCAAAAACTGGAGCGGGAGAGAATCATTCCAACCCTTAATGTATCTAA
This sequence comes from Viscum album, assembly GCA_963277665.1. Lineage (NCBI taxonomy): Eukaryota > Viridiplantae > Streptophyta > Magnoliopsida > Santalales > Viscaceae > Viscum > Viscum album. The sequence goes on along the minus strand of OY728129.1, from coordinate 332,582,657 downwards.
TCAGATCGAGAAGAAGGTAGTGGATGCGTGCAATGATGGTCCGCCCTGAGGAGATGATCCCTTCCTAACACGCTTTGTTATGTGCTTTCCAAATACACCATGCACCTACAAGAAAAATTACAGCCCTGGCCGTCCATTCCACCCCCTTATCACCCGAACCCTAAATCCAAAAAGCGATGAAAGGCACCTCATTTAGATCGTGGTTGTGCACAGTAGTGAATGCACCAAAGGTATTCTAGAACTCTTGGGCCCAGACCCTCATATAAATGATGCTTTATATTTCCTCTTTGTGATCATTGCAGCACGAGTAGTGAGAACAGTCAGGATTCCACATTTTTTGATATTTTCCTCTATGGCAAGGGCACCATTCCTCAACCTCCACATAAGAAAGTTGAATTTTGAAGGGATGCGCTTGAGCTAGAGAAGATTGTTCCGTTGATAATTTTGGGTTGGGGGAATGAGGATGCTATGGCCGGATTTAAAAGAGAAGGTGCCTGATCGATCTCATTGGAACCACATTGGAACCACATGTTTGGTTTGGCTGAGTAGAATACCACCAAACAGGCTAATTAAGAAAACACTATTTATCTTCTTTGGTGACACATTAAACAATCCAACCCCTCTTAGCTCAATCCAGGTTCCCAATGAAAATCATAAGAAATCATACATCATATGAGCCTAAGTGCCTATCATGATGCATAATCAAACCTCCCTTGCCATACTAGGCCAAGAGTCAAAATCCACATAATAGCTAAATATCACACCCAAGTGTGCCACCTAAGGTGGAAATCAAATCAGCTATAAAATATCAAAGTAAAACATCAATTTACTACTGTTGGAAACTTAGTTTTTCACCTGTGCATGGGGATGAAATCACCCAAACATAAGATTTATACCTAGTCCTGACATAATCAAAAGAACAAGTGACATACTCAAAACTGAAAAAACCCATTCAGATTGTTTTAATATTTTAAAACAGCGATCTATGACTCATTTTTGATGTGTAGGAATCAACCCCACCTCAATACGATGCATGGTGTGACCGATATAACTTCAAATGTGTCTTTTTTATTAAAAATTGACATTTTATTAATGTATTCTTTCATATTAGTGTTTAATTTATTTCATTATTGTATTAATAACATAATATTTGTTTTCTTATATAGGTGAAATTTTTTTCTTGAGTTTGGATTCTTTGTTCAGCAACTAATACCATGGATGAAATTTTTTGAGAGGGGATCACAGATGCAAAAAGAATGAAACATTAATGTTTTAACTGTTTGTTGGATAATTGTAATTATAACCATATAAAACATTATTTGAAATGTATTTAGCAATGTGTTTTTTTGTATTCATGATGTCAAGTAAATGTATATATAATTTACGAAACTATTGTGCGGAACTGTTTTGTTCTTCTATGCTTTGTTTGTGTAGGTGTTGTTTTATGCAGCTATTTTGTGTGAAAGTGTTGTTTTGTGTTGTTTTGTGCAGGTGATGTTTGTGTGTAGGTGTGCAGGTGCTATGCAGGTGTTGGGTGTGCTCTTAAATAAAAATCACATCACAGGAAACTTGGCATTTATCAGCACTAATTAAGCGTTGATAAATTGGGCCTTTATCAGTGCTCAAAATAGCACTGATAAAGGTCACCCTTTATCAGCGCTTTTTTAGTGCTATTAAAGGGGACCCCCTTTTATCTTCACCGCGATTAACAGTGCTTTTCTAGCACTATTAAAGGTGGTTTCTAGCACTTTTAAAAGCCCTATTTGTAGTAGTACCAGTTTCAATGTTGAAATCCATTAGAATTGTACTTCCCATTGCGGCTTTCCATGATTGTGAGATTTAGAAAATGGATGTCAAAACAACCTTCCTTAATGAGAACCTCCAAGAATATTTCTATATGATATTTCCTGAAAGTTTTGTGACTCCAAAGGATGCCAACAAGATATTCAGGTTGTAAAGATCCATTTATGGATTAAAGAAAACATCCAGTCCATGAAATATTCATTTTGATGAGGTCATACCAAAATTTGGTTTCATAAATAAAAAATAAAAAGATTGTGTCTATAAAAGGTTTAGTGGGAGTGCATTTGTTTTCTTAATAGTATATGTTGATGACATATTACCCATTGGAAATTAAATACCAATCTTATAGTCTGTTAAGGCTTGGTTGAATAAATGATTCTCTATGAAGGACTTCGGTGAGACAATATATATTCTTTGGATTAAGATCCATCATGATAGATCCAAGAGGTTGTTCGACCTAAGACAAAGTACACACATTGACAAGATATTGAATATATTCAATATGGAATGATCCAAGAGGCGATTGTTTCCAACATCACATAGCATTTATCTTTCTAGGAAAATATATCCCCAAACACATGAGAAAATAAATAAAATGACAAGGATTCCATATGCATCAGTGATTGGGTTAGTCATGTATGTTATACTATGTACTAGGCTAGATGTCTCCTACAAATTAAGTGTGGTAGGAAGATATCAAGTTGATCCATGTGACCTCCATTGGATGATAGTCAAGATCGTCATTAAGAATCTAAGGTGTACTAAGGATATGTTCCTAGTTTATGGAGGAGATAAGGAACTATTCATCAGAGGATATGTAGATTCTAGTTTCCAAATCGATCAAGATGACATGAAGTCACAAATGGGATACATTTTCATTTTTAATGGAGGTGCTGTGAGTAGGAAGAGATCAAAGCTGGCTATGGTTGTAGATTCTACAAAAGAGCCTGAGTATATTTCATCTTATAAGGAAGCTAAAGAAGTAGTATGGATGCACAATTTCATCCAAGATCTTGGTGTGGTATCTAGTAGTAAAGATCCCATCACACTCTATTGTGATAATACTGTAGTGGCGACTCTTGCAAAAGAGAAAAGGTCACATCAACAGACAAAGCACATACTTTGGAAGTATCATATCTTAGGGGTTTTTTATTAGAGAGGTGAAGTTATAGTGATAAGTATTTCCACAAAAAGATAACATGTCATACCCCTTGACTAAAGCCTTAAATCACAAGAAACATAACTATCATGCAAGGTCTAGCGAACTGAAGGTCTTAGGTAGTTTTCTCTAGTCAAAGTGGGAGTTAGTTGGAGTTGGTGTCCTAGGGCCAACTGTTTGTACTTTGATTACATGTATATTATATGTATTGAATATTAATAAAAATTATTATTACATATTTTTTATTGTTCCTCATGAATCGAATGTAATAATGTTCTAGAGTATACGTCACATTGATAAAGTCATAATAGTTCCCCACTATGATGAGAACCTTGATGTGCTATGATGATATTCTGAAATAATGTTTTGTGGTTGGATAACATACTATGACAAGATACGCAGTACATAGACTATTAGGTGAGAGTAATCATAAGAAGATAAAGATTCTTCTCATGAAGACCGTACTTGGTAATCTCTAAGATGGGAGATTATGAGAATAGACCCGACAGTAAGAATTCCGCATGTTTTGGTGTCATTATATATTCCTATCTATAAGCATGTGTAATAGTACTTAGAATTTAATATTATTAATAATTCATGTTATAACTCACGTACTTAGATGTATTTCATAAACCATGATGATAATAGTTCATGGAGAACTTGAATGTGTTGGGTGCGTCACGAGTGACATGTCATTAATGAATAAGTTGAGGAAGTATTTGTCCCTTCCATATTTATAAAATCTGATATCATGACCCTTTTATTAGAATAGAACCATCGCATTAAATTCCATGGCCATGGTGTAATGACGTGTTTATTTTAGATAATCAAAGAAAGACATATCGAGCATATCAGTTGGTGATACAGATGTGCAACATTCTTGATAAGATACTGTGAAAAAGAGATTATATTACACAGTAAATGTTTGTATATGGTTGTCGACATTGCGACATTAATTTCTTTCTCTTGGGAGTCTTGACTCATTTCTAGAAAATAATCTTGGACTTTAGGCAAGCCCGCCTAATGCTAATGTGAAATAATCCTAAATGGCCACACACTAAGTGTTTCCATTGATCTTGATTAAATTCTATTTGAGTTTAATTAATAGAATAAATATTATTCTCAATTCTGAGGAATAATTTTATTCAAGTTGTATTGATCACATAAATTAAATAAATATTTATTCACTAGCTTGTGAATAAAATATTTATTTTATTTATTGAATATTTTAATAAATATTTATTTTGCTAGATTGTGAATAAAATATTTATTTATGAATAAAATATTTATTCTGTTTTTCAATAAATGCCAGAGGAGTTCAAATGGACCAAGATTGAGTCCAGTGACAAATATTAATTAACAATACCATTAAATAATACTTGTTATTGCGCAAGTTGGCGCGTGCCAAAAAATAATAATAATATAATTATTATTATATGAAATGAGGTTTATTAAAGGTAATAAATGTTATTTAATGGCCGATATGCAATTAAATAACATTTTAACTTAAACCCTAACCCTATAAATAGACGACTATGTCTATTTTTTAGAGCATCCAAAAATTGAGAATAGAGAATTGTTGAGCACAAAAAATTCTCTCTCAACTCCTACCTCCCTCTCCCTCTCAAGAATGAGAAGTTCCAGAGAAATTTATTTAAGATTGAATAACGAGAGATCAAGAACGAACAATTTAAGACATTAGACTCACTGTTCTAGCACCTGGATGTCGAGTGGTGTTTCTCGGAGATCATTGGAGAATATGTGGATCACTGCTAGAGGGATTCTATCCTTAGATCCTCAGAGCACAACAAAGGTAATCTAAAAGGGTCTTTAAAGATGATCAAAATTCACCAATGATGAAAGTTCCTACTCCAAAGTATTTATTTCTTAAAATATTAAATAAGTTAATTATAAATTTGACGTGAAAGATATTTTCTCTTGGTTTCAGACAATGATTATTAAAAGAATTTTTAATATATTGCCCATCATTGCATACTTCCATTATGCCTGAGAACATCAGGTGGAATTGGAAATTTTTCTATTGGTTTTTTTAAAAATAAGGGTGGTTAGTATGATGAATATGAAAAGGGAGAAAGTTTTAGGAATAAGAGATGAAGTAAAAACTCTAAGAAAGATAAGGAACCAGTTGAAGGAAAAAAAAATTCATCAAATGAAATAGAATGAGAATGTTAAGAAAAGAAGAGGATTAATACTCTGCTAAAAGTAGTCAATCTAAAGAAGACACAGTTGAAAAGTTTATAAACTTCATGGATTATGTTTAAAAGTAAGAAGAAACCTCAAGTAGTGGTGAAGATGGTGAAGAAACGTACATTAAGTGCATATTGAAAGTTGAGCTTGAAGCATGTAATGACCGAAACAACCAATACAAGAGAAAAATAAAATCCCCAAAGAAAGTGTTTGAGAAGATAAAGTAAATGAAGAATGACTACATTGATTAAATCTAAATCCTCAGAGTGAAACTTTCCGAACTAGACAAAATTATGATATATTTTGAAGATAAATCTGCTACAAAGGAAAAAGAGTTAAAAAAGACATAATAAAGGTGTCTCAAAGATGAAAATACCTTAAAAAATGATATATGACCACAAAAAAGTCATGGAAGTAAAGATACTATCATCACAAAATTCTGATAATTGTTCCACAAAATCTCAAGTAAAATATGCACATGAGAATAATAAGAATATTAAATCTATTTTGGATAACAATGTGGTATTTAAAGGAAAATATGGGCAAGTTTATACTAAGAAAAATCATTATAAGACCCTTTATATATAAAGGAATGTTGGAGATAGTTTCAGAAGTTGAATTTCCATGAGTCAAAGGAAAAAGGAATCTTAGAATATACCTGGATAACAAGCAATATTGTTGGTTCCGAGCGTAGAAAAAGAATTTCAGTGGAAGACAATATATTAAAATTTATTTTAATAATCATTTCCTGAAACCAAGAGTGAGGATCTTTCATGTCAAATTTATAATTAATTTATTTAATATTGGAAGAAATAAATACCTTAGATTAGGAATTTTCTTTATTTATGATTGTTGATCGTATGAAATGGCCCTTCCGGATCACCTTCGTTGCACTTATGAGGATCCAAGGGTAGGATCCCTCTAGTGGTGATCCACATTTGCTCCAATGGTCTCCAAGAAACACCACCCATTCTTAAGGTGATAGCATGGTGAATTGAATGTCATGTAATATTCATTATTTGATCTTGAAGAAATTCTCTCTTAGGTTTCCCATTCTTGAGAGGGGGAGAGGACAAGGAGTCAAGAGATAATTTTTTGTGCACAATAATTCTCTATTCCCAAACTTGTAATTGGTTTCAAATGATTTACACAATAGACATAACCGTCTATTTATAGAGTTGGGATTTCAGTTACAAAATTTAATTTCTTAACAGCCATTAAATATAATTATAACCATTAATGAAATCCCATGACACATAATAATAATAAGTATATTATTATTTTGTGGTGCGTGAACTTGCACAAAATGGATAAATAATATTTAACGACTCATAAATAATTATTTTATCACTAGATATGTTCTTGGTTTGTTTGAACTCCTCTTGAATTTATTAAACACCCAAATAAATATTTTATTCTCTTAAATAAATATTTTATTCACAAAATAGTAAATAAATATTTATTAAATATTCAATAAAATAAATAAATATATTTTATTCACAATATGGTGAATAAATATTTATTTAATTTATGCAATCAATATAACTTGAATAAAATTATTCATTATTCTTGAGAATAATATTTATTCCATTAATTCAATTCAAATAGAATTTAATCAAGACCAATAGAAACACTTAGTGTGTGACCCTTTAGAATTATTTTTTTTGGCATTAGACGGGCTTGCCTAAAGTCCAAGATTACTATCGAGCAATGGTTCAAGGCACCCAAGAGAAGGAACTTAAAGTCACAAAAAAGACAACCACATACAAATTCTCACTATGTAATATAATCCCTTTGTCACAATATCTCATCAAGCATGTTGAGTGATTGTGTCATCAACCTATATACTCAATAAATCATTCTTTGACTATCTAAAATAAACTCATCGTTACACCATGACCATGGAATTTAGGGTGACAGTTCTATTTCAATCAAATGGATGATGTATCAACTTCCATAAATATATAATGGAAATATACTTCCTTTACTTATCCATTAATAACATGTCATTCGTGACGCACCCAATATACCCTACTTCCTGCCAACATATTATGTGATGGTTTTCATCAGAAAATATAAGTGTGTGAGTTGTGACATGAATTAATGATAATATTAAAGTCTAAATACCATTACACACATTCAAAAATAGGAATATATGATGAAACCCAAAACATGAGGAATTCCTACTAGCGGGTTTGTTCTCATAATCTCCCGTCTTGGAGATTACTAAGTGAAAACTTCATGAGAAGAAGTCTCATCTTCTTACGAGTACTTGCACCCGATGGTCTATATACTATGTGTCCCATCACAGTATGTTATCCAACCGTAGAACTATATTATGAATATTTCCATAACACTTCAAGGTTCCCATCATAGCAGGGAACTGATATGACCTTATAAATGTGAAAAATACTCCAAGACATTATTACATTAAAGTCATGAAAAAAATAAACAATATGTAATAAGATGTTTAATTTAATATTTAATACATAAAATATTCATGTAATCAAAGTACAAAAAGTTGATTCTAGGACACCAAATCTAAAAAACTCACACTTGGACTAGAGCCAACTACCTACGACTTTTAGTCCGCTTGAACTCACATGATAATAAAGTTTCTACTAAGTCAAGGCTTTAGTCAAGGGGTCCTCCGTGTTGTATTCCATGGAAATAATTCTCACTGAAACCTTATCTTTTTGAAAAAAATCTCTCAATAGATGATACTTATAAAGTATGTGCTTTGTCTGCTGACATGACCTTGTCTCTTTTGTGAGATCCACCACTGTAGTATTATCACAATAGAGTGTGATGAGATATTTAATACTAGGTAACACATCAAGATCTTGGATGAAATTGCACATCCAAACTGATTCTTTAGCTTCCTTAGAAGCCGCAATATACTTGGACTCTACTGTAGAATCTGCGACCATAACCTTCTTTGAGATCTTCCAGCTTACAACACCTCCATTAAAAGTGAATATGTATCCCATTTGTGACTTCATATCATCTTGATTAGTTTGGAAACTATCATCTACATATCCTCTCATGACTAGTTCCTCATATCCTTCAAAACCAGGAACATATCCTTAGTATGCCTCATATACTTAAGGATAGTCTTGACTGCTATCTAATGAAGGTCACCTGGACCAGATTGATATCTTCCTATCAAACTTAGTGTGTATATGACATCTAGTCTAGTACATAACATAAAATATATGACTTAACCAATTGCTGATACGTATGGAATCATTTCCATTCTATTTCTTTCCTCATGGGTCTGAGGAAACATTTTCTTAGAAAGATGAATGCCACATGATGTTGAAAAAAATACCCTCTTGGATTGTTCCATACTGAAGCTCTTCAGTATCTTGTCAATGTATATACTTTGAATTAGGCTGATCAACCTCTTGGATATATCATGATGGATCTTGATCCTAAGAATATATACTATACATCCCATGTATTTCATGGAAAAGAACTTATTCAACCATTCCTTAACATACTGTAAGACTGGTATTTCATTTCCAATAAGTAATATGTCATCAACATATACTATTAAGAAAATGACTTCACTCCTACTAAACTGTTTGTAGATACAAGGATCACATTCATTATTTATAAAACCAAATTCCGTTATGGCTTCATCGAAATGAATGTTCCATGACTCGGATGCTTGCTTTAATCAATAAATGTATTTTTGAAAATTTCATATCTTATTGACATCCTTTGAGGTCAAAAACCCTTCAGGTTGTGTCATGTAGACATCTTCTTAAAGGTTACCATTAAAGAATACTATTTTGACATCTATTTTCTAAATTTCATTGTCATTATAAGACACAATGGCAAGTATAATTCTGATGGATTTTATTATTTCAACTGGTGAAAAAGTTTTTTTATAGTTAATGCCTTGATGTTTTTTAAACCCTTTTGAAACTAGTTACACCTTATAGGTACTGATTTTTCCTTCCATGTCCAGTTTCTTCTCAAATACTAATTTTCAACCAATGAGCTTTACATCCACTGGAGGATCTACCAAAATCCAGACATAGTTTTGGTACATGGAATCCATTTCATAATTCATGGATTCTTACCACTTGGAAACATTTTTTTCCACTTACTACTTCCTTGTTGGTTAGAGGATCATTATTATCAACTAATAATGATTCACCATCCTCGGTAACTAGAAAACCATACCATTCTGGTTATCTAACATCTCTTGTACTCCTACGTAGTACTTGTGTCTCTGGAACGATTTCTTCTTGCATGGGGCTTTATGGAATCTGATCCTGTACTAACTCTTGTGTTCCTTGAGCCTCAAATTCATCGAAATTTGTCTCAATCCTACTATCTCTTTTGGATATGTTCTCCATATCAAGGAATATGACACGTATTTAAACTATAAACTTTTTTTATAAGGGGTCGTATATGTAGTATCCCCTTGTTTTCTTGGGGTATCCTATAAAGGTACAATTTGTGCCTTGTGGTGCAAGTTCATTACCTAAAGAGGCCTTAACGAACGCTTATCATCCCCACACATGTAAATTCGATAACATGGTTTTTCTTCCACTCCAAAATTCATATGGAATACCATTTATCAATTTAGTTGGTGCTTGGTTTACTATGTATTCCGCTGCATATAACACATATCCCCAAAAGGATAATTGAAGACTCACATGACTCATCATTTATCTCACCATGCCCAACAAGGTTCAGTTCCTTCTTTTTCTTACACCATTCCACTGAGGCATATAAGTAGGAGTGAGTTGGGATATGATTCCAAACTCCCATAAGTAATCAATGAAGTCTTGATCAAGATATTCTCCACCATGGTCTAAGTGTAATTTTTCAATATTCTTACTAAGATGGTTCTCAAATTCATTCTTGTATTCCTTTAATTTATCAAAATAATTTGACTGATATCCCATTAAGTAAATATATCCATATCTACTAAAATCATTAGTAATAATTATGAAGTATGAGTACCAACTCCTTGATTCAATAGGAAATGGTCCACACACATCAATATGAACTAATTCAAGAATCTCTTTAGCCCTTTCACCTTTCCCACTAAATGGGGATTTGGTCATTTTGCCTTATAAACGTGCGTGAAATACACCAAGTGGTTTTAGTTTGAAAGAATCTAAATATCCATCTTGATGTAATTTTATCAAGAGTTTTTCATTTACATAACCTAGCTGGTGATGCCAAAGTTGGGTGTGGTATGAGTCATGTGAAGTAAATTTGTTATCGATTGTCATTACTTAGTTCATGTAATCCAACACATAAAGACCATTATGTCAATGTGCCTTACCATAACAAATGATATCTTTATAAAACAACAAAAATTTATTTCAAAATTTGAAAATTAATCCATATGTATCTAGTATGAATACAAAAATATTGTTTTTAGTAACTGAAGGCACATAATAAACACCCTTTAAAACTAAGATCATTCTGGTTAGGAATGTGATGTGGTAGTCCCTAATAGCTACAACAACAATTTTAGCTCCGTTGGCTGCTTGTAGATCTACCTCCCCTCGTTCATTTTTTTGAATATACATGGTTCCTATATTTGAATACATATGTGATCACCACAGGCTATATCCAATAATTAATTTGTATAAATAGATAAATTTCACTTGATAACAAATGCACCTGGAGAGTCCCTTTGTTTCTTTAGCTAGGTGTAATTTTTATTCCAGTGGCCCTTCTTGCCACATGAGAAATAGATAACATTATTTTCTTTACTTCTCCTTTGATCTTATTCTTCTTAGAAGGGTGTGAAGAAGCTTTGAGATTAAATCTATTTGATTTCCCTTTACATTTGTTCACCATAAGTATAGAAGGATTTTAGCACTTAATATCTTTATCTACTTGTTAAATGAGGATAAAAATATCTAGTAGAGACTTCTCAATGCTATTCATATTAAATTTCACAACAAAACTGGAGAATATTTGAGGGAGTGATTCCAGAATGAGATCGGTGCCCAGTTCTTTAGAGAGTTTAAACCCTAGAACATATGGGCGCTCAATGTAGCCAATAATATTGACTGCATGAGGCCTAGTTGGGGAAACCTATCCAAGATTACTAGGAAATATCACCTTGAAAATCTAAAACAATTATTGTCTATCTCTCTCCTGGTAAAGATCACAGAGATTCTCATGCATTCTTTACACATCCATGTTTTCATGAGACTTCATGAGTTCACTATACATAGACAAAAACACCAAACATTTAACATTGACCACATCATTCATATGTTTTTAGTAGACTAGGAAATCTTCATCACTCGCCTCTTGAGCAGCTGAATCAGGAATTGAGGATTCCAGCACGTAAGATTTCCATTCATGGCGTAGAACAACCCGAAGGCGTATAAACCACTCATGGAAGTTACTTTCAATGAAGAGATTGTCTTTATCCAATATTGATCATAGGTATAGTGTGGATGACGAGATTACAATTTTATTACACAATTAAAAGAGCAGATTATTAGTACTTTTCTTGATTATAAATTTTGTGAGAAATAATAAATTAATTGATTTTATTAAATATCCCACTATTTTATCAAGTCCCAATAGCCCTCACTATTGAAGTTGTAATATCTAGTTTCTGGGATATTCTAGTGGAAAGGATCCATATTCCCCTTCACATAACCCCAATAAGGGTTGGTCAATCTATTTTTAAGGTATTTAGGTAGGAAAGTCTTTTCCAACTGCGAGCTTGCAACTCCTTGATCCATTGAGTGGACTCACCAACCCATAAATCCTGACTTGGATTTTCTCAACACTTGCCTCCAAATTACACCAAGTCTAGCAAGGGCTACTCCACTTGATGTAAAATTAATAATTCAACCCAAAACCTTCATAAAACTCCCTTTATAAAAATAAGTTTCCCAACAAGGGTTGGTCAAACACATAGTTCTATTGAGTTTTGTTCCTAATCAAGTAGCAGAAGGCTTAATTTGACTTAATATTAGACTAAGGGATTTTATTTTATTATGCATAAATTTTTATCTTGTTTTATCTTTTAAATGTCTTGTTAATATTTAAGTGGATTTTTACTTAATTAATTAAAAATTTTTGTAAAAAAATTTATCCATAAACAATTTTATTTAAATTCTGTCTTTGCATATTAATTCATTTATGTGATCATTGTCTTGCATCAATAAATATAATTTTAATGTATTAGATAAAAAATAAATAATTGATTAAATGTCCCAATCATGATATTATCCAATGGTTGATTTAATTAGTGGGAATTAAATCAACCTATGACCTGAGGGAAATAACTCCTTATACTGGACTTGACATGAGCTACAACATTCCACATGTCCACCTTTTTATCACCAAGTTGGCGTCATTATAGTTCCTACTTGAACCGTCTCCACGTACCTTACGATGATTCATTCATTAAAAATATTCATTACTCATATGAAAGTGAGGGGAACCAAAGGATTGGTTCAAGGAAATTACATAAATATCCTTGGACATGTAGGTTATATATAATAATGGAGGGAGAGATGGCTCGTAGGCAATCTTTTAATTTTGTTGGGAAAAAATCCCTCAAGGTAACATTGCATCATTTTTGGGTTGATTGTGTTTGTTAACAAAGTAGTTTTCCATGGTGAATTGTCAAGTTCCAAAGATGTTGTTGATAATCCATGTTGTCAAAGAACCATGACAAAGGAATGGATGATCTGGAGGCAGTAGAAAAAGGACAGATACAAGGTGGCGTCGTTTTCCAATGTTTGCCAAATTTTTGGGGTCCAAAATTTAGATTTTTGTGAGCACCGCAAAATATGTATTTCCTTGAAGATCTCATCAAAATATGGAAAATGCATGAGTTTAACAAATATGGACTACTTGATATGGATTTCACGAATACATGAAGAAAGTTAACGGTGTTATTCATGATTACGATGAGCTTCACGAATGGTAGAGTTGAAAAGCATTGCGGTGGTGAAGGTAATTGCAAGTGGAGATTCGTGATGAAGGCATGAAGGAATTGATGGAATGCTCCGAGATTAAGATGAGATCTGCGATCTAAAAATTTCTGTGTTGCTTTGCGATATAGAGAGAATTTCAACAAAAATTTTCGAGCTTCACGATTTGAGATGACGTGGCGCAGACTTTGCGCGGAAGGTTCCAGGGTTGGTGGAATCACCTATAAATAGACCTAGACCCCCTCGAGAGAAGTAGAGAGTTTTCTAAGAAAAATTTGTTTCTATCAACTCATTAAGGAGGTTGGTGAAGTAATTGTGCTTCGTAAAAGAAGGAGCTTTGCGGTGGCTAATTTTGCTCCGTGAAAGTGGTGTGTTCTGCGTTGGCTCAGTGAGATTCACAAAGGAAGTCACTCTGTGATGACTTGAGCTCCACGAAGACCTAAGATTTGTGTAGTCTTGATCTTTTTGAAGGTCTAAGCTCTGTGAAGAAGTGTGCTCTGTGAGGTAGTGAGTCCTAAAAAGGTGTGTGCTTTGCGGAGAGGTAGGAGCTTCGTGAAGGCTTGTTTGAGCGTCGTGAAATTGGGAGCTTCGCGAGGTAGGGTGCTTTGCGAAGGTATTTCCAAAGGTTTTTACTCAGTGGTCAGGGGAAAAGGGGTATTCATCAGTGGATGAAAGTAAGACTTTAACAGAGCATCTATCAGTAGTTGATGATGCATGTATTCATGTAAATGAAGAGACCTTCAGGTCTATAAACTATAAATGGATCCCTTCCAAGTGAAGTGATCAAAGGAAGAGGAAGAAGGTTATTCTTTCTACCAGCAACGAGCCAGAGAGAGAGAAATAGGGAGTGAACCTTGGGAAAGCAGTGAGGTGACCCTAAACATTGTAAAGGTAGTGAGTCTAGGCATAGAACTGATATAGCCTGAACATTATTGGCAGCAAGCTTTAGTGGATTTGGTACATCGACACATTGTCGTTGTATGCTCCTTGGACGTAACACAGTGAGGGTGAACCAAGTAGAAATCTATCTATCTGCCTGTTTTCATTCCTACATCGCATTCAAAGAATCATCATCATCAGATAAATAAGGGATGAATAAGATCAATAGTAACACATAAGTGCAAAACAAGTGACCCTTATAATATTGAGGTCAAGATCCAGTGGGGATGGAAGAATTTTGGAATAGAATATCCATACCCTGATTCACCCCCTCTTATTGTATTTAGGACCCTATTGGTCCTAACAAATTTAATATTAAATAATTTCAAAACCATGTAATAAATTTAATTAAATAAATTCCAACACATACATAGGTCTTGTTCATGCTCATGATCGGCCATACATACAACGAATACACAAAAAGTAACTGGCTAGAATTTATTTCTTTATTCATTCTTTATTATTAATATGAACACACTTGAATCAATCAATCAACTAATTAATTAATTCCCTTTCATCTTAATGATAATATGAACTAAATTGGAGATATCCATAAATTTTTCATTCATGGAAAATAAATGGCAGAACCATTAATGACATATTTATTACAGTAAATTAATTTAGAATTTAAAATTCTTTAAAACCATTATTAAATTTTCAAACACAAAACGGTGTTCCAATCAATAAAATAATGTTTTAATACTAAATTTTTTCAAATTTAATGTAATTTTAATTTTTTCCATTAATGGGAGACTAAATGGCGTGTACATCCAGCTACACGACATGTACCCCAATTTTCATATATCCAAGTCACATTCCTAGTTCTTAAATGTGTTAACTTGTCTAGACTACACAATGTGTACATCATAGCTACACACCTTGTATCTGCTTGCCACGTGCTAGGTTGACCCGGTCAACATGCAGTTCACAATAAAAGCACCATGTGTTTTTAATTTCTCGACGCATCTAGATACAATGCACATGGGTATACAACATGTGCTCCAACCGCAAGTCATGTAACTCAGCTTTACCGACCAAAGATTTGGAACTTCCCAATGACAACTACGATTGTTCTTCATTTGTTCTTAAATCTATAAGAAAATGAAACACTGAATTAACATGATTAATATGTTGATATCATGTTTATTCAAATTTGATTAAAGAACGAATAACATGAAATGAAAATCTAACCATGATTGTGCATAGATCAACAATAAAATAAATAATTATAAATTTAAATATGACCACTCTGATACCATTTATTGGTTTTGGGCGTAGTAGAAGAATTCATGTGGAAGGTGATATATTAAAATATCTTTTAATATTTGTTTCCTAAAACCAAGAGCGGGTATCTTTCACGTCAAATTTATAATTAATTTATTTAATATCAGAAAAAATAAATACCTGGGATTAGGAAATTTCTTCATTGATGATTGTTGATCATTCGAAACGGACCTTCTAGATTTCCTTCATTACACTTTTGAGGATCTAAGGGTAAAATATCTCTAGTGGTGATCCACATGTGCTCCAATGGTCTCCAAACAACGCCACTTGTTTTCCGAGTGCTAGCGTGGTGAATCAAATTTTTTGGGTTGTTTGTTCTTGATCATTCATTCTTCAGTCTTGAACAAATTATCTCTTGGGTTTCTCATTCTTGAGAGGGAGTTAGGAGTAGGATCCGGGAGAGAATTCGTTGTGCGCAACAATTCTCTATTACCAAACTTGGAATTGGTTTCGAATTCTTTACACAATAGACATAACCATTTATTTATAGAGATGAGATTTCAGTTACGAAATTTAATTTCATAAAAACCATTAAATATAATTATAACCATTAATTAAATCCCATGACACATAATAATAATAATAATATTATTATTTTGTGGTGCACCAACTTGCATAAAATAGATAAATAATATTTAATGACTTGTAAAAAATTATTTTATTATTAGACATGGTTTTGGTCCATTCGAACTCCTCTTTCATTTATTGAACACTTGAATAAATATTTTATTCCCTTAAATAAATATTTTATTCACAAACTAGTAAATAAATATATATTAAATATTAAATAAAATAAATAAATATATTTTATTTACAATATAGTGAATAAATATTTATTTAATTTATGCGATCAATATAACTTGAATAAAATTATTCATCAGTCTTGAGAATAATATTTATTCCATTACTTAAAATTCAAATAAAATTTAATTGAGACCAACAGAAACACTTAGTGCATGACCCTTTATAGTTCTTTATTGTTGGAATTAGGCAGACTTTCCTAAAGTTTAAGATTATTGTCTAGCAACGGGTCAAGGAACCCAAGAGAAATAACTTAAGGTCACAAGGACAAAAACCACACATGAACACTCATGGTATAATATAATCTCTTTGTCACAATATCTCATCAAGAAAGTTGCATGACTGTGTCATCATCCTATATGCTTGATATATCATTCTTTGAATTTCTAAAATAAACTTGTCATTACACTATGGCCTTGGAATTTAGGGTGATGGTTATATTTCAATCAAAGGGCTGAGATATTAACTTCCATAAATATGTAAGATAGAAATCCTTCCTTTAGTTATCTATTAATAACATGTCATTCGTGATGCACCCAACATACCCTACTTCCCACCAACATATGATGTGAAAATTTTTGTCATAAAATCTAAGTACGTGAGTTATGAAATGCGTTAATGATAATCTTAAAGTCTAATGACCATTACACACACACACACTCATAGATAGAAATATCTGATGACACTAAAACATGTGGTATTCCTACCAGTGGTTCTGTTCTCATAATCTCCCATCTTGGAGATTACCAAGTGTGAACTTCATGAGAAGAAGTCTGATCTGCATACGATTAATCACACTTGATAGTCTATATACTATGTGTCCCATCATAGTATGTTATCCAACCATAGAAATATATTAAGAATATTTTTATAGAACTTAAAGGTTATTATCATAGTGGGGAACTACTATGACCTTATCAATGTGACAAATAATCCAATACATTATTATATTAAAGTCATGTAGAAAAATGAACAATATGTAATAAGATGTTTAATTTAATATTTAATACATCAAATATTCATGTAAAAAAAGTACAAATAGTTGGTTATAGGGCACCAAATATAAAAAATATTTCACAGTTAGATTCATTAGTTTCATGGAAGATCAAGTTTTAGAGTATATTTTTGATGTTTTAGAGCTTATGGTCATAAATCCTATGCTTGTTGGTACACTATGTCATTTCCTTGGATTCAATAGAGGCACGAAGTGAGGGGAATCTATCAAAGAAATATGTAAAATAATTTTAAAAATATGAAATTTGTGAACATAATTCTCTTAAGATCACCTACTCAAAATAGGTTTGATTTCCTGGATAAAATCTATGGAAGGTGTGACCAAAAAATTCATTGTTCCAAAGAATGTATAACAACACATCCATGACAAAATATTCAAGCTTCTAGAAATGAGAAGGTATAGAGAAGATAAATGACTAATGAAGAATTCACTTCTTATTGAGGTGGATCTCAAAGTAAGTAATAGAAACAAGTCATGGATACTTGATAGTGGTTTTTAATCTCATATTAATAAAGATAAAAAAATATCAAAGAATATTGAAGAGCATGATAGAGGTGCGGTTACTTGTGGACAAGTTCCTTTAAAATTAGAGGAATTAGTAAAACTAAGATTGAAGCTCAAAAACTGAAATCTAGAGATGCTCCAGTTGTTTACGGCCTTAAAAAAACCTATTGAATGAATTCAATTTTTTATGATGGGAATGAATTTATTTTCCGAAGAAAATATTGTCACATCAAAATCATAAAAGATGAAAAAAATTATCACAAAAGTGAAAAAATAAGCAGTAACTTATTTTAAATTGGTGATCTTGGTAATTCCTGTTATTTATGTACAAAACATGAGAATAAACTTTGTGCACATGAGCCTTAGCCCAGTTGGTGAGGACTCTTAAGTGCATCCAGGCGACCCGGGATCAAATACAGGTGGAAGAATAATTTCTAGGGGGGAATTGTAGCAGTACTATAGTAGGTACTGTAGCGGGAACTGTGTAATACTTTAGTAGGTACTGTAGCAGGAACTATAACAAGCACTATTTGGCACAGTAGTAGCCGAGAATTTTCCCCCGTTTGGGCCTTCGGGCCACTGATTTAGTCCCTGAGTCCTTTAAGGCCTTCAGAACACCCAAGCCTTTAGGCTAGTAAGGACTTTAGGCCACCTCAAGGCCTTCGGGCCACCTTAAGTGTAGATGAAAACCAAAAAACCTACAAGGAACAAGATCTATAGGAGGATGATCAAGGAGCTTTCACCACAGCAGAAGCTACACAAATTGTAAGAATGAGAGGGTATAACACCTACCATAGGGACAAGCCTGTTCATGCACGGGATAGCCTATCTGAACAGCCATGCGAAGGTGGAGAGTTGATTTCATGATGAAGATATTGGAGAGGAGCAGTTCTAAGTAGTTAGTCTAGGTTGTATGTAATGTTTGAATCCTACGGGAAATGAATTCCTCTAAAGCCTACATGCCATGTAATACTTATGCTTACGAGCTTTGTAAGGGTTCCACCTCACCCTTTGAAAGGTGGATTATCAAAAATCAATAACAAATGAAGGCCTTTGGGCCATTGGATGGATGAGATTAAACTTTGGCATATAATACTTGACCACCTTTATAAAAGGATTTAAGTAAGATTTCAAAGGGACATGTGGAGAGAGACTTGCCTTAATTCAAGGGAGAAAGAGAGGAAATTTTTAGAATATGTTAAAGAGGGGAAATGATGAAAAGATGTCATAAAAAGATGGAAATTCAATCCACTAGGCCACTTGAATTAATATATTCATATTAGTGTGAGACAATGATACATCAATCCACCAAAGGTGATCTATAATTCATCAAATTTACTGATTATTTTACTAGGATGACTAATGTGATGTTCATGAAGTATAAATCAAAGGCACTAGAGATAATCAAAATTTTTATAAGAGAAGTTGAGAAAGAACTAGGGGTTTATATAAAAAAGATAATAATTGATAATGAAAGTCAGTTCACTAAAAATTCATTTGAATCCTATCTTTTCAAGCATGAGATCAAGCATCAGTATAACAATCTATATACACCCCAACAAAATGGAGTTACAAAGAATAAAAATGGAAGTTTGGTTGAGATTGAGAGAAAGTTATGTAATATAGTATTGTAATAAGTATATTTTAGTGACTTTAAGTACCACATAGGCAGATTATGTGGATACTCCAAATGCATATATATAGATGATCTATATGAGAGAGAAATTGGAATACTTATAAGTGATAATTGAGAATCCATTGAGAATTGCATGTGATAATCAAAGTGAAATTGATCTATAAAATAATCCAATGCAAGGCTATATATCTAAACACATTGACATCATATATCATTTTATCCAAGAGAAGGTTGAGAATAGAGATGTGTGATTGGAATTTTTTCTTATAGGGGATCAAATTACTGATATTTTCACAAAGGCCATGTTAAAGGAAAGATTTTAATTCTTAATGTTGAATAAGCATGTTCAACCTTTCCCTGTCAGGTGAGCCATTTGGGCATGCCCACATTCCTTTTAATTCTATTGTCAAATGGGAACAAAGGTACACAACTGTAACGACCCAAAATTCTATAATTGGAAAAACCAATGTTGTGTTTGATAATTTGTGTTACACACTGCACTTAACTACAACAAACCATAACATATTAAAAGAAAAATATTAATAAATCTATAATAAATACTTTGATGGAAAACCATTTAATATTTATACGGTAATTAATTAATACGAGTTAATATTGAGAAAAGATATTTTCAATAAAATCCATTTTCTTTGTATTATGTATTTTATTTTAAAGGATAAATTTACAAATTTTTGAATTTAAAATTTAATGAAATAAAAATAATTTTTGAATTCTTAACATAAAAATTTACTCAGTATGATTTTTTTGAGTTTTTTTTCTAAAAAGGTTTATTTTCAGTCAAAAAATACAATTTTTGCAAAAATTATAATTTTTATGATTTTATCATTATGTAATATTATCCTAGAAGATTACAATTGTGAATACTTTTAATAAATAAATTCAACACCAATTATTTTATACCCGAATAATAATGACTTTATTTATTCATTAGTAATCAATTATTCTCCGACATATCTTGGACCCTGTAGTGGGGACCACCATGTCCTATAATCCTATTAATCACAATAGGACAAAATTTTAAATGTGCTACACATGTGACCCTTTAGGACCTTATCTCAATAGTAGTGAATACTATTCATAGACTAGAAGAAGAGTTTAACAACCCATAAAGTCCCCTAAGG
Organism: Viscum album; assembly: GCA_963277665.1. Lineage (NCBI taxonomy): Eukaryota > Viridiplantae > Streptophyta > Magnoliopsida > Santalales > Viscaceae > Viscum > Viscum album. Next base: position 332,562,223 of record OY728129.1, on the reverse strand, counting down.
AGATAAGGAAAAGTTATAACAATGAAAACCTTTCCTATGGACACATACCATGTAATATAATCTCATTATATCGTGATATATCATAAATTAGGACACAAAATTCATGTCCTCATACATTCTTGCTTTATTATTCATTGACCTAACTAGGAAAACTTTCCTTTCTTCTACCATGGACATGGATTTAATAAAAGTACTACCATGCTGATCAACCATTCCCAAGATATTACTTCCTTTCAAAAGAAAAAAAATTCTATCTTGATTATTCAATCAATTTTATACCAGCAATTACACACCCAAAACAAACTAACTCACTAAAAAATTAATGTCATAGCTTTTATCTTGCATCAAAGTATGTAATCAAATAGTACACACTGATAATAATCTCAAGTTAGGAGACCATTACACGTGTTCATAGATAGGAAATACCAATGAAACCTAAAACATGTGGAGTTATGTAATAAACCAACCTGGGTCAACCCCAAATCGATTACCCGATCTAGCCCGAAAACAAGTCCCTAGAGGCATTCCCGATCCTCCCGGGACGATAACTAGTGCTAAGCATCAACAATAAAGAAATTGGTAATAATTTTGACCATAAAAAAGACAAATAAATAAATATAAACTGAACAATAAAAAAAATAAACACTTGCAATGAAAATAAATAAAACAACAAGTACCTCTATGTGACCCTACAGGTCACCACTAACCACTAAACCAATGTTTCTCCATGGTGACTGAATCTGAACTAGAAGTAGCACTAGAAACTAAAAACAAAAATAAAGCTATAGGCACGAGTGTGAAAACTTAGCAGGTGTTCCAGAATAAACTATTCCCTATGCCTTACCTTTAAATAAAATATTCATCTACTTCTAGTTTGAAATACATATATTAAGACAAGGGTTTTGTTATATTTTTAAGATAAGTAACAGATTAATAATTTCAAGAACCATTGTACTTTCTCTTTAAAAAATAGTTTATAAATAAAACAACTTTCCAAAAACCCATTTGTGAATAGTGATATACAATGGTGAAACATTTTGGTGGAAAGAATAATAGTTTAAGTGAATTTATGCAAACATTTTAGAATAATAGAAAGTTAGAATGCATAAGTAACTATCATCATGGGATGTACCTAGACACCGAGAGAAGAGACCCTAGATGTACTCGGTTTTGATCCATATACTGATGTATGATACGACTCTGTAGTTAATAACAAACCCAACTACTCTAAACTAGCCTCACCGGTGGTACAACCCATAAGGATTATCTCTACCAAGGGGATCTAGTCCATCTAATTGGGACATAGATAGAAATAATCTCTTGATTCTCACTATGACGCCTAGAATCCCATGGCCATATGAAAAGTGGGAGGTGAGGAAGCCATGAAAACATGACACTTATATCAAGGAAGCCATCATTCATGTTAATCCCACCTACCAAAACCATCCATGAAAATTCCCCCTAAAATAGAGAGTATCCATGGAGGTGTCTTTTCTTTTAATAAAACAAAAAAAAGGTACCAACCAAGCCTCATTATTTGAAATCAAAACTTTTCCATTTTTAAAACCACTTTACAACTCATTGGAAAACCAAAAAAATCATTCAAACCTTTTCATAATAACTGGATTGAAGGACAAATCATTTTTAAATTTCTAGGTTTTCTTCAATATGAGATAAATCAAGTATTATGTGTATTTAACTTTCCAAAACACTTTTTCTATAATTTATATAAACCAAGTGCATCACTTATGAATCCAAATTCCATTTATAAACTCTTTTATAAACCCAAATTACCAAAAAAGAAACCAAAACTCATTTACAGGGCCAACCAGGAATTTCAGTAAACAAATAGTGTATGAAGATTAACAAAACAATTTCATACAATTCGATTCAAAGAGGAGTTCACCCAATTTAACATAAAATAATTATTTTAATAATTATAAATCTCTAATTATTATAAAAGCATGGTTTGAAGGTCAAGAAATAAATTATTCTTTAATTTTAAAGGCTAGGCATAAGAGAGACTACCTCAAACTCAAGGCACACTACTTTTGTTGAGGACAACTCAAATATTCCCTTTTTTCCACTTGCACGCATATGCAACTTCACATATATATAAGGACACCTAGCCTCATTGTACATATTTTCATGGAAAAATATATACAAGGGGATATTTACATATATGCTTACACTTTCATATAACCCTTTACACTTTCACACATATGCATCTTCATATACACATATAAGCACACCTATCCCCATTATATATATTCATCCTATCATGGGTGAATATATATAAAGAGGTAACTTACATGTATACATACCTACCTATTCATAAGTCTATAAGTCTTCGATAATGGAGACTCGAATCTACCAAAACATGGTCTAAGATGCACTACAACAATATTAGGGACCCAAACATCACAAAAAACCTAATTAAAATTGGTCTATAGAAAAGGCAGAAGAAAACCTACCTCAAAACGGTGGTGGGTGTGCCAAAATGAACCAAACCACTTCGCCTTTAGTGGAGGATGCCAAAACACACCCTAAGATGACCCGAGAGACTCACTGTACACCCTAACAATGGAAGAAAACAAAAAAAAAAAAAACGAGTCAACCAATAACGTCCTGACCCGAACAACTACTCAAACAGTGCTAAACAGGCCAGGTGTTACCACCTTAGGTGCACCTCCCTAAACACCAAAGGCTGTCGACTAGCATAGTGGGTGTAAAAAGGTATAGTGGGGAGACTATACCCTCTCAGAGGAAGATAAGGAACTGGTCCGAGCATAATAATAAAACATGCAGCGACAATAAAGACTCAAAAAACTCAAACCAGACCCGCATAGCGGAAGAAAAATCAATACCAGATAAACCAGTGGAATCAATATAGAAAAACAAGAGAAAGAGAAAATAAACAGAACAACCTATTGAACATCACTTATAACTACTAAACAAACCAATCATGCATCCACAACAGGTCATACATGTCAATAACAATAGCGCCCATGGCTAACCAACAGTAGCTACAAAATAAAGTAAGCATGTTAATATAGGAAAGAAAGTAAAAACAATTAAACTTCATCTAGGCATGACCTCAAGGTCCATACTATTTCTATGCAACAGCTAATACGATCCAGCTCTTAAAGCTGATCTCTTTCCTGCATGTAAATCTATAAAGTCTACACACATCCCGAAGGGCCCGTGTAGGGTGTGAGACAAATCTCAGTTGGATACCACCCAATGGTGCATACCTAGTATAGGTGTTTAAGTAGGCATGCATCTATAAGGAAAGTAAATAGTACGATGAACAATGTAAACACAACTTCCACTGGTGCTCAGCAGCCACCATGGAGTGTCACCTGTTTCGACCAATGCCGGAATCTCAGTCATATAACCTGGCACCACGTGCCTCCTAAAACCTCGTGTCTCAAGTACCGACATCCTGATGAAATGCCCAAATGATAGTAACCCATGCTTGAAAGCTCATGTATACCCATGGCACAACAACCAGAGGAACAACAATGTCTATCCTCAAATAATAACTAGAGGAATATCAATATCTGTCCTCAATATCATAAACCGGTAGCCTCATCGCTACCAATCGAAGGCTCCTCACCTTTCACATGGATTCTTATAACAAACAACCACAAACCAATAGTACCTAAACTACAAATATCCAGGTCCTCTACCCACATGAGTGGTCAAAACCACCTCATCACAGAGTTAACCTATGTGCACAAGACTCAAATCACAGGTGAGCGGTAATCACCAAATAAAGAACCCAAGCCACGACATCTTAAACACCTCATGTCCCTGCGACCATGTCACTCAAATCTGATGGCCTCTCCATCCAAGTATCCCAGCCCATGCCCTACCTGACAGTTACACTGCCTCAAACCGACGTCCATGACGCCCAATCTTGTGGTCAAACCACTTAAGTAATTCGGGCCAAGCCCAACCTGTGATCAAAATCACTCAAGAATATTTGGTCCATGAACAAAACAAACCCAAGGGTTCCAACATATTCAATATCAAAAATCACACACACACACACACATAATCAAAAGAATCAATTTAAACAGGAAAAACAATTTAAAAAGTTGATTTTCACTAGCCATGTGTTGTCCCATATCAGCAATGAGGTCTTTAAAGCCTCTAATAAACTTAATCATGCTTAAATAGTTTAAACTCAACATTTTAATCAAAACAATTCAATTATAACCATTTTGGCATCCCAAACCAAAATTCCCAAATTGAGCAACAACCTCTAACCCGACCTCATTCAAGCATAACAAGGTAAGGGAATGCACAAAGACATCCCATAAGGTATACAATCAATCCAATATAAATAAACGTGGGTCTCACTCAATACCGACATTTCTCTAAAAAGACACAACCCCCAAATGACCACGAAAACACAAAACAGGGTATGGAACACCTACCTTAGACTCGTAGACGTAGGCACGTCCGATATTGATCTCGAATTTGAAGCTGATCTTCATAGATCTACGTTTCCGTTAAATCCGGACAATTCTACTCGAATGGAAACTGCTGTGTGTGAGGAAAAGAAACACATATGGAATAGGGTGCATAGGTTTAGCCTTCCTGATGCTATCTTAGAACCACAAACAGATTGAAGAACAGAAGTCTGATGAAGAATCTAGGAGAATAAACGTTCTCAGCCTCTCGGAGTGTCACAGTCCGAAGATGGGAAATAAGAAGGTATTTTTAGAAATGGGACACGACATTCTCCCATATAAGTGAATAAAAATAAAAGTACATGATGTGTATTAAGTACTAAACACCATGTAGTAGCTTGTCTGTACTCTGAATTACGCGGGTTGCCAGGTCATCACGCAGTTTAGATGCATCACACGGGTCAACACACAACTAGGACTCAGACGTTATGTGGAAAGTAAAATACACATCATGTTAAGTAACACTACGTGCCATGTAATAGATTATTTTTTTACACGGTCACCACAAGATATGTACTTAGTCAGCATGCGGTCAATACACACCTAACATACACATGACGTGTACTTTAGAGTACACGATGTGTAACCTGGAAATTTCCAGAACTACCCAGTTTTCACCCTTTTCCTCAAAAACAATTTAAAAAAGAAAAGGAAAATGAAAACTCATACCTCAAGGGAAGAATTGGGTTCTTACACAACCCATACCCTAGGGATCATCTGAAATGAGAGGGGTGGTGGGGAGAAGAAAAATTCCACAAGAAGAGATAAGGACGGAAGTTGAGACCTTACCTTGAAGGATCGACCAAGAATCTCCAAGAAATATAGGAAAAAACGGTGTGGAGAGGTGGCTTGGGAGAGAGCGATGGAATGAAACCACAGAGTAAGGTAAGGGAAGGGGTTTTATGATGCACAAGGAGAAATAAAATAAAATAAATAAGATAGGAGAGAAAAATAAAGAAAAAAAGAAAAAAATAAAAAAATAAAAACCATTTTTTAAATAGGGAAACACACATGGTTTGTTCATGGTTTACCAAACCATGCAATAACTATGCGCTGGACACTACCTACGCTAGGAACCCTTACATAATTACCCCTAGGCAGATGTACAGTTGAGAAAACCATGCTCAAACCATGACACTTGACACTGTCAACTCACAGAGTCCAACCACATGCTTTCTGCACTATTTAATAAACCATGTGCAAGTCATGTACCATGCCACTAATCCGCATGGGCACCCCATGGTTACTCCTAACCATGTAGTCTAACCATAAAACAACTAAAAAGCCTCAAAAAATTTGAATCATGGACCACCAAATATCAAAACTCGAACCTGCATAAGAACCACATGAAATAAGACCAAAAATAAATGAAATAAAAGAGAGGTGTCAGGTCGGGGTGTGACATGTTCCTATTAGAGGGTCAATCCATATGATCCCATCTACTCGAGATCACTAGACACAAACTTCATGAGAAGTATCAATGCTTATGAGTCCTTAACACATGATAGTCAAAAATCATTTGTGTCCTTTCATAATGATGTATCTAGACCATAGGACATAAATCTATGATTACTATCATGGTATCTCTAGGTTCTCATTATAACCTGGGAACCGCCATAACCTTTTGATACGATATTTAATCAATGGAAATTACCATAAATATAGTGAAAAAAAAATTATAAACACTATTATGATAAGATAAACACATGTATATATTAAATTGTATACATTTAATGGTAATCAAATTACATACATAATTTGGGTCTAGGACACCCACTTTCAACACTCCCACTTGCACTAGAGTCAAATGCTAACAAGTCTCAACCCGCCAGCTCTCACATGAGAATCATTCTTCTATTGAGATATGAATTTAGTTAGAGAGTCTTACAAATTATCCTTCATGACTACTCTTCTAACTATGAATTCACCTATTTCAGTAAAATCCCTCAAGAGATGAAACTTTAGAAGTATATGTTTTGTCCTATGGTGTAACCTGAGATCCTTGGAAAGCACCAATACTGTAGTATTATCATAATAAATTATAAAAGGGTTTGAAATGATAGGAACAACACCAATGTCTAATATAAAACTGCATATCCAAACCATCTCCTTAGCTATATCGAAAGTAGAAATATAATCAGATTCTACTGTAGAGTCGGTGACCATTGGTTTCTTTGAGCTTCTCCAGCTCACCGCACCACCATTTAGGAGAAATACATAGCCTGAATATGATTTCAAATCATCATGATATATTTGGAAACTAACATCATTGCATCCCATCACTATTAGTTCCTCATCTCCTCTATAAACCAAGAACATATCATTTGTACATCTCAAGTACTTCAAGATAGTCTTTAAAGATGCCCAATGAAGCTCTCCTAGATTAACATGATATCTTCCCACCATTATTAAATCAAAGGAAACATCAAACCTAGTATATGGTATGGAATACATGCTAGATCCCACTATCGAGGTATAATGTATTCTACTCATTCTTTCAATCTCCTCCTGTATTTTTGGACACATTTTCATGGAGAGATTTATACCATGCGACATTTGTAACAACCCTATCTTGGATTGTTTCATACTATACCTTTTCATAACCTTGTCAATATATGTAATTTGACTTATCCCAAGTATTCTCTAAGATCCATATCTATAGATATTGATCCCTAGGATATAGACTGCTTCACAAAAGCCTTTTATGGAGAAACTTTCATCTAACCAAGTCTTAACTGACTAATATGAGGAAAACTATTACACCCTGATATTTCAAATGAATAAATTATATTCGATATCTTAAAGGACACAAAACACTGAGTTTATCTTATGTTACATGGAAAAATTAGTTTAGATTGTGTTACATGTAACCCTGAGCTTTTTATGTTTGATAACATATACAACACACAACCCAAACTTAAACAACCCATGATATATATTACAATTATAACCTATCCATTGGAATGGTGGGTATGAATATGATTTGATTAATTATGTAAATTTGGTTTACACATGTATATATAATTAATTATTTTGTGACCAATTAATTATAAATGAAAATAAAACTCTTTTGAAAATAAAAGGAAATCTTTTTCTGAAAAGGTATTTTAATGCGCAAAAGTGTGTTTTGTACCAATAAATTAAAAAAATCACTATTTTTGGATTATATTAAAGAAATTTATATATAATATATTCAATCTAATGTTTAACATTAATATTATGGGTTTTTTAGACATGATAAATCCAATTTTTTGCTAAAAACTGTATATTTTTCAAAAAGACAGTTTTGTCGCCTTTTTATGGTGCACTTATTTTTAACAATTTTATAATTTTTATTTGAAAAAAATAAACTTAATTTTTGAAATTGGAATATCAAAATTATATTTGGATTAAATTTTAGTATTTTTTAGAAAATATTGTTTTTCAGTAAATAGTGAGAAATAACGATTTTTATAAAAAAAGACAATGATTTTAATAAATTAAGTAATTTAAAAGTATAAATATTTTTGAATATTTTTTCAAGTAACCTATGTGTTATTTTTTTATGTAATCCACTTAATTATTTTTTAATCAAATTTATATTGGTTTTTAATATAAGTTTTTTAGTGTTTAAAGACGAGTTTTTCTAAAAACTATTTTAAAATGCATAATGTGTTTTCATTTTAATTGATTAAAAAAATACATAATGGGGAATGTTTTAAGTAAAATTTATAGATTATATATCATTAAATATTAATTTATTTTCATATAATGATTATTATTATTCATAGAGTTAATATAGAATCATCTTTAAAAAAACACTCTTTTTAAAAACCCGTTGTCTTGCCGCATCTTCAAGACTAATATTAAATTAAAATTTTATAGTTCTGTGATTTAAATTTAAAAAAATGGATTTCATATTTTGAATCATTATATTTTATAATTTCTAATTGGTTCAACTTAATTTTTGACTAAAGAGATTAGTAAAATCAATTAAAATTAATTACAATGATTACGGTAAAAGTGGGTTTACTTAGTGGTTAGCCTTTAAACTTAAGAGAAAATAATGACATATAAAATTTTCAAGAACCCATATTATGGACATATTTATACCTTATACCTTATAGTATCTAATTTGGTTCATTATTGGATCCTTTCGGTAGGTAAAAATGTGGAATCACCTAACATTATTTTGAAAAATTCCAAGTGTGTCCTCTCCCCCACTTATAAAAGACCACCCACTCTCCTCCTCTTTTAAGACCATTAAATACCTACCAAATCACTTATTTTATTCTCTAAAATCATCCTATAATACTTAATTTAGGTAAAAATCCATCCAAGGAATGTCTTTGGTGCAAACCAAAAGGAGTTGCCCGAGGAAGAGGTAACGTTCGTCAATGTGCTTTTTTGTTTTATTTTTTTCCATAACCTTCAATTATTCTTATACCATGATTATATAATAACATTAGTATCATAAATATTATTAGATATTGTTATGTTAAGGGTATGAACTATAAACATACACACTTCCATCAAATGGGTTATGAAATCATCATTCGTGTATACAACGGACTACCACATCGCGAAACGATGTCATTCGTATTTTCATTACCACCTCTCATGGTTGGGAATATGATGAACATGTTTTTTATATATGATATATATGATATTTATAAAATAATTATACATTTTGAGTCATTATATCATGTAAAACATTTTTATATTTCATACCATAGGGGATACGACAACATCACTCGTGTTTATGATAGATTACCGCCTCGTGAAGCGATGTAAAACATTTTTCACTAACGTGTTACATGGAAGGTAATAAGGGTAACTATAATGAATATATATGAGATAAATGTAATAATTATTATATTAATTAAATAATTATATTTCTATAAATATAATACATCTTTTTTTTCTTACCATTTCACACACTGAAAAAGTGATAACTTCGTTTATGGACATGTGAACTACCACATCCTCAAAGCGACGCGATTCTTCTTTTTTCACCACGACATCACAAGAATGATATATATATATATATGTATATATAATTAAATAATATGGAATTTATGATATAATTATAATTCTCAAAAGGTAAATTTATCTTAACTTCTTTCCATAATGATCATTGAAAAATCGGGACGTTACTCATGCATACGTACGGCCTACCATGTCCATGATCGTAATGTTGGTTCATTTTTTTAACCATATTTCAAAATTTATTTTAATAGTATATTTTATGTATAAATATAATTATTATTTTATAATTATTATTCTTGGGATGTTTAAATAATGACCACTTTGACCTTATTCAACCCACCCAAGTCAGTTTTGACACATAAGCTGAATATGGTCAAAACATTCGACTTAAACTTAATTGATTAAGTAATTGAATATAACATGATAATAAGTTAAATAAAAAGTAATAATAAAATTTAAAAAAATTATCCTGCAATTAAATAATTAATTGTAAGATCCCTTCCTTTTTCCAGGTGTGAATCCTTTAAATTTTTTGTGAAGATGGGTTGTCTTTGTTTTAATTCGCAAAAAATGATTTATACACAAATTTTGATAAATGTGTTAAAGGCATTAAATTAGAGTTTAAATTTTGGAATATTAAATTGAATATTTTTAGAGTTCAAAACTGAGTTATTGTGATATTTTGAGGCCTTAAAAGTCTCAGTGAAGACTAAATAAAAATATTAGATATAAAATATTAAGCGCACACTTTTTATTCAAATAATTGAATAACCCCAAAATGGTGCATTTTATGGGAGATCAAAGACCACTATTGTGTCCGTAATAGGGTTTTTACCCTAGGTGGGGTATAAAATTAGTAATCTTCAGATGTTTGGATGTCTCGTTCGCAAAAATAACCTTTTTATATTTAATTAATTTTTTAATCTATTTTTTAATATTAAATAATCAATATCTCTCAAATGGTATGTCATATGATAAATCTCAGACCACCGTTGTGTCTGGAATAGGGTTTTTACCCTAGGTGGGGTATAAGATTTGTAAGTGTCGGACGTTTGGATGTCTCACTCATGAAAATAACATTTTTATATTTAATTTTTTTAATTCATTTTTTGGAATATTAAGTAATTAATATTTCTCAAACGGCACATCATATGAAAAATCTGAGACCACCGTTGGGTCTAGAATGGAAGGTTTACCCTAGTTAGGGTATAAATTTTATGCGTAATGGGTGTTTGATGTTATTTATTTTTTAAGTTAAATAATTAATTTTATTAATTTAATAATTAATCTGAAATTAAGACAATAAGTATTTTAATATTTATTGGGTAGATAATAATAATAATAATAATAAGTGTATTAATAATAATAATATTTCTTTTCAAACAAAATGAATAGAAACGTACATGTGTAATTAAATATTCTTTTTCACTAAAATGATGAATGACGTTTAGCCACATATGAATATTTGTGGTTGATCAAAGTAATAGAGGTGAAATTATTATTCAATACTAAATAAACAAAAATGTGAGGTTAATATTAATTTATTAACTATTATCAACATTTGATGAATGTTGTTGGAGAAACTTTAACAGTGAAAAAAACTTTATAATAATAATAATTTTTTTTATTATTATTATTATTAAATTTAGAAAATTATTATTGTCAAAACATCATTTGAGTCAAGAATCTTTCGTATGGTGTCAGATTGACACACTGTCAGTGGCAGCGTGACCCTAAAATTGAGGCGGTCATTTCAACACCAATTTTGAATATTTAATTCAGGATTATGATATGAGTCCATGAAACACCCAATATTATGATGAGTTGATATATGAAATTAATAAATGAGATTAATAAATAAGTGATGCAATTAATGTTTTTTAATATTTTGATGGGATTTCCTCAGGAGAAATGGTAAATCATTTACAAATCATTACATGACGTGAAATGAGGATTCACATCATGTAATAGTCACACCTATCTTTTTAAAAATGTGTATCCAGCATCGTGTGAACCTCGACACATGCCTTTCTTTGTTAGAGACACTTCGTGCACCACCATATTCAACCCAAGATGTCCTGCATACCTCCACCTTGGACCGAAACTCCTATGTGCACCTCCGACATGGATCAAATCTCCTCCATATATCCTCTGCCTTGGATCGAAAATCCTCCACTTACCTCCGTCACGGATCAAATCTCCTCCACAGAGCTTATACCTTGGATCGAAACTCCTCTGTGCACCTCTGACATTGATCAAATTTCCTCCACAGAGCTTCTGCCTTAGACCAAAACCCCTTCACCCACCACTATCTTGGATCAAATACCCTCTAAGCACCTCCTGGTTTTTCAGATCTAGGCTGTGTTATTCGTCACATTCTTGATGGATCCACTTCAAATTAGGATTATCTGTCGGCAAGTTTTCATCACTGTTTTTGAGGTAAGTGGTCTAAAATTTAAATCTTACAGTCGTAATTTTTAATCACGTATATACAAGTTGTAGAATTTTTAGATCTATTTATCAATTTGATTCTCAAAAAGAATTAACTAATTACAGAATCATTAAATTTTGATAATTAATTATAGGAATTAATTTCGGAGTTATTAAGATTGTTTCCCTAGATTAATTAATTGATAAATTAATTAATGATAATGGATTTATTTATGAAATTTTTTTGTTGATAAATAATTCTTGAATTAATTATACCAAGATAAAAATTGTTGATATTGAATAATTAATTAGTAAATTGATTATTGTTGTATTTAAGTTGTTGAATTATGATAATTAATTGTAGAATTAATTATTAGAGTTGTTATGATTATTAAATTGTTCGAAATGGAATAATTAATTGAGGAATTAATTGGGGTAATTGATTTATTGAAGATAGAACAATTAATGATTAATTAATTGGTATGATTGAATTGTTTAAGTTGTGAAGAATTAATTATATAATTAATTAATGGGAGTAGTTGTTATTTAATTGTTAAATTAAATAACAGGGTTGAGTTAGATTAATTAATCATGGGAATTAATTAATGGAATTAGAGGATAATTAATTGATGAGTTAATTATCAAATTGTTGAATTGTAAATTGAAAATAATTAATTAGTGAATTAAATATTAGATGTCAAGTTGAAAAATTATTAATTAGTTATTGACTTAATTAATGGATTTTATTTGGTTAATTAATTGATGAATTAATTAACGGAGTTGTAGTGAACAATTAATTGATGAATTAATTGAAGGGATCGTTATGATGAATTAATTGTGGAAATTAGTTACTAAAACTAAGGTGGTTAATTAATCATTGTATTAATGAATGGAAATGAGTTATGATTATTTAATTGGCGAATTAATTAATGGAATGGATATAGTTAATTAATTGTTGAATTAATTAATAGAATTGAAGGGATTATCATGATAAATTAATTGTGGAAATTAATTAATTAAATTGATGTGATTAATTAATCAATGGGTTAATTAATGTAAATGGGTTGTGAATAATTAATTGGTGAATTAATTATTAGATATTGATTTTGTGAAAAAAATTAATTAATTATTGAATTAATTAATGGAATTGGATTAATTAACTTATAAACTAATTAATAGAATCCATGATGGTTTTTTTTGATATAAATATTAATGTGTTTAAGCTTAGTTTTTGTGATAATGTAAAAAAATGTGATAATAAGATACATGTGAAGTTGTGATGAAAAATGATATACATTCATAATTGAGAGTTTGGGTGCAAGACATGACGTTATAGGCCGGTGATGATATATATACATGACTAAATGAGGTATAGACATGACATTCTATGCCAGTTATAGATCTATTAGGTTTTGGGTGTTAGACATGATGTTCTACACTAGTGAATGCGTGTGCACAAATGTTTTTAGGGTGTTACATGATGTTCAACACTAGTGACTGCATGTGCACAAATGTGACTACGTGTGCACAAATTATTTTTGGGTGTTAGACATGGAATTCTACACTGGATGTATGTATAATCTAGTGATTGTGTGCACATAAATGGTTTTTGGGGTGTTATACATGACATTTTACACTCATGATATACATGTATGATTGATTTATGAGGGGTCGTGTGAGCCTTCTAATACAGAGTACTCCGAGATATGGCCTCACATGAAAATAATTTGAACTTTGGCATGAGTTGAATTAGGTTATGAGATATCATATCACCTTTGAATACTTCAAGCTCCAGCACAAGTCGAAGCAGTTATTAATATATGATATTACCTAGGGAACCCTTCAGGCTCCGGTAAGAGGTGAAGTTAGTACTGAGGTAAGGGTGTCCACGTGAACTTTAGAGTTAAAATGATAAAATAAATAATAAATGATAATGTAAAAAATATTTATTTGTGCATTTTATTTCATTATTTATAGATTTGTATGCATTATATTTTGACTAGATTATTTTAGAAACTGTTGGTGTTGGCCCACTGAGTTGTACTCACACCCTACTCGGGTTACCTGATCGGTACCCGAATAGAATTTTTGTTTTCTGGAAATGTTAAGAGAAAAATCCTTGTGTTAGGTGGAAGAGTTGGGATGGAGCATGGTGAGGGAACCAAAATTGGTGTTGGGACCTTCTTAGAGGATTTTTCAATGTCTTTTTGAATTTATTTTTGTTTTTTTTCATATTGACACATGGCACATACATTGGCATGGTGTGTTTCCCTTTCAGTTAAATATTGTATTACCTGTTTTGGTTATCTTGTGACTTTGGTATTACTCATGTATATATGCTTCCACATTTTATTTATTTATTTTCCACCAGTGCATTACTATGATAAAAGAGGGTATAGTTTCCCCATGATTGACTTATAAGACCCTCGCCGCTAGTCGACAGCCTCTAGCGTGCGGGGAGGCGTGCTTGAGGTCTTGTGGTGAACCAGCTCGGGGCACCAGTGTGTGGCACCCGAGATGGGACATTATAAAGAGGTATCAGAGGGGTGTTATTTTATTCATATTTTGTCTTACTATTTGGGATAGGTAGACATGAGACTATAAAGAGTTGGGGCTTGGTTATAAGCTCATGTATGGGAGTAGCTACCCTATGTATGGGTGAAAACCCAAGTACCCGGGGTGAGATTTTTATTATTGTTGTTACAGTTGAATGTTATTTCACCTTGGGTGGAACACTTGTTGCGTGATGTGATTATTAATTTTGGGATTTGTTGAGATTGACTTGTGGCCCTGAATGGCATGAGAGTTGATTCTGCATACATAATTCTAGACACTCAGGATTATTTTGTGAACATACATCATTTTAGGCACATATGGAAAATGGGTTTTGGGTAAGTTGTTGAAGTTGAACTGTTTTTCCTTGCTTGTGAAATTGAAATGAAAATAGTACCTAACATAAATATTGATAAAGATTGTAAAATGATGCAAGGTGAGAATAAATGGGTGTCTAAATGATAAAAAATTAATAATGATAATGTGTTTACCCTTGTTAACAAGGACCTAGGTGTAGGATGGTTAAGGGTAGTGAAAGTGCCTCAATTTTGAATTTATGGTAGGATAAAGTGGGAAAGACTTGATATGGTTTTGTGTAAATATCTCTTGTTAACAATGCAAACTATTGTGAAATAAAAATACTTCATTTTTTTCCCTTAAGGTGGGAGGTTAGGGTAGTGAGAATTCCCTAGTTTGGCAACTTGGTTGTGAGTTGTGTGGGGGACCACCTGGTTTTGGATCAGTGTGGTGAGATGCTAGCGGGAAAGGAATCCTGAGACTTTTGAAAGGTTAATGTGTTTCCATAGTGGGAGGAAACATTGGTAATTAAGTATTGGTGGTGGTATTAATTGATGACTTATTATCATAATTTTAATTAGTGACGATCATGTCCCCTACCTTGACATCATCCCAGGTACGCTGAGAAAGATATGGCATTATGCTTAGCTAGATGAATGTGTTTTTGTTGGATATGGGGCCTCTTGGAGGTTGTGCTTATGAAGTAGTATATATGTGGGGCTGATGGTGCGAGTTACACTATTGGCAGTTTACAGATTAGGTTCTTAAGAGGGATCAGAAGTCGATGAATACCGTGGGACATGGGCCTTGGTGGTTGAGTTATTTGCCAATGAGATTTTCATGATGCTCCAAAGGTGGGGAGTAATATGTCAATAATATGTGTGTGGTGCAATACAATGAAGTTAAAATGGTGGCATCAAAATCCTAATGAGGAACCTATAAGATTCATGTTTAGATTTCTTGGAGAAAGGTCAGGCGAGCCTTAGAGGTGGTGGATGTACATCCTTTCTAAGAAGTTTTTATGGTAAGGATAAGTGCCAATATTGGATGGTTTCTTGTGGTTCTTGGGAATAGTGAGCTGGGAAACCCGTCAGGTATGTTGTGGAAGTTGATCTTGAGACCGATGTGCTCTTTGAGGAGCATCTGATACACGGGTTGGATCATAGTGAGAAGGTGATGCAGGAAAAGACTATGTTGATAGTTCGTATACTATGGAAATTTGGGAATGTGCAGGAGGAAAAATGGGAGAGAGATGCAGATAAGATGACATAGTGACCCTACCTTCTTTGACTCACAAACTTAGAGGTGGTTGGGATTACAACTCAAGGAAGATATTTTATAAGGTGGAGAGATTGTAAGATCCTGTCCTTTTTCCAAGTGTGGATCCTTTAAAATTTTTGTGAAGATGGGTTGTCTTTATTTTAATTTGTAGAAAATGATTTATCAATGAAATTTTGATAAATGTGTTAAAGTCCTTAAATGCTAATTAATATCTTAGAATATTCAATTGAATATTTTTAGAGTTCAACAATGAGTTAGTGAGATATTTTGAGGCCCATAAATTCTCAGTGAAGACTAAATAAAAATATTAAATATTAAATATTAAGCGTACACTTTTTATTAAAATAATTGAATAACTCAAAAATGGTGCATTGTATAGGAGATCTGATACCACTATTGTGTCAAGAACAGGGTGTTTACCCTAGGTGGGGTATAAAATTTATAAGCATAAGATGTTTGGATGTCTCGCTCACAAAAATAACCTTTTTATATTTAATTGATTTTTTAATCAGTTTTTTTGAATATTAAATAATTATTATCTCTCAAATGGTGCATCGTATGAGAAATCTAAGACCATCGTTATGTCTAAAACAGATTTTTTACCCTAGTCAAGGTATAAAAATTATAATCATCAAATGTTTAGATTTCTCGATCATGAAAATAACCTTTTTATATTTAATTAATCTTTAATCCATTTTTTGAATATTAAATAATTAATATCTCTCAAACGGTGTGTCATATAAAAAACATGAGATCACCGTTGGGTATGAAATGAGGGGTTTACCCTAGTTATGGTATAACTTTTATGTGAAATGGGAGTTCGATGTTATTTAATTTTTAAGTTAAATAATTAATTTTATTAATTTAATTGTCAATCCGAAATTAATTAAATGAAATTAAATTAATACAACAGGTATTTTAATATTTACTGGGCAGATAAAAAGAATATTATTAATAATAAGTGTATTATTAATATTATTTTTTAAAACAAAATGAATGGAAAAGTACATGTGTAGTTAAATATTCTTTTTAACTTAAATGATGAACAACATTTTGCCACGTGTGAATATTTTTGGTTTATCATTGTAACAGTGGTGAAATTATTAGTCAATACTAAATAAATACAAATGTGAGGTTAATATTAATTTATTAAATATAATCAACATTTAATGAATGTTGTTGGAGAAACTTTAACGGTGAAATAAACTTTATGAAAATAATAATAATTGTTTTGTTATTATTATTATTAAATTGAGAAAATAATTGTTGTCAAAACACCGTTTCAGTCATAACTCTTTCGTATGGTGTCAGATTGACATACCATCCACGAAAATGTGATCCTAAAATTGAGGTGGTAATTTTAAGTCCAATGTTGAATATTTAATTCAGGATCATGGTACGGGTACATGAAATTCCCAATATTATGATGACTTGATGCATGAAATTAATATAAGAGATTGATAAATAAGTGATGCAATTAATTTTTTTAATGGTTTTATGAAATTTCCTTGGGAGAAAGGGGAAATCAGTTACAAATCATTATATTACATTGAATGAGGATTCACGTCATGTAATAGTCACACTTAGCTTTTTTAAAAAACGTATCCAACATCGTGTGAACCTTGATACATGCCTTTCTTTGTTGGAGATGCTCCGCACACCACCATATTCAACCCAATATGTCTTGTGTACCTTCACCTTGGACCAAAACTCCTCTGCGCACCTCTAGTATAGATCAAAGCTCCTTATTAGAGCCTTTGACTTGGACTGAAACTCCTCCATGCACATCCGACACAAATCAAAACTCCTCTGCAGAGATTCCGCCTTGGACCAAAACTACTCTATGCACCTTCGACATGGATCAAAGCACCACCGAAGAGCTTTTTCCTTGGACTGAACCCCTCTATGCACCATAGTCTTATATCGAATACCCTCCACACACCTCTCAGGTTTCAGATCTAGATCATGTTCTTCATCGCGTTATTGATGGATCTACTTCAAATTGGGACTATCTGTTGGCAAACATTCATCACTGTTTTTGAGGTAGGTGGTTTAAAATTTAAATCTTATAGTTTTAATTTTTAATTACATATATGAAAGTTGTAGAATTGATAGATCTATTGATCAATTTGATTCTAAAAAAGAATTAATTAATTTGGTGAATTAATTAATTATGGAATCATGTAATTTTGATAATTAATTATGGGAATTAATTGTGGAGTTATTAAGATGGTTGAAACAATTTAATTAATTGATAAATTAATTAATGAGATTATATTGGTTTATGAGATTTTGTTTTTGATAAATAAGTGTTGAATGAATTATACCAAGATAGAAATTATTGAGATTGAATAATAAATTGATAAATTAATTATTGTTGTATTGAATATGATAAATAGAGATAATTAATTGTAGAATTAATTATTAGAGTTCTATGATTATTAAATTGTTTGACATGGAATAATTAATTGAGGAATTAATTGGGGCAATTGATTTATTAGATATAGAACAATTAATTGATTTATTAATTGGGGTGATTGAATTATTTAAGTTGGAAAAAATTAACTATAGAATTAATTAATGGGAGTATAGTTGTTATTTAATTGTTAAATTAAATAATGGGGTTGAGACAGATTAATTAATTGTGGTAATTAATTAATGGAATTGGTGGATAATTAATTGACGAGTTAATTATCTAATTGTTGAATTATAAATTGTGAATATTTAATTGGTGAATTAATTATTGGATGTCAACTTGCGAAATGATTAATTATTTGTTGAATTAATTAATGGACTTTATATGGTTAATTAATTAATGAGTTAATTAACGGAGTTATAGTGAATATTTAATTGATGAATTAATTCAATGGGGTCATTATGATTAATTAATTGAAAAAATTAATTAATCAAATTGAGGTGATTAATTAATTGTTGGATTAATTAATGGAAATATGTTATGATTAATTAATTGGTGAATTAATTAATGGAATAGATGTAGTTAATTAATTTTTAAATTAATTAACGGAATTGAAGTGAACAATTAATTGACGAATTAATTAAAGAAATTATTATGATTAATTAATTATGGAAATTAATTAATGAAATTGACGTGATTAATTAATCATTTGTTTAATTAATGGAAATGAGTTTTGAATAATTAATTTGTGAATTAACTATTGGATATTAATTTTGTGAACAAATTAATTAATTGTCAAATTAATTAATAGACTTGGATTAATTTATTTATGAATTAATTAATGGAATACATGATGGTTTGATGTGATATAAATATTAATGTGTTTAATCTTAGTTGTTGTGATAATGTAAAAACATGTGATAATTAGATACATGTGAAGTTGTGATGAAAAATGATATACATGCATAATTGAGAGTTTGGGTGCTAGACATGACGTTCTAGGTCGGTGATAATATACATACATGGTTGAATGAGGGATAAACATTATTTTCTATGCTAGTGATAGATAAATCAGTTTTTTGGGTGTTATACATGATGTTTTACACTAGTGACTACGTGATCAAAAATGATTTTTGGGTATTAGACACGACATTCTACACTAGTGACTGTGTGTGAAAAAATGCGACTACGTGTGCACAAATGATTTTTGGGTGTTAAAAATGGAATTATACACTGGATGTATGTATACACTAGTGATTGTGTGCACATAAATGGTTTTGGGGTGTTAGACATGACATTCTACACCCATGAAATGCTTGTATGATTGATTTCTAAGGGACTGTGTGAGCCTTCTCACATAGAGTACTCTGAGATATGGACTCACATGAAAATAATTTGAACTCTGGAATGAGTATAATCAGGTTGTGGGATATCATGTCACCTTTGAATATTTCAAGCTCTGGCATGAGTTGAAGTAGGTATTAATATATGATATTACCTAGGGAATGCTTCATTCTCTAGTACGAGATGAAGTTAGTATTGAGGTACAGGTGTCTACAGGAACCCTGGAGTTAAAATGATAAAATAAAGTATAAATTATAATGTGATAACTATTAATTTACACATTTTATTTCATTTTTTATAGACTTGCATACACTATCTTTTGATTGGATTGTTTTAGACACTATTGGTGGTGGCCTACCGAGTTATACTCACACCCTACTCGGGCTACCTGATCGGTACCCGAATAAAATTTTTTTTCTAGAAAGGTTAAGGGAAAAGGCCTTGTGTTAGGTGGAATAGTTGGGATGGAGCATGGTGAGGGAACCAGACTTGGTGTTGGGACCCGCTTGGAGGATTTGTCAGTATCTTTGTTTATTTCTTTTTGTTTTTTTTCATATTGACACATGGAATGTACATTTGCATGGCATGTTTTCCTTTCAGTTAAATATTATATTACCTGTTTTGGTTATCTTGTGACATTGGTATTACTCATGTATATATTCTTAATCATTTTGTTTATTTATTTTTCATTGGTGCATTGCTATGATAATAAAGGGTATAATTTCCCCATGATCGACTTACATGACCCTCAGTACTAGTCGGAAACCTCTAGCGTACGAGGAGGTGCGCTTGAGATTATGTGGAAAACCAGCTCGGGGCACTGGTGTGTGGCACTCGGGTCAGGAAATTACATTAACATAAGTTTATTATTCAGGAATATAAATAAGGAGCATGACGAATCAGACTCAAGGCAAGGGTTTTTCTCGTCTCACTTTTTATTTATGTGAGATACATGCCATATTCACCACTTATTTTTATTTCATGGTGTATATACTAACCATGAATTTATTTTATGATTCTTATTCTTAAATATATGGGGATTTACATATCCATTTGAGGATAGCTCTTTTATGGAGTTTACGGTTTCAAAGTTACAAAAGTGGTAAGCGTTTTTTGTCTCAATTTACCTTCTTTGAGATGTTTGTTATGTTATAGAACTATCTTATTTTATAAGGTATATATAATGCCCCTTTTACATGTCATATCATGAATCTACTGATTATCATGATATTATAAGTTTCATTTAATGTTATTCTTTCATGTGGATTATGATTCAAAGTTACAAATGTGGTAAGAGTCTTTTGTTACAATCTCACCGTTTATTAGGATTATGTATGATTAAGTCTTAAATATTGAAATATTATAATTCTCATGAATTATCTTATAATCTGGTTATTCATGATATTTTCATGAAATATTTCCATTTTTATACTCTTTGGTACTTATAATAATTGACAAAATGTTTTTGATAAAATCTGGTTGGAAATCTATTTACTTCCAAAACAATGTTTTCAAAAATGTTTTAAAATGTGTTTTTCAAATCAAAAAGGAGATTTTCCTAATGAAATGTTTTAAATGATTTTTAAAAAAACTTATTTTATGTTTTTCCAAGGTTGTTTTCAAATAAAAGGATTTTCAAAAAAAATTATGGTTTAAAAAGTGATTTTCAAAATGAAAAGGTTATTTTACTAAAATATTTTTAATTATATTTTAATGGAATTTCCATTCATCAATGTAAAAAAATATTATTTTTTACTTATCCTCCACTATGTATATTTAGTATTTATACCATCCTCATTCTTTATATATATGTAATAATATTGTTTCAAAGTTATTGTTATTAAACCCGTTTATTTTCCATGGGTTAATCATGTTTCAATGAGATTGTTATGAAACCCATTTCTTTTCTACGGGTTAATCATGTTTCAAAGAGATTGTTATGAAATCAATTTTTTTCCATAGATTAATCATGTTTCAAAGGTATTGTTATGGAACTTGTTTCTTTTCCACGAGTTAACCATGTTTCAAATAGATTTTTATGGAACCTATTTCTTTCCATAGGTTAATCATGTTCTAAAAAGAATAAAGGTTATTTTAACGAGTTATGATCAAAATAATTCTCTGTGTTATTTATTCATTATTCTGTTCTTGGACATTATAAATTATGAGTGTTCCCAGATAGCACTGGGTTATCTCATTATAGCTTATACGATGGGTGTTCTCAAATAGCGCTCCAATGCATTGGGTAACGATTATGTTCTCTGGAGAATTATATTGGTAGTTGGACATATGGTTATTCCAACTATAAGAGTTCTATAAGGGTTATATGAGATGATGTTCTAAGATACCAATATGTATTATCTACGATTTCTATAGGTTCATGATGTTTCATTTGATCAATATTGATATCACATGGCACTTGATTATTGATTCTTAGGACTTTTTTCCTTTGATTAATGCCTTATCCCATGTTTTCATGTTTGATGATCCATGTATTGATGGGTATGAATATTCATATGTTATAATCATTCACCTTTATTATGTCATCATACCCTTATGATCTTACCATACTCACTGATGACATTTATTTTTCAATGCTTATGTTTACCCTTACCGAGCATTTGAGCTCACCCTTCTTATGTTTCCTTTTCCCTAGGTTATAAAGAAATAGGTTGAACAAATTATATCTAGAAGGGATTTTATATGGATGATAATGGTGTATTAATGTGAAAACTAAAAGCTAGGTTAAGTGAGAGAAATACTCATTTAAAGTCATGTAAATTGTTTATATAGGATTTTTTTCTAATTCTATAAAACATTAAACCTAAAAGTTTATCTAGGATGAAAGTGATCCAATTTTTTCTTTTTATGTTTATATTTTAAGATAGAAAAAATAGATCACTGAAGAATCTTTGTGGTGTTTTGTTTTAACAAAGTTTTGTATTTGTTGACCACTAATCTTTTTGTTGAAGAATGTTTTTGAGTTATAGAAAGTTGAAGTTGCTGGTTGCTCATGATTTTCTTAAAGAGGATGTTAATAAAGAATAATATGTCAGAAGTTAAGAAAGTGTCTCAAACTTTCTAAACTAAATCAAACGATGCTTTACTAATCTTAAAGCTCTCACAAATCATGAAAAGTTTTATGATAAAAGCTGTTGAATAAATGGTGAAGAGTTTTGAAAAGTTTCACTGAGAAAAATTATGAGAAAATTCGAAACCTATTTTTTTGAACCTAAAAAACTAGTACCCGATTTCAGAACCTGATTCCTAAGAAAACCAGAACCTGATTTTTGATCATGAAAACCAGAACCTAATTTCGGAACCTGATTCCTGAGGAAACCAGAACCCGTTTTCTAAACCTGAAAACTAGAACCTGATTTCAAAACCTGATTCTTGAGAAAACCAGAACCTGATTTCTGAACCTAAAAACTAGAACTCGATTTTGGAACCTAATTCCTAAGAAAACCAAACCCTGGTTTCTGAACCAAAAAACCAGAACCTGATTTCAGAACCTGATTCCTGAGTAAACCAGAACCTGATTTTTGAACATGAAAACTAGAACCTAATTTCTAAACCTGAAAACCAGAACATGATTTCAGAACCTTATTCCTAAGAAAACCAAAACTTGATTTCATAACCTAATTCCTAATAAAACCAGAACCTGTTTTCTGAACCTGAAATCCAGAACCTAATTTCAGAACCTGATTCCTGAGAAAACCAGAACCTGATTTCTAAGCCTGAAAACCAGAACCAGATTTCAGAACCTGATTCTTGTAAAAACCAGGACCTGATTTATGAACCTGAAAACCAAAACCTGATTTCTGAACCTGAAAACTAGAACCTGAATTCATAACTTGAATTCTACATAATTCGGAACCTGATTCCTGTGTAATTCGAAACCTGATTTCTGAACAATTTGTAACCATATTTCGGAGCATGTTTCTGAGAAAATCAGAACCAATATCCCGCATTATCATTCTATGAAAGATATGAAGAGTTCAAGAAGGAAAACCTGAATTTCACCTTTGTGTAAATCTCTATGAAATTTAAGGAGGTTTGAATAAGTCAAATATTAAAGATTAAATGCGAGATATTTGCAGAGATTTTGAGATTTTAAGAAGTGGGAAAGATTTTCAAGATTCTCTCTTTTGTTTTCTGAGTTTCCTATAAATATATGCTTAGATCATTTGGTCATTTGTAACTTTCACACATGTGGAAAAGGCAGAGCACTAGAGAATTCAATGTAAAAAGTTCCTACCATCTTGAAGAAGTTTTCTTAAGTGTTTGGGAAGAAGAGAATCATAATCATCTTACCATGCTAAGAATATTGGAATTATCTTGAAGAAGTTTTCTTGAGTTTTTAGTAGAAGGAAATCAGAGCCATCATTACCTTTCTAAGAAGACTGGTTTCAGAAAATCAGATTCAAGAAAACTGGACTAAAGATTCGGAGTAAGAATTTGTGGATCAGCTTCAACAAATTTCTTATTCTTGTGTTTGGATCATTTTTTATTTATGAAAACATTGTAAACTGACAGAAGTCAGTATAATATTTCCTATCGGGAGGTAGAAGGTGTCTAACGGGAGTTGGCACAAGTTTTATTGACTTCTTTATTATAGTGTATTTCCATAGACCCATGGGAGTGGCTATGGTAAGGATGTAGGTTCTCTTATTAAGGCTGGACCTTGTAAATCTTGTGTGCATTTCTTGCTTTACCTTTCTTGCATGCTTGAGTTTCTTGCTAAAGGTTGATAAGGAAATAAATCTTAACAGTTTGCAAGTGTTATGTTTCTTAAAGTTTTAAAACTTATAAAAAGTTAAACAACTAATTCAACCCCCACTTCTCAGTTGTTATTCAATCCTTGGAACTTCAAGTGGTATCAGAGTCAGGTTCCCTTGTTGAATCCTTATCATGGATAATATCAATTCTATCAATAGTAGAGGAGTTCCTATATTCGATGGGAAGAATTATTATGGATGAAAAAATAGGATGATTCCATATCTCTTATCTCTTAGCTTAGAAGTTGTTGATGCTGCAACTATTGGTTTTCTCCCTATTAAGAAAGATGCCCCCATGATAGCTACTGATAAAAAGAATATAGAAGTTGATGAAAAGTAAAGAAATGGAATCCTTATGTTCTTATTAGATAATGTTTATCAAAAGGTGATGGGTCTTAAAACTACCAAAAGTATGTGGGACAAGCTTGAGAGTGTTTTTGAAGGGAATACTAAAGTTAAGGAAGTAAAGTTACATATCTGACATAGTATATATAAAGACATTAGAATGAGAGATGAAGAAACAATTGATGAATACTTCACCAAGGTGAATGAAATTGTTTGCAACATCAGGTTATGGAAAAAGTGTTAGTAAATCTTGGGTGGAGAAAGGATGCGAGAAACCTATCAATCCTACAAAAGTAGAAAACTCACTCAAAAGAAGAGATGGCCTACATCTTGAGTTTTCTAGATCTGAAAGAAGTTATCAACCTCAACAAAGTTTCTATAAAGAAAGATCATTTTTTAATTGAAAATCAAGATTTAAGGGATATTGCTGGTGTTGCTGAATATATGGTCACAGAGCTTATAATTGTTGGCACAATTTATCTCTACCCAGAAGAAGGTTTGATCAAAGTGGAATAAATAGTGGAAGAAGAATGAATAACTTTTCATACCCACAGAAAGTTGAAAAGGTCAATTATCAAGATGTCAGAAACATTTCAACAAAGAATCAATTTGAATGTTTGTAAGAAGTTTGTGGAAGATGTGATCAGTCTGGTTATCATGCTAAAATATGTATGTCACTCTTTCCAGAACAAGTTTCTTATGATAAAAAAGAAAAGAAAGATGAAAATAAGAAGGTTGATGAGAGAGCTTTTGTTGTCGAGACAACTTTAAAAGCAAGTAAGAGGAAAAAACCATGGATTCTTGATAGTGTTAGTTTTTCACACATGACTGGTGATATAAAAATCATGGAACATGTTGAAAGTCATGATGGAGGAGCAGTTACTTTTGGAAATGACTGTTCCTTAAAAATTAAGGGAATGAGAACGGTAGATATTGAAGTAGAGAAGCTGAAATCTAAGGAAGTCTTCCTTGTTGATGGGATAAAACATAACTTACTTAGTGTAAGTCAACTTTGTGATGATGGAAAAGAAGTTATTTTCAGAAAGGATTCTTGTATCATCAAAAGTGTAAAAAATGTAAAAGTGATTACAAAAGGAGAAAGAACTAGTGGGAATCTCTTTCAAATTAAAAAATCCAATAACTCTTGTTATTTGAGTTCTGAAGATGAAAACAAGTTGTGGCACCGAATACTTGGCCAAATTGGGTAGAAGAACATGAGTAAGCTTTCTAAAGTCGATGCTATTCAGAATTTTAAAAAACTAAAAAGAAGAGATGAAGATGTTTTTATTACTTTCTAGAAAGGAAAGATGGCTAACAAAAGTCATAAAAGAATTGAGATTCAATCTAACAACCACTTGAGCTTATTCATTCTAATCTATGTGGGCTGATGAGACATCAATCAAAAAAGGATAGTTATACTTTATCAATTTTATTGATGATTTTACTCGGATGAAAAACATCATGTTCATGAAGCTTAAATCAGAGGCTATTGAAATGTTTAAATTCTTCAGAAAAGATGTTGAGAAAGAACTGGGAGCTTCCATAAAGAAGTTTAGAACAGACAATGGTAACAAATTCACAAGAAATGCTTTTGAAACTTATCTAAGGAAGCATGGTATCAAACATTAGTATATTTCTCCTTATACTCCACAACAAAATAGAGTAGCAGAAAGGAATAATAAAATCTTGGTGGAAATGGGAAGAAGTATGTTATCGGAATACAAACTTTCAAAATTCTTTTGGAAAAAATTTGTTAGCACTGTTGTACATGTTCAAAATAGATTCTTGTTGAGACCAAAAATCAACATGACTCCTTATGATATGTGGTATAACAAAAAACCTTCATTGAAATACTTTAAAGTTTTTGGAAGTCCATGCTTCCTCAAAATCAAAAATCCAGACTTAGGAAAGTTTGATGAGAAAGATGAAGAAGGAATATTTATGGGCTATTCACTAAATGGAAGAAGTTACAATTACTGGAAAAAACATTTATAGAAGTTGGTGGACTCATATGATGTGAAGGTAATTGAAAATCCAAGTTCCTTTATAAAATCTATTAAGAATACTGAGGAAGATAAATTAGAGAATCCCCAAAAAAGTGAAAGTGACTCAAATGAGTCACATGGGGAAGAAAGTGATGTTGGGAAAGGAAATGTGAGTTTTCCTACCTTATGAAAATACGTTGAATCTAAAAATATTATTGGGAATCAGATGACTCCAGTTTATACAAGAAGGAAGTTGAGATTAGAAAATTAGACTTCCCTTATCTTAAAAGTTGAACCAGAATCAGTTTTAGAAGCTATTCAACATAAAAATGGGTGGATTCTATGAATGAAGAATTGGATTAGATTGAGAAGAATGAAACATGAGAACTTGTTCCAAGGCCAACAAATAAAAATGTTATCGGAACTAAGTGGGTTTACAAAAATAAATTGAATGAGCATGGAGAAGTTACAAGAAACAAATCAAGGCTTGTGTGTGAAGAATATGCACATGTAGAAGGTGTGGATTTTGATGAAACCTTTTCCCCTATTGCAAGCTTGGAAACTATTTGAATGTTTCTTACAGTGGCTGCTCATCAGAATTACAAGGTTTATTAGATGGATGTAAATTCATCTTTCTTAAATGGTGAGATTGAGGAAGAAGTTTACATTGAACAACCTTGTGGGTTTTTACTTGATGAGGCTAAAAACAAAATTTTCAAATCAAAGAAAGACATGTATGGGCTGAAACAAGCTCCACGAGCATGGTATTCAAAGCATGACAATTCTTTGAGAGAGATGAACTTTTCTAAAGGAAAGGTTGATAGAAACTTATATTTTAAAGATGTTGACTTCATAACTTTAATTGCAATCATTTAGGTAGATGATATAATTTTTTTTAGAGATGAAGAAAAGTTCTATGAAGAGTTTTCTGAAGAGATGAAGATAATTTTTGAAATTTCAATGTTGGGAGAATTAACTTTCTTTATTAGCTTACAAGTTCAACAATAAGAAAACTACATTTTCTTATCCCAAGAAAAGTATTCTAAGGAGTTGTTAAAAATGTTTGGGATGGAAGAATAAAATGAACTTTCAAATCCCATCTCAGTGAGCCAAAAGTTGAGAAAATATGAATCATGCAAAAATGTGAATCAGAAAGACTTTTGAAAGTTGATATGAAGTCTTCTTTATCTTACAACTTCAAGACCTGATATTTCTTATGCTGTGAATCTATATTCTCTGTATCAAAGTAATCCAAAAGAATCACACATTTTGGTAGTTAAGAGGATTTTGAGAAATGTTAATGTAATAACTTCACATGGTTTGTTATACAAGAGAAAAAATGAGATGAAGTTTCATGGTTATACTGATGCTGATTGGGCTGGTGATTGTAATGATAAAAAATCAACATCAAGAAGAACATTTTTCTTAGGGGAATGCTATGTGAGTTGGCATAATAATAAATAAAGTTCAGTAACTTTAAGAATAGCTGAATCCAAATATGTTGCAGCTACTCAGGCTTGTACTCAAATGATGTGGATGAAGGTTCATCTAGAAGATTTGAAAGTGAAATTTTCTAAACATTTGAAGATACTCTGTGATAATCAAAGTTCTATTTATCTTTTTAAGAATCCTGTTCAACATTCAAGATCAAAACACATTGATATAAAGAATCAATTTTTAAAAGAGAATGCTGATGTTGGAGAAGTATTGATGGAATATATTTCAACAATGTATCAGTTTGCTAATATTTTTACAAAAGAAATGTCAAAAGAAAGGTTTGTTGAACTGAGGTTGCAACTCCATGTTCATCCTCCTCACGTAACTTTCTAAAACTCATAAGGAAGTTCCCCCACCGTGCTTTGGATTATGTTGAAAAAGGGGAGAGTAAGTAACAACTTTATACATTGAAAGGTGTGTTTACTTGGATTTATTTTATGAATCTGAATCTGTGGTTATCATATAATGGGGAAGAGAGAAAGAAAAATGAGAGAGAAAAAGAAAAGTGATAAAGAGAGATGAAAGTTGAGGGGGATTTTGAGTACGGTGAAGTTTATCCTTACATGGCCTCAAAATTTTCTTGTTACTGAGGGATGAAAATATTTCAAAAAAATTACTTTATCTAATAGTGTGGTGTCAAAACACTTTCTTTTTTAGAAAGGCTATGTTTTGGTAAAGTTCAAGAACTTGAGATGTGAAATTTTTTGAGAGGTGAAAATTAGTTAATAAGGGTTGCCAACAAATCCAAAGGGAGAGATTAAAGAGCCTTTGTGGTGTTTTGTTTTATTTTTTTTATTTGTTGACAACTAATATTTTTTTGAAGAATGTTTTTGAGTTATAGAAAGTTGAAGTTGCTGGTTGCTCATGATTTTCTTAAAGAGGATGTTTTTGAATAATAAGAAGTCAGAAGTTAAGAAAGTGTATCAAGCTTTATAAACTAAATCATACAATGCTTTGATGATATTAAATTTCTCACAAATCATGAAAAGTTTCATGATAAAAGCTGTTGAAGAAATGGTGAAGAGGTTTGACAATTTTCCCTGAGAAAAATTTTGAGAAAATTTGGAACCTATTTTTCTGAACCTAAAAAACCAGAACCTGATTTTGTAACCTGATTCCTAAGAAAACCAGAACCTAATTTCTAAACCTGAAAACCCGAACCTAATTTCGGAACTTGATTCCTGAGAAAACTAGAACCTTTTTTCTGAACCTGAAAACCAGAACCTGATTTCTGAACCCGATTCCTAAGAAAACCAGAACCTGATTTCTAAACCTAAAAACCAGAACTTGATTTCAGAACCTAATTCCTGAGAAAACCAGAACCTAATTTCTAAACTTGAAAACCAAAACCTGATTTCTGAACCTAAAAACCAAAACCTGATTTCGGAATATGATTCCTGAGAAAACCATAACCTATTTTCTGAACCTGAAAACTAGAACCTGATTTCAGAACCTCATTCATGAGAAAACAAGAACCTAGAAACCAGAACCTAATTTCAAAACCTGATTCCTGAAAAAACCAAAACCTGATTTATGAACTTGAAAACTAGAACCTGATTTCAGAACCCGATTCCTGAGAAAACCAGAACCTGATTTTTGAACCTAAAAACCAAAACTTGATTTTGGAACATGATTCCTAAGAAAACCAGAACATGATTTCTGAACTTGAAAACCAGAACCTAAATTCAGAACCTGAATTCTGCACAATTCAAAACCTGATTCCTGATTAATTTGGAACCTTATTTCTAAACAATTCAGAACCTTATTTTTGAGAATGTTTCTAAGAAAATTATAAACAATATCCAGCATTATAATTCTGAGAAAGATATAAAGAGTTCAAGAAGAAAAACCCAAATGTCAACTTTGCATAAATCTCGAAGAAATTTAAAGAGGTTTGAAGAAGTCAAATATTGAAGATTAAATGCAAGAGATTTGAGGAGTTTTTGAGATTTGAGGAAGCGGGAAATATTTTCAAGATTCTCACATTTGTTTTCTGAGTTGCCTATAAATATGTGCTCATATCATTTGCTCATTTGTAACTTTCACACATGCAGAAAAGGCGGAGCGCTGGATAATTCAAAGTGAAAAGTTCCTACCATCTTGAAGAAGTTTTCTTGAGTGTTTGAGAAGAAGAGAATCAGAATCATCTTACCTTGATAAGAAGATCAGAATTATCTTGAAGAAGTTTTCTTGAGTTTTTACTAGAAAAAAATCAGAACCATCATTACGTTACTGAGAATATTGGTTTTAGAAAATCAGATTCAAGAAAACCGGAGTAAAGATTCAGAGTGAGAATTTGTGGAGCAGCTTCAACAAAGTTCTTATTCTTGTGCTTGGATCATTTGTTCTTTAATAAAACATTGTAAACTGATGGGAGTCAGTATAATCTTTCTTATCAGGAGATTGAAGGTGTCTAATGGGAGTTGGCACAAGTTGTATTCACTTATTTATTATAGTGTATTTTCATATACCCACAGGAGTGGTTATACCAAGGATGTAGGTTCTCTTATTGAGGCCAAACCTTGTAAATATTGTGTGTCTTTTTTATTTTTCCGTTCTTACATGCTTGAGTTTCTTGCTAAAGGTTGATACGGAAATAAATCATAACAGGTTAAAAGGGTTAAGTTTCTTAAAGTTTTGAAACTTATAAAAAGTTAAACAACTGATTCAACCCCCCCTTATCCGTTGTTATTTGATCCTTGGAACTTCAATCATCCTTATCAACATCAAAGCTAGAAATGTAAAGTTTATGATTTTAGCACCAAATCTAGGAGTGTGGGTTCTAGGCTATTATAGTTGGTATAAAATGAAATGTTTAGATAAATTTAGAGATTTGAGTGTTTTCATGTGAGGTTATCTTAAGAGTTATAGATACCTGTATAGGTCTATCATGAGTTCAAATTCTTAGACACCCCATTTGAGGGTTTTATGTAGAAAAAATTCCGAGGTTATTAATGATAATTTTGGAGATTTTTTTAGGGTTGAGGTATTTGTAACCCATAGGATCAACATAAAGTTTTATTTAGGGAGTAAATTAGTTTTCATTATTAAAGAAAAAAAAAGACAATGGGTATGTTTGGTGACAACCCATCGCATTCGGAAAGGTGGTGGGGCTTAAACCCATGACTAAAGAATAATAAGGGTTTCACACCTACCACAGACCTTTGTGATGTCCTGTTTTTATGACATTTTTATAGGAAAAGTTTAATTTTATTTTATAAAATTATGGTATTTTATATGATAAATAATGGTTTATTTATCTTGGAAGAATATATGACTAAATCCTTATAATATTTGGGTTTTGAACTTATTCAGAAAATGTTTAAATAATTCTAAGGATAGTTATTTATGAGATGTTTTGGTTTGAACTTTGGGTATTAATTTTTTAGATTAATGTATCATATGAAGGTTTACTATTTTTGGGAATTATCTTACCATGTTATGACCATTTTGGTTTTGGTTAATGTATAATGACAAGTGGAATAGCTTGACTATCCATTTTATGGTTATGTGGTCTTTAAAAATTTATTTTAGTGCATCATGCATTGAAAATTCATCTTGAGTACTCATAATTTATAGAAAAAGATGACATTGTGGTGGAAATTGGCCAATCTATGAAATTCTAATCATCAAGTAAGTATATAACCATTCTTCTCTTAGTCTAGATGGTAAGAGAATTCCTCAACTTCATAAAAAGTACATTGAATCAAAAATATTATCCTATTACCTTTAATTCTAATGAAATTATGGTCTTTTAAATTATCACATATTTATGGTTTTGATTCCCTTAACTTTTCATTAATCATTCACTTTCTTGTGATCAATGACCTCAATCACTCCTTATAACCATTTAAACTTTTACTCCATTTCCACCTATGTTATTCTATTTAGAAACCTAATTATGTGTTATTCTAGGTTCTTCATACTTAATTTTATCTCTTATTAATAGGATGTTTTATTTTCCCTTTTTATAATGTGAGTTTACAATAAAATTATTTTTAATGTCCAACTTTTGATTACCGAGATAAAATTCAAATTGAAAGGAAACAATTTTTCAAAGGGGTCAGGATATAACACCCTAAGATTTTAAAAGAAGAAAATTATATTTGATAGTGTAAAGGAAACTCAAAACTAAGTTTATGTTGTGTTACACGTAATACTTAGTTTATCTTGAGTTATACACAACCCAGATTTTTTTATGTTTGATAGCATATTCAACACACAACACCAAACTTAAACGACCCATGATATATATTACCATTATAACCTAGACATTAAAATGGAAGATATGAACATGATTAACTAAATTATGAATATATGGTTTAAAAATGTATATGCAATTAAATTTTTGTTGACCAATTAATTAGAAAAGAAAATAAGGCCTTTTTGAAAATAAAAGGAAATCTTTTTCTGAAAAACTATTTTAACGCACACAAGTTTGTTTTGTACTAATAAATTAAAAAAATCACTATTTTTGGATTATATTAATTAAATTTATATACAATATATTCAATCTAATGTTTAATATTTATCCAATGAGGTTTCTAGACATGATAAATCCAATTTTTGGCTTAAAATTGTATATTTTTCAAAAAAGTAGTTTTGTCGCCTTTTTATGGCACACTTATTTTTAAAACTTTTATAATTTTTATTTGAAAAAATAAAATTAATTTTTTAAATAGGGATATAAAAAATTGTCTTTGGGTGAAATTTTTGGATTTTTTGGAAAATACTTATTTTTCATTGAATAGTGAAAGATACCGATTTTCGTAAAAAAGACATTTATTTTAATGAATTAAGTAATTTAAAATTATCAATATGTTTTGAATATTTTTTAAAGTAAATTGAGTATTATTTAGTTATATTTAATCTAATTAATTACTTTTTAATCAAATTTATATTGGTTGTTAATATAAGTTTGTTTTGGGGGTTTAAAGACGGGTTTTTCTAAAAACCGTTTTTAATTAAATAATGTTTATCCTTTATAATTATTTAAAATAATACCTAATGGTAAATGTTTTAAATAAAATTTATAGACTATATATCATTAAATATTAATTTATTTTCATGAAATTATTATTATTAGTGACATAGTTATTATAGAATCGTCTTTTTTCTAAAAATATACTCTTTAATAACTTACTATCTCGCAGTGTCTGTAGGATTAATATTAAAATAAATTTTGAAACTTATCTATTTTTAATTTGGAAAAATTTATTTCATATTTTGAATCATCATAGTTTATAATTTATAATAGGGTTAAATTTTTTTTTTACCAAAGATATTTGTAAAAGAAATTTAAATTTAATTACAACAATTAGGGTAAAAACGAGTTTACTTAGTGGTTAAAAATTAAAATTAAGGGTACAAATGACCTATAAACATTCAAAGAACCCATTTTATGGCTATATTTTGACTATATACCTTATATTATTGATTTTTTTTCATTATTGGAGCCTTTTGGTAGGTAAAAACATGGGTTCACTTTATTTTGAAAAATACCAAGTGTGTCCTCTCCCCCATTTATAAAAGGCCACCCACTCTCCTTATATATTAAAACCAATAAATACTTTTTATTGGAAAATAAATACCCAAATCACTTATAAAATTCCCTACCCTCATCCTGGAATCCTAACTTTGGTTATAAATCCATCCAAGGAAGGCCTTTGGTGCTAACCAAAAGGAATTACCCGAGGTAGTGGTAACGTTCATCAACATGCATTTTTGTTTTATTTATTTCTCTACCCATTAAATTATTCTTAAAAAATGATTATATAAAAACTTAATTATCCAAAATATACTGATATTTTATTATGTTAGGGGTACAACCTACAAATATACACACTTCCATCAAATGGGTTACGAAATCATCATTCGTGTGTACGGCGGACTACCGCCTTGAAAAACGATGTCATTCGTTTTTCCATTACCACCTCTCATGGTTGGGAATAATGATACACACACTATATATATATAATTATACATATTAATTCATTATATCATATGCTCCCTTTTTATATTTCACACCATATGGGATATGATAACGTCACTCATGTGTACGACGGACTACCAACTCACGAAGTGATGTGAATCATTTTTCACTAACATGTTACATAAAAGGTAATAAGGGTAAATATAATGAATATATATGATACACATGAAATAATTATGATATTAATGAAAAAATTATCTTTATATAATTACAATATATCTTTTTCTTCTTATCATTTCACACTCTGAAAAAGTGATAACATTGTTCGTGGATATGTGGACTATCGCCTCCTCAAAGCGATGTGGTTATTATATTTTCATCACCACATATAAATAATTATATATATATAGTGACCCTAGCCTTTTACACATAACATTACATGATTTTAGTCATAAATAAACATTAGAGTACAAGACAAGGATCGTGAAGTCTAGTGTCTTTGAAGACTAGGTACATAAAACTTAAAACATGGAACTAAAAAAAACTTCTTTATTTAATCTTCATAAAGAGATCCTAACTTCCTTTTAGCCCTTACATATGCATATGGTACCCTGGGGATCACATTAAAAAAGGTATAAGCTAAAATTCAAGTAAGGGAATAAACCTAAGAATATGTCTTTAGCACATGGGTTAAAGATTATGACATAATGATATCAAATGGAATATAGAATCAAAACATGGGATAATATAAAAATTGAATCATAGAAATGTGGCAGAAACATAAAACACAAATTTAGAAAGATTAAAGGCTAACCTCCAAGACTTTTTCACATGGTAGTACAAGCCAAGGCTAACTACCGGTTCGCACATGGTAGCACAATCCAAGGCTAACTGCCAAGATCGTCACACATAACGCATCATGAGAATCAAATTCATCAATTAATTGGAGCACTATATGGGCATACCCATCTTGAAATGTTCATGAATATGTTTTCCACATAATTAATCATAAATAATTAATCATACATAATTAATCATACATAAACATAAGGGTACCCATGGAAAGAAATGGGTATCATAATCATGTCATAAAGCATAATGAATGGGTGTATCATACAAGTGTCCATGAAATAAAGGAATTAAAACACACATAGAAATTAATAAGGCAAAATAATCATATATCATGGTAAGTGATGTAAAACATAATTTACAAAAATAAATAAGAGTATTTAAGAAATTTTAGCGTTAAAACATTTTTGTGCGGTTTTAAGGAAAATATTATAGAGCGTTTAAAATAGAAAAGGAAACAATATTTTACATAAAACCAGAGGTGAACTAATAAGGTTTTCATAATAAAATACTGATTTTATAAAGAAAATGGTGGCTTAAAATATAAGATATAGTTCACTTGAAATTGGGAAAAATTCAGGAAGTTACCTTAAAACAAGTTTGCTTATCGAGAAGTATTGAGGAGGGAATCACTTAAAATATGTATATCCCCAAAAGAGAATGCTGAAGGGTATTGATAAATGAATTTGGTACATGTAAACATAATTTATAATATTCACATAAAAACATAATATAAATTCATTTTGGTGATAAGAATGATGAAGCAACCCGAAGGAATAAAGGAGGTTCGGGTGGAATCCCTTATGGATTATCAGCATGGTATCAGGTGTACTTAAGAGGGATTAATGACAGATAAATGGGTTTATCATAACTTATAAATGATGAGGGAATTATGGGGTAGTTTTAAAATCATACCCTATCATTAGTAATTACACATAAAAGGGTATAACATAGAGGAGATTCTTGAATAAAAGTGAAATAGAGAGGATCCCTTACCTTAAGTACGATGGTGTTCTCCACTTGATATTAATGATCAGAATAATCAAATTAGGTTCATTAACTAATAATTAAAGAACATATTATATATGTAAAATATTTATTATAACCTTTTTAAGTTCATTAATTACCTTTTTGATTGGTTATGATGTTCAATTTCATTGTTCGGGTCCATTTGCTTCCTTGGTTTTAATGATCGGTTCACTTATTCATGTTCGAACACATATGTATGATGAGAGTGGTTGTACAAAGTTAGAGTTATATAAAATTAGTTATCATCCATAATATTACATGTTTATAAAATTCATTTGGTTATTTTAAGTGAAGGTGAATCATTATATAAAACATTAATGTTAAATGCTTGGATTAACTTAGCGATTTTTTTCGTAATTAACTTGTTTTGTATTATTATTTTACATCAAGTGTAAAAAAGGATTATAGATAAACACATAAGATAAAATATATATTTAATATTATGGTTCAACCATAAAAATGGTTAAATTACCATAATAGAATATGGTAATAGAAATTGATAAACTGTCATCCTTGAATGTGATAAATTAACACATCTCAGACTATGTATTCGTTTATTTCGTATAAAAGAAGGGGAAAATAGAGATGATAATAAATTATCCCATTAGCAAAACAAAATTCCATTAAATTTATGTTACTGGAGTTATCATACCATTTGGGTGAAGGGAGTTGAGGAAAGAAAAAAAGAAAAGAAAATAACTTGAAAGAAAATAAAAGAATTAGAAAGAGGAATTTACAACTTGAGTTTATCTCCTTTGAGAACCTCTTAAGGGGATATGATTTAGTCTTTTTAGGATAAAAAGGGATGTTGAACATGGGGGAGGAGATTAGGGAGAGATTTTTTTTAGAATTTATGGAATGAACAAGGCTTGAGAGGAGTGAATAGAAGCGGGGAGTGTGGGTGGTTTTTATAGTGGAAGGGAGGAGGGTTTTCTTAATATTTTAACCATTAGTTTATTATTCTTCCATAAGACAAGAAATAGTAATTATTCCATGAAAAAATATTAATAAGATAATTTGAAATCTAACTAAGGTTTCTTACATCATCCATGATGCTAGGAATAGTCCATTTATCTTATAATGTATATATACGGTAAATTACAGTATTTCACTATTCATATAAAATTCAAGTATTTTAGAAAGATTCTAAAAATTCACCCCAACCATTTATTGATGTGTATAATCCAAATATTAACTCCATTTTTCAAAAATAATTTTCTAAATATGATTAATTAATTTTTAATTAAAATCACAATTTACTTGAAAAATATAGATTTTAATACTATAATTGATTTTATAATGCTTTCAAAAAATACATAAGGAATTATAAAATTATATTAAAACCAGAATACATAAAATTATTAATTTATGAAAACATTTTAGGAAAATATATTTTCTTTCAATTTAATGAATTAATTGTAATTAATTATTTATGACTTACAAAAATACCAATATTTTTACCATGGTCTTATTATCACTTATAAGATGCCTAAATTTTATTTATACATTCATGGGAGAGGCTAATATTCTTTTGGAATATTTTAATATTCATAAGGGTAATATTACTATTCATAAGGGTAACATTACTATTCATATGAGTCAGTTACTATTCACCAAAAAATAAGTTTATTTTATCGGACTCCAAACATCTTACTGATCACAACCGTGTATGTCAGAGTTTTGAAATTCAAAATCACAAAAGTGACAAAATTATGTTTAAATGTCTCAGAATACTTAGTAGTTCATTGTGTTGTGATTTCATGTGATTATATGACATAATTATAAGAAGGTAATTTCCATTGATAAAACATTGGTTCGTTATAATATAAGTATACATAATTAAATAATACAATATTTATGATATAATAACAATTTTTTAAAGATAAGTGTTACCTAACTTCTTTCCATAATGATCATTGAAAAATGAGAACGTTACTCATGCGTACGTATACCCTACTGTCTCCTTGATCATAACGTTGGTTCATTTTTCATAACCATATTTAATGATTGATTTTAAAAGAATAATTTATGTATAAATATGTAAATTATATTAGGATTATTATTCTAGATATGTTTAAATAATGACCTATTTTACCTTATTCAATCCACATAAGTCAGTTTTGACAAATAATCTAAATATGGTCAAAACATCTGACTTAAAATTAATTGATTAAGTAATTGTATATAACATGATAACAAGTTAAATAAAAGTAATAATAAACTTTAAAATGGTTCTCAATCAATGGAATAATTAACACAATTTTATTATTATGTAAGATAAGGAACATTCATGATGAATCAGACTCAAGGTAAGGGTTTTTATTG
Source organism: Viscum album (assembly GCA_963277665.1). Taxonomy (NCBI): domain Eukaryota; kingdom Viridiplantae; phylum Streptophyta; class Magnoliopsida; order Santalales; family Viscaceae; genus Viscum; species Viscum album. The sequence goes on along the minus strand of OY728129.1, from coordinate 332,523,713 downwards.
TCTCAATTTTATTTCTATAAGATGCATTACATATCCACCACTTATTTTTTTTGTGGTGTATATAATTACCATGAATGTATTTTATGATTATTATAATTAAATTTATGGGGATTTATATATCCGTTTTTTATCTCTCTTTCATGTATTTTATAGTTTCAAAGTTACCAAAGCGATAAGGGGTTTTTGTCTCAATTTGACTTCTTTGAGACCTTTGTTATATTATACACATATCTTATCTTATGAGGTGTATATAATACCCCTTTGACATGTTATATCACTAATATTTTTATTATATGGTATTATAAGTTTTATTTAATGCTATTATTTAATGGGGATTATGATTAAGAGTTACAAAAGTGGAAAGAGTCTTTTGTTATAATCTCATCGTTTATTGGGATTGTGTATGATTAATTATCTAATGTTGAAATCTTATAATTCTCACAAATTATATTATAATATGATTATTCATGATATTTTACTGAAATAGTACCATTTTACCACTCTTTGGTACTTAGAATAATTGGGAAAATGTTTTTGATAAAATCCAACTTTATTTCTCTCTTCGATTAGAAATCTGTTTTATTCCAAAACCATATTTTCAAATTTTTTTTTTTACAAAGTAGAAAGGAAATTTCCCTAATGAATTTTTTTTAAAACTTACTTTATATGTTTCCAAGGTTGTTTTCAAAGAAAATAATTTTAAAAATGTTTTATGTTTTAAAAAGTGATTTTCAAAATGAAAAGTGTATTTTCCTCAAAATTATTTTAATGATATTTTAATGGAATTTCCATTCATCAATTTCAAAAACCCTTATTGTTACTTATCCTCCACTTGTGATATTTGGTATTGATACTACCCTCATTCTTTCTCTAGATGAAATAAGATTGTTTCAAAGATATTTTTATGAAACCTATTTCTTTTTCACAAGTTAATCATGTTTCAAAGAAATTGTTATGAAACCCATTTCTTTTTCATGGGTTTATAATATTTCAAAGATATTTTTATAGAACCCATTTATTTTCCACTGGTTAATCACATTTCAAAGATATTATTATGAAGCTCGTTTCTTTTCCATAGGTTAATCATATTTCAATGATATTTTTATGGAACTCATTTTTTTCTATGGGTTAACCATTTTTCAAAGAGATTGTTATGGAACCCATTTTCTTTCTTTGGGTTAATCATGTTATGAAAAGAATAAAGGTTGTTTTAGTGAGTTATGATGAAATTAATTCTATATGTACTTTATTCGTTATTCAATTCTTAGATATTATAAATGACGCGTGCACGAGATAGCACTGGGTGAGACTGTTATAGTTTATACGATGGGTGTGACTATATAGAGATTCAATGCATTGGGTAAAAATTATATTCTCTGGAAAATTATATTAGAACATGGTCATATGGTTATTTCAATTGTAAGGGTTCTGTAAGGGTTATATGAGATGATGATTCAAGATACCAATATGTATTATCTATGATTGATTTGGGTTTATTATGTTTCATTTGATCAAGATTGATATCACATGACACATGATTATTGATTCTTATGAATTTTTCATTTGATTAATGTATTATGCCATGTTTTCATGTTTGATGATCTAGGTATTGATGGGTATGAATATTTTTATGTTATACTCATTCACTTTGATTATGTCACCATACCCTTATGCTCTTCCTATTCTCATTGATGATATTCATTTGTTAACTCTTATGTTTACCCTTACTAAGAATTTTAACTCACCATTATTATGTCTCATTTTCCCTATGTTATAAAGAAAGAGGTTGAACAAATTATGTGTAGAAGGGATTTCATATGGATGATGAGAATGACTTATTGTGAAAAAGAAAAGATGGATTATGTGGGATAAATGATCATTTAAAGTCATGTGAATTGTTTATGTAGGAGTTTGTCCTAATTCTATAAAAATATAAACCTAAAAAGTCCTATAGGATGTAATTGATCCAATTTTTCCATTTGATGTTGTAAGGTTAGGATGGAAAAAATGGGTCGCCCTTATCAGTGTAAAATATGGAATTGTAAAGTTTATGATTTTAGCACTGAATTCATGAGTCCAGGTTCTAGGATATTATAAAAACAATGACATTCCCACTAAACTTCTTATTAAAACATGGCTTGCTTTAATTTTTGATGAAACAAAATTATCTTATAGCCTCATCAAAATGAACATTTTATGATCGTGACACCTTCTTCAACCCATAAATGGATCTCTATATCTTTTATACTTTATTGGAACTATTTGACTTAATAAACCCTTTAAGTAGTGTCATTTAAAAATATTCAACTAACTTCCCATTTAGAAAAGAAGTTTTTGACTTACATTCTCCAAATCTCATAATCATGGAAGACTGCTATTTAAAGTTACATTCTGATGGATTTCTACATCACTATTGTTGAGAAGGTTTTGTCTTAGTTTATGACTTGACGTTTCTTAAAACCCTTCTCTAACAATCGTGCCTTATAGCTATTGAATTCACCATCTATTTCCAGTTTTTCCTTGAATTCCCATTTTCACCCAATGGGTTTTATATAAGCTAGAGAGACTACCAAAATACAAACTTGATTTTTGTATATGGACTCTTTGTCAAAATGCATAGCTTATTTCTATTTAGCAGAATCCTTTACTTCTACTTCTTCATTGTAAGTTATAAGTTTATCATCCTCTAGAAGTAATGTTTCACCTAAACTGGTGATAAGAAAACCACATTGATTTTCTTCTTTAAACTCTCTAGTTGACCTACACAATACTTATGTCTCGAAAACATCTTCATCCCCTAATATCACTTGTGAAAATTGTTCTCATACCAACTCTTGTGCATCTGAAGCATCAATTTCATTGAAGTTAATATTTCTCCCACTATTTCCATTAGAAATGTGTTCCCTTCCTAGAAATATGACATGTATCACCGCAATTACTTTTATATCTGAAATATTATATAAGTAATATCCTTTAGTTTCATTAGGAAGACCTATGAAGATTCACTTCGTGCTTCGAGATGATAATTTTTCACTAGGTATAGTCTTGAAAAAAGTGTCACATCCCCATACACATATGTGTGATCCAAAACTCATATGGAATCCCATTTTTTCTAGGTACATCCCTCTTTGAGTTCTGGTTGAACATATTTCAGTTGGGTTTTAGTTCTTCTTTAAACCTTAGTGGTCAAGCCCCATTTTGGGGATGGAGAACATTTACTGGGGAAAATGTCCTAAAGTTTATGGATGTATTTTTGTTTGAATTAATTCAGTCAAGGGATTATAATTATTTTATATGGTTTGGAAGGATTTAAAGGTGGTTTGGTATCTTTATAAAAAAGATGGGTTGAAAGATGCCGCTAGAAACTTTCACATCATGAATTGTCTACATGATGTGAATCTATTGTCAGGCACAAGCCATATAATAGTTCAACAGGTGAAACATTTACACAACATGAAATGGTTGATTAAATTTATTTTAATCCTAAGTGAAACCTTTTTCAACGTATCTTATAAATAAAAAAATTCATGTTGTATGTAACACCCGAGACATTTATGAGAAATATTTTGTTTTTATGTTATATAAATCATCAAATGAATCTTTCACTACACACAACACTATTTTGGCTTGCTTTACATGCAACCGCGACCTTCCTCGATAGCTTGCGTCGTACGCAATACCGAGTTTCACTAAACAATGATATGCTATTAAAATATTATTAAAACTAGCCATTATGAATAGTAATAACCATTTTTAGAAATTTTTTAAATTTTATTTTTCAAAATGGACTTCATTTTTGGATTCGGAATATCGAAATTAGGTTAGGGTGAAATTTTGGTACTTTTCGGATAACTTTCATATTCTGATGAATAGTGAAAATTATTAAATTTTAATTAAAACAACTTTTTTAATAGAAATAATTAATAGTAATAAATTATTAATTTGAGTGGTTTTAAAGTATATTTAGAATATATTTTTACAATTTAATACAATGTTGTTCATGGGATGTAATTTCACATTTAAACCAGACATAAACAAGTGTCAATCTTTTGATAGTTATTATCTCTTAAAAACACGCTATTTGTCTTGACGACGAGAATTAATTTTTAAATTAGTTAATGTAACTGATATGTTTTGAATTTGGTAAACTAAAAATCATTTTTGAATTCATAATATCAAATATATCTTAGGCCTAATTTTTGGTATTTTTCTGGAAACTTTCATTTTTTGATGAATAGTGAAACCACTAAGTGGTAATTAAAAAACAGATTTTTTTTTCATAAAACTTAATTTTACTGCTTCTGTGAGTGGAATTTCGAAAATCCGAGAGATACGGTTAATATCAAGGACTAAAATTTGGTTCAATGAGATGAAAATAATTTTTAGTGAATAGTAACTTTTTACTTTTTTTTACCACAGTTAAAAGTAAATAGTGTAGTTATGGGTAAGAATGATATTATTATTACTCTAACACATGTCCTAATTCTATTGGATAAGAGTAATTAGACCAAAAACAACCTTAGGAATAAAATATTACCATTTAGGCCCACTTGGATTAGATTAGGACATTTATTATCAATTTATTTAAAGAAGGGTTAAAATAGTTAAAATCAAATATTAATAACTAATGAATTTTTAATATAGGGTTATACATAAGATAAATTAGACTATAAATATTCCTTAGGAATATAAAAAGATTTCCTACATAATGGTAATTTATTTGTAATTTTTAAACTTAAAATAATATAATTTATTTATGATACAATGATGATGCAGTAATTATCTTATTAATGAAATATTGACATAATTGATGTTATAAATACCCAAATAAATGTAATTTGAGACTTTTTATGAATTCCAATAATTTTATATGTTAATATGAAATGTTAGTATTGCTTTAATTAAATTGTTTCGAACTAATGATTCTGTTATGATTTTCACAAAAATAAATTACCAAATAGTGTCAAAATTGACATAAAATAGTTTTTAAAACAAATACTATATTATTAATTGTTATTTTATTCCTAAAAATCTAAGGTTCGGCCAAATTACTTAGATAAGGTTATATATATTAATAATAAAAAACTTGGGGTTAGTTTGGCATGATATAGTAAGTTTATTAACCTTATAGTGTAAGAAAACAAGAAGACGCCGTAAAAGTTTAATTATCTAACTTAAAGTTAAATCTAAATGATAAGGTTAAAATTGATACCTAAACTTGTCTAAATTCTATTTTATGAGAGGATTTCGACCCATACCCACCTTATATTCGAAATATATCAATTTGGAGCTATTAAAAATCGAATTTGACTTTATAATAAAATAATATTTTTGGTTATTCCAAAGGTGCCCCTCTCCTCCCTTATAAAAGGGCACCTCCCCCCTCTCTTCCTCACACCACTTTGAGCCTTAAATCTCGGCCAAACCCTGAAAATATCTCCCTTACACTTCCCTAGAATCATACTAGATGTCTTGGTCTTATTCAAAGACCAATTTTAGTGCCCTAAGAGGAGGTCTCAAAGAGGCGCTTCAAAGAATAGGTAATGCCCGTTACCGAGTCTTTCATCTTTATTTCTTCTTCCACTTCTTCTTCTTTAGTTTTTTCATTATGAAGTAATAAAATAAGTATCACTAATATAATGATATGTTATTATAAGTATGAAAAAACCCTATTTCCCCATCTATCCGTCCTACGGAAAATGAAATCACCACTCGTGCGTACGTACGGAATACCGTCTCCACGCCGTGGTGTAATCTATTTTCCACCACCACCTTACTCAGATGGGTATAATGGTGTAAATAATAACTATATATGATTATTTTAAAGTGATATTGATTCTGAAATAATATATATACACTCCAATACAATTCCATGATCATGGGAACGATATCATCGCTCGTGTGTACGTACGAAATACCGTCTCCACGATGTGATGCGACTCGTTATACATGATATTCATTGAATAATGATTATATAAATGAATTGAGTGAATGAATATGATATATATTACACTAATACCATTCTGGAAATGAGGTATCTATAACCTAAAAGGAAAAATAAGAATTTATTCGACAAAATGCGCATAAAAACAAAAACTAATAAACACCCGAATAACAAGTAGTAATGAAATATTACTAATAAGAAGCTAAGAATATGACCATATATGATATCATAAAAATACGTGTGATTCTGGAATAAGTCAATAACATTATTTAAATCATTATACAGGAGGTTCAGACACTTACGAATCAAATCGGACCTACAGTAAGGGAAAATATCACAATCTCATTTTATCCGATATTGTTTATACGTTGGTATTTACTGGGGTGTATTTTATAATCCACATCCATGTTTCCTCAATATGTAATATTGTTTCCATCCACCTACAATTGTTTAAATCCAATTTTACCATTCGGTGAGTTTTTAGTAAAATATATGAAAGGAATCTTTTGTCATTTTTTCATATGAGGTACTTTTTGACTTTTCCGACAAAAGTACGAGAAGAATGTTTTTTTTAACTTATACGGAATGAATGGATTTTTAAAAAATTATTTCCAAGAAGATTCCTTTACAAGTATTCAAGTTTATTTTTAATCAACTTCTTTTTGTTTAAAATTGTATGACATCTTAATAAAGGAAAATGTTTTTGAATTAGAAAGGATATTTTCCTCAAGAATGGAGTTCAAGTGTTTTATCAAAATTATTTTCCATATAAGATAATATAGGGTTCTGTTTCTATCCCTATTATTACATTGATTTGATTATGTTGTGATGGAATTATTTTTTATGAATTTCTTTATCTTATATGAATTGTTGTATGATGTCATGTTGTTTAAGAATCCCATTTTTATTACATGGGTTATGCAATGATGTATGATTTTTGATTTTGTGGAACACATAAGAATGGTATCATTATGAGATGGTTGGGACCTATATCTCCATCCAATTCATTGGGTAAAGATTTTATATCTCATGAGATAGACATGGCTGGAACGGTAGGTTAAACCGATTCAGTGAAACAGGAATGAAATGAGGAGTGAACTCGATTCAGAAATGGACTTTTTCCACTAAGATAGTCTTGGTCATGAGTCTTGACTAATAAGAAATGATTATATATGATTATTCATGTATTCCACAAAGTTTTATGTTTTAATTTATGATTATTGGGATTTCATTTCACTACTATGATTTATCCCATGTTATGAAATTATGCACTCTTTTGCAGGTTAAGATTTCCAAAATTATATGTTCTTATGAATATGATGTGATTGATATTTCTTTTGTTTACCCTTAATAAGCATTTGAGCTCACCCTTTTGTATGTTTTCTTTCCCCAGGTCAGGAAGAAGGTTATTAAGTAAGATATTCCAAAAGGGACTATAGATATGATGAAATAAATGGGAGAGAGTGTAGATTCTTTATGAACCAGTTGTTTATGTTTCCCAGTTTCTAAAGACACTATACCTATACGGTCCTTTCATGGTTTTGTTATATGTTGTAATAAGTATGCTTCGATTTTGAAGTAATAATAATGTATGTAAAGTATGGGCCATTATAGTTGGTATCAGAAGAAAGGTATAGTCAACCTTTGGAAACTAGGATGTTAAAGCCTTAGTAAGAACCCTAAGGATAATTCTAAGCATAGAACAGAATTTTAGTGTTTTAGAAATGACCATGAATAAACTAGGATAAGACCTTAAGTGTGAAATTTTATTCTTGATTATGTGGTTTTACTATTATAATTAGTGTTACTCACACTATTATTCTTGGTTTTAGTCAATGGATGGAACCCGAAGGAACCGTGTTAATGCGGAATGCGATGGGCAATGCAATGATTGTCCCCCTGAGAAAACAAATGTTAAGGGAGCTGGAATGAAAAATCTTGCAGCCATGCTCACACAACTTTCTCAAGCTATGAATCATGCAGGACTTCCAAACGAGCAAAGGAAGGAGCAACATTCTGTTGAATCCTTCATGAGGCAGCATCCACCTTCTTTTAGTGGGTCTACTGATCCATTAGTTGTTGAACAATGGATTAGTACTAATGAAAAGCTATTTTCAGTTCTTCAATGTTCTGAACATGATAAAGTCATCCTAGCAGTGTATCGTTTGGAAGGAGATGCTGATCAATGGTGGAATCTTATAATGAATACGAGGCAAAGGGATGAAATTGAGTCCATGGAATGGGACGAGTTCAAGAACTTATTTTTCAATAAGTACTTCCCTCGTATTCTCTGAACAAAGATGGAGAAAGAGTTTCTTTAACTGAAGAAAAAGGATGATGAATCTGTTAGTACCTATGAAGAAAATTTTAAAAGACTTGAAAGGTATGCTTCTGGTATTATTATCCAACATGAGAGTAAGATCGATTGATTCTTTAGTGGCTTAAAACCAAGTCTTCAAAGGGCCTTAGCCATAAGGGACTTCAATATCTACGAGGAAATCGTTCGATGTGATCTCAAAGTTGAGATGTAGATTGGAGTAACCCATCAATCATATGGGTTTGATAAGAAGAGGAAAATGGAATTCAAAGGAAAATCTAAAGAGCACACTGAAAATAAGATGAGATTTCCCTTATGCTCAAAGTGTGGAAAGAAACATGGAGGGAGTTATCTTAAAGGGACAAGTAAATGTTTCAAATGTGGAAAGGAAGGTCATCGGGCATTTGAATGCAGCAATGATGGGAAAAAGATGTCTAATGATGCAAACAAAGGAAGGGACACACAGAATAAACCTACTACACTTCAATGTTTCAAGTGCAAGGAGATGGGGCATTATGCAAATCAATGCCCAAATCCAAGGGTTGATGATGATGGTCAACATAAACAAACTCTTAAGGCTGAAGAAAAAGTAAAGTAACATGCAATTTCTATCAGCGATGTGGAGTACGATAACGATGTGGTGAAAGGTACACTTACCATCCAATCTAAAGTAGAAAATGTTTTATTTGATTCTGGATCCACCCGATCTTTTATTTCTGAAGATTTTTCTAAGGGTATCACCGTATTACCTCAACAATTAGATGTTGAGTTAGCTGTGACAACACCTAATGGCACAACAGTCGCATCAAAAGTTTATAATTCTTCCCCGATTGAAGTTTGTGGGAAAGTGCTTCCTGGAAATCTTGTGATCCTTCCTATAGTGGAATTTGATGTGATTCTTGGCATGGATTGACTTTCTTTATATGGAGCTCATATCAATTTCCAAATAAGGGAAGTCACATTTCATATTCCAGATCAATCTATGACCGTCTATCGATGCAAGGATGAACATAACCTTCCAGTGGAAATTTCTTCCATCTTATGGGTCTTGATTCCACTGAATGAAGGTTATTTATCTCAAATGGTTGGTGAGAAACTCACAATAAAGAATATTCCCATTATACGGGAGTTTGATGATGTCTTTCTGGATGAATTTCCGGGTCTTCCACCAAATCGTGAAGTTGAGTTTTCAATAGAACTCGTACCGGGTGCTTTGCCTATTTCAAAGACACCTTATAGAATGGAACCAATTGAGTTGTAGGAATTGAAGAAGCAACTCCAATAGAATCTTGATAAGGGATTCATACAACCTAGTGCGTCACCTTGGGGAGCGCCTATTCTATTTGTTAAGAAGAAAGATGGATCAATGAGACTCTACATTGATTATCGAGAACTTAATAAGATCACTATCAAGAACAAATATCCTCTCCCACGCATTGATGACTTATTTGACCAACTACACGGAGCTCAATACTTTTCCAAGATTGATCTTCGTTCAGGGTGTCATCAATTAAGGGTAAAAAGGGAGGATATACCAAAGACGACTTTTCGTACAAGGTATGAACACTATGAATTTATAGTGATGCCATTTGGTCTTACTAATGTCCCTTCTATCTTCATGGATCTGATGAATAGAGTCTTCAGATACTGTCTTGATCAATTTGTGGTAGTCTTTATAGATGATATTCTTGTATATTCAAAGAGAAAGGAAGAACATGACGTTCACTTGAGAATTATATTGAAGACCCTGAGAAAGGAGAAGCTTTATGCCAAATTTACCAAGTGTGAATTTTGGCTTCAAAAAGTTTCATTTTTGGGTCACATAATCTCAAAAGAGGGGATATCTGTGGATCTAACAAAAACAAAGGTTATCGAAAGATGGTTGAGACCAACAATAGTAACTGAGATCCGAAGTTTTCTTGGTTTGGATAAATATTATCGACGTTTTGTGAAAGATTTTTCACGATTATCTAATCCACTCACCAGGTTGACTCGGAAAGGAGTTAAGTTTGTTTGGACAGAGGAATGTGAAGAGAATTTCAAGGAGTTGAAAAGAAGGTTATCCAGTGCACCTGTACTCACACTGCCTTGTAGTGGAGAAAGGTTTGTGATCTACAGTGATGCATCCAATAAGAGGCTGGGGTGTGTTCTTATGCAAAATTATATAGTGAGAGCTTATGCATCACGATAGTTGAAAATCCATGAGCAAAATTACCCAACTCTTGATTTGGAGTTAGCTGCGGTAATCTTTGCATTAAAAATTTGGAGGCATTATCTTTATGGAGAAAGGTGTGACATTTATACTAATCATAAAAGTTTAAAGTATATTTTCACAAAAAAGGATATGAATATGCGCCACAGAAGATGGTTGGAACTGATTAAGGATTACGACTGCTCAATTCATTACCACCCTGGGAAAGCAAACAAGGTGGCAGATGCATTAAGTCGACAAGACCATGCCGGTTTATCCATGACGAGGATCACAAAAGATCCAATATTTATGGATTTACAAAGGATGGATCTTGGAATTATAATGGAAGGGGGAAAATTGTATCTTTCTCAAATAAAGGTTCAACCATCTATACATGTGAAGATTCAAGAGGCACAGAAAGAAGATTTCGAGTTACGAAAGAAGGTGATAAATATTCCTGAATTCAACCTTGATTGTGATGGGATAATAAAGTTCAGGAATTGGGTTTGTGTTCCTCCCATTATAGAATTAAAGAAGGAGCTGCTGGATGAGGCTCATAGTTCTTCATTATCTATTCATCTTGGAAGCACGAAGATGTATAGGGACCTGAAAGAGTACTTCTGGTGGGATGGCATGAAAAGAGATGTTGCTGAATATGTCTCTCGATGCTTGGTTTTTCAGAAAGTTAAAGCTGAGAGACAGAAGTCTAAGGGGATGTTACAACCATTACCCATACCCGAATGGAAATGGGAAAACATCACTATGGACTTTTTCACAGGACTTACTAAAACATCCAAAGACAATAATGCTATCTGGGTCATAGTTGATCGTCTTACAAAGTCTGCACACTTCATTGCTATTAGAGAGGATTTCTCTCTGGACCAGCTTTCCAGGATATATGTAAAGGAAGTGGTAAGATTGCATGGAGTACCACTTTCTATTATATCTGATTGGGATCCGAGATTTACCTCGAAGTTCTGGCGAAGTCTTCAGTATACTCTGGATACAGAGTTGAGTTTCATCACTGCTTATCATCCTCAGACAGACGGTCAGTCTGAGAGAAAAATTCAAACTCTAGAAGATATGTTGAGATCTTTCTCTATGGATTTCAAAGGTGGTTGGGATCAACACCTACCTTTGGTGGAATTTTCTTATAATAATAGTTTTCACTCCAGTATTCAGATGGATCCTTATGAAGCTCTCTATGGAAAGAAATGTAAGACTCCAACTTGCTGGGATGAAGTTGGGGAAAGAAAGCTATTAGGACCTGATCTTGTTGATGAGATGGCAGAACAGGTCTGATCTATTCAACAACACATAAGAGCAGCTCAGAGTCAACAGAAAAGTTATGTTGACAAATGAAGAAAATACCTAGAGTTTGAAGTGGGTGATAAAGTGTTCTTACAAATATCTCCCTGGAAGAGGGTCATGAGATTTGTAAAGAAGGGGAAGTTGAGCCCTAAATATATCGGTCCTTTCAAAATACTGGATCATGTTGGAAAGGTAGCTTACCGATTGGCGCTTCCACCGAATCTCTCTCAAGTTCACGATGTGTTCCATATATCTCTCTTGAGAAAGTACATACCTGATCCTTCACATGTACTCAGCTCAGAAGTTGTACCGCTGGAGCAAGATCTTTCTTATGAAGAACAGCCGATAGAGATTCTAGATCATAGTGAAAAAGTCCTATGGAATAAGACCACTCGCTTGGTGAAAGTTTTATGGAGGAACCAAAAATTAGAAGAAGCTACATGGGAGCTTGAGGATATGATGAGGGAGAGTTATCCTCATCGTTTTGTTACAAAGTGACGAATTTCGAGGGCGAAATTCATTTTAAGGGGGGTAGAATGTAACACCTGAGAATTTTATGAGAAATATTTTGTTTCTATGTTATATAAATCATCAAAGGAATCTTTCACTACACACAACACTAGATTGGCTTGCTTTACACTCAACCACAACCTTCCTCGATAGCTTGCGTCGTACGCAATACCGAGTTTCACTAAACAACGATATGCTATTAAAAAATTATTAAAACTACCCGTTATGAATAGTAATAACCACTTTTTGAAATTTTTTAAATTTTATTTTTCAAAATGGAATTCATTTTTGGATTCAGAATATCGAAATTAGCTTAGGGTGAAATTTTGGTACTTTTCGGATAACTTTCATATTCTGATGAATAGTGAAAATTATTAAATTTTAATTAAAAACAAATTTTTTAATCGAAATAATTAATAGTGATTAATTATTAATTTGAGTGGTTTTAAAGTATATTTAGAATATATTTTTACAATTTAATACAATGTTGTTCATTGGATGTAATTTCACATTTAAACCAGACATAAACAAGTGTCAATCTTTTGATAGTTATTATCTATTAAAAACACGCTATTTGTCTTGACGACGGGAATTAATTTTTAAATTAGTTAATTTAACTGATATGTTTTGAATTTGGTAAAATAAACATCATTTTTGAATTCATAATATCAAATATATCTTAGGCCTAATTTTTGGTATTTTTCTGGAAACTTTCATTTTTTGATGAATAGTGAAACCACTAAGTGGTAGTTAAAAAACTGAATTTTTTCATAAAACTTAATTTTACCGCTTCTTTGAGTGGAATTTCGAAAATCCGAGAGACACGGTTAATATCAAGGACTAAAATTTGGTTCAATGAGATGAAAATAATTTTTGGTGAATAGTAACTTTTTACTTTTTTACCACGGTTAAAAGTAAATAGGGTAGTTAAGGGTAAAAATGATATTATCATTACCCTAAAACATGTCTTAATTCTATTGGATAAGTGTAATTAGACAAAAAACAACATTAGGAATAAAATATGACCATTTAGGCCCACTTGTATTAGATTAGGACATTTATTATCAATTTATTTAAAGAAGGGTTAAAATAGTTAAAATCAAAGTTTAATAACTAAAGAATTTTTAATATTGGGTTATACATAAGATAAATTCGACTATAAATATTCATTAGAAAGATAAAAATATTTCCAACATAATGGTATTTTATTTGTAATTTTTAGACTTAAAATAATTTAATTTATTTATGATACAATGATGATACAATAATTATGTTATTAATGAAATAATAACATAATTGATGTTATAAATACCCAAATAAATGTAATTTGAGACTTTTTATGAATTAAAATAATTTTATATGTTAATATGACATGTTAGTATTGATTTAATTAAATGTTTTCGAACTAATCATTCTGATATGATTTTTACAAAAATCAATTACCAAATAGTGTCAAAATTGACATAAAATAGTTTTTAAAACAAATACTATATTATTAATTGTTATTTTATTCCTAAAAATATAAAATTTGGCCAAATGACATATATAAGTTTATATATATTAATAATAAAAAACTTGGGGTTCTTTTGGCTTGATATAGTAAGTTTATTAACCTTATAGTGTAAGAAAACAAGAAGACACCGTAAAAGTTAAATTATCTAACTTAAAGTTAAATCTAAATGATAAGGTTAAAATTGATACCTAAACTTGTCTAAACTCTATTGGATGAGAGTATTTAGACCCATCCCCACCTTAGATTCGACATATATCAATGTGGATCAATTAAAAATCGAATTTGACTTTATAATAAAATAATAATTTTTGTTATTCCAAAGGTGCCCCTCTCCTCCCTTATAAAAGGGAACCTTCTCCCTCTCTTCCTCACACCACTTTGAGCCTTGAAGCTCGGCCAAACCCTGACAATATCTCCTCTCCAATTCCCTAGAAGCATCCTAGATGTCCTGGTCTTCTTAAAAGACCAAATTTAGTTCCCTAAGAGGAGGTCTCAAAGAGGCGCTTCAAAGAAGAGGTAATGCCCGTTACCGACTCTTTCATCTTTATTTCTTCTTCCACTTATTATTATTTAGTTGTTTCATTATGAAGTAATAACATCAGTATCAATAATATACTGATATGTTATTATAAGTATGAAACAACCCTATTTCACCATCTATCCATCCTACGGAAAATGAAATCACCACACGTGCGTACGTACGGAATACCGTCTCCACGCCATGGTGTAATCTATTTTCCACCACCACCTTACTCGGATGGGTATAATGGTGTAAATAATAACTATATATGATTATTTTAAAGTGATATTGATTCTGAAATAGTATATATACACTCAAATACAATTCCACGATCATGGGAACGATATCATCGCTCGTGCGTACGTACGGAATACCGTCTCCACGATGTGATGCGACTCGTTATACATGATCTTCATTGCATAAAGATTATATAAATGAATTTAGTGAATGAATATGATATATATTACACTAATACAATTCTAGAAATGAGGTATCTATAACCTAAAAAGAAAAATAAGATTTTATTCGACAAAACGTGCATAAGAACAAAAAGTAGTAAACACCCAAATAACAAGTAGTAATGAAATATTACTAATAAGAAGCTAAGAATATGACCATATATGATATCATAAAAATAATTATGATTCTGGAATAAGTCAATAACATTATTTAAATCATTATACAGGAGGTTCAGAAACTTACGAAGCAAATTAGACCTAAGGTAAGGGAAAATATCACAATCTCATTTTATCTGAGATTGTTTATACGTTGGTATTTACTGGGGTGTATTTTATCATCCAAATACATGTTTCCTCAATATTTAATATTGTTTCCATCCACATAAAATTGTTTAAATCCAATTTTACCCTTTGGTGAGTTTTTAGTAAACGATATGAAATGAATCTTTTGTCGTTTTTTCCTACGAGGTGCTTTTTGACTTTTCTGACAAAAGTACGAGAATAATGTTTTTTTAACTTATATGGAATGAATGGATTTTTAAAACATTATTTCCAAGAATCTTACTTTACAAGTTTTAAATTTTATTTTTAATAAAATTCTTTTAGTTTAAAATTGTATGACATGTTAAGAAAGGAAAATGTTTTTGAAGTAGAAAGGATATTTTCCTCAAGAATGGAGTTCAAGTGTTTTATCAAAATTATTTTCCATCTAAGATAATATAGGGTTCTATTTCTATCCCTATTTTTACATTTATTTGATTATGTTGTGATGGAATTATTTTTTATGAATTCCTTTATCTTATATATATTGTTTTATGATGTCATGTTGTTTAAGAATCCCATTTTTATTACATGCGTTATGAAATGATGTATGATTTATGATATTGTGGCACAAATAAGAATGGTATCATTATGATATGGGTGGGACCTATATCTCCCTCCAATGCATTGTGTAAATATTTTATATCTCTTGAGATAGACATGGCTGGAACGACAAGTTAAAGCGGTTCAGTGAAACAGGACTGAAACGAGGAGTGAACTCGGTTCAGAAATGGACTTTGTCCACTAAGATAGTCTTGGCCACGAGTCTTGAATAATAAGAAATGATTCTCTATGATTATGTGTGTATTCCACAAAGTTTCATGTTTTAAGTTATGATTATTGTGATTTCATTTCACTACTATGACTTATCCCATGTTATGAAATTATTCCCTCTTTTGCAGGTTAAGATTTCCAAAATGTTATGTTCTTATAAATATGATGTGATTGATATTTCTTTTGTTTACTCTTACTGAGCATTTGAGCTCACCCTTTTGTATGTTTTATTTCCCCAGGTCAGGAATAAGGTTATTAAGTAAGATATGCCAAAAGGGACTATAGATATGATGAAATAAATGGGAGACAGTGTAGACGCTTTATGAACCAATTGTTTATGTTTACCAGTTTCTAAAGACACTATACCTGTACGGACCTTTCATGGTTTTGTTATATGTTGTAATAAGTATTCTTAAATTTTTATGTAATAAAAATGTATGTAAAGTATGAGTCATTATATTGTAAAAGGGATTCATGTCACGAATATCTCGAGACCAGTGGTTTTAAACCATGCTGTGCATATGATTTTATTTCATCCACCTTGCAGCCCCCTATCTCAAACCCTTGGGTGAATCAAGGAAATTTTGGAGAGATTCCTTCCCTTTCATACATCTTGGTCTATAATTTGATCTCCAGTGAGTTCCTTTGCATTATTTTCCCCTATCTTCCACTTGTTCTCTATTATAATGGTGTGATATCTTGACCACAATTGACTTGGGTTTTGATCTTGATGTTTGCGTGATCTAGGTTTTTATTATGATCACCACTACCTTTATTATTATTTTTATTTACCTATTTAAAGCATTGATTTGATCTCCAAATAAAGGTAGGTGGTCTAGAACAAATCCCTTTAGTCTATTTTTAATTGTTTTAGTATATGCACTATCATGTGATTGCACTGACTCAACATGCATAGTAACTAAGAGAATAATGGGTGATGATAATCATGTTTTTGGACTATTCCTTGGATACCTTTGGATCCAATTGTATTGAGACCTGGTATGGGGCTACCCATAGGGTGATCCTACCCTTGAACAATAAAGAATTAGCTAATGGATTAAAATATGTTTTATCATTACATGAGACCTCAAGTGATTTCTTATGATACCTTAGAAAATGGATTACTTGATTGTTGAAATAACTGGTGATAATTGGTATGAATTGGGTGTTTACAGTATCATGATAATGACTTAATATATAACTCGATGAATTAATGGATAATTTAAAGACAAATAATAATTGATTGAATTGACCATTTTGGTTTATGATATTATGTTGTGTTATTCTTACCATTATGACTTGTGTTGTGATTCATGCTGAAATGATTATATAAAGGGATTGAAATGATTATGCTAAAATTCTTATATAAAGGTCTTGGCTCGGTTATGATGAAATTATTATATAAAGGGATTGGCTCCGATATCCTGAAATGCTTATATAGAGGACTTTCTCAAGTTATTACCTGACCTGAAAGTTACTTTTTTATTATTTTGGAAACACTTTTAAGGTAAAGTGAGAACCCAATCCAATACAAACACAAAGTTTCAAACATCATAAGAGATAGACGAGCCATTTAAATCCAATTTAAGCCTATTATACATGGTATTCCTAAGTAATTTCCAAAGAAGATGATTTACCTCTAAATATGAATCATCCTTGATATGATCTTCAAACTAGTTAGCCAAAGTTTCCCACGTTTTAGTGAACTCCTCCATGGTTAACTTCACCATATTTAATCCTCTTACCAAAATAAAATATTTTTTGTTGATCCACATCATTTTCACCTCATTAGTTTTCACTCATAGAAATCTCTCAGTCATCTTATCGCCATCCTCTTTTAATGTGTTGATCGGAATCCATTCCTCCAACATTTCATAGTTATGTGATTATTCTATGGACTTGTAGTTACGGTTGTCATTGTGCCAAAATAGTTTGATTATTTCAACAAATTAATTAATTAATTAATACTCTTTATTATTGCTTTATTGCATGAAATTATTATGAGACAAGTTTTGTTTTGGAACAATGGTCTCAACATACTAAGTTTTAATCCCACCCTATTTGGGATTCTATTTGGTACCTGAGAAAATTACATGGATGTAGGCCTGGATAAGGGAAAATGTCCTTATTCTTGATTGTTTCTTTCTAGATGGGTTGGAGCTTGGTGATAGGAACGACCGGGGATTCAGAATCAGGGTCTTTTGAGTTTATTTATGTCACCTTGTTCTTTGATTTGAATGAATTATAGCAAGTATTTTAGTTACATTCCATCATAAAGTTACATGGTTCATTGTTATTTGGTTTACATGGTTCATCTTTTATCTTCCAGTTGTATGATACACTATTTACGCTATTTCTGTTACTTTGATATTTGCTTATTTCCACTGTATTTTAACTCTATAACATGGGTATAGTCTCCCTACAATATTATTTACACCCCCATTTCTAGTTTTCATCCATTGGTGTATAAATAGGTGTGCTTGAGGTCCATTAACCAACCTGATTTGGCCACGTGAGAGAGTGCCAGATCAGGAGACGTTACAAAGTGGTATCAAAGGGGTTAATTTTTTATATTGATTTACTATTTGGTAAATGTAGAAATGATACTAGGATATTTCAAGACATGGTAATGAGATTTTTAATGGGAGTAGCTAACCCATGTGTGGGGGGAAATCTGAGTTCCTAGGGATGGGATTATTGTTCATGATGTTCAATGGTTACATTTGATCTTATTTCACCTCAGGTGATTTACAAGTTGTGTGATGTTATTATTTCTTGAGATTTATACCCATGGCCCGGTATGGTGTGAGATGAATATACATGCATCATGACAGGAACATAGGGATATATCTTGACATGAATTGTTCTTGATAGTGATATATTTATTGCATGTGATATATTTTCCTTTATAAATTGTGAAATGAGATACCTGTTATATCTGATAGATGAAAATGAAAGAACTATTATATCATGCTAATTCACTTATTAATCCATGTTTAGAGAGACCATGATCCAGTGGTTCTATATTATTTTCACCCATTGAAGTCGACCTTAATGTTATCTAGTGATCTAAGGAGTGTGTTTGTCTTGTATAGAAAATGCCTCCTTGTTGTCTTTGAATTGAGTGTTAGGAAAACGGTAATCAACACACTCCTAACATAGTTGAACCTAAGCTTCCTATAGTTCATAAGGATCATATGGATGTTCATCTTCATTACAACTTCCTGAGGGTCATGAAATCCATGGAAAGGGAGACTGTTTGCCCCATGCCTTCGATGTTTGAGCTAATGAGAGAGTTTTAGCTACAACATCCACTACTAAAAAACAGGTCTTTAGCAGTGCTGATCTTTATCAGTGCTAGAATAAAGCACTGATAAAGGTTCCATTTATTAGCACTAAAATAAGTGTTAATAAAGGGCACCTTTTATTAGTTCTTTTTTCTAACACTGATAAAAGGCACCCTTTGTCAGTGCATTTTTTTAGCGCTGATAAAGGGTTCCCTTTATTATTGCTTTATTTTTAGCACCCATAAAGGAATCCTTTATCAGCACTTTTTTAGGGCTGATAAAATTCAAAATAAAATTAAATAATTAAATAAATAAAAAATAAAAATTATTTTATTAAAAACTATTAAATTTTTTATTTATTAAATAATTATTGATAAAAATGAATAAATTGACTATATTATATATAAATTATAAATACTAATAAGTAGAATATATTAAATATATTGATATATGTAAAATGAAAATTAAACAAATAAAAATAATAAATAAATAAATTGAGAAAAATGTTAAACATTTTATTAATTAAATAATTATTGATAATGTTAATAAATATTGTATATTAAATATATAGATATATATGGATGTATATAAATATGATTTATATAATAAAAAATATTTATACTTTACATTAAATAGTAATATATTTAGTGAATAATGGTTCATAATTAAAAATTAATATGAATTAAAAATACTGACTAATTGAATCGAGTAATGTACATAATTGAATGTCGTTTGATTTTTCAATTTAACATAGATCAAATGTGTGTTATATTGATTTCATATATACATAATTATACTATATTTTTATATACAATGCACAGACACAAATATTTTTCTAGGAATTTAATCAGTTTCTATTATTTATTATATATACATTTATTTACTATGTTTTAATATTTTAAACATGTATTCATCTTTATTTCAATACATATCCATTTTTTAATGATTTATATTTAATTAATCAAACTTATCCAATTTTTCAATATTGTCAATTAAAGTGTAATCATTTTTAATTATTCAATTTTACCCATTTTTAACATGCATTCACTTAAGATTAAATATTCATTAATAATGTTAAAAATATATTTGTAAAAAAATATTTATAAATAAATATATTTATAAACGTATATTTATTATTTTTATACATTTATAATTATAAATAAATAAAGAATATTTGTTTAAAATTTATTCATATAATTATAAATAAATAATTATATATATTTATTTAAATAATTAATATATTTACTATATTTATATTTATATATATTTATTAAATATATATATATACATATATAATTATATAAATATATAATGATATAAATATTATTTTTTTTAAAAGTATTTATATAATTATAAATAAATAATTATATATTCAAATAATTATAAAATTATTATTTTATAAAAAGAATTATTATAATTAATATAATTATATATAATAATTATATAATTATATAATTTTTTTAAAAGTATTATAAGTATTTATCCGCGCTTTTTTTAGTGCTAATAAAATGAATCTTTATCAGCACTAATGTTTTAGCATTGATAAAGATGTATTTTATCAATGATTTTTTTAGCATCGATAAATCTCTATTTTTATCCGTTAAAAAAGAGTTGATAAATATTCCTTTTATTAGTGCTTACTAACTTAGCACTGATAAAAGGAATCTTTATCAGTACTTTTTTTGGAAGCACTGTTAAAAATACTCTTGATATATTTTAAGAACCCTAACCATCATGTACCATATCACAATATCTGAAGATCTATGCAGAATCCTCCTACTACCGGTGCTCCTTGTTGCCAAATCCAAGCTCGAATCTAGGCTATAATCAAGGATCCAACTATTCCAAGGCTCGAATCCAAGGCTCTAGCGATTCAAGGGTCAAACAAAACCAAGGCTCGAAATGAAATCTAGGTTTTTCAATATCTCTACTTTCCCTTGGTTATCTATTGAACCTTCTCATCACACATCTATGTATCCCAACAACTCCAGTTGCACTATCATATAATAAAAAACCCCAAAATTCATTGTTTTTTAGATATATTGAAGTATCATCTTCCCTGATAGCATGTATCTCTCCTTGGGACAACATTGGTACTATACAACTTCAAATATATCAAACCCAATGTTGGGTCATGTTGTTGTGAGGTATAATAGGCTCCCAATACCTATATTCCATGACATGTACCTCTTTTCAATCATCAACTTTTGAAAAATTCATCCATATAGTGGTCGGTGTTGTCATTGGTTTGGAATATTCCATTACAAATCACTTGGAAACCTCTTTTTAATATTTTGATTGAGAAATTAATGTGCTTGATTTCCTTGATTCATCTATAAACCAAGGAAATTTTTTCACCAATCATAGAATTCTTGACATCTTACCTCATATGATCCACAAAAAAATTGAACTTTGTTTTGTCCAATCCTCAAATATTATGTCTTACTCCGAGTTTTCACTGAAACTGTCTGATTACCAATGAAATTTTATTCATTGATTTCATCCTTGCTTGTATTTCTTGCAGTTTATAATCCCTCTTCATTTTCCTCACCATCAATGTCTTATTTTGAGTCTACCTCAGCCTTGTGCTCCCCCTATGCTACTCAATTCAACACTACTTTCCTCTAATGTTTCATCATTATTTTAATTATTGACAATCTCCCCATTCTAATTAGTAAAAAATATCTATCAATTTTATCTTTTCATCATAAAAACATCTCAACCAACCCTTTTTAAGTCAGTATTTAATTGTATCATTATCTAATATGATCAATTTCTCACTACCACAAATCAATTTCCTCTTTCAAACAAAATTACCATAAATTTTTACTGAACCCAAATAAAAAATTGGTTTGGATAGTTTTCTATACCTATGTAAACATATATCTATCTTTGAAATGATAACACACTCATTAATACTTCTTAAAAGTCACTTCATTTATTTCATCACACGTATAATAAACACTATATATGTTTTACTTTAATCCATCTAAAAATAGATCATTCTTTAACATTTGATTTTTGTTCCACCCTTAGGAATCTTTGATTACCATCCATGTAATTATAAAAAATGGGAGGCATTACCCTTTTAGAGAACAAAATGGAGTACAATTGTCATCCTCATCAGTTTCATCTCTTGAATATTTATTATTCCAATTTTTTGTTTGCAATTCATCCCCCATATATTTTATGTTTCTTATACTACTCTGAGCAGTAGTCATCATTTGGATGACTACTTCTTTGATTATTTCAAGAAACATAGGTTAATTTCCACAAGATACGGAGGATGAGTGACAAATAACAAAATGCAATGATAACTATTTGGAAGATGAGTTTATGAGGATGATGATTTTCTATAACTTTCACCTTTGGATGAATTAATAGGATAACACCTACCATAGTGGATTAATTATTTTCTTAAATTCAATTACCCATTTTTTTCAAAGCATAATGAAATTATTTGAAACAATAAAATGTTTAGTTTCCCTTATTAGAATTATCTATAACTTTCACCTTTGATAATGGATATCTTATGTGTATTTATTTATTCATTATAAAAAATGAATATTTTATAAACCCAATAGGATATCTCTATTTTATGTCGTATGATTCAAAGTTTCAATCCAAGATATCTTATTTTCTACTCATCCTCCACACTCATTGATTGATTGTTTAGTGATATCTATTTGATTTTTTTATCATCATTCTCACTTTACCATCAACATATCCCTATGGTCAACAATTTTTTCATAGTAAAATAATTATCCATATAATTAATGTATTGTTTCATATTTATTTTTAATTTATTTCTTTTTAGTATTACTCATATAATAATTTTTTTCTTGTACTGGTGGATTATTTTATCTACGTTGGGGTGGTTTGCTAAAAGTTGTTCATGCTCATGAGGGATTGGACTTCGAGCCTAAAATTGAGATAATGAAAATAAGGAAATGCGTTAAGAATGCATACAACCATTAGGAAAAGGTGAATTCCTACTAATTATTTAATTAATTTTGCCATCATTTTATCTACCATTTGTAAGTTAATTTCCTTATCATTTTTATCTAAAAATTATTTAGTTTTTTCATAGATCTTTTGGGAAGTCATATTTTATTTCAATTATCCAAAAACAATACACAAAAGAGATAAAATTTTTCCTTTTTACAATGTTACCACATTTTCCATTTTTATTGTCTTTCTTTTCCGAACTGCCAATGTTGTATATTGATTTAATGTTGTTAGCTAAAAAAACATTATTCATTGTTGAAAGACAAAATATTAAAGGAAACTCATGTGCCTATTATGATGACTTCTCATGATATAATGGTAACATGATCTTCCTATGATCTTTTTGATTCCAACAATGAGAAATGTTTTTTAGATAAGAACATCAATTCAATATACATGAAATTTCGGTAGTTTGAGATAATAATATAATAAAAATGTGGTAAAAGTGGAAGTCAGATTTTTTTGAGACTTTGGGATTTGTAAGAATCAGCCTCACCTCAATCTGACACATGGTGTGACCAATATTACTCTAAGTGTTTATTTTTATTTAAAATTGACATTAATTTTAGTAAAAAAGACAACCGACATACTCAAAACCGAGAAAACATATTCTGATTGTTTTGATACTTTAGGAAAATGATCAATAAGTCATTTAGGATGTGTAAGAATAATCATAACCTCAATTAGATGCATGATGTGACTGCTATAACTCAATGTGTTTGTTATCAGTTTAAAATTGACGCTTTAGTTAAAAAAATATCATTCACTGAAAATAGAGAAAATGAACTCAGATTTTCTTAATAATTTATGACATCAATTCATAAGTCATTTGTGATGTGTAGAAATTAGTCTCACATCAAATTGATACACGATGTGATCAGTATGAGTCAAAGTGAATGTTTCTATTTTAAAATGACATTTTAGTAAAAAAAGTGACATAATCAAAACCAAGGAAACACATTTGGTTTTTTTTTATAATTTAGTAAAATGATCCATAATTCATTTAAGACAAATAGGAATCATCTGAACCTCAATAAAATGCATTTTGTGACCGGTATGACTCCAAGTGTATCTTTTTATTTAAAACTGACATCAATTTTAGTAAAAAGGACAACTAAACTACTCAAAACCAAGAAAAAAAATTTGTATTGTTTTGATACTTTATATAAATGATACATAAGTCATTTGTGACATGTATTAATCATTCCGACCTCAATACTATACAATGATGTTCCTAATATGAATCAATGTGCCCGTTATCAGTTTAAAATTGACAGTTTAGTTCAAAAAATTTCACTCACTGAAAACCAAGAAAACACGCTCATATTTTATTTATAATTTAGTAAATTGATTAATAAATAATTTTTGACATGTAAGAATTTTTATCAAATCAAACCTATGCACAATGTGATCGATATGATTCAAAGTGCGTTTTTTCAGTTTAAAATGATATTTTAGTAAAAAAGACAAGTGACATACTCAAAATTAAGAAAAAACATTCATATTATTTAGATAATTTATAAAAATGATCTATAAGCCATTTGGGACATGTAAGAATCAACCAAATCTCAATCTAACACATAGTGTGACCGATATGACTCTAAGTGCATATTTTTATTTAAAATTGACATCAATTTTAGTAAAAAGGACAACTGACCTACTCAAAGCTGAGAAAATTCATTTAGATTGTTTTGATAATTTAGTTCAATGATACATAAGTCATTTTTTATGTGAATGAATCATATTCACCTTAATTTGATTCATGGTGTGACCGGTATGCCTCCAAGTGCACCTTTTTATTTAAAATTGACATCAATTTAAGTAAAAAGGACAACTGACCTACTCCAAACCAAGAAAACAAATTAATATTGTTTTGATACTCTATATAAATGATCTATATGTAATTTTGTATGTGTATGAATCATCTTCAACTCATTTCGATGCACGATGTGACCGTTATGACTCAAACTGCGTATTTTTATTTAAAATTGACATCAATTTTAGTAAAGAGGACATATGAACTTCTCAAAACCAATGAAAAACATTCTGATTATTTTGATATTTTAGGTAAATTATCCATAAGTCATTTTTGATGTGTAAGAATCATCTTTACCTCAATCTGATACACGATGTTCCCAGTATGACTCAATGTTTCCATTATCAGTTTAAAATCGACATTTTAGTTCAAAAGTGTCACTCACTGAAAAAAATAAAAAACACTTATAATTTATTGATAATTTAGGACATGGATTCATAAGTAATTTGTGACATGTAGGAATCAGTATCCCATA
Organism: Viscum album; assembly: GCA_963277665.1. Lineage (NCBI taxonomy): Eukaryota > Viridiplantae > Streptophyta > Magnoliopsida > Santalales > Viscaceae > Viscum > Viscum album. Next base: position 332,498,268 of record OY728129.1, on the reverse strand, counting down.
AAACTAATACACGATGTGATCAGTATGAGTTAGAGTGTGTGTTTCCAATTTAAAATGATATTTTAGTAAAAACCAGTGACGTACTCAAAACCAAGGAAAAAAATTCAGATTATTTTGATACTTTAGAAAAATGATCCATAAGTCATTTGATATGATTAGTAATTAGACACACCTCAATACTATGCATGGTATAACCAGTATGACTTTGAGTGAATATTTTCAATATATAAGTGTCATTTTAGTTTAAAACACACATCACATCTCTAAAAACGTGCAAACAAGGATCGATTGTTATCATCATTATATCTACTATTAATTATTTAATTTACTAATATTTTTTATATTATACAGGTTTTATTAATTTTCATAGAGATAATTCTAGAAGACAAACAAGAAATGATGTGGCGTGCAATAATCAACTACAACTCAATCCGATACACAATGTTCTTGGTGTGACTCAATGTTTAGTTTAAAATTAAAACTTTCTGTTAATTTATTTCTTTTTACTATTACCAACATAATAATTGTTTTTTTATACAGGTGCATTTTTTTCTCAAGTAGGGGTTAGGATCAAAAGATAAACGAAGACTGCTATTTTTGAATGTAAGTGATAACATGTACTTATTTAATTGTATAAATCAATGTTTAAAATGTCTATAATATATTGTTTTTCTTATATTTGTGTTGTAAATTTTATTTCATTTAAATTTTGTATTCTTACTTGATTTTGTTTATTTTGTGTTGTTTTTGGTGCTGTGGTGTACTGTTACAACACACTACACTGGTGCTACAATGTGCTGTTGTAGAATATTGTATTGGTGCTGTAGTGTGATGTTGAAGCATACTGCAATATGCCCCTTTATCAAAACTTCTACAAGCATTGATAAAGGATTCCTTTATCAGTTCTTTTAGAAGTGCTGATAAATGTGTCATTTATTAGTGATTTTTTAGTGCTGATAAAAGACTAGGGATTTTAATCTCTCTCTAGTAGTTAGTGTTTTTCTATAACTTTTAATGGCATTTTTAGCACTGTTAATGGCCTATTTTTTTACTAGTGATCCACCTACATTCACTGGTGAGGGATTCCCCTAGGTATCCGAGTTCTAGATTGAGTTAGTCCAGATGATCTTCAAGCACCTCGAGACACCTGCATATAGGAGGGTGAAGTTTGCTGCATTCATGTTGCATGGACCTACCAAACATTAGTGGGACATTCTAGAGTAAGATGGGAAACAAGAGTAGTTATCCTGGAAAAAATTTGAGGCAAATTTTCAGAGCCACTTCTATCATGAAATGTTGATGGATGACAAGGTTCGAAAGTTCATGCACCTGATGCAGGAGGGATTATTAAAGATGGACTACGCTGGATGTTTCATTGAATTAGAATGCTTTGAATCATCTTTTGTAGTTTATGAGATATCCAAAGTTAGGAATTTATATGATGGGAATCACTATGAGATCATGTCTCATATGAACATTTTTAACTTGAGTATTTGTTTAGGCATGTTGAATCAAGATATCATCACGGAAGGGAATCCGATAGAGGCCCCGAGTAGCGGGTATGATGTTTTAGTAGGGTGAACTAGGATCTCTTCTCCCAGTAGCAAGAAGTGTCACTATGATTTTTATTACCAAGGAAATAATGGGAATAACAGCCATGGTAGTGGGACGTTATCTCAGGACCATGTTTCATTGTAGTACTATCAGTGTGGTAAGTTTGGTCACAAGAGGCCTTAGTGTCCATACCCTGCTTTGGAGTGTCATGATTACGGTAGGTTGGACCACTTGTAGAGGTTTTATAAGGGAATTTAGTAACACAGTAGTGTCAGGGTATCTAGATAGGTGCCAGAGTCTGAGGAGGACTCAGCTACCCCTCAACAGACCAGTAGCTGGAGTTCCACTGGACATTCAGGTCGAGGTAGGGTATGGGGTACTTTAGTACAGGAGCAACAATACCATCTAGAGGGAGCAACATAGGGGAGTTAGACTAGAGCCCGAGGTAGAGGGGTATTCTAGCCACACACTATCCTGTCTAATTCAATTAGTTTGGATACAAGACTTTCTACTATTAAAGGTACAATTCTTGTATCATCTACCCTTTCCTTTATTTTTTTTGATATAGGAGCATCTCATTCCTTCATATCATCTCTTTTTTCAAACATTTTGGTCTTATTTTTGGAAATATTCGATGGTTTCTTGACCATCAATACACCATTTAGAGTATGGTCAGATAATATCAAATGTTTCTAGGAGGGTTCTCTGGAAATTGGTGTCTATCATTTACTTTGAGAACTTTTTATGCTGGAATGATATGATTTGATTTAATTATTAGCATGGATTGACTAGTTATATATCAGGATCATATCGACTATAATTGGAGGTGAGTTACCTTTCCATATCCAGATGGAGGTAGCTATACTCACCAGGGTGAGTGGGATCTTCGGTCTAGTCTTACAGGACCAATTTATAGAAGATTGGATTGTCTCATGGCTCAGATAGCAGACATTGCTCTTGATGATGGTTGAATGTAGCATGATACTTTTCTGCTAGTGGTAGACCATTTTCAGGATGTCTTTCCTGAAGGGTTATATGACTTACCACCTAAGCGGGAGATCAAATTCAAGATCAAGTTGGTGTCGAGAGAAGATCTAGTTTCTATCCCACCTTACTAGATGACCCCAACAGAGCTTTAGGAAGTGAAAATTAAATTGGAAGATCTGGAAGATAAAAGTTTTATATGGCCTATTATGTCACAATGAGGTTCACTAATTCTTTTCACCAAGAAGGATAATGGGACTTTGAGCTTGTGTGTGGACTATTGGAGATTGAATAAGATGACAGTCAAGAACTGGTATCCCCTCTCATGCATCAAATATCTTTTTGATCAGCTGGGAGGTTCCCACATTTTCTCTGAAGCTGACTTGAGATTAGGGTATCATCAGTTGATAGTGAGACCATCATACATACCTCAGACTTCTTTTAAGAGTAGGTATGGATTGTACGAGTTCATGATGATGTCGTTCGGTTTAAAAAATGCACCAAAATTATTCATGGACTTGATGAATCAGCCCTTTCATCCTTTCCTGGATTAATTTGTGGTGATTTTCATTGATTACATCTTAGTGTACTCCTAGTCAGAAAAAAATCATTCCCAATGTCTTGATATCATCTTAAGTACATTGATAGAGAATTGAATTTATGTCAAGCTAACTAAATGAAGTTTCTGTATTGATAAAGTGAACTTATTAGATCATGTCATCTCATAAGTTAGAGTGTCAATGGACATATAGAAGGCTGTAGTCATGGTATCTTAAGAGCAGTTTAAGAATGTCTTTGAGATTCGTATTTTTCTCAGTTTAACAGGTTATCACTACAAAAAAACTAGAATTTAACAATGTTTTTAGCAATGATTTCAGAAAACATAACTAAATTTAAAAATTAGCAACGTTTTTAAGGAAACGTCACTAAATTAGTGATGTTTTTAGGAAATGTTGCTAAATAAATAAATAAATAAATAAATATATTTATATTGTTTATCTCCCCACATCTATATAAATATATATTTAGATATATATATATATATATAAACATATACACACATATATAAACATATATATATTAATATAAATATATGATATATATAAAATATAAACATATTTATAAACATAAAATATAAACATACATACATATATATATTTATATAATATAAACACACATGTATATTATTATAAACATATGATATATATAAAATATAAACATATAATATATATATAATATAAACACACACACACACACATAAAATATAAAATATAAACATAGATATAAAATATAAACACACACACATATATATATATATAATATAATATAATATAAACTTATATATATAAATATAAAATATAAAATATAAACATATATATTAATATATAAAAATTATATATATATATATATATAGATCACCTCTCCACATTGACATGGATCCGACCTCGCTAGATCATTTCAATCTCACAGAAAGTTTCGTTGGTCCCTCAAAGAAAGCTGATGCTAGGTCTAGATCGAAGTAGAAGGTGCCCTTGCATTCTGATTCAACACCTTGGGCTGACTTGCTATAGGTTAAGGGTTCCGATATATTCTTCCTTAGTCCTCATAGTGACGATTCTGTTCCTATTAATTGTATCTCGCAAAATGGAGCGCTTGCAGTGGTTGAAGCGATCCCTCGTTTCTTTCAAAAGCGTATCGATGCTTGTAAGTTTTTAATTATTACTCGGCTTATTTCGTATATGAATATGTCATGGAAGTTTGAAGATATTAGGAAACACCTTCAAGAAATTTTGGGTTTTAGTTAGTGGTAGATGGTGTCGCAAGGTATGAACTTCTACCATTTCAATTTCCGCTCAAATGATTTGAAACTGAGGGCCTGGAGCCATGGATTTTTCAATTTAAATCTAGGGATCTTGAGGTTTCAGAATTGGGATCCCTAGTTCGATCATTTTAAGGCCATAAATACAGTTACTCAATCCTGGGTTCATATTAAATGATTGAGCTGGGTATTTTGGAATCCCAACATCCTATGAAATGTTTCTATGGCTGTTGGGACACCCATCAAGCTTGATAAAGAGATTAGATTGGTTCAGTACAATCACTTTTCTCACATTTTGGTTGAATTTGACATGTCTTTTCCTCTTACTGAGACTATTTTTTTGATTTCTGGTGAGTTTAAATTTGATCTTGAGATTGAGTTTGAACATGTTCTTGATTTCTATCTAAACTATTCATCTATTGGGAATGTTAAAGAAAATTGTAATAGAGGATTATATTGCTCTAATTTCAAATGATATGGACATATTTCTGAACATTGTAAATCCAAACTGCTTGGAGATCTTGATGTTGTAATGTCTGGGAAGAAGATCCCTGATGGTGTGAAGGACTCTCCTTTTATCAACAATGGGAATCAGTTGCACAACTCTTGTCCTAGTTCAAAGAAGAGGAAAACTATTTCCTTTGCTGATGTTGTGGCGAGTTAGTCTCGCAACTCAATTGATGGAAAAACTAGTGGGGGTGTGCTTCCCTTGGGTGATTGTACTCCCTCCATGGTGATCGAAACTTTACATTATGGGGAGTCCTCTTCATGGGGTGATGAGTATGCGGGTTGTCATGGTAGTGACACTGAGGATGAAAAAGATGATACTGAGGCTATGAACCAGTTAGACCATCAAGTTGATGAGCATGCAGACACTGATGATCAAGGTGGTGTGTGGTAGACCCCGAAGTAGTAGATGATGGAAAGACATCTGAGATATTGTGGAGGATTTTGTGGTCAGGGTGGCAGAGACAAAGGATGAATTTTTTTTGTTATATTTTGTTGATAGTGTTTCACATGTACCCTGAACTCTCTTTGTTTCCTATTTGATTTTATAATAAATTTTTAGGGCATGGGATCACCTATGGTTCGAACTTCTCAGTTATATTAATATATATAAACACATACACATATATATAAACATATCTATAAAAATATATATATTTATATATATAAACACACACACACACATAAATACACACACACACATATATTTATCTATAAGAACACACATATATTTTAAATTTAGTCATGTTTTTAAGAAATCATCGCTATTTTAGCGACATTTTTACTAGTGTTTTAAAATGTGGATAATTATATATATATATATATAATTATATATACATACATACACACATATATATTTACACACACACACACAAACATATATATAAATATAAATATATAAATAATATAAACATATATATATATATATTAATATAAACACACACACACACACACACACACACACACATATATATATATGATATAAACATATATATATATACACATATGATATAAAAATATATATATATTAATATAAACATATAAATATATCATAAAATATAAACATATAGATATATAAACATATATATATATATATAATATAATATAAACTTATATATATAAACATAAAATATAATATATAAACACACACACACATAAAATTAAAATTTTAAATTGTTTAAAATATAAACATATGATATATATAAAATATAAACATAGAATATATATAAAATATAAACACATATATAAAATATAATCATATATATATATATAATATAAAATAAAAACATATATGTAAAATATAAACACACACACACACTCACACATATAAAATATAATATAAACTTATATATATATAAACATAAAATATAAGATATAAATATAAAATATAAGATATAAATATAAATATAAATATAAATATATATTAATATATAAAATTATATATATATTTATATATAATATTAAATTTTTAAATATATATATATAATACAATTTTATATTCAAAAAGTACATAGGTGAGTTGGTCATGCGCTTTGAGCATACAGTGTAGGTTGTGGGTTCTAATTATTCCGGAGGTTGATTTTTTCTTACTAGCATGTGTGGGGAACCAGGCTACATGAAATGTATGTACATGAGAGGTGGTGGGGGTGGTGGAGGCACTAGGGGCATACTGGAGAGGTGGTGGGGGTGGGGGTGGGGGTGTTGGTGGCTGGAGGCATGCGTGAAGTGTAGAGACCCGAAGCCTGTCGTACATGGACATTACATTGCATTTGCGGAATACTTAATACATAACAAAAACAGTTACACAAAGATCATAATAGTTTAATATCTTTGGAAACTCGGAATATTATCTTCTAATTGTGGTGAAAGATATTCACCATCTCCATTAATGATCTTCCCATTTGTTTTCTTACCTAAAACCTTTATTTAAATCCTGGGGAAGAGAAAACATATAAAGGGTGAGCTCAAATGCTTAGTAAGGGTAAGCATAGAGAACATAAAACAATCCTTAGACATTTGAATGTAAAAAAACATGAGCATAAAATCTAAACATCAAAATCTTGAGCAATGACATAAAACATGGCAGTACGTAAGGCATAGATCATGAAGAAACATTAATCATGATAAATTAGCATGGGAATAAAACACGTAATTGTGGCAAACATTCAGTATATGATATGATTTCCAAATTAGCCAAGGCATTGCTTCCAAGACCATCTTAGTGGACAAAGTCCCTTTTTGAATCGAGTTCACTCCTCGTTCCAATCCTGTAATACTGAACCAGATTAACTTACCGTTTCAGCCATGTCTATCTCATGAGATATAAATATTTACCCAATGCATTGGAGGGATATATAGGTCCCACCCATCTCATAATGAAATCATTCTTACTTGTGCCACAAAATAAACATACATCATTCATAATAACCCAACAAATAAAATGAGTTTCATAAACATCATCCCATCATCTCATAACCCATATAAAAGAAATGGATATCATTTCATAATAAGAAAAGTGAAACCATGTAAATCATATAGAACTGATACTTGAAACATACGCATATGAATTAATGTCATCTTAGATGAAAAATGGTTTTGATAAAACACTTGAAATTAATTCTTGAGGAAAATATCCTTTCTTCTTCAAAATCATTTTCTTTTCACAAAATGTCATGAAATTTTAAAAGAAAAGGATTTTTCTGAAAATAGTCATGAAATATTTTGTAGGAAGCTTCATGAAAATAAGTATTTATAAAACTATAAAAATCCGTTCGTGCCGTATAAGTTAAAAAAAACATTCTTCTCGTACTTTTGCCGGAAAATTCAAAAAGTACCTCGTAGGGTAAACAAAATAAATATTCCTTCCATACCATGGGGTAAAAGTCAAAATGGGTATAAAAGGACTTTAAACATACATTAAAACACTTTTATAAAACATGGACATGGATGATAACAATATCCCCAGTAAATACTTACGAATAAGTAATCTCGGATAAAAATGAGATTTGCAAAATTATCCCTTACCTTATGTTCGATATGCTTCGTATGTATCCGAACCTCCAGTATAATGATTTAAATAATGTCATTTACTTATTACAGAATCATATTCATTATTTTTATATCATATATGGTTAACTTATGACTTTATATTACCCATTTTTTTGTAAATTCCATGTTAAAGAGCGTTTTGGGTAAAATCGTTTCATTTGTCGTCCGTGTTTTGACTTGTAATTATTCATATGATTACTTAGATAATGATTACTTAATTATTGAATATAAAACATGATTTATATATTATATATATTCAAAATATAAATATATATAATATATCGATAAAAGGAAAAGAAATACACCGTTCATGGAGACGGTAGGCCGTACATACGCATGAACGCTGTTTTCGTTTCCTTATTGAGTTGAATGGAATCAAGTAGATGACATACGTACATATATATATATATATATATACATAAATCCAGTAGCTTTATGATTTCATATATTTCATTATTTTTTCTCATATATACTTTATAATCATTCTTTAATTGGTTAACATGGAGAATGAATCTCATCGCGTCGTGGCGACGGTAGTCTATACGTACGCACGAGCGATGATATCATTTCCATAATTATCGAATTGAATTGGAGTGTATGATACAATATATCAGAATCAGTATGATGTTATAATAACTATGTATAGTTATTATTTACACCATTATACCCATCCAAGTAAGGTGGTGTTGGAAAAACAGATTACACCACGACGTGGAGACGGTATTCCGTACATATGCACGCGCAGTGATTTCGTTTTCCGTAGGATGGATAGACGGTGACATGAGGTTGTTTCATATTTATAATAAAATATTAGTATATTAGTGATACTGATGTTATTACTTCATAATGAAACAACTAAAGAAGAGGGAGTATAAGAAGAATGGAACACGAAGAAAACGGTAGAAGGTATTACCTCTTTCTCGAAGTGCCTCCTTCAAACTTTCTCTTAGGGAACTAGAGTTAGTCTTTTGAGAAGACCAGTACCTCTAGTAGGTTTCTAAGGAAGTGGGGAAGTGAAATGGCCAGAGGTTGGACGATCTTGAAGGCTCAAATTGGTGTGAGGATGAGAGGGAGGAGGTGCCCTTTTATAAGGGAGGAGAGGGGCCCCTTTGGAAATATAAGAAAATATTAATTTATATTAAATCCCAAACCAACTTAAAAACCTCCAAAATGACTCAAATAAGAATATTAGATTAGATAAGGTTGTCATATCATCAACCAATAAAATTTAGACATGTTAGGAATTTATTTTAAACATTATCAACTTGATTTATACTTATTTAATCACTTTAATTTTATTTGTGGTAATAACATTATCAATTTTAAATTATTATAAATAATTACTTATTTGTTGTGAATTATCCATAATTGGATAATTTATAACATTTTAGACCATATAAATTTAAATTTAAATTTTTTAAATATTTTTGTGTTTTTAAACAATTTTATAATATATTATTTTTATAAAATAACAATAGTGTCAATTTTGACACTATTCATTTATTTGAATTTAGATAAAATATATAAAGAATATATGTTCAAACTAAAAGCTTTAATAGATTTATAAAAGGTCATATGTATCTATAAAATTAGTGGGGAACATTAAATAGTTCATATAATATTTATTTTATTATTTTTAAAACCATTTATTTGGTTTATCTCTTAATAAAATAATTACTACAACATTTTTGTATAATTATTTAATATACTTATTTGTTGCATAAAAATTGAAAATAAAATCCTATGATGAAGATAAATCTATTAACTTTCACAATAATAATTTTACTATAATTTATCATCTTAAAATCACAATATTTAAATTGTTATATTTCTTAAATTATGAAGGTGACAACTTTGGCATCATTTAAAATAAAACAATATACGTGTCATAATCGCTTTTATAAGGCTAAGAATGGTCAAATATTCGACCATTGGATGATTAGGGTTTAAATTGACATGACCAATAAGTTTTTGTCTGGGTTTTGTGCCTTTTATGGTCACTATTAGTTTAATAAAAACTATATTCTTGATTTTTCACTAGATAATCAATTTCTGCATCACTATTGTGTCACAATTAATGATAATTATTTAATCCCTAAAAATTATAAATAAATTCATATGATGTAGATAATTTTATTATATTTTTTGAGACTTTTCATGTTCGAATTTCATGAAGTTTATCACTAAATTAAAATTAATATACTTATAAGATTTAAGAAAGTGACATGTTGTCACTTTCTTTGGTTTTAATAATAATTAAATTATTTTTATTGTCAAAAGTCCATAAAATGAATCTAATCCGACCCTTAGGTGATATGGGTCAACTTTTAGCCATCCAATAGAATTTTTGAAGGTGTTAGGGTAATTTTATAATCTTATATTTACCCTTAATTACCCGATTTACCTTTAACTATGGTAAATAAAATTTACCGTAGTTAATATTCATAATGCCCAAAAATAAAAAGTATCTTATTAACATAATTTGGATCCACTTATTCCAAATAAGGAATCCATTTTTCCAAATTCAATACACAAAAGTTTCATAAATTAAATTAAAATTAATCTCATTGTCGAAAGAAAAGGGGGTTTTGTTTAAAACATTGCAAAAGATTGAATTGATTTAACCTACAAATTCAGGGTAAAATAAATGATAATGACATACATTATATTAAATGGTAAAAATATATTATATTTATACTTTAAAACCATTCAATAATATAATTTAACTATATAAATTATTACGATGAAAAAAGTTGTTTTTAATTAAAATATAGCGTGTTTTTACTATTCATTAAAATATGAAAGTTCTCAGAACAATATGAAATTTTTTTCCAAAGTAAATTTTAATATCCTGATTCCAAAGAAGAATTTTACTTTGTCAAATTGAACTTATAAACATGTCAAAACTAGATTTAAGGTGGGTGCACCATCAAAAGGCGGCAAAACTGCATTTTTTTAAAAATACTTATTTTACCCGAAAAATTTATTTTGTTCACATACCATGTTCTAGAAAATGTTTAAGATGATATAATAATGTTATAACACTAAAAATTTAGTTAATAATATTCATAACGGCTAGTTCATAATAATATTATTACCATATATCATTGTTTAGTGAAACCTGATATTGCGTATAACACACGCTATCGAGGAAAGTCACGATTGCGTTAAATGCCAGCCAAGTTAGGGTTTCGTGTTGTGAAAGTCTCCTTAGTTGTTTTGTATAACATAATCCAACCATATTTTATTTATACATTGAATATATATATATATATATATACACTAAATATTACGTAGAATAACTACTATCAAATGAACTTGAAATTATGTGTAACACAATCCAAGAATAGTGTTGTGTATACTGCAAGCTAAAATGGTGTTGCGTATAGAGAAAGATAATCTTGGTGTATCGTACAACACAATAAATCAATGAAATTAAAAAGAATAATTCACATAAAATCTCGGGTTATTAAATTCTACCCCCCTTAAAATGAATTTCTCCCTTAAAATTCGTTGGGGTTATAAATGGTTTAATACTTGAAAGTTTCTTTAATAGAAACCCACATCGTAAAAAGGGAATACCAAAACCTATCTTTAAAAACTAAAGTCTGAAATGTAATGGTTACCCAAATTAACTAATCACTGGGTTTCCACATAGGAGAACATAGGTAAAAATATGGATATGGAAGAAAAATATAACCATTATGTTCTGATGGAGAGTTGTAGAGAACATGGCTATGAAAAATCCAACAATCACAAAGCCATAAATTTGTGAGGATCTAAGGTACCATCTGATTCATCAGATATAAGGGCACTAGGACAACATTTTTGGTTTTCAAAATCATTTCCCTAAAGTTGAAGAATTTGAATTAGAAGAAATACTTACTTTATTTTGATATAATCTCACCGTTGTTCGTGCCTTGAACAATTTCCACTTCATATATTAAATAAATGAAGTTGAATTTGTCATTCGTGAAGTGTTAACAGATCATGTGATAGAATGTTGGGTCATTCCATCTGTCTCAAGCAAAAGGTTAGCAATAGTCATATACATAAGTCCATCTATCATATATCGGTCCAAAAATTGACTTATAATTCATCTATCATACCGCTTAATAAAATAAAACTAGATTATACTAACCAGGGACTTCTTATAGGCTAGTGGTATGTGATAAAGGCCAGTCGTACTTCAGTTGTGGGTTCGATTCCCACAGCCTTGTACGACGCGATGGGCTATCTCCCGTCCTGCAGGTTATACTTTTTTCTAAAAATACATTATTATAACTTTCCATCAATAATATCGAAAAAGTTCTAGCCTTAAATAATACTAACTTATGTACAACATAATCCATTTCAATCTTTAGGCTTATCCAAAATACTGTTGTCCAATCTCATATTATAGTGAAAACAATTACCAGAGAGTTTATATAACAAGCATGTTAATACCATTGTTGATCCCCATATATCATAAGATATGTCTTGTTGGTCACATTCCAAATATTCGAAGTCCTTAATCATGTATTCTCTTGAAAAATGAATACCCATTGAACCTTAGTGAAAACATGAGTGTTGCCAAAAGCTAACTCTTTCCACATACCAAAATCCCAAAATTTCGATATACTCAAACCATGGTATCACTTTGTCCTTATATTAGTCATGAGCTCATGAATACTATCAAACATTTCATTTTCTCTTTATTATGCATTTCATCTACTTTACAAAATATTTGAATCACTTTTCGTGGTTACCGGTACCATAAAATTATTCAAAACCACAATAGACTAATAAAAAAATATTCCAATACACCATAAAATTACCTCAACAACATTATTCTTGAATACCAATACATAAGAACTTAAATCCATCCTCTTCAATGATTGTCATGGAATAAGTTCTTCCTTGATTTAGAAGTAACTTTTTAGGTCAGGGCATTGAGTTGGGTAATTCCCATGTTCTCCACAAATAAGACATTGAACTCCATAACAGTCTGTCACTCTATGACCCTTTTGTTCCATACAGATAACATCTATCCCTCCATTTGAGGTATTCCTCAAGGTTCTTCTTCCCTTATTTAGAAATATCAATCTTCCTTTATTTATGCTCCTCAACATGCAAACATGCATAAAATTCTATCTTCCTCTTATTTTATGAATTAGTCATACCTATAAATTTCACCTTGTCAATCATATATCACGATGACTGATTCGGCATAATCATAATATCTTTCTCTCTAGGCATTATGAATTTTTTTTGCTCATAGTCACCAATTTTTCCATTAGATTCAATTTCAACTGAATTCCTTCTGGTTCCCTCCACTGACTAAAACACAAAAAGAATTCTATGAGAGGCAAAAATCATACAAGGAAAATAACATAATCAAGGGGGAGTAACTTCGAAATCTAACATCTTAGGTTTAACTATAATATCGTTACTGTAATTATAGTACTATAACCTACACTTATACTTATCCTTAGGGACATCCCTAGACATACCTTAGAAATATCTCTAGGGACTTCACTAGAGTTTTCGCGTCCTAGTTTCCAAAGGTTAACTAAACCTTTCCTCTCATACCAACTGTAGAGACCCGAAGCCTGTCGTACATGGAAATTACATTACATTTGCGGAATCCTTAACACATAACAAAAACAGACACACAAGGATCGTAATAGTTTAGTGTCTTTGGAAACTCGGAATATTATCTTCTAATCGTGGTGAAAGATCTTCAACATCTCCATTAATGATCTTCCCCTTTGTTTTCTTACCTAAAACCTTTCTTTAAATCCTAGGGAAGAGAAAACATATAAAGGGTGAGCTCAAATGCTTAGTAAGGGTAAGCATAGAGAACATAAAACAATCCTTAGACATTTGAACGTAAAAAAACATGAGCATAAAATCTAAACATCAAAATCTTGAGCAATGACATAAAACATGGCAGTACGTAAGGCATAGATCATGAAGAAACAATAATCATGATAAATTAGAGTGGGAATAAAACATGTAATTGTGGAAACCATTCAACACATGATATGATTTCCATATTAGCCAAGTCATTGATTCCAAGACCATCTTAGTGGACAAAGTCCCTTTCTGAATCGAGTTCACTCCTCGTTCCAGTCCTGTAATACTGAACCAGAGTAACTTACCGTTTCAGCCATGTCTATCTCATGAGATAAAAATCTTTACCCAATGCATTGGAGGGAGATATAGGTCCCACCCATCACATAATGAAATCATTCTTACTTGTGCCACAAAATAAACAAACATCATTCATAATAACCCAACAAATAAAATGAGTTTCATAAACATCATCCCATCATAACATAATCCATATAAAAGAAATGGATATCATTTCATAATAAGAAAAATGAAACCACGTAAATCATAGACAACTGATACTTGAAACATACTCATATGAATTAATGTCATCTTAGATGAAAAATGGTTTTGATAAAACACCTGAATTGAATTCTTGAGGAAAATATCCTTTCATCTTCAAAATCATTTTCTTTTCACAAAATTTCATGAAATTTTAAAAGAAAAAGATTTTTCTGAAAATATTCATGAAATATTTTGGAGGAAGCTTCATGAAAATAAGGCTTTATAAAACCGTAAAAATCCATTCGTTCCGTATAAGTTAAAAAAACATTCTTCTCGTACTTTTGCCGGAAAAGTCAAAAAGTACCTCGTAGGGTAAACAAAAGAAATATTCCTTCCATACCATGGGGTAAAAGTCAAAATGGGTAGAAAAGGACTTTAAACATACATGAAAACACTTTTATAAAACATGGAAATGGATGATAACAATAACCCCAGTAAATACTTACGAATAAGCAATCTTGGATAAAAATAAGATTTGCAAAATTATCCCTTACCTTATGTCCAATATGATTCGTATGTATCCGAAACTCCTATATAATGATTTAAATAATGTCATTGACTTATTAAAGAATCATATTCATTATTTTGATATCATATATGGTTCAATTATGACTTTATATTACCCGTTCTTTTGTAAATTCCATGTTAAAGAGCATTTTGGGTAAAATCGTTTCATTTGTTGTCCGTGTTTTGACTTGAAATTATTCATATGATTACTTAGATAATGATTACTTAATTATAGAATATAAAACATTATTTATATATAATATATATTCATAATATACAAATATATAATAGATCGATAAATGGAAAGAAATACACCGTTCATGGAGACGGTAGGCCGTACGTACGCATGAACGCTGTTTTCGTTTCCTTATTGAGTTGAATGGAATTAAGTAGATGAAATACATATATATATATATATATATATATAAATACAGTAGCTTTATAATGTCATATATTTCATTATTATTGCTCATATATACTTTATAATCATTTTTTAATTGGTTAACATGGAGAATTAATCTCATCGCATCGTGGAGACGGTAGTCCGTACGTACGCACGAGCGATGATATCATTTACATAATTATTGAATTGCATTGGAGTAGATGATACAATATATTAGAATCAGTATGATGTTATAATAACTATTTATAGTTATTCTTTACACCATTATACCCATCCAAGTAAGGTGGTGTTGGAAAAACAGATTACACCACGGCGTGGAGACGGTATTCCGTACGTACGCACACACGGTGATTTCATTTTCCGTAGGATGGATAGAAGGTAAAATGGGGTTGTTTCATATTTATAATAACATATCAGTATATTAGTGATACGGATGTTATTACTTCATAATGAAAAAAATGAAGAAGATGGAGTAGAAGAAGAATGGAACATGAAGAAAACGGTAGAAAGTATTACCTCTTTCTCGAAGTGCCTCCTTTAAACTTTCTCTTAGGGCACTAGAGTTGGTATTTTGAGAAGAACAGTACCTCTAATAAGTTTCTAAGGAAGTGGGGAAGTGAAATTGGTAGAGGTTGTTTCATCTTGAAGGATCAAATTGGTGTGAGGATGAGAGGGAGGAGGTGCCCTTTTATAAGGGAGGAGAGGGGCACCTTTGGAAATATAAGAAAATATTAATTTATATTAAATCCCAACCCCACATAAAAACCTCCAAAATGACTCAAATCCAAATATTAGATGAGATAATGTTTTAATATCATCAACCAATAAAATGTAGACATGTTAGGAATTTATTTTAAACATTATCAACTTGATTTATCCTTATTTAATCAATTTAATTTTATTTGTGGTAATAAAATTATCAATTTTAAATTATTATAAATAATTACTTATTTGTTGTGAATTATCCATAATTGGATAATTTATAACATTTTAGACCATATATATCTAAATTTATATTTTTTAAATATTTTTGTGTTTTTTAAACAATTTTATAATATGTTATGTTTATAAAATAACAATAGTGTCAATTTTGACACTATTCATTTATTTGAATTAAATAAAATATATAAAAAAGATATGTTCGAAATAAAAGCTTTAATATATTAATAAAAGGACATATGTATCTAGAAAATTAGTGGGGAACAGTAAATAGTTCATATAATATTTATTTTATTATTTTTAATACCATTTATTTGGTTTATCTCTTAATAAAATAATTACTACAAAATTTTTGTATAATTATTTAATATACTTATTTGTTGCATAAAATTTAAAAATAAAATCCTATGATAAATATAAATCTATTAACTTTCACAATAATACTTTTACTTGAATTTATCATCTTAAAATCACAATATTTAAATTGTTATATTTATTAAATTATGAAGGTGACAACTTTGGAATCATTTAAAATAAAATAATATAAGAGTCATAATTGATTTTATAAGGCTCCAAATGGTCAAATATTCGACCATTGGATGATTATGGTTTAAATGTACATGACCAATAAGTTTTGGTCAGGGTTTTGTCCCTTTTATGGTCACTATTAGTTTAATAAAAACTATATTCTTGATTTTTCACTAGATAATCAATTTCTCCATCACTATTGTGTCATAATTAATGATAATTATTTAATCCCTAAAATTATAAATAAATTCATATGATATAGATAATTTTATAAGATTTATGGATAATTTTAATCTTCAAATTTTCATAAAGTTTATCACTAAATTAAAATTAATATACTTATAAGATTTAAGAGAGTGACATGTTGTCACTTTCTTTGGTTTTAATAATAATTAAATTATTTTTATTGTAAAAAGTCCATAAAGTGAATATAATCGGAACCTTAGGTGATATGGGTCGACTTTTAGCCATCCAATATAATTTTTTCAGGTGTTAGGGTAATTTTATAATCTTATATTTACCCTTAATTACCCGATTTACCTTTAACTATGGTAAATAAAATTTACCGTAGTTACTATTCATAATGCCCAAAAATAAAAAGTAGCTTATTAACATAATTTGGACCCACTGATTCCAAATATGGAATCCATTTTTCCAAATTCAATACACAAAAGTTGCAGAAATTAAATTAAAATTAATCCCATTGTCGAAAGAAAAGGGGTTTTTGTTTAAAACATTGCAAAAGATTGAATTGATTTAACCTACGAATTAAAGGTAAAATAAATTCTAATGACATAAATTATATTAAATGGTAAAAATATACTCTATTTATACTTTAAAACCATTCAATAATATAATTTAACCATATAAATTATTATGATGAAAAAAGTTGTTTTTAATTAAAATATAGCGTGTTTTTACTATTCATTAAAATATGAAAGTTCTCAGAACAATATGACAAATTTATCCAAAGTAAATTTTAATATCCTGATTAAAAATAAGAATTTTATTTTGTCAATTGAACTTATAAACATTTCAAAAACTAGATTTAACGTGGGTGCGCCATCAAAAGGCGACAAAACTGCATTTTTAAAAAAATACTTATTTTACCCGAAAAATTTATTTTGTTCACATACCATGTTCTAGAAAATGTGTAAGATGAAATAATAATGTTATAATATTCAAAATTTAGTTAATAGTATTCATAAAGGCTAGTTCATAATAATATTATAACCATATATCATTGTTTAGTGAAACCTGATATTGCGTACAACACACGCTATCGAGGAAAGTCGCGATTGCGTGAAATGCAATCCAAGTCAGGGTTACGTGTTTTGAAAGACTTCTTCGTTGTTTTTTATAACAGAATACAACCATATTTCATTTATACATTGAATATATATATATATATACACTCAATGTTGCGTAGAATGACTACTATCAAACGAATTTGAAATTATGTGTAACATAATCCAAGAATAGTGTTGGGTATACTGCAAGATGAAATGGTGTTGCGTATAGTGAAAGATAATCTTGGTGTAGCGTACAACACAATACATCAATGAAATTAAAAAGAATAATTCTCATAAAATCTCGGGTTGTTACATGAAGGGGGTATAAGAGATGTGGTGGGGGCTTGTGGTGGTGGAGACATGAATGAAGGGGGTATAAGAGAGGTGGTATGGGAATGTGGTGGTAGAGACGTGCATGAAGGGGGTATGAGAGAGGTGGTGGGGGAATGTGGGGGTGGAGACGTGCATGAAGGGGGTATGTAGAGATGTTGGTAATGACATGAAAGAGAGAGGCAGTGTGTGTGTGTGGGGGGGGGGGGGACATGAAGGGGGTATGTGGAGATGCTGGTAATGAAGTGAAAGAGAGAGGTAGTGTGTGTGTGTGGGGGGGGATATGTTTATAAAGGAAGTATAATAGAGGTTGTGGGGGCATGTAGGGGTGGATACATGCATGAAGGGGGTATGGGGAGACACTGGTAATGACTTGAAAGACAAAGGTGGTGTGTGTGTGTGTGGGAGGGGGGGGGTGTATATTAGGGATGTTTAATTTTTTTTTATTATTAAAGAAACCATAAAATGAATTTCAAAAAAAAAATTACCGATTTTTTTAGAAACATTGGTAAATAAGGTGTTATTTATCGATATTTCTAAAAAACATCAATAACTGAGGTGTTTCTAAATAGTGATGTTTATAAACGTCACCAATTTGGCAACATTTACAAACATCACTAAATTAGTGAAAAATTATGAATTTCAAAAAAAATAGTGATGTTTTTTAGAAATGTTGGTAACTGAGGAGTGATTTTACCAATGTTTTTAAAAAATATTGATAAATGAATTAGTGACATTTGTAAATGTCACTGACAAAAAAAATCACCACTAATTTATGTTTTTTTGGCCGTGTATTATTAGTATTTTATCCAGGACTTCTCCCATCTAGAAGCACCGATGTCTAGGTTGACCAAGAAAGGGGTAAATCTTGTTTCATCGAATGCTTGTGAGAGATATTTTCAAGAGTTTAAGGGAAGGCAGACCTCAACACCGATCCTCACCTTACTTTTTCCAGGTAAGTCATATACAGTGTACTATGATGCATCTAAAGTTGGACTTGGAGTAGTTCTGATGCATGAGGACTGAACAGTTACTTATGGCTCCAGAAATATGTGACCACATGAGAGGAATTATCTTACTCATTATATGGAGTTAGATGCAATGGTACATTCCCTATGCTACTGGAGACAGTATATTTTGGGTGAGAGGTTTGTGGTGTACACAGACTACAAGAGCCTCTGATACATCTTTTCTTAGCGGGACTTGAACCTTCGACAGATGTGGTGGGTCAAGTATCTATAATCTTTTGACTTTGAGTTAGCTTATACACTGGGAAAGGGAAACATTTTTGCCGATGCCTTGAGATGGAAGATGTAGAAATAGGAAGCATTGGAGTCTTGCGATGAGTGGAAGATGATGATGATATTTTTAGACATGCATCTAGATGTTCAGGAGTCCTAGGGAAGAGTAGCCCTGACTTTGAAATTGGATATAACCATACTTATTGACCAGATAAAGAAAAAAATGTTATCTAATCCCAAGGTCTTAGCTTTGAGGAAAAACTTTTATGGTGGGGAGCTATTATCTAGATGGTTCTCTTGGCAGCGAAAATGTTCTTCTTTTCTAGGGATGAGTATGGGTTCCTACGAGCTTGCGTGAGGAGACGATGAGAGAGTTTCATGCTTCTAGATGTTTGGTACATCCAGGTCTGATAAAGATGCATTATTATCTCCGTAGACAGTCTTGGTGGCCATGAGTGAAGAAGGAAACAACGGGCTTCATGGTGAAATGTTTCACCTGTTAGCAGGTGAAAGCTAAGAATTAGAGTCCTATTATGCTATTTCAACCTATTCCTATTCAAAAAATAAAAATGGGATGATGTCACTATGGATTTTGTGATATAATTACCTAGGGAACTTCACAATAATTATGCATTATGGGTGATCATAGATCGATTGTTCAAGGTAGACCAATTTTTTCCTACCAAAAAGACCTTTACTGATGATGTTGGGTAATCTCTATGTGTGGGAGAAAGTTTGAATACAAAGTGTTCCAAGGAATATAGTTTCTAATAGATATCCTCATTTGAAATCTGGGTTTTAGAAGGGTCTTCATAAGGCTCTAGTATCACAGGTTCTTCTAAGTACAACCTATCATCCATATACTGGAGATGTGAGTAAAGGGGGTATAAGAGAGGTGGTGTGGGCATGTGGGGGTGTAGACATGCATGAAGGGGGTATGGGGTGATACTGGTTATGATGTAAAAGAGAGGTGGTGGGGGGGGGGGTATAGGAGGGATGTTTAATTTTTTTATTTTAAAAAACTATAAAATGAATTTAAAAAAAATACCAATGTTTTTAAAAGCATCAGTAAATAAGGTGTTATTTATCGATGTTTCTAAAAAGCATCAGTAATTGAGGTGTCTATAATTAGGTAAGTTGAAAAACATCACTAATTTTGTGACATTTAAAAACACTGTCAAATTAGCAACAAATTATGAATTAAAAAAATGTTTTTTTTAGAAATGTTGTTAAATGAGGTGTGATTTTATTGACATTTCTAAAAAACATTGATAAATTAATTAGCAACATTTATAAAAATCTCTAAAAAACACTAATTTACAATTTTTTTGTGGTGTATTATTAGTGTTTTATCCTATAATTCTTCCTTATGGCAGCACCGATGTCTAGGTTGACCAAGAAAGGGGTGAAGTTTGTTTCGTCACATGCTTGCGAGAGATATTTTCAAGAGATGAAGGAAATTATAACCTGATCAACAATACTCACCTCACTTGTTTAAGGTGAGGAATATAACATGTAATAATATTCATCCAAAGTTGGACTCATAGAATTTCTAATGTAGGAGGAATGATCGATTGCTTATTTCTCTAGACAATTGAGACCGCATGAGAGGAATTATCCTACTCATGATATGGAGTTAACTGTAGTGGTACAAGACCTGAGATACTAGAGATATGAAGTGTGTATGATTTTTGCCTATAAAATATTCAAATATCTTTGATATTCTAATGTGTATAGTAGCACTCGGATCAAATCCTCAATGATGGTGCTATTTCTGGAGTCGATTGATTTTGATTTATTTGTTTTTGAATGGAGGGTTTTTTTTACAGTGATTAATTAAATTTATTGAAGGATGAATTTACGTTTAACAATTTTATAATTATTTGGATGAGTTCATTATTGGTGTTGTAAGTTTATTACATCCATGAGATTTTCAAAACATTTAATTAAATTAACATCCACTTCACAAGATGAATTTGATTAGAATTCCCAAATATTTTGGATTTAATCCAAGACTAAATGAGGGTTCTAATATTTATAAATTCTAATTTATGGAAGGTTAAATATCTCATAAACTCATATGTACTTTTGGTTCCAATAATCCATGGAATCCACATGTCAAACAAGACATTTCATTAATCCATGACATATCCATTTTCATATACATAATGTTAATTTAAAGAATGTCAATTGAGTGAAATATCTCAATAAATTTAAATACCCAAATTATAACTCACTCAAATGTATGATTTAATCATTCATTTATATTATTAGTATTATGGTTTAGATGATTATGAATATGAGTTATAAAGATAATAAAAATAATGGTATAAGAAAAGAGTGGTGCGCTGAACACACACACGAAACGTGAAGAGAGGTAAACACAAACTTTTTATTGAATAATAAAGTGAAATAGGAAAGGGTTTTTAACTTGATTTAAACTAATTTAAGACCATTAATATTTTACAACATAAGTTTTATGATTATTACAGAAGATGATGAAGAAACATCTATCAATATTCAATTGAAATGAAAACAAACTTACACGATTAAAAATGAAAATAAGGGAAAATGAACATGAAAAGAAATCATGAAAGAAAGGTCTCTCAAGTATAAACTTGAGTTTTGAAGGGCCTATAAATACTTTTTTAGGTATTTGGTCACTAAAATTTATCCTACTATGTGCTTATGTTCCAACCCCTTTCAAGGAGAATAGGGGGATGTATTTATAGCCCAAGGTGGTGGAATGTTTGCATTCCAAAACTGCTCCTCAAATTGGATCACCAATTTTTCTATTTATAAAGCATAATAGAGAGATATATTCCTTTTAAAAGTTTAATATACATATGTGAAAAGTTCACCATCCAAATTTTGTGTCCAATGTACTTTTGGGGCCAAAGTTATGGTTATTTTAGTAAAACATGTGCCGCTGTCCATTTTTTGTGTCGAACTTTTCTCTAGTATAAATGTGAAGGAATTTTAAGCTTAGAGATGGCCTCAAATATAAACCATTTATTCTAAAAAAATATAACCGACACTTTTATTTCACACCACAAAATATTAGCTCAAATTGTTGATTGGATTTGGATAAAAGTCAAGAAAGGTGGGATATTTTTAATTCTGAGACATAATTGTGGGATGGACTTAAAAGCATCATTTAGGCCCCTTTTTCATGTATTTGGGCCTTAAAATTTTTATACCAGTTGTGTTTGGATATTCATGAACATATTCTGGAATTTTATAAAATTTGGGCTTCTAGATTGAGCCCAGAAATTCTATCTTCATGGCTATTTCAATTTTAATCACAGATTTGATGGGCCTTCTTGTGTGGTATATATGTCCCTATAGATGGATAAATTCACCAAATATGTAGTTTTATTAATTGTAGTAAATTGAATTAGGAACCCTAAAAAGAAATAATTACACAATTTTTATTATTAGGCTTAGATTTATAATTAAAATAGTAAACTGACTTGAATCTGGATTAATTCAAATAACGATCAAATATTATATTTAGTATAAAAACATGGGTATTTCACAAAAATTATGAACTTTTAATTGAAAATAACTGAATGTATTATAAAAAAATTATGAATAAATGAATAACATAAAATAACCCAAAGATAGGCTTGTGAATGTCCTCATGTACAACATAAGAAAAGCATTTTCACTCTCCAAAAAATGTTAAAATTTTATTTTTACTAATCAGGGGGTCTAGAATAGTTTACTCATCCATAAATAATTCCACAAAAAATTGTTACAATAATAATGTTCTGGAAACCATTCAATTTTCATGCTCTAAATTTGAAATAGAAAATGTGGGCACTCAAAGCTCACTCCTCTCAAGACGATAAAAATTTATTTACGGAGGTTCACTCATTCACCAACCAAAAGTGAAAATATTAGAGTTTGTAAGATATATCAGATTCAATTCCCTATTATAAAGTGAAATATAATCAAGCGTTA
Source organism: Viscum album (assembly GCA_963277665.1). NCBI lineage: Eukaryota > Viridiplantae > Streptophyta > Magnoliopsida > Santalales > Viscaceae > Viscum > Viscum album. The sequence continues at coordinate 332,474,772 of OY728129.1, read as the reverse complement.
CTTTTTAGGCGTTTTAGTGGCAATGGTACGGTCGGAATATAATGTCTAAAAGAGAGGAAAATAGGGTTAAAACATCAACATGGAAAAACAATGTACAATTTTTTTTTAAAATGAGACAAGTAAATGGAAAAAATATTTAAAAGGGCATGAATTTTTGAAGTAAGAAAACAGAGGGAGAAAATTGGAAGGCGTTTAAATGATAAAATATTTAAAAAACACAAAACTTCTCCCAATTACATAAGAAAAGATGATGCAAGTGTTCTTTTTTTTTTAATTTTTTTTCTATATTTTTTTTGGAAGGTGAGCTTGAAACAAGTCTCAAACTCATCTCCCAACCCGTTTTTGATCTCCACATGACACTAATTTTAATAGTTATAATAATATCAAAGGTTTAGGAAGAGCTATTTTTGACCATCCCAAGTCACAACCCATTATTTTTTCATTTTTTTATGCTTTTGTTTTTTTCTTCAATTTTTTGAACACTTTTCAATATCATTTCTATAAGATGTCATAAACATAAATACATTACCCAAACTCACTGAATGAAAACCTCCACCCACTTCAATATATTATTTACCTTAATCATATGATGACACAATGAAAATCAAGGAAATGTTATTCAAAATGAAATCCATTCCCCCACACTTAAATTTCAATAAAATTTGAAATGGAAATCCACATAGTTGTTGGATAGGACACAATTTTGGGATTGTAATGTGGATATTAAAATAGGGTTTCCATAGGATCAAAGTGTTTTTCAAAAGGAGGATTAATGTAAGGGTAATGAGAGGCTATTTGTGTATTGTGAATTTCATGTGGTTCATAAAATGCCTCTATTATATTAAGGTACACCAAGGTAGAAAATTCAGTTTGAAGGTCCACAAAATCAAGACTGGCAATTGGGGGTAAAAAAATAAAAATATTAAAATATGGTCATAGGTTACCTTGGTATGAAAGATAACTTTGTTCCTCACAGTTGGGGAAGAATAAATTTCCAAATAAAAAAGAGTGAATTAAAAATTTATTTTTCTAGACCAAAATTTATTTATCCAAATTTATGATAAAAATACAAAATGTTTGATATGAAAACAAGTCTTTTGACTCCCAAAATGGTTGAACAAAAATTCAAAATTTAATGGTGAGTAATTATGACTCGTTTTTTTTGTTTTTTTAGTTTTTTTAGTTTAAAAAATACACACCCGCACAAAATAAAAAGAGAAAAAAGGGTTTGATGAAGAAAGTAGTAAAAAAAAGTAAATAAGAGAGTAAGTAGGAGAGAGATATAGAGATAGATAGAGATAGGGAAGTAAGAAGAAAATAGAAAAGTGGGTTAAATGGAAAGAGGTTACCCTTAGTTTGTATTTAGTGGGTTGTCATATCTATTCAGTAGTGGGTCGTTGGAAGTCAATGTACTTCTTGGGCATATGTCCTCTCTAGTGGTTCTTTGGAAAATGTACATTTCCTAAAAGAGAATCAGAAAAAAAGAAATATTTATTTAATGAAAAACTAAAAATAAATTAAAGTTTCATAAAAGTAAAATAAAACTTGGGTTTCCTCCTAATAAGCACTACATTTATCTTTTCTAAAACTAGATAGTTGTAGCGTACTATCCATAGTATTATAGTGGTCATCATATTTTCTCATCTCTAGTGTAATTCTAGAAAAACTTCTCCTTTTGGAGGCCTGATTATTCATTGGATAATTTCTTCCCTTACCTGTTGTTGTTCTTTCAATTCAATTAGTATGGAAAGATAATGTTTATATCCTTCCTTTTTTCTTCAACTTTAGGAATGATTCTATCCAAAAAGTTTGGGTTTTCTATGCTTAGGAATTCAGGAAGATGTTTCAATTATGATGGTGCATTTATGTAAGGTTCAGATAACATGAAATCAGAGTATGAGATCCCATTTGTTTACAACTCATTTATTTCGTCACTTTCTAATGTGGAGTAATGAGGATCAAAGGGAACATGATATTGAATATATTTTTTCCATATCATTAATATCAATGTTATTTTCTAAAGAATGGTTAATTTCAACCTCACCAGTGATTACTTTATTAATGAGGGAACAAATATAGTAAACTTAAATACTATTGGGACAAGATAAGAATATTGGTTCAAGGTTCAATTAAATTATAAGATGTTTTTTAGAATAATGGATAGAAAATGATTAATGTTATATAATATTATATGAATCAATAAATGATCATGCTAGTTCATTTTATGTATTATTGTCCAAGTGGAGATCATAGGTGAGATGGGATTCTGAATATTTTTCAAGATCCTTCATATTTATGGAGTTTACATGTGAAAGTTCAACATAAACTTCCACATTTATGATTTGGTTAATGAGGATGAAAAATTCACAAACTCCTCTTTTATTAGAATAAGTATAACATGATGGTTCAGGGTTCAACATACTATCAGAGATAATTTTAGAAGCATGGATAGAGAATACAAATTGATTATCTAATGAGTATAAAATGGAATGAAAAATATTGAACTTGACTAGTTGGTCACCAAATTACATGGATAAGATGCCAGCATGGACATCAATTTTGGTTATATATGTCATGAGGAAAGTTCTTCCAAGAATTATAGGAGATTGGAAATAATTTGTATCACCTTCCATATTTAAAACATAAAAATCATCTGGGAAGATAATATAATTGACTTGGATAAGGATATCCTTAATTATTACCTTAGGATTGACTGTTATTTGATTGGATAACTGGATAAAAACACTAATTGGGTTCAAGGGACCTAGACCAAGGTTTTAGAAGATGTATTTGGTTATGAAATTTATCAAGGATCCTAAGTTTATGAGTGCATCATTGAAGTTTGAACTTCCTATTTGGCATGTAACTGTAAAGGTCCCTAGATCTTTAAACTTCATGGGTATGAACTTTCGGTTTGAAAAATTCTTGATGTTCCTAGGTTGTCTCTTATTGGTACACAATTCCTTAAGAAACTTTGTATACTTAGATATTTGTTTGATGTAATCTAAGAGGGTAATGTTGACCTTGACACGTATAAACATGTCGAGAATTTTAGAATCGGGTTCAATGAACTTATTTAGATTAAATATGGCTTGAGGAAAAATAATTGGGGTTTTTAGAGGGTTTAAATGAGGTGAGGGAGTGTATTTAAGTTCTTTTTCTAAATGTTTGTTCTTTTCATTTTCAATATCAATATTCAAAGGTTCATTTGAGGATCCATCATGAGGCACAACAATTTTCTTTCTAGATCAAATTGAAATTACACTTACATTTCCCTTGGGATTGGGAAATGGTTGAGTTGGGAGTTGGGAAGAATTGGTTTTTTGTTGTTTTTGACTTAGGTGGGATTCAAGTTGATAAATTTGGTTTTAAATGTTTTTAAGGATTGAATGGGTGAAGGAGGAAAGATCTTCCACAACACTTTCACATGGTTTCTTGTAAGAAGAGCCTTGTCCCAAATTGGGATTTACTTGATTTTGGTTCTTAGGAAATCAATTGTATTGGGTTGGTAATTAGGAAGGCTTATTAAGATAGTGGAATCCAAGAGTATAAGGAGGTATTTTTCTCCTTTGATGTTGTGGAACAAAAGGATAAGGCTGTTGGAAGTTACCGACACCTTAACCATATTGGAATTGGTTAAGATTTTGAGGAGGAAATTGAGGGGGATAAAAGACAAGGTTTACATACCTCAATCTTGGGTTATAAGTATAATAAAATGGACCATAATGGGATTGGTTTGGGTTTCTAATGAGATGACCTAATAGTTTAGGGTTGGTGTTTTGTTGAGCATATGCTGCATTGAACTCTATTGGTCTAGATGAATTTGATGGATCATCTTGAAGCTGTGGACATGTGTCTATTAGATGAGATAGTGATCTATATATTCTAAAATTATTAATAGGTTTAGGGAATAGAGATTCTGGATAAGATGAGGTTGAATATTTGGAAGCTACTGCTAGTTGTCCCACAAGACCTATAAGTTCACTCATCCACTCAGTCATATTGTTGGGCTCTATGGATTGATTATCTTGGACTTGTTTAACTTTAGCATGTGATTGAATATAGAATTACTATGTGTTTTCATCCATATTTCTTATGAGATCTCATACAGTTGTAGGAGTTTTTTAAACAAGATCACCGCCACTTATGACACCAATGAGAGTTCTATCCATAACCAATAATTTCTCATAGAAGTATTGGATCAAGAGTTGGTCAGGGATTTAGTGGTGTCGATATATTTCCATCAGTTTTTTGAACCTCTCCTAATACTTGTGGAGTGATTCATTTGGGGAATTGATAGATACCACTCATTTCCTTTTAGATAAAAGTGATTTGAGAAGTAGGGAAGAATTTATGTAAGAAGAGTCAGTTCTAGTCATTCCATGAGGTTATAGAACCATGAGGGAGGTAGTATAGACATGACTTGGAAGAGTTAGCTTGGGAGAAAGGTAATTATCAAAGTTTTATTTGTTCTTAAGAAACCTATTGAGGCTTCATAGTAGAGAACACCACTAGGAAATATTTGAGGTGAATATGTGGATCTTGATAAGTTTATTTCATGCATAATTTTTATATTTTTCTAATGTATTGATTTTATATTTAAATGATGAATATTGAAAAATTTGGATCAAATTTACTTGTTTTATATTTTTATGTAAGAAAAAATAGATTTATGAAAAGGGAATGAAAATGATGGAAATATGTGCTAAAATACACTTCATGCCACGGGCGAAGCTCACAACATGACACTGGATTTCTGAATATGGAGAAAGCTGGAAAAACTAATGTAGAACAATTAAATGCCGCATAATGCAGTTATACATCATTACTTCATTAGGATAAGTAGCACTGTATGGACAAGTCATGACTCCAATACATGCTGTGAAACATCATTACACATCGTGTAACTAGATTACATGATGTGACTTTTTTTGGGAATTTTTTTGGATAATATTACACTGAGATTCATGATGCCTAAGGATCGAAGGATTACATGATGTGAAACTCCTTTACATGTCATGTAAGTGTCAACGCACTGAAAAATAAAGATTTCACAACCCAAGATTTGATAATATTTCCTATAAATAAAGCCCCTAATCCACTCTTCCAATATTCTAGGACCAAAGGGAGAAATTGAAACTCCAACGAAAGCCTACAGAACACAGAGTGATGATTTGGGGTCCCACTTTGCTAGTGTTCTTCACCACCATTATTCTTCGGGTACCCATGCTACTCACTCTCATCATACCTAGCATGAGAGATTATTTTCTTTTGTGTTGAGTGATGTGATTATAGGGGGATGTGTTTCTAGGAATTGTTTTTATTTATTATTCATGTTTTAGATTGTTGCAAACACCATTTATCAATTCTAATTCATCTTATTTTCTTATTACATGACCATTGATGCATTATGAGGTTTATTATTTCGTTTCATCAATTAATCACCTTAGATTGTGTATGACCATCATGCAGTCTTGGCCAGTTATGTTTAAATAAGGTTTTGGGTTACTTAGTTTTGTGTTTTCACCAAGTAGATGACCATTCCAAAGGTGAAATCACATTATTAGGACAGGGTACCCGGACCAAGGATCCCTACTAACTCAATTCCTTCTCCAAAACTAAATAAACCCATAATCAATTGAATTCCTAGAGCACGAACATGAAAATCAATGAACCTAGAATATCTCTATCCAAATTTCAAAACCCAATCGTTATTTCTATTTCTCTTTTCTCCAATCAAAACAAAAAAATTCAATTTTAATTTTCTTAATTAATTTTGAACATACAATCCATCCCTATGGGTTTGACACTTGAACTTACCAAGTACTATATTTTTTGTAGTTTGTCATATTTTTATAAATATTTAATTTTTTTAGCCCTATAGGAATAAGAGACACCTCGTGGGCTGTCAGATCCTCACTGGATAACCTATAGAAATATAGGAGAAGATGAATAAAACCTGATTTGAGTTCAAAATCTACCTCAATACTTGGATATTGAATACCAAGGGTTTGGTAATTCATGTAAGGAGTAGCGAGTTCTTTAAGGGTTTTTTCCCTAGGATTGGCCATATCTAGTTCAATTGGATGGGAAATAAATGGGTCTTGGGTGATTTGACTATCTTTAATGTTTCTCTAAATTTGGAGAATAATTCACTTAATTTCTAGGTCAAACAAATCCAATGGATTTTTTGGGAGGATATGAGGAATTCAGATAAATTTTTGAAGGAGGAGGAAGGTGTGTTTTTATTTGTGTTTTTATCTTTTATGGTTTTTATGGGATTGTGGGTTTTTCTTTATGTTTTTTTTCTATTTATGATTTTATGGGATGGTGGGTTTTTCTTTGTGTTTTTTTTTCTGATTTTTTGGATTTTTTTTTGTTTTTTACAAAAATCAAAAAACTACCAACTACTAGTTGCACCATTCTCTGAAAAATACATCATTTGAAGAACAACCTATTGTTTCCTATCGATTTTTTAAAGGTCCAGTGCTCTGCTAATGTCTATAGTGACACTCGTGTTGAATCCTCAGTGATGGAACTATTTTAGGAGTTAATTATTTTTGATTTATTTGTCTTTTGAATTGGGGGGGGGGGGGGTTGGATAGTTTAATTAAATTGATTTAAGGATGAATTTATGTTTAAAGTTTTTTTAATTTTTGGGGTGAGTTCATTATTAGGATTTTAATTTTATAAAATCCTTTATATTTTCAAAATATTTCATTAAATTAACATCCACTTCACAAGATGATTTCGATCAGAATTCCCAAATGTTTTGGATATAATCCAAGCCTCCATAAGGGTTATAATATTTAACAATTATCATTTATGGAAGGTTAAATATTTCATGAACCCATGTGTACTTGTGGTTCCAATAATCCAAGGAATCTATAAACAATATGTGTATTTAATCTATGACATATCTAGTTTCACATACAGACTGTTAAGTTAAAGAATATCAATTGAGCGAAATATCTCAATCAATTAACATACCAAAATTATAACTCACCAAAATGGATGATTTAATTAGTCATTAAGATGTTTATTATTCGGGTTTCAATGATTATGAATATGAGTTATAAATAAAAGAAAAATAACAGGATAAAAAAAGAGTGGTTCTCCAAACACACACACGAAACGTGAAGAGAGGTAAACATAGACTTTTGATTGAATAAGAAAGTGAAATAGGAAAGGGTTTTTAAATTTATTTAAACTAATTTAATATAATTAATATTTCACAACAGAAGTTGGATGATAATTATATAAGATTATGAAGAAATATACATTAATATTTAATTTAAAAGAAAACAAACTTACACGATTACAAATGAAAACAAGTGAAAATAAACATGAAAAGAAAGCAAGGAGGAAAGGTATATCAAGTATAAACTTGAGTTTTTAAGGTCCTAAAAATCCTTTTTAGGGGATTTGGTCATTCCAATTTATCCTTATATGTGTTAAAGTTCCAACCCCTTGCATGGAGAAGAGGGGGATGCATTTATATCCTAAGGTGGTGGGTTGTTTGCATTCCAAAAACCACCCCTAAAATTGGACTTCCAATTTTAATATTCAGATAGAAAAATATCAAGATACATTCTTATTCAAAGTTTTAGATACATATTTGAAATTTCACCCTCTAAATTTGGCTTCTAATGACTTTTGGATCCAAATTTATGGCTATTTTAGTAAACCATGTGTTTCTGTCCATTTTTGTGTCAAGTTTTTCCATAGTCTAAATGTGAATGAATTTTAGGCTAGAAATATTCCCTAAAATATGAATCATTTCTTCTAAAAAACTAGATCCTATATCTTGGATTTCACACCACAAAATATCAGCTCAAATCGTCTATTAGATTTGAAGAAAATTCAAGAAAGGTGGGCTATTTTTAATTCCTAAACATAATTTTGGTCTAGAGATAAAAGAATCAATTGGTCCCCTTTTTGTTTGATTTGGTACTTAAAATTTTTATTCATGTTATTTTTGTATATTCACGAACATGTTATAGAGTTTCATTGAATTTGGGATTCTGAATTGAGCATAGAAATTCTATATTCATGGTTGGTCCAATGTTTATCACATATTCGATGGGCCTTCTTTTGTGGTCCATATATCTCTTTAGATGGTCTAATTATCCAAATATATAGTTCAATTAATTGTATTAAATTTAATTAGGAACCCTAAAAAATAAGAATAAAAAAATTTGGATAATTAGGGTGAGATTTATAATTAAAATATTAAACTGACTCGAATTTGGAATAGTTCAAATAATGCTCAAAAATTATATTTAGTATTAAAACATGGGTATTTCACAAAAATTATGACCTTTTACTTGAAAATAACTAAAGGTAGTAGAAAAAAAGTTATGAATAAATGAATAACATTAATATACTATCTTTTGGGTGAGTGTTTTGGGGTATACACAGACCACAAGAGCCTCAAATACATATTTCCTCAGCGAGACCTGAACCTTCAGCAGAGGAGGTGGGTTGAGTATCTGTAGTATTTTGACTTTGAGTTGGATTATAGACCGGGAAATGGAATAATGATTTTCGATGCCTTGAGAAGAAATATGAAGGAAGAGGAAATTATATAGTATTGCGATAAGTGGTGAATGGTGAAGTTCTTTACATACATGCATTTAGATATTTAGGAGTCCCAGGGATGAGTTTCTCTGAATTCAACATTGGTTATACCCTTGCTTCTTGATCGGATCAAGAAAAAAATGTTATCTGATCATAAGGTCTTAGCTATGAGGGAAAACTTATATGATGGGGAGCTTCCATTAGGATGGTCTCTTGGTAATGATAATGTTCTTCTTTTCCATGGTAGAGTATGAGTTCCTATGGGCTTGTGTGGGGAGATGAAGAGAGAGTTTCATGATTCTAGATGGGTGGTATATCCAGGTCTGACAAAGATGTATCATGATATCCGTAGATAGTACTGGTGTCCATGACTGGAGAAGGGGGTAATAGGATTTTTGGTGAGATGTTTCACCTGTTAGAAGGTGAAGGATGAGAATTAGAGGTCTGGTGTGCTGTTGAAGACTCTACCTATTCTAGAAAAGAAATGGGATTATGTCACTATGGATTTTGTGATTGGATTACCTAGGATACATTGTAAGAATAATGTAGTATGGGTGATCATAGATCAATTGTTTAAGGTATCTATAATTTCCCGGTCTTGGTGTCACACGTCAGTACCCTGATCCAGTCAGTCACATGATCTTAGGTGCGCCTCCCCATACACTAAAGGCTTCTAACTAAGAGTAAGGGTCTAATATCGATCATGGGGAGACTATACCCTATTTCTTTTATTTATCAGAGTAATAAATCAGTGGAAATAATAAAAATAACCAAATTATAAAACATAACAAGAAAAAAACCGTATCACAAGAAAAATAAAATTGGAAATACAATGTCAAAACTGAATATTAGATATGTCATGCTAAAGTATGAGCCAAGTGTCAAAATGAAAACCCAAAGGTAAAGACACTAAAATTCCCAAGTAGTTCCCAAACCATGTCTGGTTCCCTCATCCATGATTCATCCCAAATTAGCAATCTAACACAGGGCCTTTTCCCTTAACCCATCCTATAATCATGTAATCTATTTGGGTACCGATCAGGAAGCCCAAGTAGGGTGTGAGTACAAATCAGTAGGCCACATCCAACGATGTCTAAAACGAATCTAGTAAATAATAGTGTATTCAATTGTGTAAAGAATAAAATACAAGTAATATAGTAAACAATTTACATTTATTCAATTATCCTTTATTCAACTACATAAACCCCCAAGTTCCCATAGACACCTGAACCTCAAACCTGCTTCAGACCATGCCAGAGTCTAAACCATTTCACATTATCAAGTTACAATTAATTTAACAAATGGGATTTCATTACTCACTTCATTTAAATTCATGATACAGCTAATTGGAACCATAGTCCAATGCCACTATTTTGGGCATTGATCATCATCTCTAGTACCTCGTGGATATTTGGAGCATTAGTCCCTATCTCACACATCATGGGTATTTGGAGCATATTGGAACCACGGTCTTTCTATGAAGGAAATAGATTATGGTTTGTGTTTGTTGTCAATCTTATTTGTAAGTTTAGAGTGTTTTTAGGGAAAGGGATATTATAGTTCAAGCAAACAACAATATTGAAGGTGGTGCTATTTTCCAGTGTTTTCCAAATTTTTAGGCCTAAAAATCAGAAAATGAAGACATGGGTTTTTGGAAAAAGGAGATACGCACAAAGAGGAAGTGGTGCACGAAATAGGTGAATTGTGCGCGAAAAAGAGCGTGGTGTGTGAAATAGTGGAGCAAGGTTTTTCATGCCAGAGGTGTTTTGGAATCAGATTGTTGGAAAATTGAAAAGGCATGGGATGCGTGAAAAAAATGGAGATGTGTGCGAAAAAAGGTTCCTACGTGAAAAGTATTGCGCATCGAATGAGAGGTTTTTTCGCGCCACGATGGGTTTTGAACGTGGGGGTCGGAGACACCTATAAATAAGAGGCGACCCCCCTCATTCTAGGTGGATAAAGACTTCGAGAATATCTGAGTTCTGATGCGTATAAAAGGCGTGCGTAAAAATTGTTGCACATAAAATTTGAGGTTGTGCATAAAAGTTGAAGGTGCGCGAAAAAGTAGATGCTGCGCGTAAAATTTGAGGTTATGTGTAAAATTTGATGTTGTGCGAAAAAGGAAAAGTTGAACATAAAAGTTAAGGCTATGCATAAAAGAGAAAGTTTCACGTAAAGGGGGTTGTTGAGAGAAATATTTTTCATGCGAAAAGAAAATATTGTTCGCAAAAGTGAGGTCTTGTGCACAAAGGGTATGTGTTGTGCGCAATTTTCAGTGTAACCTGTTTGCACATTCTGAATATCTGGTTCAGTGGTTAAGTGATTTCAAGTGAAAAATTTTATGAATTTGATGCAAGAAGAGTATTGTGCTGAATAGAGGCAAAGAATTCAATGAAAATATACTGAAGAGACTTTCACGTATGTAAACTGAGTGGGACTTCACCAAAGGCAGTGAGCCAGGGGGAGTCAACGGGAGTGAACTGAGGGACACAGTGAGCTATCCCTGAACGTTTGTAAAGGAAGTATTCCTGGGACAAATTGACTGTACCCAAACATTGTAATACACATCTAGTAAATTTTAGTGGAATTAGGTATGACCAACAACCTGTCAGCATATGCTCCTTGGACGTATCCCTTTAGTGGTGAACCAAGTAAAAGTGTCATGTGGTCTCATTTCTTGTGGTTGTTTTATTTCTATTCATATCAGTCTTATAGGTTTAATGAGTTACTACCACCATGGGGATGAGATACTTATTTTTAAAAGAAAAATTTGACACCCTGATTCACCCCTCCCCTCTTAGGGTGTCCTGGGGTCCTATAAGTGGTATCAGAGGATAAAGGTTAGTGGAGTTAGATCTGTCCTTTGTCTTCATGGAGAATGCAGTTAATGCTTGGGGAATCCCTCTCTTTGATGAAAGTAATTTTTGTATTTGCAAGAACAAAATTAAATCTCATTTAAGATACCTTGGAATGGAATTCCTCTTTTCTACCATGCAAGGAATATTAGTTAATGATCCAACAAGACTTTCTATGACTAATACAGATAGGAAAGTTCTTGAGGCAGATGCTAAAGCCCAGAATACTATCACTATAGCTCTTTCAGATCGGATCTATCTAAATGTGATGAGTTTCAATTTAGCAAAGTCTATGTGGGATAAACTTGAAAATATTTTTGAATGAGACAACAAATTGAAGGAAGAAAAACTTCAAGTCCTGCACAACAGGTTTTCCAATCTAAATATGTATCCTGATGAGAATGCAGATTCATTCTTCAATAAAATTACTGAATTAGTGGGAGCAATTAGAGGTATTGGAGAAGAAATCAAAGACATTTATATTGTAAATAAAATCTTGAGAAGTCTTCCTCCTATGTAAAATGAAAAGGTTTCAGCCCTAGAATAAAGTGATCTTTCTTAACTTTCTCTAGACGATATTCTAAGTAGTCTAGTGGCATATGAGATGGGAGTCAAACCTGAAGATTCTACGACTCATGTTAGCAAGGAAATAGCATTAAAAGACATGGAAAAACTGAAAATTTCTGGAGATAGTGGTGGTGAAGATGATGAGGAAAAATAAATTCTTTCTCTCATTTCCAAGAAGCTGAAGAAGGGAAAAGGTAAATTTAAAGGTAAATTACCTATGTAATGTTTTTGTTGTGGAAGAGTTGGGCACATTACCTCTCAGTGCCAAAGAAAGTTCAATGGTGAAGAAAGTGAAGAAGAAGACATTGAGAAGCCTCAGAAAAGGTTTTTCAAAAATGGAGACTTCAAATCGGGAAAGAAGGTACATAAGAAGAGTTTTTTCTGTGAAGAGGAAGAGGATGATATTGAATTATGTGACGAAGAACAACCAGAATTTAAAAATGGAAACCATGCTTCCATGATGGATACCATTGAAAAGTAATAACCCTCAATTGATAAAGTCATAGATAATCATATGACTCCTAATTGTGATCCATAGTTTTAAATTAAGGATACCTTTTCAAGGTTGAGAACAAATGTAAGAGATGCAATAAGTAGAAAGCAATGGTGGAAGAATCATCAGAATATGTTAATGAGCTTGAAGCTGAAATTGAATGACTAGAAGAACTAGTTATAGTTAAATCTTCAATCCTTGAAAGCACTGATGAAATTGTGTAACTGAAGCTTAGAATTGAAGGAAAAGTAAAGGTCATAAATGACCTTACATCTAGACTGGAAGAGAAGTCCAATACTGTTGAGGGTATTGAGAAAGAAGTTGTTACTCTTAGGAGTAAACTTGAGTTTCAATCAAAGAAAAATGGGGTTAAGAATAAAATTCAGTTAGAAATATTCTCAGATGAGGAATTTCTGGTAAGAGACAAGCATGGTTCGGATGGGGTTGGAAAAATATTGAGTGATCAAAGACCCGCTTGCATGGGAAAGAGTGGAATTGGCTGTGAAGCTAAGAAATTAACTGCTAGAAGTGAAGAGAGCCAAATGAAATACAATATGAAAGTTGGACATGTTGACACGTTGCTTGAAGTGCTGAAAAAGAAACCCTCAATCCAAACTAAAAGAAGAACTGAAGGTTATACCCAAACTTTCAAAAATGATAGTTAGTCCAACTATTCTCCCAAGGAAAAAGGCATGAGGATAAATATAAGTGACAATACATTTTCCCTCCTGAAGTGTTAGTTCTATGGCTATCTGGGCCATACCATGTCATATTGCGAAGAGGCAAGGAGATAATTGAATGGGGGAAGATCTATGAAATCAACAAAGGAGATTGATTTCATATCCTCCATCTTATAGAAGAAATAGTTTTTATGAATATTGTTTCATTATTCTAACTTTGGCCATAAAGCTATGTATTGCAGGCATAGGTATGATAAGAGAAATTCATACAACTCTCAGAGACAGGTCAATATTCACCCTCCTGATGGTGTTGTTCTCACAAACATATTTTATCCTCTGGAAGAATATTATGGGTATGAATAATCTTATAATTTGGAGGAAAGAATTAGAAGGTCATCAGTATCCTATACTCATTCCAATATCTCAGGGAAAGAAAAGAAGAAGATGGAGAAATCCAATCTTGCATAAGTAGCCCTCAAAGCTACAAAGAGTAGCAGCACCTAGATTCTTGAGAGTGGATGGTCTTCTCATATGACAGGAAATGATGACATTTTGAAGAACATTAAAAAGAAGGTTGATGGAACAGTGAGGTTTGGTAATGACGGTGCTTTGAAGATTAAAGGCAGTGGGAATACTGCTCTCACTAATGGAGAGCTAAAGAAGACTAAAGTTCTTTATGTGGACGGTCTACATCACAATATTCTCAGTGTAAGTTAACTCTGTGACTTAGTGCTTATTGTAACTTTAAATCAAAAAGGTTGTACTATAAATGAAAAAATAGGGAATTCTCTTATGAAAGGCTGCAGAACAGATGGAAACTTATATCAGTTTGACAGTAAAGAGAACTCTTGCTATTTGTCTGTTGAAGAAGAAAACAACCTAAGGCATCGAAGGCTAGGGCACATTAACCAACAAGACATAAAAAATATATCTAATTTTAAGATAGTCATGGATATCCCCATTCTGAAACGTGAACGGGAAAAGACTTTTGATGCTTGCATACGGGGGAAGCTAGTCTGTAATTTATATCGACCAAAGAAGAAAAGGTTATCACACCTTCTTGATCTCATCCATACAGATGTATGTGGCCTGATAAATGTTTCCAGAACTCATGGAGAGAGGTACTTATTCCTTTTCATTGATGATTATAGTAGAATGGTTTTTATAATGATTATTCACAATAAGTGACAAGTAATTGATTGCATGAAAACATATCACCGAATTGCCGAGAATGATACTAGATGAACAATAAAAGTCTTGCGATCTGACAATGGAGGGGAATACATGTCTATTGAGTTTGAGAATTACCTAGAAAAACATGGAATAAGGCATGAGGTAGCTGATGTGAGAACTCCACAGAAAAATGGATTTGTAGAGTGACAGAATTGATAGGTCAACAACATGGCTAAGACTATGTTGATTGAGAGTTGTATCTCTCTCCATTATTGGAAAGAAGCTATTGAAGATACAGTGCACATTCAGAATTGAACGGGGCTTTATATGGGATAAACGAAGACACTATATGAATTGTGGTATGGAAGGAAGACTTCGTTGAAATACATTCGTGTTTTTGGAAGAAAAATTTTCATCTGAAATAAAGAAGTAAATCAAGGGAAGTTTGGTGATAATGATGATGAAGGAATATTTCTTGGATATCCAATGAACAAAAAAGCATACAAGTGTTTCAATAAATGCTTGAGAAGGATTTTGGAAAGCAATGATGTTAAGATCATTGAAGGAAAAACCCCAAATGATTCAAATAATTTCTATGTTGATGAGATAGAAGATGAGGATGAATGTGAACATGGAGTAAATGCACATACAGAAATGGAGGAAGGCATAAAAAAACTCTAAGAGTCACATTGTGATGTTGACTCAGAAGAATAATCTGATGTTGAAACCATATATGAAGATAATTCAATTGAACCTCAGAGGAGTAATCGAAGAGAAGAAATTGATCAATACAACATCATTGGGGATTGGACTAAAACCACACAAATGAGGAGAATGAGGAGTAATGAAAAATGTGCATTCTTATCTACGATGGAACCATCCTCATTTTAAGAAGCTGCAAAGGATGAATCATGGGTGAAAGCCATGAATGAAGAGTCAGATCAGATTGACAAGAATCAGACTTGGGATCTAGTCAAGAGAACTGAAGGTCATAATGTGATTGGTACAAAGTGGATTTTCAAAAACAATTTTGATGAGAATGGAAGTGTTATCAGAAACACAGCACGCCTGGTATGTAAAGGATATTCCTAGATTGAAGGTGTCAATATTGAAGAAACTTTTTCACTAGTGGCTAGACTAGAGTCAATCCAGATTTTTCTTGCTATGGAAATCCAAAGAGGATATAAAGTTTATCAAATGGATGTCAAGACAGCTTTCTTGAATGGTGTTCTTGAATAAGAAGTCTACATTGAACAACCAGTGGGTGAACTTCTTGGTACGGATGAAACGATGGTTTGTAAACTAAAGAAGGCCCTCTATGGTTTGAAATAGGCACCACGATCATGGTATTTACAGCTTGATTCTTATCTCAAGAAACTTGAATTCACAAGAGGAGGAGTAGATCACAATCTCTATATGAAGAATTCCTCTAAAGATCAGTTCATGGTTCTAGTTTACATTGATGAAATTATATTTGGTGGTAGTAGGAAGAAATTAGTGGAAGAATTTTCCAATCACATGAAATCATAATTTGAAATATTAATGATTGGGGCGCTCACATATTTCTTAGGGTTGTAGGTGACTCAAAAGAAAGATTACACTTTTATCTCTCAAGAAAAGTATGTAAGAGAGATACTGTAGAAATTTAATATGCATGACTCCAAACCAATGTCAACTCCGATTTTAGTTGGAACCAAACTTGGAAAGCATGAGAATGAGACCTCTGTAGATCCCACCATTTACAGGAGGATCATTGGGAGCCTACTATACCTAACAATGACACGACCAGATATTGTCTTTGCAACATTTCTAGCAGCTCGCTTTCAAGGTAATCCAAAGGAAGAACATATGACGATAGTAAAGAGAATCATGAGGTACATTCAAGGTACTCATAACTTTGGGTTATACTTTTCTGTAGGAAGGGATAATGAATTATCATCATTTTTTATGCTGATTGGGCTGGCGATGTGGTGGAAAAAAAGACCATCGGTGGTGGAGCATTCTATATTGGGAATAAATGTGTCGGTTGGTTAAGTAAGAAACAAGAAAGTACTTCTCTTAGTACTGCTGAAGATGAGTATATCTCTGCTAAAAAGGAATGCACTCAATTGTTATGGATGAAGCAACAACTGACATATATTGGTGATGAAGTGAAACAACCAATAGTGATTTACTGTGATAACAAGAGCGAAATTGATCTTACGAAGAATCATATTCAATATTCTCGTATAAAACATATTGAAAACAGATATCACTTTATCAAGGAAAAAGTTAAACAAGGCGTGATTAAAATGGATCATGTGGGAACTGATGAGAAAGTGGATGATATCTTGACCAATCCACTATTAGTGTCTGTGTTTGAGAAACACCAGCTGAACCTCAGTGTTCAGCCACATCCCAATGCATAAGGAGGTTTTGAAGTCCCCCTCTTCCTAGTTATGTTTACTTTTTTTAATCTACTTGTAGATGTGATGCAAGTTTTTGGGGGAGATACAATCCAGGGTGAGTGTATTTTGAGATGAACAATGAACAATTACCGATATTTCGGTTTATTTTAAATGGGAGAGAAGGAATAAATACATTAGACATGTAATGATTCTATGACACAATGAGAATTCGGTGAAGTGATCAGAATTCGGTAATAAAGATGAGAAGGAATACCTCAGACATGTAATGCTTCTGTGACTTTAAGAGAATTTCTTGGGCGTCATTGAGAATTCCAGGGGGAGTGTGTTTTGAGCTGAACAATGAACAATTATCGGTATTTGGGTTTATTGTCAATGGGGGATAAGGAATAAATACATTGGAAATGTAATTCTTTTTTGACACGATGAGAATTCAGTGATAGGATGAGAAGTAATACCTCAGAAATGTAATGATTCTATGACTTTAAGAGAATTTCTTTGGCGTAATTGCGAATTCCAAAACATGGGAACCCAATTCAAGCTTCCCCTCTTGTTTTCTACACCAAGCATTGCTAACGTAGACTTAGATTGTTGGATGAGTTGTTTCATGAGTTTTTTTTCTTATGGTTGGTGATCTATGAATTTATTTTGTGATTGCGAACAAACCCAAAGGGGGAGATTGTTAGAAGCACAATATTTCTATGAATGGAATGGAGTATGGTTTGTATTTGTTGTCAACCCTCTTTGGAAGTTTAGAGTGTTTTTAGGGAAAGGGATCTTACAGTTCAATCAGAAAACAGTATTGAAGGTGGTGCCATTTTCCAGTGTTTTCCAAATTTTTGGGCCTGAAAATTGGAAAATGAAGACATGGGTTATTGGAAAAATTAGATACGTTCAAAGAGGAAGTGGTGCACAAAATAGGTG
The DNA here is from genome assembly GCA_963277665.1 of Viscum album. Lineage (NCBI taxonomy): Eukaryota > Viridiplantae > Streptophyta > Magnoliopsida > Santalales > Viscaceae > Viscum > Viscum album. The sequence goes on along the minus strand of OY728129.1, from coordinate 332,457,095 downwards.
AATTGTGTGCGAAAAATAGCGTGGTGCACAAAATAGTGGAGCGAGGTTTTTCGTGCCAGAGGTTTTTTGGAGTCAGAATGTTGGAAAATAGAAAAGACATGGGCTGCGTGAAAAACATGGAGATGTGCGTGGAAAATGGTTCCTACGCGAAAAGTATTGCATGCCAAATGAGAGGTTTTTCGCTCCACGATGGGTTTTGCGTGTGGAAGTCAGAAACACCTATAAATAAGAGGTGACTCCCCTCATTCTAGGTGGATAAAGACTTAAAGAAGATCCGAGTTATGATGCACATAAAAGGTGCGCGTAAAGGGTGTTGCGCATAAAATTTATTCTTGTGCGTAAAAGTTGAAGGTGTGTGAAAAAGTAGATGCTGCATGTAAAATTTGAGGTTGCACGTAAAATTTGATGTTTCTCGAAAAAGGAAAAGCTATGCATAAAAGTTGAGGCTGCGCATAAAAGAGAAAGTTGCGCGTAAAGGGGGTTGTTGCGCAAAATATTTTCCACACGAAAAGCAAATATTGTGTGCAAAAGTTAGGTCTTTCATGAAAAGGGTAGGTGTTATGCACAATTGTCAATGTAACCTGTTTGCATGTTCTGAATATCTGGTTCAGTGGTTTAGTACTTTCAAGTGCATCATTTTAGGACTTTGATGCAAGAAGAGTATAATGCTAAATAGAGGCAAATGCTTCAATGCAAATATATTGAAGAGACCTTCATGTCTGTAAACTGCGTCAGACTTCACCAAAGGTAGTGAGCTAGGGGGAGTCAATGGGAGTGACCCAAGGGATGCAATGAGCTATCCCTGAACGTTTGTAAAGGTAGTGTGCCTGGGAAAAATTTACTGTACCCAAACATTGTAATCCATAACTAGTGAAGTTTATTGGAATTAGGTATGACTTGAAACCTGTCGACATATGCTCATTGGACATAGCCCTTTAGTGGTGAACCAAGTAAAAGTGTTGCATAGTCTCATTTCTTGTGGTTGTTTTCTTTCTTTTTATATCAGTCTTACATGTTTAATGATTTCCTACCACTATGGGGACAAGATCCTTGTTTTTAAAAGAAAAATTGGACACCCTGATTCACCCCTCCTATCTCAGGGTGTCCCAGGGTTCTACAGAGCATCAGTCCTTGTCCCACACATCACGGGTATTTGGTGCATTGGTCCTTTTCCCATACAATTTATCATGCATGCAGTTTTACACTCTATGGGTATTTGGATCATGAGTCCATGTCCCACACTTTTATATCAATCAATCTCACATGAGTATTTGGAGCATCGGTCGGTGTCCTATACTCATATATCAATCACAAACATGTATTAAAATATCACATGTATCACAATATCACATCAATCAAGATTAATTAACATTGATCTTTTTATCACATTTCACCATTACAATATTCCATTAATTAATTATATAATTATGTAATCCAAGTCCATTAATTAATTAAAAAATTAATTAATTACATTTATTTCATTAATTAAATCAATAATTAATTAATAAAATCCATTCCAAAAAATAATTCAACAATTAATTATTCATAAAATACAATCTCAATATTCCACAATTAATTCAATAATTAATTATCCAATTCTCAAAACCAATATTCCATAATTAATTAAATAATTAACAATAACATAAAATCTATTAGTTAATTCAACAATTAACTAATCACATATATAACATTAATTATTTTGAAAATTAATTAATCACATCAATCCCATTAGTTAATTCAAAAATTAAAAAATCACATCAATAACATTAATTAATTTAACAATTAATTAATCATATTAATTCCTGCAGTTAATTTTACAATTAATTAATCACATAAATATCATTACTAATTCAACAATTAGTTTATCTCATAAATCAACTTAATTAATTTCCTAAATAATTAAGTACATCAATCCCATTAATTAATTCATCAATTAAATAATCAAGTTTCACAAAATCAAAATCCCATAATTAATTCCAAAATTAATTATATCATTCACAATCTCAATATCTCACAATTAATTCTATAATTAATTACATCAAATTATCTATCTCAATATCTCATAACTAATTCAATAATTAATTATCTAAAATTAACAATCTTAATATCTCATAATTAATTAAACAATTAATTATCCAATTTCATCAATTAAATATCCCAACAATCCATATTAATTAATTCACAAATTAATTAATCCAATTCATTCAATTTCACCATCATAACAATACCCATTAATTAATTCACCAATTAATTTATCTAACTCATTCAATTTCATTAGCACAATAATCCACATTAATTAATTCACTAATTAATTAATCCAACTCAAAAATCATAACATTACATCCATTAATTAATTCACCAATTACTTAAACCAAATAATTTTCATTAATTAATTCCACAATTAATTAATCACATTCAATCCCTTAAATTAATTTACTGATTAATTGTTCTCGTTAATTCCATTAATTAATTCCATAATTAATTAATCTAACTCAATCCCATTATTTAATTCAACAATTAAATAATCAAATTACCCCTTTAATTAATAAAAAAATTAATTAATCCCAACTTAAAAAATTCAATAACCTCAATTAATTTAATCAATTAATTGTTCTATATTAATCAATTCAATATCCCCAACTAATTCATCAATTAATTGTTCCAACTTAATCAATTAAATATCCCGAATTAATTCATCAATTAATTGTTCCAAATTAATCAATTCAATATCCCTAATTAATTCATCAATTAATTGTTCTAACTCAATCTCGTTGCTAATTTCATCATTAGTTTATCACATTAATCACCTTAATTAATTCTTCAATTAATTAAGCACACCATGTCACAAACCAACCCGGGTCGACCATGAACTAGTCACCCGAGCCAGTCCACGACATGTCACGAGGGGCGTTCTCGATCCCCACGGGTGGACAACTAGTGCCAGGAATCAAAATAAAGCTATTGGGAATGATTTGGACCATAAAAGGTAAATAAATAAATAATAATAACAGAACAATAAAACTAAACTCTAGGAGTGGAAAAAGAAATAAACACTGAACTGCTCAACATACCTCCATGTGACCTTCTAGTTCACCCCCAAACATAGAACCACATTCGCTCCGAGAGAGATCCAACACTAACAGAACCTGAATAAGAAACGAAACCTACAGGTGAAAAGATAGGATAGGCATGAGCACCGAGATGCTCAGTAGGAAAGCCAAAGATAAACCACTAAATACAAGTATTTCCTTTCCTGAAACAATCCATTAACAAAAGTTTGAAATACAATTATAAAAGTAGGTTTTATAGATTTTAATATAACAATATCATTTACTCATTTCAAAAACCCAACTCACACCATGCTCCATTTATGAAATAAATTACAATATTGCAAGCAAAAGCCAAAAAAGGAAAACAAGGCAGTTCTAAAAGAAATAGGTGATAGTATAAGCTGGAAAGAAAATATAGTTGAAAGTAAACAAGAAAAGAAAAAAAATCCATGGGTGATCCTAAACATCCCTAGAAGACCCTTGGACGTACTCAGTTCGAAACCACCTACCAGCATATGGTGAAGCTCCTAAGTCTATAACAAATTGGCCGCCCTCGCGATAAAAGAAACTAGCAACACTCCCCATATGGCCTCTATACCTACTAGTGGGTATCAACCCGTCTAATTGGGGATGATAAGAAACCATCAATTGATCAACTAAAAGACGCCTAAGAACCCATGGTGGTTATAATAATAATACCGCGCACGTGTGACTCACCTTACTATGCCATCACCACACTTGCCTACCCTAAACACAGATGCTTCCTATGCATTCATCCATAAAGGGTTACCCTAGATTGGAGATCCCCATATACATATTCAATCATTTCATATTAAACAAAGTTCCAACTGGGCCTTTAAAATATCTGAACATGTAGAACTTTTCACAAAACAATAAGGTTGTAAAATGGGTACATAGTTCTTAAACATAATCTTTTCCAAAATTTCATACAAACATAATCATTTGAGTTGGAGGTACCAAAAGGGTCGTCACATTAATTAAACAATTAAATCACTTCTTTGGAAACACAAGTGTTGCCAATTGGACCTTTAGCTTTACATAGCCAAAAACATTACCCAAAAAATCACACAAAAACCACCTTTTCATTTTCAATGTCAAATGGGCCCAAGTTCCAAACACACACACCCAAACACTTCACAATGAAACAATGAGACTTTTCCCCATTTTAAAATCTCGTTAAATCATGTTCCAAGGCCAAACATTCCAAAACCATGAGAAATTCAATTGAAACCATTCCTTTGAAAACACACAAAAGAACCTCCATCCTTTAATATCCAAGAAACCATTTTATGAAACCAAGGTTTAAAAAGAAAAAAACACAATTTCAAAGGTGTCATCATCATTTGAGGGAACATCCATGTGTGCACCTAGTGCACCCATGGAAGTGTCAAAATCCAATGAAGCACTTAAAAACCAAGAAACAATTTGAAAACAATGTCCACAAATTCATCACTTTATTTTAAAACAAAAACCAACCACTCTTCTTATTTGAAAGAGCACCAAACTTCTTATTGGAAACATAAATCCCTTTCCAAATCATTTTAGCACAACCACCATGTCAGAACCACCAAAACAAACACACCAAAATCATTTCAAAAACTGATTTTCAATAACTTACACATTTTAATAAATCATTTAAACAATTAAAAACACACTTCTAAGTAGCACAACAAGGATTACCGCCAAATACACACTCAAAATTCTCTTTTTAAAGAAAACAAACACCATGGCCTACCAAAATAAGTTTTTCAAACTTACACACAATTTAATAAACCGCCTGCACAATTTATGAAATGCTATCAAGATACTCAACCAATTTACCAAAAACTCACAAAGTAAGAACACCATAAAAATCACCAGATTTCTTTCTTTTAAACGCTAAACTAGAATTTAATCAAAAACTTAAAAAATACCAACCCACAAGAATGATTTAAAAACTGGTTATAACAAATTTTAACAACATGAATACACTACCCAAAAAATAGTCGTAATAATATTTAAGGTGCGAAACATATTTAAAAAAAATAATTGAAAGAAAGTAGGAATCAATGGAATTCTTTGGAAAGGAAAAAAACATGAATTTACCCACCTCAATGGTGTGTGACCATACCGCCGCTTCATTAGAAGGAAGAACAACCTGCTGTGTACTAACTACACACCTAAAACAATGAGAAAAATGAATGAAACACAATTGAGGAATTATATTTTTGATAAATTAAAGAAAAACCCCAAACTGAGGAATAAATCTACCAAATGGAGGGTTGTCATATGTGGTGGAGTAGCGGGTCACCGGGATTGGATTTTCTGGAGAAGATTGCGTCTGGATAGAGCATGATTGGGAGGCTTCCGTTAGGTCGTGTGATGGAGACTGCCGGAAACAGGACACCAGAGATGAGGGTAGGTTGGATCGCGGAGGGGCCGACTGGATGAAGCGTGGCCTGGTTGGAATGTGGAGGGAGAGGTTTGGCTAGAGGCAGCCTAGTCAGAACACGGAGGGCGAGGGGCTGGAGCGCAGAGGATGAGGATGTGGCGGTGCCGTGTTGTAGGCCAAGCAGGAGAGGGTGAGGGGAAGCTGACCGTGCCATGGAGGAAATGGGGGGGGGTGCTCCTTATGTAGGAGTAGGGGAGGGGGGTGATGCCCATAGGGTCACCCCACTTTTTTTAATAAAAATAATATTATTACATTAATAATAATAATAATAATCAAATAACAATAATAATAGAAATAAAAATAATAATTTAACAACCTTAATAATAATATAATGATAATATTAATAATAACACTTTTATTCATTTAATTTAAAAAAACATTAATAATATTCAAAATTATTTAATAATAATATCATTAATAACAAATTTAATAACATTATTTTTATTAACAAATTTAATAATAATAATGTTATCATATTTCAATAAAAATATTACTATTATGGTATAAATATTAAAATTATTTTATTTACATAAAATTTTATTTACACAAAATTTTATTTATTTTAAACGCCAGTCAACTGCACGACTCGTGTGCCACCGAGCATACGGTTTGGAGAACCGCGCTCAAACTATGCCACCTGAAACTGATAGAATACATGGTTAAGTTTCACGCTTACTACACAGTTTCATAACTTGTGCACAATTCATGCATCAACTAGGTCTGGGTGTGATAATTCTCCCCACCACGGACACTTTCTACCCCTAGAAAGTCACCCAGTTGAATGATAAACAAAACTTGAATCCATGCCCGATTGAAACTAATAGAAATCACAACACAAGAGAATGAGAGAACATGATAGGGTTCAATCTACCACAAGAAATCAAATAGCATGGAAATTTAACACCCAAACATACCAACCCGGGAAGGGGGGACAACGTGGGAACTCCCAACCGATCCAAACTAACTTCTATAGCACGAGCGAAAAAAAAACTTCGTTGAAACTTGGAACCCTCAACCTAGGCCAAATACCCCCAACACTAGAGAAAAAACCTCGAGCAGAACTTAACCCAAACAGTGAATCAGAGCATAACTACAAACACCGATTCTACCATAGGCACTTACACCTCCAAATGAACACAGCCATACCGAGATTTACCCATACAAGGGCCAAACATACTTTAAGAAAAAACATGATTCATAAAGCCATAATCAGACAGACATAATTGTTGGATTACAATAGAATGAGTCCATCATAACTTCGCAATAAAACAATGAACTTATAACAACATCAAAACTTTAATAGAAAAAAAACAAGATCAGAAAGACTTTAAATGTTCCACTACCAACACGGAACACAAAACCCAACCGAGGATTCACAACCTTGGAAAATCTTGACTGTGCGCGAGCTTTACCCCAAAACCTATGGCTGGGGATCTGATATATGAAGCATCTCCGGGCTCACAGTTAGGCACTAGAATCCTCCTATCACAACGTCTTCTTCAGGTAATGCTTCCTAAGGAACTTATCTAGATGACCCAGACATCCTCAATGATGGAGCGTCTTCAGAGGGATGCGACATGATGGATTCATGTGCCCTAAATGTACACAATGATGACACACTATTGAACGATCTGATGAACTAGAATCCAGAACCACTATAGAGGAATATTTAGATACCGGTCCATCTGGAACACCCTGCTCTTTAGATGGGGAACCTTCACGAGAAACTGGATACACTAGATTTCCAACCATCTACTCTTTAGAGGCCAACTCAACTAAGAACACATAATCCATTATTTTCTCAAAACGATGGTCCCTAGAAGGGAGGACCCACTCCTTGATCTATGGACGAAGACCCCCAATGAAGAGAGAAGTCTTCATCAAATCCTGCAGTGCTACCTCCGAAGAAAAGGACACAAGTTTCTTGAAATGGTCAACATATGTCTTTATCGTCCATTGACCTTGTTGAATATGCATGAGATCTTCCCTTTTCTTCATCTTCACCTCTTCAGGTATGAACCATCTGATGATGATGGATTTAAAGACATCCCTCATCATCCCAACTTGCAGTGATGGAAGGGAGAACAACTCCCATTCATCCAAATTTGGACCTTCTAACATAACTAAAATGACACACACTCTGACATCTTCTAGAGTTCCCGATACCCGGAAGACGTGATCGACCTCTTCAAGACACTCTTCTTCCTCTAATGGACCCCAATCACAGTGAAGGATAGACAATGTTCGAAAAGGACTAAAAATTGGGCATGACTTATCAGAAACCCCAGGGACCTTTCTAGGCAGCAATTTCTGAACAACATATGAAACACATATTCAAAACCAATATCAAGCCGAAGAAACATCAATAAAATAACCTTCATCAAAAAATGACTGGCTCAAAATCCAAGAAAATATAAACATATCTAAAATCGTCCATTTCAAAATCCACCCATAGAAAACAAGTTCAAACCTTTAATTTAAAAGCACACATCCAAGTAATCCCATGAACCATTGCAGATGTCTTCATCTGCTTTCATCCATAAGCACCAACACTCACTTTCCATGAATCCCCTCACATGTGAAAATGGTCATAAAGAGTACCTGAGGTTGCACCCAAACCATTTCTCTACCAATTACAAGAAAACACCAGATTCTTAGACCAAGATATTTTAGTTTTAAAACCCATTTCATGAATTTAGATCCATTTAAAATAAATCATTCTCATTTCAAAAACCCTTTTCACTAACAAAAGCACACTTACACCAACCGGAACCAAGATGACACTCAACTTGCATCAAAATACCGAAGTGAGGGACTAGTAGTCATGCTTAACCTAGTGAAATGGTAGTGGTCCATGCCACAAGTAAGCATAAATAATTGGGAGGAACTTAAACCATGTACTCGGACTCCACATGGGTCACTACTCCATGTGAAATCATGATGTAATATTGGCTTGTCTCTGTTTTCATCCCTCAATCTAAAAAAACCAGAACATGACAAGGACTAAATTCCAGGACTACACCTGGTGACTTGAGGTTAGGAACTAGTGAGGGTTCATGATGCCCTTCCCGTACCTACCTCCCGAGTCCCGACAGTCTTTATATCCATCCACCAGACACCCCAAATAACAAGGTCCTCCTGTAATACCATTTTTTCATGAACCAACCCGGGTCGACCATGAATCGGTCACCCGAGCCGGTTTGCGACATGTCCTGAGGGGAGTTCCCAGTCCCCAAGGGTGGAAAAATAGTTCTGGGCATCAAAATAAATCTATTGGAAATGATTTTCCCCATAAAAGATAAATAAATAAACAAGAATAAACAAAATAATAAAACTAAACTCTAACAGCGGAAAAATAAATAAAACTGAACAACTCAACATATCTCCATGTGACCTTCCCAGTCCCCACCAAACTCAAAACCACGTTTTCTATGAGAGTGATCTAGCACTAATGAAACCTGAACAAGAAACAAAATATACAACTAAAAATATAGGATAGGTGTGATCACCGAGATGCTCAGTAGGAAAGCCAAAGATAAACCACTAAATCCAAGTATTCCCTTTCCCAAAACAATCCATTAACACAAGTTTGAAATACAATTATAAAATTAGTTTTTTCACATTTTAATAAAACAATATCATTTACTCATTTCAAAAACCCAATGCACACCATGTTCCATTTCTGAAACAAATTACAATTTTGCAAACAAAATTCAAACAAGGAAAACAAGGCAGTACTAAAAGAAACAAGTGACAGTATAAGCTAGAAAGAAAGTATAGCTGAAAGTAAACAAGAAAAGCAAAAACAAACCATGGGTGATCCTAAAAATACTTAGAATACCTCTGTACATACTCGGTTTTGAACCACCTGCCGACATATGATGAAGGTCCGAAGTCTATAACCAACTATCCACCCTCGTGGCAAAAGAAACCAACAACACTCCCCATCTGGCCTCTATACCTACCAGTGGGTATTAAACTGTCTAATCAGTGCTGATAAGAAACCATCACTAGATCAACTAAAAGATTCCCAAGAACCCATGGTGGTTATAAAAATAATACTGTGTAAGTAGGAGGCCCTCGGACGTGCGACTCACCTTACCATGCCGTCACCGCACTTGCCTACCCCAAACATGAACACTTCCTATGAATTAACCCATAAAGGGTTACCCTAGAGATGATATCCCCATATACATATTCAGTAGTTTAACATTAAAAAAAGTACCAACCAGACCTTTACAACATCTGAACATTTAGAACATTTCACAAATCAATAAGGTTTTCAAGAAGGTACACAGTTCTTAAACACAATCTTTTCCAAAATTCCATACAAACATCATCATTTGAGTTAGAGGTACCAAAAGGGTCGTCACATTACCTAAAAAATTAAATCACTTCCTTGAAAACAAAAGTGTTTCCGATCAGAACTTTAGCTTTACATATCCAAAACATTACCCAAAATATCACACAAAAACCACGTTTTCATTTTCAATGTCAAATAGGCCCAAGTTCCAAACACACACACCCAAACACTTCACAACGAAACAATGTGATTTTAAAACTTTTTAAAATCTCGTCAAAACATGTTCCAAGGTCAAACAAGCCAAAAAATTAAGGAATACAATTGAAAAAATTCATTTGAAAACACACAAAAGAACCTCCATCCTTTAGGATCCAAGAAACTATTTTAGGAAACCATGATTCAAAAATAAAAAAACACTATTTCAAAGGTGTCATCATCATTTGAGGGCACATCCATGTGTTAACCTAATGCACCCATGGAAGTGTAAACATCTAATGGAGCACCTAAAAACCAAGAAACTATTTGAAAAACATATCCACAAATTCATCACTTTCTTTTAAAACTAAAACCAACCACTCCCCTTATTTGAAATAACACCAACCTTCTTATGGGAAACACCAATCCCTTTCAAAAACATTATAGCACAAACACCATGTCATAATCACCAAAACTAACACACCAAAATCATTTCAAAACATGATTTTCAACCACTTACACATTTTAATATATCGTTAAAACTATTAAACAACCTTTCTAAGTAGCACAATAAGGATTCCCACCAAATAAACACTTGAAATCCTCTTTTAAAAGCAAATGAAAACCATTTAACTACCAAAATAAGTTTCATAAACTTCCACACAATTTAATAAACCACCTGCACAATTTATGAAATGATATCAAGAGACTCAAATAGTTTACCAAAAATTAACAAGGAGTAAGAAAACCATAAAAATTACCAGATTTCTGTCTTTTAAATGCTAAACTGGAATTTAATCAACAAATTAAAAAAATTCCAACCCACAAGCATGATTTAAAACTTGTTATAACTAATTTCACCAACAGTAATACACTACCCAAAAACTAGTCGTAAGTATATTTAAGGTGTGAAACATATTTAAAAATAATAATTGAAAGAAAGTAGGAATTAATGGAATGATTCAGAAAGAAAAACACACGAATTCACCTACCTCAGTGGTGTGTGACCATGCCGCTGCTTCAGTGGAAGGAATAACAACCTACTGCGGACCAACCACACACATAAAATAACAAGAAAAACACATGAAACACAATTGAGGCGTTAGGGTTTCGATAAATTAAAGAAAAACCTTAATCTAAGGAAGAAATCTACCAAAGGAAGGGTTGTCGAATGGGGTGGAGCAGCGGGTCGCCGAGATTGGGTTCAACAGAGAAGATATCGGTCGTTTGAAGTGGGAGTGGGAGGCCGCTGTCGGGTCACATGACAGAGACGTCCATAAACAGGCCGCTGAAGATGAGCGAAGGTCAGATCGTGGAGGGGCCGGTTGGCCTGAGTGCAACATGGCTGGAGGTGGCCTGGATGGAACATAGAGGGCGACGCTTGGCTGGAGCGCATCCTGGCCGGAGGTAGTCTGGACGGAACACAGAGGGCGAGGGGCTAGAGCATGGAGGGAAAGGATGTGGTGATTCCATGTTGCAGGCCAAGCGGGAGAGGGTGAGGGGAAGCCGACCACGCCATGGGGTAAGGAAGGGGGGTGTGCTAGGTGCGCCTCATGCAGGAGAGGGGAAAGGGGCGACGCCCCTTAGGGTTTCCCCTCTTTTTCTTTATAATAATAAAATTATTACATTAATAATAATAATAATAATCAAATAAAAATAATAATAGAAATAATAATAATAATTTAACAACCTTAATAATAATAATATAATGATAATATTAATAATAACACTTTTATTCATTTTTTTAAAAAATATTAATAATATTAAAAATTATTTAATAATAATATCATTAATAACAACTTTAATAACATTAGTTTTATTAAAAAAATTAATAATAGTAATTTTATCATATTTTTATAATAAAATTACTATTATGGTATAAATATTAACCTTATTTTATTTACATAAAATTTTATTTATTTTAAATGCCAGTCAACTGCACAACTCGCGTTCTGCTGAACATGCGGTTGGGTGAACCGTGCTCGAACTGTGCCACCCAACACTGACCACATACAGGGTTAAGATGCGTGCTTTCTGCGTAGTTTCATAACTCGTGCACAAGTTGTGCATCAACTAGGTCAGGGTATGACACACCAAACCCATTATTTAGTTCACCAGTTAATTAATCAGTATCCACAAACTCAATATCCTATAATTAATTCAATAATTAATTTTCTAATTCAATCCCAATATCTCATAATTAATTCAAAAATTAATTATATCATTCTAAAAATTCAATATTTTGATAATTGAATTAATGATTAATTATCCCCAAATAAACAATTTCAAGTTCCTCATAATTAATTTAAAAATTAATTATTCATGATTTAAAATCCCAATATCCTAATTTCACAATTCCTTTAATTAATTAATTGAACAAATTAATTAATTTAATCAAGAACAAAATTTCTAAACATATAATAGCAATTTTATAAATACATAAACATATTTTTTATTTATACTTTGGGATTTGAATTATACACCACCTACCTCAAGTGCGATGAAGAACGCTCATCAACAGAAATCCTCAAGATTTAAGTAGAGTTACAACATAGAATGAGATTTGGATCTATAACCCTAAATAAAAATTAAAAAAAGAAATATATCGTAGATATAGATTTATATCTACAATACTAGATCTAGATTCATCAAATCTAGATCTAGATATAGAAAAACATAGGACAATATCCCACCAAAATAACGGGGTTCGATTTAGAACTAATTAGGGTGGTTCAAGAATTTTAAAAACTAATTTTAGAGAGACTTTAATTCCCACACACGTTTTGCTGGGTAGGGGTGCACGGTTTTCGCTAAACATGTGCCTCTTTTATAGGGGTTCACAATTACTCTTAATAGGGTTCACGTTTTGACAAACTGTGCACCAATCGTGAAATTTCCCTATGTTCATGGTTGCAAGGTTAGCTAGGCTGGGGTGCATGGTTGGGGTAAACCATATTCCAACCATGCACAACTTTATTTCTTCCATTTTTCTCAAATTTTCACCCAAACACAACCCAAGGTAAAACCCAAATGAAAAGTAATCAACACTTAACAAAAGAGTACCTATAAAAAAGCCTAAGAAAACTCTATAAAAGGTCATGATATTACAATCTCCACATCTTATAACAACTTGTTCTTCAGCTACAATCCCAAACATCTCTAAGTTTCTAAGTCAAAAATATTAGGCCATTAAGCCCTGGTATCTGCTTACCTTTACCACATTTTCTCCTACACACACCCATGTTTCCACAACACACAAACTATTAGTATGACCTTTTCCATAATAGTTTCTTACTACGACCTAACACACGTATTAGATGCTCCTCAAAGGATGCATCGATCTCAAGCTCAACTTCCATAACATACCCTATGAATTTCCCAAATCACTATACCCAATAACCATAATAATACCATCCAACGTTAGCACTCACTCATTTCCTAAAGAAAATTCCAGGAAAGGTTGTATATCCACCACCTCCAAGGTCCACCTGACCATTCCTAAGGATTTTAAACATGCACCTTACAAGTTCATCATTGGAATTCCAATGCCACCACTTCCAACCCATGGTATTTATCTATGAACCTACTACTGACATATCGCTCCCCACCTTTGGTGCATTATTAACCTCACTTGTTAAGAAAATCAACCACCATGGTATTCATCGACCTTGGGTTCATCATGAGAACCTCATCTGTAAACTATCGATGGAATACCTTTCACCATCAATCTCCACATATACCACTTCATAAGCGCAACCTCCAAGGGTCCCAATATATAACCAAAACACATTCAGGTATCTAGGCATAAAGCTAGATATTTTTCAGCATACACATGATGATGTCAAGGTAGGTGACATGATCTTTACTAATTAAAAGTTTGCTAAGAAATATTTGGTGAATACCACTGTAAATCCTCCATCACCGATGTTACCTCACACTGTAGAAACACCTTATCCTGATGAATGTATCAGGCTTCCCTACCCACCAACATATCACTATACGATCCAAAACCAGATGGTCCCTCGCACAACGTACAACCAAGTTCTAAAACTAGGGAATTATCACTATCCAAAACACCCAAATCAAGGGAAAAAACAAAGGATTCTCATTTCACAACATTAACAGAGTTAAAAAGAAGGATTTACACAAAACCATAGAAAGTCTTTCCCCCCTTTTCCCACCACACAATCCAAACTGAGGCGTTATCACTACCTTCAACCATCCTATACATAAGTCTTGGGTAACAAGGGTAAACACAGTATCATTATTCAAGTTTTTCATTTAGACACCCATTTATTCCCATATTGCATCATTTTAAAAATATTTCTCAATTTCATTTTAGGAAATATTTTTATTTCAATTTCACATGCAAGTAAGAATAGTTAAAGTTCAATAACTTACCCATAAACCATTTTCTCATGCGTGCCTAAAATAATTAATTTCATAAAATAATCTTGAGTGCCTAAAATGATGCATGCAAACTCAAATCTCGTGTCATATTAGCCCATGAGTCAATTCCCAGAAAATATCAGAAACAACAATCAAATTACACCATAATTGCATCACCCAAGGTGAAATAATATTCAATTATAAAAGAAAACAATAATAACAACAATCCCCACCTTGGGTACTTTGGTCCCCCCTCATACATGGGTTACTACTCCCATGAACGAGCTTATAACCAAGGCCCAAATCTTCATATTCTCCTATATAACTTTACAGAATAGTAATACAAAAGAAAAATAAAAGAAAACTCATTTGATACTACTTTGTAACATCTCGTCCTGGGTGCCACACATTGGTGCCCCGATCTGGTCGGTCACATGACCTTAGGTGTGCCTCCCTGCATGCTAGAGCCTTTTGACTAGTAGTGAGGGTCTAATATCAATCATGGGGAGACTATACCCTCTTTTTTTCTTTAACAGAGTAATACACTAACAAAAATAATAAAAATAACCAAATGATATAACATAACCAGAATAACCCTGCATCACAAGATGACCAAAACTGGAAATACAATGTCAAAACTGAATAGTAGATATGCCATGATAAAGTACATGCCAAGTGTCAAAATGAAACCCCAAAGGTAAAGAAACTAACAACTCCCATGTGGGTCCTAAACCACATTTGGTTACTTAATCCATGCTTCATCCCAAACTAGCTATCTAACGTAAGGCCTTTTCCGTTAACCTATCCTGCAATCATGTAATCCATTTGAGTACCGATCAGGAAGCCCGAGTAGCGTGTGAGTACAAATCAGTAGGAAACCACCAACATCATAAAAAACAAATCTAATCAATAAGTGTGTATGCAGTTGTTTAAAGAATAAAATACAAGTAATAAAGTAAACAATTTACATTTATTCAATTATCTTTTATTTAACCGCATAAACCCCCGGGTTCAATGGACACCAAAACCTCAATAACCTCTTTGGCCTGTGTCAAAGTCTAAACCATTTCATATTATCAAGTCACAATTCATTTAAAAAATACACTTTTATTATCCACTTCATTTCAATTAATGATACAAATAATTGGAAACATAGCCCAATTCCACTATTTTGGGCATAGATCGTTATGTCTAGCGCCCCATGAGTATTTGGAGCATCAGTCCCTATTTCACACATCATGGGTATTTGGAGCATTAGTTTCTATCCTACACATCATGGGTATTTAGAGCATTATTCCCTATCCCATACAATTTAGCATGCATGGAGTTTTACACTCACTAGTGCAGAAAACATTTTTTACGTCGGTTATTTTTCATTATTTACGTCGGTTTTTAGGAGACGTTAATACGGACGACGTTATAAATAACATTTTTTACGTCGGTTATTTAAAAACCGACGTAACATCCCTAACATCACGATGTTTATCACGTCGGTTCATTAATAACCGACGTGATAAATATGCGCGGGGGGGGGGGGGGGGGGGGGGTTTATCACGTCGGTTATTTTCTAAACCGACGTGATAAAACACCTGGGATATCGTTTATCACGTCGGTTATGACATAACCGACGTGATTAACCCTTCCCCGGGCCTATTATCACGTCGGTTTCTGAAATAACCGACGTGATAAAGAGGCCTGGGAAACGTTTTAGCACGTCGGTTATCCAATAACCGACGTGGTAAATCGATTCCCAGGCCTTTTATCACGTCGGTTATATTAAGAACCGACGTGATAAAAGGCCCGGGAACGGTTTACCATGTCGGTTCTCGAAAAAACCGACGTGATAAACCCCTACCGATTTATTTACCACGTCGGTTATAAAATAACCGAAGTGAAAGCGATATTTTTTTTAAATAATTGCACTGCTCTCACCAAAAAGCTACCAGAAACCAAACAAAAATAACCATGCCAGCCCTCCCCCAAGCCCCAACTGAACCCCACCCTCATCTATACCCACCTAACAACCTGGCCAGCCCTCCCCCACCACATTGGAGCCCCACCACAACCCTTGGACACCCCACACCCCTTGGACAGCCCCCCCACCCTCATTTACACCCCCACGACCCCTAGTACAGCCTCAAACACCCATTGGACACCCCTCCCATATCCCTTGGACACCCCCACCCCTTGGACACCCCCCACCCCTTGGACAGCCCCCCACCCTTATTTACACCCCCAAGACCCCTAGTACAGCCTCAAACACCCATTGGACACCCCCCACACCTTGACAGCCCTCCCAGACCCCTTGGACACCCCCCCGACCCCTGGACACCCCCCAGAGCCCTTGGACAGCCCCAAACACCCCTTGGACACCCCTCCCATATCCCTTGGACACCCCCCACCCCTTGGAAAGCCCCCCCACCCTCATTTACACCCAACCGGCCCCTTGGACAGAACTCCCAGACACCTTGGACACCACTCCCATATCCCTTGGACACCCCCCACCCCTTGGACACCCCCCACCCCTTGGACAGCCCCCCCCCCTCCCTCATTTACACCCCCAAGACCCCTAGTACAGCCTCAAAAACCCATTGGACACCCCCCCACACCTTGACAGCCCTCCCAGACCCCTTGGACACCCCCCCGACCCCTGGAAACCCCCCCGAGCCCTTGGACAGCCCCAAACACCCCTTGGACACCCCTCCCATATCCCTTGGACACCCCCCACCCCTTGGACATCCACCCACCCTCATTTACACCCAACCGGCCCCTTGGACAGAACTCCCAGACACCTTGGACACCACTCCCATATCCCTTGGACACCCCCACCCCTTGGACACCCCCCACCCCTTCGACAGCCCCCCACCCTCATTTACACCCCCCGAACACTAGGAAAGCCCCAAACACCCCTTGGACACCCCTCCCATATCCCTTGGACACCCCCACCCCTTGGACACCCCCCACCCCTTGGACAACCCCCCACCCCCTGGACACCCCCCCGACCCCTTGGAAACCCCCCTACCCCTTGGAAACCCCCCATCCCCTTGGACAGCCCCAAACACCCCTTGGACACACCTCCTATATCCCTTGGACACCCCCCACCACTTGGAAACCCCCCCACCCCTTGGACAGCCCCCCCCCACCCTCATTTACACCCAACCGACTCCTTGGACAGCCCCAAACACACCTTGGACACCCCCCAACCCTTGGACACCCCCACCCTCATTTACACCCCCCGACCCCTAGGAAAGCCCCAAACACACCTTGGACACCCCTCCCATATCCCTTGGACACCCCCCAAACACCCACCCACCCCCTTGGAACCTCTCCCCCCATACCAAAATCCAGACCAGAAAAACCATCAACAGTAGATCAAAACAAGAAGTAGAGAAAAATTAAACATTCACTTATATAACATTCAAAACTTACACTGTCAACTTCAAAAAAAAACTAAATCCAACCTAAACGACTACGAAATACACAATTACATTGACAATATTCAAAATTACATTTTACATTACAAACAACTAAAAGTCAATCAAACCTGTAAAATAATTTGACCACTCCACTTGTAAGTGTTTGATATCTTCAGCAGTAAAGGGTTGAGGGTCATCAAAAAGCTACAAAGGAAAAGGATAGTAGTCAACGTGTATAATGAATAAATCAAATTGAAATATTATGAGAAAGAGGAAATCTTACCAGGTCAAAACTCAGAACTGTCCCAGTTGTTATTATTTCATACATAAATCTTAACATGTAATATCCGCATTCGATGATTCCTTGTTGCTCATGACATTTCTGTTTGAATGAGTGTAAATTCAATATATTATTTTTATGTAATAAATCAAAATGTACAAATTATAAATGGATATTTACCTTCGCATGTACATATTTGATCTTGAAATTCCTTTTCTTTGCGCTTTTTCGAAAGTGGACCCATGCCCTGTTAGAAAATAATACGAATGGGGTAAATTTAAAATTCATTATAATATATAAAACTATTGTGAAATTGAAACTTACGTTTCCAATATATTCTTAAAACTTTCTCGCACATCATCATGGAGAGAGCATATCTAATAAAGTGTTTTCTCCCTAGGGCAAAAAACCCCTAACATCCAATGATCCCTGATAAAAGGAAATTTAACGTTAGTGGTTTTTTATGTTAAAAGATAATTAAATCTTTGAGAGGGATGTGTTTCATACCTCTCACAAAAAGAAATCATCCAACACTGTGTGATTACATTCTTTTCAAATCTATCAGCAATATAAAGCATTCTTTGTTCCTCATCCAATGCACATGCTTCAGGGGAAATCAATTGTGGGTCCACGAATCCATATACATCTGTCAGCTCATTCCTCTCACAAATTTTATACAGATACCTAATACAAAGCAGACATAAGTATACATTT
This sequence comes from Viscum album, assembly GCA_963277665.1. Taxonomy (NCBI): domain Eukaryota; kingdom Viridiplantae; phylum Streptophyta; class Magnoliopsida; order Santalales; family Viscaceae; genus Viscum; species Viscum album. The sequence continues at coordinate 332,438,296 of OY728129.1, read as the reverse complement.
TTAATAAATATAACGCAAGGAAAAGGTGTTAAGACTTACATGATAAAAATTTGCACCACGTTGATGCCCAACTTATCTCCAGTGACAAACTCCATGATATCAGTTTTCATAATCCCCACACTTAGTTCACGTCCACAGACATGAGATTCCATTGTAAAGTCATAATGATCCGCCAACAAATTTGAATATCTTGACAATTTGTCAAGACTGCTAGTATCTGCATCTGATGTCATAGCTATGTGTCTTTGTTGTTGTCTATACAGTATTTCTTTACCTTTGAAGTATTCCTGTAAAAATAAATTGAAAAATATATTAGTTTCCAAATGATAAAACATTAATAAAAATATAAAATAAAAGATATAACATCCATACCTCTATGGTAATGAGTCAAAGAAGTCTGGATGGCCAAAGTAAAAAATGGCCGATACTATGTCCAACTGTCATCACCTCATCTATAGGTAATGGTATCCGAGCTGATCTATCTATAATATCCTGTACAGTGACCCTCTGATTCTCTACCTCTAACTGTTGATGATGAACTGTATCTCCTATACAATATACCATCCCATATGCAACTATATGATGTTGAGGATCATCAACATACAACTCACAATAAGTAGGTAGCTGCGGCGGAGGAGGAGGATCAAAAATGGGGTCCGCAGGCTGAGGTGGGGGAGTGGGAGCTACTGGGAGAGGTGGAGTGGGAGCTGCACCCTGAAATTGTCTTTGCAAGTCTGCAAACATAAACTACACCGATGCTCTAATCTTGTCCTCCATTGTCGCATTAATATTATGGACTTCAGCCTCCAAGGATTCTATTTTTTTTTTATAAACTCCCTCAACGTTAGAATTTGAGGAACGTGGAAACACTTTTATTACCGATACACCTGCCGGATATCCTCTTACACGGCCAGGATGTTCGGGCTTTCCCAATGCCACAGATAAAATATCTTCCCTCCCAGATGGTGTAAATGTCCCCTGTGAACTCTGCTCCTCAAGAGAGTCCTGTAATAATTAATTGAACATTTCTATAATGATTGGAAATATATGACGAAAATAGTAGACTTAAATAAATAAAATAGATATCTTACAATCCTCTCAACTACGAGTCTCGATTCTTCCGAAAGATATTGTCCTTTTTTTCCCTTCCGAGCTCTTTTCCATTTCTCATGTCTAGATGGAGGGGATGGAGGGGCCACCTCTCCAGAGCTTGAAGACTCAGCTCTTAGTTGTTGAAATTTTTCTGCCATCATTTGTTCTTCCAATAATGCATATCCTCCCCGAGATAAACTATGAGGGTATACATTTTTAGATTGGATCTCTTGATGAACTTTCCTTGTTTACTGTAAATTAAGAATAAGTAATCATTAACAAAACAATAATAAGATCATTTATATAAGAAAGCTTATAAAAGTTTACATTGCCCTTACCAAAAATGATTCTTTTCTTCTACTTTCAAAAAATTGTCTCCATGTGTCTTCATCTATAAAAGGATATATACGACATGGATTATCACGACTCCTATGACCATAAATGAAATCAGATGAGAGGGTTGATTTGAAATCCCTCCATCTCCTAGCAGCCAACGATAAGAATTTCTTCCTGACTCCTCCAGTGTTAGGAATATCAAATGTCATCTGATAAAAAAGAGGTTAAGAATATTATATATACTAGAAACATTTAAAGAACAGTCAAACAATAGCAAAAGATCTTACCAAAATGGTCTCCCACATCTGAGAAATTATCGCCTTATCCACACTTCTCCAATCATCATAGAGAATGCTTACTTTGCTCTTAGCCCGAGTTGCTACAAAACCCTTAAAATCTTTAGCATTTGGACCTCTAGGAAGATCATCATCATCAAACTCCACGACTATCCTCTCCTCCTTCGTACGGGCAAGTGATAATTTTGGTAAACGTGTGCACCCACGCTTACCAACCTTTGAACTCTTTTTCGTAATAGGAGCATGTGAATGTTCCTCCCCAGATGTATGACCAATATGCTCATCTCAAAAATCATGTGGCTGATCAACTGATTGATCTGTCATTTTCCTTCAAATCAAAAAAACAAACATTAGTTCACAAATATACAAATTCAAATATTGTAGTACTACTTAATCAGAAAATAGAAAAGTGTACTAAATTACATAATAGTAAACATTGGTAATATGGTAAGCATGTTAAACAATGATAAACATGGTAAACATAGGAAAAAGGTTTCCAAGGAGTTGGCCCAAGAAAGCTGAAAAATGGACTCACTGAGCCACCGGTCAGCCGGTGTGAGCTCACCGGCCGGCCGGAGGACCCAGGCAGTAGACTTGCCCACTGCCTGGTGCCACCGGCCGGCCGCTGGCTCACCACCGGCCGGCCGGTGGACCAGAGCCTTGCTCTGTCTGGACCACCGGCCGGCCGCTGGATCACCACCGGTCGGCCGGTGGACCAGACAGAGAGCCTTCCTCTCTGTCTGGACCACCGGCCGGCCGCTGGACCAGACAGAGAGCCTTCCTCTCTGTCTAGACCACCGGCCGGCCGCTGGCTCATCACCGGCCGGCCGGTGGACCAGACAGAGCTTTGCTCTGGACCACCGGCCAACCGGTGATCCACCACCGGCCAGCCGGTGTGCCCAGGACTTCTCCTCTTTACGGTTTTTATTGTTTTATTGTTTTGGTTTGATACATGTTTTAATAAGTAAAAAATTTACAATATCTAACAGTATATGAAAAAAATAAATGTAAACAAGAAATAAACATGTGTTACCTGTAATTTTAGGAATGTACAGTTGGATTTTTTTCCCAAATTCCTTCGTCGTGATCGTTCCTTATGGCACAAACCATGTCTTCAACATACTCATCATTATGTTCTGTTAATCTTTCCATGGAAGTAGGGATCTCACATAAATCAGCATCTTCATCAAATTCATCCTCACCAACATATTGTTTTTTCCCTTGTAAAACAACAGCCCACTGCATATCTGATTGATCTACTACATAGAAAATTTGTTTGGCATGTGTTGCCATTATAAAAGAATCAGCTGTGTCTTCCAATCTATTCAGATTAACAAGTGTCATTCCAAATTCATCGTGTCTGACACTGTTGTTACCGATAAACCATTTACAGTTAAAAACAGGAACTTTAATTTTAAAGTAATCAGCCTCCCATATGTCTTCAATCACTCCATAATATGCACTTGATGCCGAAATTGGGTTTCTGTCCTTAGCACTCGAAAAATTCATTGCTTCTGCAAACACCAATACACCACTATTCTGAACTGCACTTCTGTTGTCCTGAGCTTTCGTATGAAATGTATAGCCATTAATGTCATAAGCGGACCATGTTATCACATTTAAAGATGGACCACCCACTATCCATTTTAATGTCTCTGATACATCTGATCTACCAAGCAAGGTCTTTTTAAACCATGGCAAAAAAGTTTTGTTGTGCTCATTCAAAATCCATATTTCTTTCTTCTTTGGATGACATTGTTTCAACTCATTAATATGCAATGTGATATACGGTTGAACATCAGCTATGTTATTCAAGATGTATGATTCTAACTTCTTCATATGTTCAGCTGACAGTGATTTGACTTTCAAGACACGAATCCCCTTTCCCTCATTATTAACCCGTTCATGGCGAGATGGAGGCAAACCTATGTGTTGCGCCGTAGCCAAGTAGCTCGTACAAAACTCAGCTACCTCCTCAGAAATATACTTTTCAATAATGGAGGCTTCAGGTCGATATGGATTTTTAACATATCCCTTTAATATTTTCATATACCTTTCAAAAGGATACATCCAACGAAGATATACAGGTCCACAAAGCTTTATTTCTCGAACCAGATGAATCATTAAATGCACCATCATATCAAAAAAAGTTGGAGGAAAATACATTTCCAAATGACAAAGTATAAAAATTGCATCCTTTTCCAAAATGTTCAAAGCATTCACATCAATCGCCTTGTTACAAATTGAATTGAAAAAATAACACAACCTCATTATAGTCTTTCTGACACGGATGGGCAATATTCCACGCAGTGCAACTGGTAGAATTTGTTGCATCATGACGTGACAATCATGTGATTTCATACCTATCAACTTCAAGTCTTTCAATGAGACAAAATTTTTTACATTTGAAGAATAACCTTTAGGCACTTTGATATCATGAAGACACTGACATAAGCTACTTTTCTCCCTCTTCGATAATGTATGACAAGCCGGGGGAAGAAATGTTCGTCTTCCTTTAGGAGTGGGAGCTAACTCCAAACGTATTCCCATTGATAGTAGGTCTAACCTTGCATTCAACCCATCTTTTGTCTTTCCTTTAATATCTAGCAATGTTCCGATCAAAGAATCACAGATATTCTTCTCCACGTGCATGAAATCAATATTATGTTTGACTTCATGATACCTCCAATATGGTAGCTCAAAAAATATTGAGCTTTTCTTCCAAATATGTCTATCATTACCAGATTTCTGTGTCTTTCCCAATGTCACATCAAGGTTTTTCACCCTCTCAAAATACAAATCTGGGGATAAAGGTTTTGGAGCAGTATCAAATTCTTTTGAGCCATTGAATTCCTTTTTTAGTCTTCTATAAGGGTGATCCATAGGAAAAAACTTTCGATGACCCATGTACACTGTTTTCCTCCCATGATGCAATTGACAATATGACGTCTGTTGTTCGCAAATTGGACATGCTTTATGCCCTTTAACACTGTATCTAGAAAAATTTCCATATGCTGGGAAGTCATTTATAGTGAATAGAAGCACTGCATGCAGTTGAAAATATTCCATTTAATAAGAATCATACACCCTAATACCATCAGCCCATAACAGTTTCAAATCATCAATCAGCGGTGACAAGTATACATCAATATCATTGCCGGGTTGCTTTGGACCAGAGATCATGATACTCAACATGACATATTTGCGCTTCATACAAACTTCAGGAGAGAGGTTGTAAATTACCAATAAAACAGGCCATGAACTATGTGTTCTACTGAGGGTTCGGTATGGATTCATTCCATCTGTGCACAAGCCTAGTCTCAGATTTCTAATTTCATTTCCAAATGTAGGGTACTGGGCATCAATTTTCTTCCATTGTGGACAATCAGCTGGATGACGTATTTTTCCATCACATACCCGCTCATCAGCATGCCATCTTAACCTTTTTGCATCATGTGAATTAGTAAATAAACGTTTGAAACGAGGAATTATAGAAAGATACCAAAATGCCTTTGAAGGGAGCTTTGTAATCTCTACATCAGCTTGTGATTTTTCTTTCACCTTATACCGTGATGTCCCACATTTAGGACACTCTTTCAGAAATTCATATTCCTTCCTATATATAATGCAGTCATTCGGACAGGCATGTATTTTCCTGTATCCCAATCCCATCGGGCATAATATTTTTTTGGCCTTATAATGTGAATCTAGAAGATCGTTATCTTTTGGAAGAATGTCTTTCATCAATTGTAGCATCTCTGTAAAACTTCTGTCACTCCATCCATGTTTCGCCTTCAGGTTAATCAATCTTAACACCGCCGACAAAACCGTAAAATCTATACAACCAGGATATAATGGTTTTTCGGCATCACCATATAGACGTGCAACTGTCGGTTCTATCTCAATTTGTTCTGCTACAATATCGCGAATCATTTCTTCAATTCCATCGGAGTTACCATCTTGCGATTCATTATCATCAGTGACATTCTGTCCAGTTTCGCCATGCCAAATCCAAGGGTTGTAACTCTGATTGAAACCATGACAAATCAGATGATCTTTTATCTCTCTACTTTTCAAATTCTTCATATTCAGACATTTCAGGCATGGACAGAAAAAAATGTCACTACTTGGAACATTTCATTTAGCAAATTCCAAAAAGGCATCAACACCTTCCTCATATTCATTTCTCATTCGATGTGCCGTAATCCAACTTCGACTCATTATTACCTATAACAAATAGCAAAAATATATATATTTTTTAGATAAGACAAATATATGTTTATATGAAAAAAATCATAATTTGAATGTAAACAATTTTGAAATATAAAACAAATCGATGTGTAAACCCCCCTGGACACCCCCCGACCCCTCTGGACAGCCCCCACCCCTCCTGGACACAACCCCCCACCCCCGACCTTCTTGGAAACCCCCCTGGACACCCCCAACCCTCTGGACAGCCCCCCACCCCTCCTAAACACCACCCCCACCCCCTACCCCCTTGGACACCCCCTGGACACCCCCTGGACACCCCCCAACACCCACCCACACCCTTGGACAGCCCCCCACACCCACCCACCCCCTTGTAAACCCCCCTGGACACCCCCCGACCCCTCTGGACAGCCCCCCACCCCTCCTGGACACCACCCCCACCCCCTACCCCCTTGGACAACCCCCTGGACATCCCCCAACCCTCTGGGCAGCCCCCCCACCCACCCGGACAACCCCAAATACCCTCTGGAGAGGCTGCCACCCACTTGGACAGCCCCCCACACCCATCCACCCCCTTGGACAGTCCCCCACACCCATCCACCCCCTTGGACACCCCCCTGGACACCCCACCGACCCCTCTGGACAGGCCGCCACCCCCTTGGACAGCCCCCCACACCCACCCATCCCCTTGGACACCACCCTGGACACCCCCCGACCCCTCTGGACAGCCCCCGACCCCTCTAGAAAGCACCCCCACCCCTCCTGGACACAACCCCCACCCCGGACCTGCTTGGACACCCCCCTGGACACCCCCCAACCCTCTGGACAACCCCCCCACCCCTCCTAAACACCACCACCCACCCCTACCCCCTTGGACACCCCCCTGGACACCCCCCAACACCCACCCACACCCTTGGACAGCCCCCCACACCCACCCACCCCCTTGTAAACCCCCCTGGACACCCCCGACCCCTCTGGACAGCCCCCCGCCCCTCCTGGTCACCACCCCCACCCCCTACCCCCTTGGACACCCCCCTAGACATCCCCCAACCCTCTGGACAGCCCCCCCACCCACCCGGACAACCCCAAATACCCTCTGGAGAGGCCGCCACCCACTTGGACAGCCCCCCACACCCATCCACCCCCTTGGACACCCCCCTGGACACCCCCCTGGACACCCCACCGACCCCTCTGGACAGGCCGCCACCCCCTTGGACAGCCCCCCACACCCACCCATCCCCTTGGACACCACCCTGGACACCCCCCGACCCCTCTGGACAGCCCCCGACCCCTCTAGAAAGCACCCCCACCCCTCCTGGACACAACCCCCCACCCCCGACCTGCTTGGACACCCCCCTGGACACCCCCCAACCCTCTGGACAGCCCCCCCACCCCTCCTAAACACCACCCCCCACCCCCTACCCCCTTGGACACCCCCCTGGACACCCCCCAACACCCACCCACACCCTTGGACAGCCCCCCACACCCACCCACCCCCTTGTAAACCCCCCTGGACACCCCCCGACCCCAAATCCATGCACCTATGCCATGGTTGTGTGTGAATAAAGTAGTAACAACTGTAAAAGGGCAACCCATCCAAATGGACACGCCCCAACCCTCTCAGGGATTTATAGAAAACGATGAAAAATTAGTGAAATCATAAAATTACTCAATATTGCAAGTCGAACAAATAGATCTAGGGATAATAAATAAGATTATGGTGCCAAAACGAGTTAAAAGGGTTCGCAATCGAAGAATCTTAGCTAGTTTCAACAAAAAAAATCACAACACATATATATATACTATCCGCGAAAAAAAACGAACGAGTGGGAGGATTACCTGAGTGCTGCGAGTTTAGATGATTGATCCGAGGAGATTAAATATGAGAAACGATGATCGCAAAATGAATCTAAACCAACGAAATGGACGATCCGATTCGGGTTTACGCGCGAGAGAGATGAGTCGCGACTGTCGAAGGTAAAATCGCGAATGAAAATCCACGGGTCTGGGTAAATTTTTAAATGAGTTATCACGTCGGTTATTCAATAACCGACGTGATAATTGTTTTAAAAACATTTATAACGTCGGTTATTTCAATAACCGACGTAAAAACCTTCCTCCGATTCTTTTTTTACGTCGGTTATTTTATAACCGACGTTATAAAGGGCTCAAAATCCGTGTTTTTTTACGTCGGTTATTCCATAACCGACGTCAAAAACATCGGCAGATTCTTTTTTTACGTCGGTTATTTTATAACCGACGTAACAAACGCCCCCCGCTTCTGTTTTTTACGGCGGTTAATGTATAACCGACGTAAAAAACGAAGCCGCGCGATTAATAACGTCGGTTATCAAAATAACCGATGTTAAAGGTGTAATAAACACTGGTTTTTACGTCAGTTATTTAATAACCGACGTAAAAAACCTCGTTTTACATATTATGACGTCAGTTTTATATAACCGACGTAAAAAATGGTGACGTAAAAAACGTTTTCTGCACTAGTGACTCTATGGGTATTTGGAGTATTAGTCCATACCCCACACTCGTATATCAATCAATCACACATGGGTATTTGGAGCATCATTCTATGTCCCATACTCATATATCAATCATTCACATGTATTACAATATCACATGTATCATTATATCACATCAATCAAGATTAATCAACATTAATCCTCTTATCGCATTTCACCATCACAATCTTCCATTAATTAATTATACAACTAATTAATCCAAGTCCATTAATTAATTCAATAATTAATTAATCACAATGATTTAATTAATTAACTCAACAATTAATTAATCATATCCATTCCAAAAATTAATTAAACAATTAATTATTCCCAAAACACAATATTAATATTCTATAATCAATTCAATAATTAATTATCTAATTCTCAAAAACAATATGACATAATTAATTCAACAATTAACTATCACATATATTACATTAGTTAATTCAACAATTAACTAATCACATTAATAAAATTAATTAATTTGACAATTAATTAATTAAATTAATTCCATTAATTAATTAAATAATTAATAAATCGTGCTAATCACATCAATGTCATTAATAATTAAATAATTAGTTTATCACATAAATCCCCTTAATTAATTTACCAATCAATTAAGTACATAAATCCAATTAATTAACTCATCAATTTTAATCAATTTATACAAAATCAAAATCCCATAATTAATTCCACATTTAATTATCTCATTTACAATCTCAATATCTCATAATTAATTCTACAATGAATTATCACAAATTATCTATCTCAATATCTCATAATTAATTCAACAATTAATTATCTAAAATCAACAATCTTAATATCTCATAATTAATTCCACAATTAATTATCCAATTATACCAATTCAATATCCCAAAAATCCATATTAATTAATTCACAAATTAATTAATCCAATTCATTCAATTGCACCATCATAACAATACTCATTAATTAATTCGTCAATTAATTAATCTAACTCATTAAATTTCATTAACACAACAATATCCATTAATTAATTCACCAATTAATAAATCCAACTCAAAAATCATAATATTACATCCATTAATTAATTCACTAATTAAAAAAACAAATCATTTACATTAATTAATTTCAAAATTAATTAATCACATTCAATCAATTTAATTAATTCACCAATTATTTTTTCACATCAATTTCATTAATTAATTCCATAAGTAATTAATCTAACTCAATCCCATTATTTAATTTAACAATTAAATAATCACATTACACCCATTAATTAATTCAACAATTAATTAATCCCTACTTAAACAATTCAACAACCCAAATTGATTCATCAATTAATTGTTCCATCTCAATCAATTCAATATCCCTAATCAATTCAACAATTAATTATTCTAAATCAATCTCATTACTAATTTTATAATTAGTTTATCACATCAATCTCTTTAATTAATTCCCAAATTAATTAATCACACCAAACCCATTAATTAATTCACTAATTAATTAATCAATATCCAAAAATTCAATATCCTATAATTAATTATCTAATTCAATCCCAATATCTCATAATTAATTCAATAATTAATTATCTCATTCAATAAAACAATATTTTGATAATGGAATCAATAATTAATTATCCCAAAGTCCAAAATCTCAATTAACTCATAATCAATTTGAAAATTAATTATTCATGATCTAAAATCCCAATATCCCAATTTCACATTTCCCTTAATTAATTAATTAAAAAAATAAATTAATTTAATCAATAACACAATTTATAAACATCTAATAGAAATTTTAAAATTACATAAACATAATTTCAATTAATACTTTGGGATTTTAATTATAGACCACCTACCTTAAGTTTGACGAAGAACGCTCATCAATGGAAATCCCCAAAATTTCAGTGGAGTTACAACATAGAACGAGATCTGAATATATAATCCTAAAACAAGATTAAAAAAATCAAGATCTCTTATATGTAGATATATATCCACAATTCTAGATATAGATTCATAAAAACTAGATCTAAAACTAGAAAAATAGAGGACAACATCCCACCAAAATAATGGGAGAAGAATGAGAATCAAAGAGAATAGGATTGACTTATTGGGAGGGGAAAATCCTCAATCCGAGCTTCGAATCGTGAAGAAAGGAGGTGAGGAAGGCTTGTAATTCCTCTTGAGATCCCTAAAATTGTGAAAGATGACCTAGAGTCAAATGAGGGTCGATTTGGGACTAATTAGGGTGGTTTGAGAATTTTAAAAACTAATTTTTAAGATACTTTAATTCCCACACATGATTTTCTAGGTAGGGGTACATGATTTTCCCTAACCATGCACCTTAACTATGTGCCTATTTTATAGGGGTGCATAGTTACTCCTAAGAGGGAACATGATTTGGTAAGCCATGAACCAACCGTACAGTTCACCTCAGTCTTGGGTTGAATGGTTAGCTGGGCTGGGGCGCACAGATTGGGAAAATCGCGCGCCAACTGTGTATAACCCTATTTGTTCCATTTTTCTCAAATTTCCACCCAAACATAGCCCAAGTTAAAACCTAAATAAAAAGTACCCAACAATAAACAAAAGAGTACCTATAAACGATCTCGATAGAACTCCAGAAATGGTTAGGATCATACAATAACCCACTTTTTTCCTATTAGGGAGACCTTTACTATTGATGATATGGGTAGTCTCTACGTGCGTAAGATAGTATGACTACCAAGTGTCCCAAAGAATGTCATTTTTGATAGTGATCCTCATTTGACATATAGGTTCTAGAAGGGTCTTCAAAAGTCTCTATGATTACAGGTTCTTCTAAGTAAAACTTATCATCCACAGACTAATGACCAATCTAAATAGACTATTCAGATTCTAAAGGATATGTTATGAGCCTATTTTTTGGATTTCAGCGGTTTATGGGGGTATTATTTAACACTCATGGTGTTATCTTATAATAACAGATTTTAGGTATCGATCTAAATGGAACCTTTTAAGGATCTTTATGTAAGGCTATCTTATTTTCCTCTTTGTTGGTTGGAGGCAGGTGGGTCAGTGATTATTAGAATTAGTCTTGTGTAAGGGGCATCTGAGTAGGTTCAGTTGATCAGGAGGTGGTTGGTGACCATGCATAGTAGGAATAAATCTTGCACTGATCAGCGGAGATGACCTCTATAGTTTGAGGTGGGTCATCATGTTTTCCTTGGGGTATCGCCCCGGTTGGGGAAATACCATATTAGGAAATAGGGAAAGATAACACCTAGGTTTTTAGGCCATTCAAGATAGTGGAAAGGTTTGGTCCAGTGGTATAGCTATTTTCCCTTCCACAATGCTATATTTCTATGCATGATGTGTTTCATGTGTCACAGCTTCATAGATTTCATCTAGACCCTTCTCACATGATACAATTTGATGAATTTGATCCTGGTGTAGATGTTTCCTTTTATAATCATCAAATATAGTTTTTTAACTGTAGTGATAAGTATCTCTGGGGAAAGAGCATACATCTAGTTCAAGTGTAGTGGTAACGTGGGAATGTTCAAGATGAAACCTGGGAGAGGGAATTTGACATATAAACCTAGTGTCCATATTTGTTCCTTGATACCCCATAGGAATACTTAGAGTATCTTGGGGATGAGATATTATATGGTGGGGAGGTTTTAATATCTCTTCTTTTCCCAGGTACGCCCCTATTTGAGTTTTAGCTGAACCTCTTTCAGTTAGGTTTTCCTTCTTCTTTAAACCTTGGTGATTGAGTACCTTTTTGGGTATGGATATAATTTTATAGTGAAACTTACCTAAAGTTTGGGGCTGTATTTTTTTGAATTAATGGAGTCAAGGGATTATAAGGGTTTTCCATGGGTTGGAAGGATTTAGAGCTGGTTCAAGCTTTTCCTTTAGAAGCTGGGTTGACTGCTGCCTGTTAGACACTTTCATATTGTGAATAGTTTACACAACGTGAATCTGTTGTAGAGCACAAGTCTTGAACTGGTTTAGATCATGAAGCATTCATATTCCCTGAAACTAGTTCACTTTGTGAAATGGTTGATTAGAGTTATTTTAACCCGAGGCGATGGGTTTTTTGGTGTATCAGATAAATCAATAAATTCACGTCATGAATGTCTCAAGACTAGTGATTTTAAACCATGCTGTATGTATGATTTTATTTCATCCACCGTGCATCCTCCTCTCTTTAACCCTAGTGCGACTCCAATAAATTTTAGAGCGATACCTTCCCTTATGGACATCTTGGTATAGTGGTTGATCTTCGATGAGTCCTTTTTTATTGTTTTTCCCCTCTCTTCTTCTTGCTCTCTGTTATCGTGGTGTGATCTCTTAAATGCTGTTGAATCGGGTGTAGATCTTGATGTTTTCATGATTTAGGTTTTTGTTGTGATCACCATTTCCTTTGGTCTTTTTTGTTGTTACCCGTTTAAATCATTGATTTGATCACCAAATAAAGGTAGGTGGTCTAGAACAAAACCCTTTTGTTTTTTCTAATTGTTTAAGTATGTAAAACATCTTATGAATGCACCAATTCAACATGTGAAATAACTAATAGAATGATGGGTGGTGATAATCATATGTTTGGACTATTACTTGGATCCCTTTGGATCCAATAGTTTTGAGACCTAGTTTGTGGATACCCTTATGGTGATCCTATCCTCAATCAATAAATAACTAGATAATGGTTTAAAATATGTTTTAGCATGACATGATACCTAAAGTGATTTCTTATGATAGATTCATCTTGTAAAACACCTCACTTGATTGTTAAAATGACTGGTGATAATTGGTTTGAATTGGGTGTGTACACTGGCCTCATAACAGATTAATATATAACTTGATTAATTAATGGACAATCAAAAGAAAATTGATAATTGGCTAAATTGAACGTTTTGGATTATGATATTATGTTGTGTTATTCTTTTCATTATGAATTGTGTTATGATTCATGTTGAAATGATTATATAGAGGGATTGTACCAGGTATACTAAAATTATTATATAATTGTATTAGCTCAGTTATTCTAAAATGGTTATATAAAGGGCTTGGTCCAGTTATATTAAAATGATTATATAAAAATCTTGGCCCGGTTATACTAAAATGATTATATAGAAGACTTGATTCAGTTATGATAAAATTATTATATAGAGTACCTGGTCTGGTTATGCTGAAATGCTTATACATAGGGTTTTTTCTCGGTTATGTGATTATTCCATGGACTTGTGGTTATGGTTGGCATGGTTGTGCTACATGATCAGAGATATTTCAATATGGAATTGAAGAAAGTTGATTGTTGTATCGTATTAATTTATTAATTAATACTCATGATTATCACTTTATTGAATGCTCTTATTATCATACTGGTTTTGTTTATACATAGTGGTTTCAACCTACTAAGTTTTACTCACACCCTATTTGGGACACCGTTTGGTACCCGAGATGATTACATAGATTCAGGTTTGGAAATAGGAAAAAGGACCTTGTTGTTTATTATTGATTGTTAGCTGAGTTGGGGCTTGAAGATAGGACCGACCAGGGATTTGGGACTGGGGTCTTTAGAGTTTATTTATGTCTAATCATTATTTGATATGTAAGACTTCCTACAATTCTTTTAGTTACATTTAATCCTAACATTACATGGTTCATTATTATTTGGTTTACTTGGGTCATACTTTATCTTATAGTTGTATGATGTACTATTTTCACTATTTCCATTACTATGATGATTATTTAATTACACTGTATTGAAACTCTATACCAGAGGGTAAAGTATCCCCACTATTTTTCTATACCCCATTACTAGTTGGTAGACTCTAACATATTGGGAGGTGTACTTGAGGTTTAGTAATCAACTTGATTTGGCCATGTGAGAGAGTACCAGATCAAAGGATGTAATAAAGTGGTATCAGTGGGGTCATGTTTCTTTTCTATTGCTTTATTATTTGAGAAAGGTATAAAGGATACTAGGATGTGTTAGGACTTAGTAATGATATTGTGCATCGAGTAGCTAATCCATGTGTAGGGGAAAATATGAGTGACCAGGGATATGATTTTTGTTCATGATGTTTTCTTGTTATGATTGATATTATTTCACCTTGGGTGATTCAAATGCTGCATAATGATATTGTTTCTTGAGATTTATAATCATTTACTGGTATGGTGTGAGATTAGTACACATGAATCATGATAGGAACGTAGGGATATATCTTGAAATGCATTTTTCATGATAGGTACATTTTTATTTCATGTGATATATTTTCCTATATGAACTATGAAATGATATACTTGTTATGTAATGACCAAAACTATTATAAATAAAATTCCCCTAGTTTTTTATTAAATGTATTATTATATAATATGGTTATAGAAAACACATACACTTATTTTGTCTTATTATGACCATTGGATTTAAAATACCATTATGTATTATAACCATTGATAATATATCTATTGAATAGTGATCATATTATTTGTATAAATATATGGTTTTAACAAATCAAATTGTCACAGACAAAGGAAGTGATAGACTCAACTAGTAGGATCATACCCTATGAATCCCATTTATCTGATATTATTATGTGATTTTCCCTTGACCAAGACCAAGATTAAATCCAACAACTTAAACATGAGAAAAACTGTTTATAGGAGAAGTTCAAGCTCACCGAGATCACAACCCAAACCATTATCATCAAACTACCCCATGAAAGTCCCACCATCACACACCTTACCCTTAAAGATTTTTTTGGTGTGTTAAAGGGATATGTAATAATACCCTAGCAATATGATTATGTACATTATTTGGTATATAATAATGAAGATATTTTCTTCCTATTATTATTACTTTGTAAATGTTTTTTTGGTATAATAATGCAAAAAATGTATTTTTTGTTAATATTAAAATTTGATTAATGAATTTATGAATTAATGGATTTTTGAAATGAATAATATTTTAATAAAATATTATTATTTTTTTTATCAAATATAAATGATCATATTGTTTTTTTATGAAGTTAAATTTACTTTTTATAAGGGTTCAAAAAATGTTATTTAAAAAAAACCATAATTTACAATAAATGTAGGTTTTTATTTTAAAAGTGTAAATTAACATATTTAAAAAATTACTTAGATAAAATGAATATTATTTTTGGAATCAGGATGTTGAAATTATCCAATGGTGAATTGTTCATAATTTTTTGAGATAGTCAAATTTTCGGGTAAAAATTAAATACCATATAAATATACTTTGTATTTTATGACATAAAAATGACCCAAAAGTGATGTAATGAGTAATATAAATGGGATAAACGACAAAATATATGTATTAAATTTAAAATAATGTTTATTTTAAGCTTATTTTATTTATTTTTTAAAGCTATTATGAGTCCTCCGAGACTTATAATATATTTTAAGATTTTAAAATCATTTGTTTAAGAGTGTGACTTACCTTCACATCACCAATGGTAATATTTTAATAATTTATAACCTTGGAAATATAAAATAATAAAAACCACTCCCCTTTGGAAGATATCATGGGCAAAAACCATGGTATGATTTGTAGTTTTGGATATTTTATTATGTAGAGTTCAAAACCTAAATAATAAAGAAATCCCCCTATTTTCCTATACAAACCCACCCAATATCCCATTTATCTTCACTAAAAATACTTGGATCATGTACATACCATTACCTAAACTCTCCATTTTCCTCCCAATGTGCCCCCAAACTCTCAAAAATCCCCTCCAAATCTTTTGTAGTCACACACTCAACTATGGGATCCTCACCTTCCTCTCCTCATTTAAATTAAAGAGCCTTCTTGGAATTAACCTTTTTAATTTCAATTAGTTATATTTTCATTGATTTATAAAATTAAATTATTGTAAAATTTATTTTATTTTAATTAGATACCTTTTATCCTCTCTCATTTTGACCCTTACCTAAGCCGTTACTATGCTAGAATTTTAGTAAGAGATCTTCCACTCTCCTGTTTTATCAAGAACTCCTTTAATATTATGTCTTTTACTTTTCATTTTCTTATGACGGGATATGATATTATATATTCCAATTAATTTAAATTTGATTTATAAATTATGAGATATTCCTTTGACTCTCATTAAGACTCCCATGATCCTTTATGTACACCCGTTACCATGATGAAATTTCATATGGATTATTTTCTCTATTCAAGTTTCTTCATTACCCTATGACTTATATTTAAAAATTTATAATGTTGGGATATAATTTTCCATGTCCCTATTACTTTAAAATTTAATTTTATGTCATGATATACCCCCTTATCTCTTATCAATCCATTTTACGAATCTTTAAGTGATGTCGTTATGCTGCCAAAATTTCATCATAATTTTCCATGCCAAAAAAATTATGTAATGAATACCACTTTATCAAGGGTATTAACCTTTATTCATATATACATATTTATTTGGGACTTAAATGTATTAAATACACATTCCTTAATCATGAAATAAAATATTATGATGAATGAATCCATGTCGTATGATATATGTGGCACACTTAAGCATGAGAATGAAATGATTATGATGGGTGCACCCAAATAGTGATCCAATGCATTGGGTAATATTTAGTATCATGATAATTCATGTTTGGATAGGGTTGTACCTAATTTATTTATTGTAATTTTCCCACCATGATGTCTTGGTGGTTTATCCTTGACCTATTTTCAGGATTCAGTGTTTTAAGTTGTTTCCACATTTCCTATGTTTTGATTATAATGTTGCATCATACCTTGTTATTAATGTTCCTTTTATTCCTCATTTATATTCCTATTGTCTAACATGTATCACTTATTCCATGTTTATTACCTTACTAGGCTTTATATCTCACACATTTATTATGTATGTCCCTTGGTTATCCCATGCAATTTTATGTTTTAAGGAGTATTTTGAGAATGTTAAAGAAGTTTTCAATGAAGCATGTTAAGGAAGTTTTTAATAATATTTTTGTATCCCATGTTCAAGATGTTATTTTATGTACATAATTCCAAAATACACTATAATTATTGATCTTTTGGGTTTTATTAAGTGCAATTTTATGTTATAAATCATGTATTAATGTGTAATAAAGAGCAGGGATGTTATATTTGGTATTAGAGGAAAATTTTAGTAATTTTTGGGATTAGGATTAGAGAAATATAGAAAAATACTTACGTATAAGACTAAATATAAAAAAATTTACGTAAATTTTGGTAAGTATAGAGTAAGTGGTTTATCCAGAAAACATATCCCTGTCTGGATACTAAAAGTGGATGTGGTTATGAAACAAATATACCTAGAAGTAACAACTCCGATAAGGTGTTTTAGGTTTGATTTAGGGTAGCCTAGAACATGAAAATAGGCCTCACTACACACTTGGTTTGACACTCCCAGGGGATATGATTTGGTAAATTCATAATCTCATTACGAACCATTATTAATAGAACAAAATAAATTCCCATAATAATATATGTTAGGAAATAGATCTTTGATTACATAGACTGAAGCCTAAAAACTCATAAGTTAAGAATATAAATGTAATTTATAAATTATCCCTTTAATATAATTGGATTCACCTTTATGTATTTTAATTTTTAAAATAATCTTCCCTAATTTTCCTTTTATTCTATATAGTGGCTGGAAATAGGAGAAATCAATTAAATAATCAATAAGAAGAGTAATGTGATGACTTCCCTAATGAGATACCCAATATAATGGGATCTGGAATCAAAAACTTTGTCATGATACTCTATCAGTTGACTCAGGTTCTAAATATAAACCCGGATTAGTAGGAGAACCCAAACCTCCCTAAGAGAGAACAAGATGCAATCAAGAGCTTCATGTGACAAATTCCTCTTACTTTTAATGGAGCATCTGATCCCTTAATCAAAAAATAATATATCTACTCCATCAAGAAGATATTCTCCATCCTTAAAGTCTATAATAAAGAGAAGGTTATACTAGTTGTTTATAATATGGGGGGAGAAGGTAATCAGTGGTGGACATTGATCAAGAATATAAAGCCTGAGGAGGAGATCAAATTAATGGATTCGAAGGAATTTTGGAAAATGTTTTTCGATAAATATTTTCCTTGAACTCTCTAAATTAAAATGAAAAGACATTTCCTCAACCTCATGCAAAAAGATGATTAATCTATTAGGGATTATAATAAAAAATTCACAAGACTTGCATGATATTCCTCCAAGTCTTTCATTACCCCTGAATGCAAGGTTGACTGCTTCTTTGGTGGGCTAAAACCAAGTCTAGGAAAATCACTTACGATCCGTGACTTTGATAGCTATGAGGAAATTGTCTGATGTGACCTCAAAGTCGAAATGGATATTGGAGAATCCCAAGGGAATTATGGGGATAAGAAACAAAAAGTGGAGTTTAATTTTTGTGGTCTAATGGAGAAATTTAATAGTGCTAAGAAATTTCAGCATCCCACTTAGAAAGGTTTGGAAAGAAGTATCCTAGAAATTTCCTAAGGGGGATAAAGAAATATTGTAAGTGTAGAAAGGAAAGACACCTATCTAATAATTTCCAATAGAAGAAAACTGCTAATTGGATAGAATAAATAAATTCTCTAGTCAACCCTTAGTGCATTGTTCATTTCTACAACTTCAAGTAACCAAAGCACTTTACAAACCAATTCCCTAATCTAAGGGTTTTTGGAGGCAACCAACAACCTCCAAGATAGAAAGGGAGAGATTTTTCCAGCACTACCACTAAACTAAATCCCAACAATGACGTGGTGACAGGTATACTAGTTATTCATTAAATAATAGCAAACATACCTTTTTATTCTAGTTCTATCCATTCCTTCATATCACAAAAGTTTAGTATAATTATTCAAACACCACAAAAAATCATGGCAGGAGAGATGTCAGTGAAAATAGAAAATAGGGCAATTATTGATTCCCATGTATATAAATCCTCCCCTATCATAATTTTTGGGATTAAAATCCCATAAAACCTTGTTATACTTCCTTTGGTGGAATTTGATGAAATTATAAACATGTATTTACTTCCCCTATATAGAGCCAAAATAAATTACCATGAGATGGAAATCACTCTCCATATAGAGAATCAACCCTAGATTCTGTACAAGTGTAAGGAGGAGGATGAATATTCTTTAACACCATCATCTCAAACATGGATATTATTTCCCTATAAGTTAGTTTATCTAGATCAAATGATTGAGTTTAAGTAAATGATAATACTCTAAGACATGACTATTGTGAGTGAATACACTGATGTGTTTACCAAGGAATTGCCTGGTCTTCCTCCTAGTAGAGATGTTGAATTTTCAATGGAGATTATACCTGGGTTGTTTCCAATCTCCAAGAATCTATATAGAATGGATATTTTGTAACTTGAGTAGCTAAAGAAACAACTACAAGAGAATTTGGATAAAGGGTTTATACACCCAAGTGCTTCACCATGGGGTGCACCAGTCCTCTTCATCAAGAAGAAGGATGGGTCAATGCACCTTTACATTAATTATTATGAGATCAACAAGATAATGATAATGAAAAATTATCCTATTTCAAAGATTGATGACTTGTTCGATCAGATGTATGGATCACAATACATCTCCAAGGTGGATCTTTGGTCGGGATATTATTAGGTATGGGTGAAGAAGGAAGATATCCCCAAGATTGTTTTTGAAACAAGATAAAGGCACTATGAGTTCATAGTGATTCCATTTAGACACACTAATGCTCTAAAAATATTCATGGATTTGATGAATAAATTCTTTAGTGACTACCCTGATAAATTTTTGGTAGTCTTTATAGATTATATCCTAATATACTCCAAAAGCAGGTAGGAGCATGAGGAGTATTTGAACATTATGATAAAGACCTTACAAAAGGAGAAGATTTATTCCAAGTACAAAAAGTAAGATTTCTAGTTGAAGGAAGTCTCATTCCTGGGGAATATCATCACAAGAAATGGGATATCCATGGACCCTTCAAAGACAAAAGAAATTGAAGGATGGATGAGGACAACATCTGTGAAAAATATCCATAGTTTCCTTGGGTTAACAAGGTATTATCTCGGATATGTGAGAAATTTATCATGATTATTGAACCCTATTACCAAGATAATTCTTAAGGGAGTCAAGTTTTCATGGAACGATGAATGTGAATAAAGCTTCAAGGAGTTAAAAAGGAGGCTTATTACTACCTCTATGCTCACAATTCCTAGAAGTGGAGAAATTTTCCTAGTATTTAGTGATACTTTGAAGAAGTTATTGGTCTTTATGTTAATGAATAATGAAAAATTCATTGCCCAAATCTCAAGGAAGATGAAATTTCATGAGAAAAACTATCCCACACATGATCTGGAGTTGGAATCTATGATCTTTACACTGAAAATATGGCAACATTATCTCTATGGGGAGAAGTGTGAGATATATACTGATCATAAGAGCCTCAAATATATATTCACATAGAAAGATATTAATATGTTCCAATGAATATAGTCAGAGATGATCGAGGACTATGACTTCTCAATTCACTACCATTCTAGTAAATCAAATAAAGTGGTGAATTTTCTAAGTAAAAAGGATCCAACAATTTTATCATTAATGATAATTTAAAAGGATACAATATTCTTAGAATTGAAGAGGATGGACATGTGGATCATAATGGAAGGAACATCATCAATCCTGTCACAAATTATTTCTCAATAGTCTCTTCTTAAAAGGCTAAAGGATGCTCAAAAAGATGATGTGGGAATTCAAAAGAAAGTGGAAACTATAAGAAAGGGTAAATCCTCAGAGTTAAATATTAATTAATAAGGAATTTTGATATTTGGTTCAATACCATGTGTTCCATCAAATCCTAAGTTAAATAATGAACTATTTGATGATGTACATAGTTCTACTTTCTCCATTAACCTAGGAAACAAAAAGATGTATCAAGATCTTAGAGAGAACTATTGGTGGGACAACATGAAGAAGGATATCTCTAAATATACATCAAAGTGCCTGATATGTCAATAAGTGAAGTATGAAATGAAAAATTCTAAAGGGATGATGTAGACATTGCCCATACCAATATGGAAATTGGAAAACATCACCATGGACTTTGTCATAGGACTTTTGAAGACATATAAAGGAAAAACTTCTATCTGGGTTGTTATGGATCATCTTATAAAGTCTACAAACTTCATTTAAATCAGAGAGGATTTATCACTGGACCAACTTACATGGATATACATCAGAAAATTGGTGAGGCTAAATGGACCACCACTACCAATTGCGTCCAATAGATATCCAAGATTTACCTCTAAGTTTTGGAAAAGTCTCCAGTATGCTCTAAACATTGAGCTGAACTTTAATTTGGATTATCACCCTCAAACTAATGGGAAATCTAAGTAGACTATCTAAAAACTTGAGGAAATGTTGAGAGCATGCTCAATCGACTTCAAAGGAGGATGGGACCAACATATTCCTTTGGTCGTGTTCTCTTACAACAATAGTTTCCACTCGAGCATCCAAATGGCTCCCTATAAATCCATTTATGGGAAGAAGTGTAGAAAACCTGAATGTTGGTAGGAAGTTTAGAAAAAAAACTTCTAGTTCTTGAAATGGTTGAGGAAATGGTGTAGAAGGTTAAGACCATTCAGTAGCACATCAAGGCTACTCAAAGTTAATAGAAGAGCTATGCTGAGAGTATTCAACGTAACCTAGAGTTTGATGTTGGAGACATGGAATTCATCCAAACATCTCCATAGAAGAAATTGATGAGATTTGGGAAGAAGAGAAATATTAGTCCAAGGTACATCAATCCCTTTGAGATCCTTGATCACATCAAAGCAGTGACCTATTGACTAGAACTCGCACCGAACCTATCTCAAGTACATGATGTGTTCCATGTATCCCTATTGAGAAAGTACATACCATACCCCTCACATGTACTCAATCTAGAGGTGGTACCATTGCAGAATGAACTTTCCTATGAGGAGCAGTTGGTGAAGATCTTAGATCATAGAGAAATATTTCTACAAAATAAGACAACGCCCCTAGTCAAAGTGTTCTAGAGAAACCAAAAGTTTGAAGAAGAAATGTAGGAACTAGAGGAAGTGATGAAGTAGAGTCACCCTAATATTTTTAGTGAGAGAAAAGAAAATTTTGAGGGTGAATTTTTTAAGGGGGTAATATTGTAACAACATGAACTATTATAAATAAAATTCCCCTTGCTTTTTTATTAAATACCTTATAATATAATATGGTTATAGGAAACACATGCACTTATTTTTTCTTATTATTCAATTTGGATTTAAAATAAAATTATGTATCATTACCATTGGTAATATATCTTTTGATCAGTGATCATAATATTATCATAAATATAGGGTATTAAAAAGTCCAATTGTCACAGACAAAGGAAGTGATGACCTCAACTAGTAGGATCGTACCCTATGAATCCCTTTTATTGGAGCTTATGAGGGAGATATAATTTATAGGATTTCCATTGACCAATCCTAAGATGATATCTAATAACTCAAGCATGAAAAAAAACTTTTACGAAATAATTTCAAGCTCATTGAGATCACGACCCAAACCATGTTTGTTAAATTGCCCCATGAAAGTCCCACCATTGTGCACCTTACCCTTAGGGCGTTTTCTGGTGTATTAAAGGGATATGTAACAAGAACCTATCAATATGAGTATGTAATTTATTTTTTATAGAATAATGAATATATTTTTATCCTATTATTGTTACTTTGTAAATGATTTTTATTTTGATACAATAATGCAAAACTTGTATTTTTTTGTTAATATTCACATTCTATTAATGAATTAATGAATTAATTGATTTTTTAAATAAATAATATTTTAATAAAATATTGTCAATAAATAATGTTTATCAAATATAAATGATCATATAATTTTTTTTCTAAAGCCAAATATAATTTTTATAAGGGTTCAAAAAATATTATTTTTAAAAAACCCATCATTTTCAATAAATTTTGTTTTTTATTTTAAAAATAAAAATTAAAATGTTTAAAAATTATTTATATAAAATCAATATTATTTTTATAATCATGACATAAAAATTATCCAATGGTTAATTTTTCATAATTTTCTGAGGCAATTGAATTTTTGGATAAATATTAAAAACCGTATAAATATAATTTGTGTTTTATGACATAAAAATGACCCAAATGTGATTTAATAAGTAATATAAATGGGATCTACAACCAAATATATGATTTAAATTTAAAATAATGTGATTAAATTTTTTGTTATTTATTTTTTAAAGCCATTATGAATCCTTCAAGATTTATATTATATTTTAAGATTTTAAAATTATTTCTTTAAGAATGTGAGTCACCTTCACATCACCAAGGGTAATATTTTAATAAGTTATGCCCTTGAAACTATAAAATAATAAAAAAATCTCATTTGGTAGAAATGATGGTAAAAAACCATGATATGGGTTGTGGGATTTGATATTTTATTATATAGAGTCCAAAATCTAAATAATAAAGAAATCCCCCTCTTTTCCTATATAAACCCACCGAATATCCCATTTATCATCACTCAAAATCCTTGGAGCAGTCCATACTTTTTCATACACTCTATATAGTCCTCACAAGTCACCCCCAAACTCTCAAGAATAACCTACCAAGCTTTTGGAGTCACACACTCAAGTAAGAGATCCTCATCTTCCTCTCCTCCTTTTAATTCAAGAGTCTTATTTGAAATTAGTATTTTTAATTTCAATTGGTTATATTTTAATTGATTTATAAACATTAAATTACTATAAAATTTATGTTATTTGAATGATACATCATTTATCCTCTCTCATTTTGACCCTTACCTAAGCTGTTACTATGCTGAAATTTTAGTACGGGATCTTCCACTCTCCTATTTTATTAAGCACTCCTTTAATGTTATGTCTTTTAATTTTAATTTTATTATGATGGTATATGATATTACATATTCCACTTAATTTACATTTTATGTGTAAATTATTACATATTCCTATCACTCTCATTAATCCTCCCATGATCCTTTATGTACACCCGTTACCATGTTGAAATTTCGTAAGGATTCTTTTATCTATTCATGTTTCTTCATTCCTTATGCATTCTATTTATAAATTTATAATGTTGGGATATGATTTTACATTTACCTATTACTACCCAATTTATGTCTATGTGATTATAAACCCATTTCTCTCTCATCAATCCATTTTATAATTATTTAAGTGATACCGTTATGATTTTGAAATTTCACCATGATTTTCCATGCCAAAACAATTGTGTAGTAAATACCATACCCATTATTCTATCAATGGTATTCACCATTATGAACATATACATATTTATTAGGTACTTACATGTATGAAATCCACATTACTTTATCATGTAATAAAAGACGACGATGAATGAATCCATGTCTTATTATCTATGTAGTACACTTAAGCATGAGAATGAAATGATTATAATGGATGAACCCAGATAGCACTCCAATGCATTGGGTAATATTTAGTACCATGATACGTCATGTTGGGATAGGGTTTTACCTGATTCCTTTATGTTAATTTTTCCACTATGAAGTCTTGGTGGTTTATCCTTGACCTATGTTCATGATTCAATGTTTTAGGTTGTTTCCACATTTCCCATGTTATGATTATCATGCTATATCATGACTTGTTATTCATGTTCCTTTTATTCCTCATTGATATTCCTATTTTATAGCATGTATCACTTATTCAATGTTTATTCAATTACTATGCTTTATAGCTCACCACTTTTTTATGTATTTCCCAGGTTATACTATGAAATTTTAAGTTTGAAGGAGTATTTTGAGCATGTTAATGAAGTTTTCAATAAAGCATGTTAAGGAAGTTTTTAATAATGTTGTTGTATCCCATGTTCAAGATGTTATGTTATATACCTAATTCCCAAATACACTAGACTTTTCAATCTTTTGGGTTGTATTAAGTGTAATTTTATGTAATAAATAAATTATTAATTTGTAATAAAGAGAAGAGTTTTTATATGTTATATTCAATAGATAAAAATGAAAGAAATGTCATGTCATGATAATTCAATTGTTAATCCATGTTAAGAGAGACCATGATCCAATGGTTCTATATTGTTGTCACCTATTGAGGTTAAGCTTAATGTTATTTAGTAATCTAAGGAGTTCATTTGTCTTTTAGTAAAAATACCTCCTCTTTGCATTTGAATTGAGAATTAAGAGAGCCAAAATCAACATGATCCTAACACAGCTGAGCTAGAGATTCCTATATCTTATGAAGATCAAATGGATGTTTGGCTTCACAAAATATTCCTGAGGATCATGAAATCCATATATAGAGAGATATAGATAGAGTTTCAACCACAAAATCTACCTATGTTCACTGGGGAGTGAGGCCCTTAGGCAACCGAGTTCTAGATCGAGTCAGTCCAGATGATCTACAATCACATTGAGACTCCCACAGATAGGAGGGTGAATCTTACTACATATATGCTTCATGGACCTACCAAGTGTTAGTGAGAAATTATATATCAAGGTAGGTAGTAAGAGGAGTTTTCTTAGAAGGACTTCGAGGTAAAGTTTATGAGCCACTTCTATCTTGAAACATTGAGGGATGAGAAGGCTCATGAGTTCATGCACCTGATGTAGGAGGGCTTGTCAGTGATGGAATATTCTAGATGTTTCATCAACTTACAATACTTTTTTTACATCTTTAGTAGCTGATGAGATAACTAGAGTGAGGAATTTCTAGGATGAGATTTTCTATGATATCAGATCACAGGTGAATATTTTTCACTTGAGTAGCTTTTCATATGTGATGAACCAGACCCATATCATATAAATGAATCTAATAGATGCACCAAGAAGAAGCCATGCCATTTTAATAATGAAAATTGGGATCTCTTATCTGGGTATAAAGAAGCACCGCTATTATAGTTATCACCAACGAAACAGTGGGAAGAATAGCTAGGGTAGTAGGTAGCCATCTCAAGACTGTGTTTTGTTATAATGCTATCAGTGTGGAAAAATTTGGTCACAAGCATCCTCAGTGTTCATATCTTGATTTGGAGTGTCATGATTGTGGTAGGATGGTCCACCTGTATAGGTTTTTTAGGGGCATGCAATAATAGAGCAGTGGAAGGGGATCGGGATAGGTACCATAGTATGGGAAGGACTCAACTACCCCTCAACAAGCTAGTAGATAGGGTTCCACTGGATGTTTAGGATGAGGTATGGGATGAGGTACTCCAGTGTAGGAGTGATAGTACCATATAGAGGGAGTATCCTAGGGGAGTTAGATTGGATCCTAGGGTAGAGGGGAAAGTTAGTTGCATGCTATGTAGTATACTTTGACTAGTTTGTATACAATACCTTCTACCATCAGAGGTATGATTATTGTATCATCTACCATTTCCTATGTTTTTTTGATATAGAAACATAAAATTAATTTATATTTTCTATTTTTAAATATAGTTTTGGATTAGTTTTTGAAATCTTGGATGGTGTATTGACACGACTACAAAATCAGGCTATAGCCATGGTTTTAAACCGTGGCTATAGGCCCAAAAACCGTGGCTATAGGTTATAGACACGGTTCCCACAACCGTGGTTAGTATTGGCGTGGCTATAGGGTAAAACCTATAGCCACGGTTCCCAACTGTGTCTATAGCCATTTATCCACTATAGCCACGGTTCAAACCATGGCAACAACCATAAAGCCACATTTTTTAACCAGTGGAATAGGCTAAAATCACTCATCTCCTATAGAAATGGTTGGAACCTTGGATATAGACATAGATCCAAGGTTAGGAACCGTGGCTGTAGACCTATAGCTACGATTTAAAACCGTGACAATAAGCCTACACATTTCGTAAAAAAAAACCAACACCGTTCAGATGGTGCTGGCCCCTTGAATCCTCCCCACCGCCCCCTGCAAATCCCCCCCCCACTCTCCCCCTTTCACACCACCTACAAATTAAATCCCCCCATTCACCCCTCCCCCTACAGCCCCCCTTCCCACCCTGGACATACCCCACACACCCCCTGGATAGACCCCCCCGGACAGCCCCACCCTCCTGGACCCCCCCCAGGACAACCCCACCTGGACAGCCCCCCCTATTGGACACCCCTTGCACCCCCTGCTAGACACCCCCAAGACATACCCCCCTACAGACACCTCCCTCCTAGACACTAGACACCCCCACCCTACATAAACCCCCCTCCCCTGGACAGCCCCCCCCAGAAATTCGCCCTGCAAATCCCCCCTCCAGGAAAGACCTTGAACACCCCCCAGACAGACCCTAGACACCCCCCAAACAGACCTTGAACACCCCCCCCGGACAGACCCTGGACACCCCCCGAATAGACCCTGGACACCCCCTAGACCCTGGACACCCCCCCAGACCCTGGACAGATCCCCCTGGACAACCCAAACCTCCCCTCCCCTGGACAACCACCCCACCCTCCTGGACAGACCCTGGACCCCCCCAGAACCTGGAAACCCCCATTCCCCCAGACCCTAGAAACCCCCCAGACCCTGGAAAGATCCCCCTAGACAGCCCAGACCTCCACTCCCCTGGACAGCCACCCCCACCCTCCTGGACAGACCCTGGACCCCCCCCCCAGAACCTGGACACCCCCAGACCCCCAAGTCCTTCCCCCCCACCCCACCCATTTCCCCTCCCCCCTGCCCCTGCCAGCCCCCACTTGCACCCCCCTACCAGCCCCCCCTTGCACCCTCTTCCAGTCCCCTCCACCTGCCAGTTTCCCCCCTTCCCCTGCCAGTCCCCTCAAAATTAAATTATAAATGAAAGCTACTTATATAATAATAATTAAACAAATCAAAATATAAAAAAACACATAACTTCACTTACATGAGTCTCCCTATAAAACAAGCTATGAAAGAAGTCTAGAACCATCTCAAAAGTACCTATAATACAAGGTAGAACATATTAGTGCCCATCCCCTAAAATTATGGTAAAACAAAACATCTTAGAATATTCACAAAGAATATAACTCAATAAACAAGAATAGGGAAGCCCCCCTGCTGGACCACCCTGGACAGAAGCCCTCCCCACTACTGGACCCCCCAGACAGCAGCCCCCCCAGACAGAAACCCCCCCTGCTGGACCCCCCTAGATAGCATCCCCCCTGCTGGACCCCCCTGGACAGCAGCCCCCCCAGACCCCCGGGACAGCAGCCCCCCTGGATAGAACCCCCCCTGCTGAACCCCCTTAACAGCTGCCCCCCTGAACAACCGCCCCCTGAACAGCTTCCCCCATACTTTGGATGCTTCTTAAGGTTGAGGCTGGGAGATGCGGGGTTTATCCAATAGAGACTTACAGAGATTCTCATAGTGGGGTTATAGGTTTCTTGTGGAGGATTTAGGAGGTGAGGTTGTGGGTTTCGTGTTGCTGTTTGGAATTATAGGACCTCTGAAGATGGGTTTCAGCTGGGGGTGTTGTTGTTTGAATTTTTCTACATGGTGTAGTACATGATACACTTTCATGGTGCATGGTGCTGGTTGGTTTTTGATTTCTACTATGGTCGGTAACATGTTTTTGGTGCATAGGGGTTGGCTTTCTGGTGTTTCTTCTTTGTTTTGGATTGCTATTGTAGGATTATGGTTCTCTCGATTGTCAAGTGTGGTGGATATAGTTTGGGGTGGGTCTTTAGGTGGTGGTTTGGAGTAATTTTAGTTGTCTTGTGATCGCTTTCCCCATCTTTTGTATTCTGGTTGTTGATGGTGTAGGTATTTCTATGGTGTTCTGGGGATGATTTGGTTTCTAGCTAATATTTTGGGTGTTGTGTCTACTATAGGTGCTTATTGTGGTTGAATATTGTGTGGTTTAGGGTTCTTGTGCAAGTAGGTGTTGGTTTAGTGGCCATTAGTTGGCATGGTTGTCTAGAAGTCTTTCACTCTAGGCTTTTCTTAGATAGGGATGCTGGTCTGGTTGGTTGATGTTAGCTGCGGGGCTGGGGGTTCAGTGGTTCTATTTCTTTGGATAAAGCTTGACTTTTGGATGGGGGATGTATTTTGGAAACTTGTATGTGGGTGTGGGTGTGTGTGTGTGTGTGGGTGGTTGTGAGTGATTTCATGAATGTGTGTGTGTTGTTGGTTTCTATCATTTGTGACTACTTCTTTTTGGGTTTTTATATTTCTCCTTTAGCCACCTTGTTTCCTTGGTTATACTTCCCCTAGGAGTGCTTGTTGGTTTTGTGCTTGGGAGCTTCTGCGATTCCTTCCACTGGTTTGTAAGTGGTTCATATGCTGGGATCTTATTCTATTTTGATAGGTAATTTCAGAATTTAGAAGACAGATACACAAAGATGAATTACCTTTGTTCAGTTCTATAGGAATTTTCAGTTACAACAAATTGGAGCTACATTTTCTCCTCCTAGAAAACTGTATTCAGCCCAGGCCCATGCTATTTCCAGTACTTCTCCCAATGTCCCGATCCCCTTTCCCCAAACCACACACCCTTTATTTATAGCCTGAATAGTAACAAACTAATAGACTGAACAGAACTGAACTGAAAATGACAGACTAACTGACTAATAGAACTAACATGACTATTTACAAAACCGCCCCTTTCCAGTTACTCCCAACCTAACATAAAAATTACCCAGGCTTCTTCCTCCACTGGTATGTGAAATGGATAGGAGGCCTTGCCTGACCTGGACCAACTCCATCCCTAACATTTCATCCTCTTTGAAAATTCACCTTGTCCTCAAGGTGACAATCAGGGAATTGATTACTAAGTATCTTTGCATCCTTCCATGATGCTTATTCTTCCAATCTACCTCGCCACTTAACTAACCAAAATTGGGTAGTTCCTTGTTTTTATTCTTCTAGTATAGCTTCAGGGTATTCTTCCTTTGCTAAAAATTCCTCTAGAAATTCTCTTTCAAAAGAATGTTTCCCCACAACAGCTTTTAGTTGAGATACATGAAAAACTGGGTGTAACTTACTAGTTTTGGGTAAACATATCTGGTAATCTACTATCCCTATTTTTTCAGCAATCGCAAAAGGTCCATAATACCATGCAACCAACTTTCCACAAAACCTAGTGTTCCCCCAGGTAAATTTGGTCTTATATTGACCCAGACAAGGTCTCCAACTTTGAACTTCACTTCCCTTCGGTTTCGGTTAGCATATTTTACCATCAATTGTTGGGCACGCTGGAGATTTATTCGTAGTTGTTTTAATGATTCATCCCTGTCCACCAAAGCATTCGCCACTGTTTCCATAGCTGCTTCCCCTCTTTAATATTGAATAATTTTTTGTGGTTTCCTTCCATAAACTTCTTCATATGGTGTCTGCCCAATCAAAGTATGATATGAAGTATTGAAACTATATTCTGCCCATGACAGCCATCTTACCCATTGTCGCGGCTGGTCCAAAGTAAAACACCTGAGATATTTCTTCAAGCATCTATTTACAACTTCTGTCTGTCCGTCACTTTGAGGATGGTATGATGAAATCATCTTTAGTGAGGTTCCTTGTAATTTGAATAGCTCTTTCCAAAATAAACTTGTGAATAGAGGATCTCGATCACTAACAATTGCATTGGGTATCCCATGTAATTGGACTATCTCTTTCATTAATACTTCAGCCACTGTTTTAGCTGAATATGGGTGCTTCAAAGGAATAAAATACACATATCTACTCAACCTATCGACCACAATAAGCACCACATAATACCCTTGGGACTTTGGAAATCCAGAAACAAAATCCATCGATACTTTCTCCCAGACCAGTGTCAGAATAGGTAAAGGTTAGAGTAAACCGCTCGGACTCAAAGCCTTATATTTACTGTGTTGAAACACTTCACATTCCCAGACATATTTCTCCACTTCACGTGTCATACTAGCCCAAAATACTCCATTAGATTGTCTTTTTTAAATATTTAAATATCCCAAATGTCCCCCAACTGGTGAAGAGTGGAAATGTTGCAATAATTGAGGTATTAAGACAGATCTTCAGAAAAGTACCAGTCTGTTTTTATAATACAGCAGTCCTTCTCAAATAGTATATCCAGATTTCACCATTTCAAACTAGAGTACAGCTCAGACTACACTTTGTAACTCCTCATATTGTAATAATTCTGCTTGTATCACTATTATTTCATCCCAACTCGGTCCAGATACTACCATTTTACACAACTTTCCTTCAGGAACAGATCTGGACAATGCGTCAGCAACATTGTGTACCTTCCCTGGATGATATAAAACCTCAAAATTATATCCCAACAATTTTTCTTGCCAACATTGTTGGTCTGATATCATTACCCACTGGATCAAGATATATTTAAGGCTCCGGTGGTCATTAAACACTTTAAATCGTCTTCACAAAAGATATTGTCTCCAGTGTTGTATAGACAAAACCAATGCCATGAATTCTTTTTCATAAACCGACTTGTCCAGGTTTCTATCTGACAATGCTTTGCTGAAATTTGCTAGAGGTCGACGCTCTTGACCTAAAACTGCACCGATACCCAGCCCGAAAGCATCACATTCTACTGAAAATTCATTAGAAAAATCCGGTTTCCATAAAATGGGTGCAGTGGTCATTATTTTTTTAAGATCCTCAAAAGCCAATTGTGCTTCATCGGTCCACTTAAATTCCACCTTCTTGGTTAATTCCGTCAAGGGTCTTGAAATTTTTCCATAATCTCTAAAAAATTTCCGATAGTAACCGGTAAGTCTGAGGAACCTCTTACTTCTTTAACATTCTTTCGGAACTCGCCATTCTTCCACTGCTCCCAACTTCTTAGGATCTATGGAAACTCCTTAAACAGAAATTATATGTCCTAAGTACTCCACCATCCACCGGCCAAATGAGCCTTTTTTTCTATTGGCTTGCAATGAATTCTTTTCCATCAGCTGTAATAGTTGTTGTAACATAACCAAATGCTCGGACCATCCACTATTGTAGAGAAGAATATCATCAAAAAATACCAAAACTCCCTTTCTTAGAATCGGTCAAAAAATATTGTTCATAGTTTTTTGAAAAGTAGTTAGTGCATTCATCAACCCAAAGGGCATAACTACATATTCATAGTGCCCTTTGTGAGTCATAAATTCTATTTTACCAACATCCCCACTCCTCATCCGTACCTGATGAAATCTTGATTTGGGGTCCAACTTAGTAAAATAAGTTTCTCCATGCAATTCAACCATTAATTCCTCAATCACCGGGATTGGATACCTATCATCCACTGTTATGTTATTTAAATCTCGATAGTCAACACACATTTTCCACCCTCTATCCTTCTTTTTAACCAATATTATTGGACTTGAATAAGGACTCTGGCTATGTCTGATAAATCCTATTTTCAACAGTTTCTGTACCTAAATATCTATCTCATTTTTCATGTGGTAAGAATGCTTGTAAGGCCCGATATTCACAGGCCTATACCCTGCCTTCAATCTAATGGCATGGTCAGTTTCTCTCATCAGGGGTAGTTTGCTAGGTTCTTAAAACACAAAACTAAAACACTCTAGAATCTTCCTCCACTGGTATGTGAAATGGATAGGAGGCCTTGCCCGACCTGGACCAACTCCCTCCCTAACATATTTGGTGGGTTTCTAGTGTTCTATTGATGTGATACAATATATATATGGGGTATTCATTAGATGAAATATAGAAACACAAGTGATGAAAGTTGTAAAAATGGAAATTAAAAGAAGTGAAAAGGAAATAAAAGGGGAAGGGGGATAATCAATTAGGACCCCAAGGATACTTTCTCTTTAAAACCCTAATTATAAAGCACCAAAAAGGTTAATCACTCCTTTGATAATCCTTACATGAATTCCACTAAGAACACAAGAAACACAAACATAATAATTTTAGAAAATCTCAAAATTCGTAATTAACCTTCAATGGGTACAAAGAGGTGGCTATTTATAACCAAATGTGAGGGATACATGTCAAAATACTTGGCCCAAAAAATATATAAACCATAACCCATGATTTTTAATTTATTTACACATGTCCATGGATTTAGGGGACAATATATCCATCGAGATGAATTTATGACATCACCATAAAAACTTTGGAGATTCCCACCATGACATTGGAGGCCAGGGGCTGGTGAAGGCTAGAACTGGTGGATGAGGATTTTCTTCAGGTGGAAGAGGGCTGACATGAGTGTTTTGTAGGAGGCTGGTGGGTGGTGGCTGGTGCAGGCTGGATTGCAGGTGGCTGGGGGCTGGTGCGGGCTCGAATGCAGGTGGAAGGGGGATGGAATGCTGGTGGAAAGGGGCTCGTTGTAGGTGCTGGGGGGATGGTGCGGGCTGATTCGAAGGTGGTAGGGGGGATGTTGCGGGCTAGAATGCTGGTGGCATCAAACTGAAAAGAAGGTGGAAGGGGCTGGTGCGGGCTGGATGTTTCTAGAGCAGGGCCAAATCACGGAATTACCACGGTGTGTTGGCCAGGTCCAGTGACATCCATGGGGAAACATCTTCTGGCCAGGAGCGAAGGGAGTAGGAGGAGGCGGGAAAACATTCCAGCTGTCGCTCCACTGGCAGAAATTGTGATTATTCAGTCTGAACATTGATCATAAGACTCATGTAATACTATCACTGAAAACCGCCGCTGAGTGTCATCCTGGAGTAGGGCCAAATCATGACATTAACGCGGCGCGACCACGGCATGACCGCGGCATGACCGCGGCTTGACCGCGGCATGACCACGGCGTGTTGACCCAGTCCAACGACATCCATGGGGTAACATCTTCTAGCCAGGAGCGAAGGGAGCGGGAGGAGGCGGGGCAACATTCCCGTCGTCGCCCCACCGACAGAAATTGTGATTAGTCAGTCTCAACATTGATCACAAGACTCATAGAATACTATCACTATGAACCACCGTGGGGTTTTGTCCTGGAGCAGGGCCAAATCACGGCATTACCGCGGCGTGACCACGGTGTGACTGGGGCGTGATCGCAGCGTGAACGCGGCGGTACCACGGCGTGACCGTGGCGTGACCGCGGAGTGATCGCAGCGTGTTGGCCCAATCCAGTGACATTTTAAGGGAAGAATCTTCTGGCCAGAAGCGAAGGGAGCAGGAGGAGGCGGGGCAACATTCCGATCGTCTCCCCACTGACAGAAATTGTGATTAGTCAGTCTCAACATTGATCATAAGACTCATGGAATACTATCACTACGAACCGCCACGGGGTGTCATCCTGGATCAGGGCCAAATCACAACATTACCGCGACGTGACCATGGTGTGACCGTGGCGTGATCGCAGTGTGGCCGCGGCGTGACCGGGGCATGGCCGCAGCGTGACCGGGGCATGACCGCAGGGTGATCGGGGCGTGACCAGGGCGTGACAGCGGCGTGACCGCGGCGTGACCGCGGCGTGACCGCGGCGTGACCGCGGCGTGACCGCGGCGTGACCGCGGCGTGACCACGGCGTGTTGGCCCGGTCCAGCGACATCTGCAGGGAATCATCTTCTGGCCAGGAGCGAAGGGAGTAGGAGGAGGTGGGGAAACCTTTTGGTCATCTCCCCACTAGATGAAATTGTGATTAGTCTGTCTCAACATTGATCACAAGACTCATGGAATACTATCACTTCAAACCATCGTGGGGTGTCGTCCTGGAGTAGGGCCAAATCATGGTATTACTGCAGCGTGACCGCGGTGTGACCATGGAGTGAAAGTGGCGTGACCGTAGCATGACCGCGGTGTGACTACGGTGTGACCGCGGCATGACCGCGGCGTGACCGCGGCGTGATCGCAGCGTGTTGGCCTGGTCCAGCGACATCTGTAGGGTAGCATCTTCCGACTTGGAGAGAAGGGAGAGGGAGGAGGTGGGGCAACATTCCGATCATCACCCACCGGCAGAAATTGTGATTAGTCAGTCTCAACATTGATCACAAGGCTCATGGAATACTATCACTGCTAACCGCTGCGGGGTGTCGTCCTGGAGAACGTCCAAATCACGGTGTGACCGTGGCGTGACTGCGGCGTGACCGCGGCGTGACCGCGGCGTGACCGCGACATGTTGGCCCAGTCCAGCGACATCTACGGGGCAACAACTGCCGGCTAGGAGCGAAATAAGTGGGGGGAGGTGGGTCAACATTCCGACCGTCGCCCCGCCGAAAGATGATAACACAGACCAACTATTTAATATGATATAATAAGGGATTTATGAAGAAGGTTGTAGCGAGAAACACAATGATGCAACGTATAAAGGGTAAAAAAACGATGGAAAAGAATCACACACCCTACAAAATCCATTTACAAATTCATTCACTTTTCTGAAACATGGAATTTTTATTTATAATATTCAAAGCGTGAAAAGGAGTGTCATTGTCAAGGCATATGCCTACTCGGGCAATGTAATTTGTGTTAAACGAGTATGATAATCCAATTTATATTATTCAAAGAAAACAAAAACTAACTAGACACAAAACAAACACCAAAAAGAGGCATATGAAAGAATCAAACCAAATCTAAACATGATAAAAATAACTATCAGTACTCTTTGGTTTAGAAGACAGTGCACCTCCGTTGGAGGGGTTTTATTATAAAATCATGGCATTGTTTTATCACACAAATCATTTAATTATATTTAACATTTATTCTAAAACTCATTAAGCACAAATAAAATGCAATAATTTAAGCAACTAGATCAACATAACTGTCACTGTGAGTTTTTGCAGATAGCGCCCCTCCGTTGGAGGGGTTTTATTAAAAAAACATGACTTTATTTATCAAATGAAAAAATTATATAAAATAAAACTTATTCAAGATATGAAATTCAATATAATTAAGTAGAATTAAGAAAGAAACTAAATTAAATTTAAATCAATCATGAATTAAAGAGGCTAGAAGAGGGATCCTACCTCATGGTGGAACCAAACCATCCACTTCGGCTCTTGGAGCTTTATAACTAAAAGTTGTTGCTCCCCCACTAGGTATAATGGCCTAGATTTTTAAAATAAAAGGTGTTAAATCCATACCAATAACAACTAGTGGTATCATACAAAATCTTATTTGTTGCAACTAATATCAAGCCATGATTTAGTGAAAGAAATCTGTTGTAAATAGGCAGGCATATTTAGAGAAACCTAATCATGAAGAAATGGGGGAGTTAGAGATGGATTTTAATGGTTATTCAACCTTATCTAAGATTAAAGAAACCTATAGAGACTAACTACAACCCCTTCCCCACCCCCTTTCCCCATTTCCCCACTTCCCAACCCCCTCCCCCATGCCCTACAGACCCCCCCTGCAGACCACCCTCCTGCCCCCTGCCCCCTACCCTGCAGACCTCCCCACTCCACCTTGCCCCCTCCACCCACCTACAGACCACCCCTACCCCTACCCTACATACCTCCCCACTACACCCTTCCCACTCCACCCACCCTCCCCCCTCCTCCCTACCCTGCAGACCTCCCCCCTGCCCTGCAGACCTCCCCCCTCCCCCTCCCCCCTGCCCTGCAGACATCCCCCCTACCCCCTACCCCCTACCCCCTCCACCCTACCCCCTGCCCCTCCCCCTACCCCCTGCCCTCCTAAACTCTCCCCTTGCCAGCCCCCCCCCCCCACTTCCCCCCTTGCCCCACCCCCTTGAACCCCCCACTTAGACAGAAGATAAATCCAAAATACCAGTAGAATATATATAATCAACTGAACAGAAGATAAATCGAAAATACAAGTAGAATAAATATAATCAACTGAACTGTATATAATATTTGCAAGATACAATAGACACAAATATATATCCCATGAGATAAATACAAGGAAAACAAGACATATATATGAAAATTATACAGAACATGAAGTACTGAGAAGATACTCCACATTTCACATACTATTGGATCACTCTTTATCTATATTGTTGACCACTACTATCACAAATCCCCATGCTCTATAATGAATCTCCTAGAATCCCCAAGCATTTTATCTGAAAAAGCCACCTCAAATCAATGTCTATCCAAGCCATCTCCCCCCCAACCACCCCATGTAATAGCCTCCCCCCTAAACCAGTCCCCTCCCCCATAACCATCCCCACACCCCCACACCCCCATCCTACACCATCCCCCGACCCCCACCCATGCACCAGCCCCCCTAACCCCCCTGCACCACCCCCACCCTTCCCCTGTATTATCCTCCCCCCAAAACTGGTCCCCACCCTCCAAAACCAGCCCCCCCCCCCCACACCACCCCCAGCCCCCTAGCCTGCACTAGCCCCCCTGCACCACCCCCACCCCGTCCCCTGTACTAACCTCCCCCCAAACCATCCCCTCCCCCCCAAACCAGTCCCCCCCCACAACCATCCCCTACCCCCCTGCACCACCCCCAGCCCTCCAACCTGCACCAGCCCCCCTAAAATTTTCAAAATAACTGTTCAACATAGGTAGTATTCTATAAATAGAATATATAATTATGAATACTTGAATAATACCAATCTTGAAATGTATTACAATAAAATGAAATCTATATATATTGATTCAAAAATATAAACTCACAAGAACAAGACATTACATGGAAAAGATTCATGTAAAAATTATAGCAACTTAACATGCTAAACAGAAACTAAAATAACCATTTTGATTAACACCAAATCAAAAATCACGATTAGTATGAGAAAAAAAGATCAAATAGAAGTGATCTCCAACAACACCAATCAATATAAAGCAGTAAAGAAATAATAAAAAGGACACTGAAGAGAATATCAAACGTTGCAAGGAGTGTAATATTGATTTAGCCATGAATATTGAATTAAACCATGGCAATAAAAAATCTATAGCCACAGACCTATAATACCATGGCTATAGGTCTGTGGCTATAGCCCAAATTTTTAGTAGTTTGACCATCAATACACCATTGTGAGTGTAGTTAGAGAATATCAAACGTTGCAAGGAGTGTTCTCTTGAAATTGGTGGATATAATTTCTTTTAGGAATTTTTTTATTGGAAATGATAGGATTCAATTTGATTATTAGTATGGATTGGATAGTTATATATTATTCTCATATCAATTGTTATCTGAAGAGAGTCACCTTTTTATCTCCAAACAAGGGCAACTATACTCACTAGGGTAAGTGAGATATTCAGGCTAGTTATGTAGGATCAATTCAGTTCATACTGAAGTTTCTAATAGCTTATATAGTAGGACTTTCTTTAGATGATGGTGGATTGCAATATGATACTTTTACTCCAATGGAATATTGTTTTTATGATATTTTTTATGAAGAGTTCTATGACTTACCACCCAAGAAGGATATCAAGTTCATGATCAAGTTGGTGTAAGGAGTAGAGCCAGTTTCTATGCCAACTTATAGGATAACACTAATAGAGCTTAGGGAATTGAAAATTAAGTTAGAATATTTTGAAGCTAAGGGTTTCATATAGTCTAATACTTCACCATGTGGTTCCCTAATTCTTTTCACCAAGAAGGCTGATGTGACTTTGTGCCAGTGTGTGGACTATTAGATATTGGACCGGATGATAGTAAAAAAATGATATCCCATTCCATCAATCAATAATAATTTTGATCATTTGTGTAGTGATATGATATTATCTGAATTTTACCTGATATTGGGGTATCATCAGTTGAGAGTGAGACCATCCGACATACCTCTGATTTCTTTTATAAGCGGGTATGACTTGTACAAGTTCCTAGTGATGCCGTTCAGTTTAACGAACACACCAATAGTATTCGTGGCCTTAATGAATCATATATTTAATACTTTATCAAATCAATTTTAAGTGATTTTAATAAATTATATATTAGTGTACTCTTAGTTAGCGAATGATCATTACCAACATCTTGACATCAACTAGAGCACATTGAGAGAGCATCGACTTTATGACAAGCTAACCAAATACAATTTCGAAATTGATAAAGTATACTTCTTAGGTCATTTCATCTGATATGTTGGATTTTTAGTGGACCCATAGAAGGTTGAATCCATGGTATATTAGGATATGCACAATAATGACTTTTATATTCATATTTTTTTAGGTTTAAGAGGTTATTATCAACGTTTTATCCAAGAATTATCCCATATGGAAGCACCAATGTCTGGGTTGACAAAAAAAGGGGTGAAGTTTGTTTCATTATATGATTGCGAGAGATATTTTCAAGAGTTTAAGGGTTTCATGACCTATGTACCGATCCTCACATTACATGTGTTGGGTAAGACATATATCATGTACTATGACACATTCGAAGTTGGACTTAGAGAATTTCTGATTTAGGAGGACTGAGTGGTTGCTTATGGATCCAAACAACTAAGACTACATGAGAGGAATTATCCTAATCATGATTTGAATTTATATATTGTGGTAAACATCCTGAGAATCTAGACACAATATATTTTGGGTGAGATATTTGTGTTGTACATGGACCATAAGGTCCTTAGGTACATCTTTAATCAGTAGGACCTGAAACTTCAGCAGAGGAGGTGGGTCGAGTATCTACAGTATTTTGACTTCGATCTAGCTTATACAACAAGAAATGGAAATGGTTTTTTCTAATTACTTAAGATATAATAAGAAAAAAAGTTAGTGTGGGAGTCTTGCGATGGGAGGTGTATAATGATGCTCTTTTCATACATGCATCTAGATGTTCAAGAGTTCTAGGGATGAGTAGCTCTGACTTCTACATATGTTATACCCATACTTCTCGATCAAATCAAGAAATAAAATATCTAATCCAAAGTTATTAGATCTGAGAGACATCCTATTTGGTGGGGATCCTCCATCAGGATGGTATCTTGGCAGTGAAAACATTCTTCTTTTCCTTGGACAATTATGGGTTCCTATGAGATTTTGCGGGGAGATGATGAGAGAGTTTCATGATTCTTAATGGATGGTACATCCAGGTCTAAAAAATATGTATCATGATCTCTGTAGATATTAATGGTGTCCAGAAATGAACAAGGAGGCAGTGGGATTCATGGTGATATTTTTCACCTTTTAGTAGGTGAAAGTCGAGCATTATAGGCCCATTGAGCTATTGTATCCTTTGAACATTCTGGAATGGAAATGAGATGATTTCTCTATGTATTTTGTGATAAGATTACCCAAGACACCTTGAAAGAACAATGCAGTATGGGTGATCATAGATCAACTGTTAAAGGTATCCCAATTTTTTCTTAAAGGGGATACTTTCACTATTGATGATCTTGGTAGTTTCTAAGTACGGGAGATAGTTTAACTACATAGTGTTATGAGGAATATCTTTTTTAATATAGATCATCGTTTCACATCTTGGTTTTTTAAGGGTCTTTATAAGGCTTTGTGATCAAAGGTTCTTCTAAGTATAACCTATAATCCATAGGTTTATGGCTAAACTAAATAGACTATACATATATGGATGATATTTTATGAGCCTATGTTTTGGATTTTGGTGGTTCATAGGGGAAACATTTATCACTCATGGAGTTTTCTTATAATAAAATCTTCCAAGAATCAATCCAAATGGAACATTTTGAGTATCTATATGGTAGGCCATTCCATTTGAATCTTTATTGGTTAGAGGCAGGTGGGTTAGTTCTTGTAAGACCTAGTCTCATTTAAAAGATGTTTTAGTAGGTTTATTTGATCAAGAGGTAGTTGGTGACCACATAGAGGAAGTAGAAATCTTACATTGATCAATGAAGAAGACCTATGAATTTTGAGGTGGGTCATCATGTTTTACTTTGGGTGTCACCTAGGTTGTGGAAACACCGTATCAGGGAATAGGAAAAGCTAGCACTCAGGTTTTTTTGGCTATTAGAGAGAGCGGAAAGGTCCAGTCTAGTGGAATACCTATTGGACCTTCTACAGTTCTACAGTTCCATGCACGATGTGTTTCACATGTCACAGCTTTAGAGATATCATCCACACCCTTATCATGTGATAGATGTTGATTATGTTGAGATTTGTGTAGATACTTCCTTTGAGTTGTATATGATATGGATTTTGGACCATAGTGAGAAGTATCTCCAAGGAAAGAACATACCTCTAGTTCTAGTGTAGTGGTACCATGGGTATGTTTAAGAGGAAACCTAGGAGAGGGGATCTAATATGAAATAATAGTGGCCACATTTTTTTTGAAAAAACCTCACAGTG
The DNA here is from genome assembly GCA_963277665.1 of Viscum album. Lineage (NCBI taxonomy): Eukaryota > Viridiplantae > Streptophyta > Magnoliopsida > Santalales > Viscaceae > Viscum > Viscum album. The sequence goes on along the minus strand of OY728129.1, from coordinate 332,396,770 downwards.
ATACTTAGAGAAGCTCGAAGATGAGATTTTATATGGAAGGTAGGTTGTAAGATCTTTCCTTTTTCTAGGTATTCCCCTCTTTGAGTTTTGGTGGAATATATTTCAGTTGGGGTTTCCTTATTCCTTAAACCTTGGTGGTTGAGTCCCTATTTGGGGATGGAGAGCATTTACTAGGGAAAATGACCTAATGTTTGTGGATGTATATTTGTTTGAATTAATGGAGTCAAGTGATTATGAGTGTTTTTCATGGTTTGGAACGCTTTGGTGATGGTTTAGTCTTTTCCATTAGAAGTTGGGTTGGGAGTTTTCTGCTAGAAACTTTCATTTAGTGAATGTTTTACCTATTGTGAATATGTTTTGAGCCACAATCCATGAAATGGTTCAGAGAATGAAACATTTACACACCATGAATTTGGTTCATGCTGTGAAATGGTTGATCGGGGTTATTTTAACCTGAGGTAATTCATTTTTTGGTGTATCTTATAAATCAATAAATTCACACTATGAAAGGTGTTCACTTTATGAATGTCTCGGGAAGATTGGTTTTAAACCATGATATGCGTATGATTTTATTTCATCCATTGTACAACCTCCTCTCTCAAACCCTATAGTGACTACAAGTGATTTTGGATTGATTCCTTCCCTTCCAGACATTTTTATCTAGCATTTGATCTCCCATTAGTTCCTTTATATTGGTTTTCCCCTCTCTTCCACTTGTTCTCTATAATCATGGTGTGATATATTGATTGTTGTTGAATCAGGTTTTGATCTTGATGTTTGTGTTATCTAAGTTTTTCTTATGATCATGATTATCTTTGTTATTTATTGGAGTTACCTTTTAAAATATTTTCTTTGATCACCAGATAAAATTAGGTGGTTTAGAACAAAAACCTTTGGTCTGTTTCCAATTGTTTAAGTTTGTGCAATATCATGTGATTGTGCCAACTCAACGTTCATAGTAACTAACAGAATAATGGATGATGATAATCATGTGTTTGGACTATTCCTTGGATCCCTTTGGACCTGGTAGTGTTGAGACATGTATTTTAGCTTCCTATATGGTGATCCTAACCTTAAACAATAAATAATTAGATAATGGATTAAAATATGTTTTAACAGGAAATGAGACCTCAGGTGATTACTTGTGATAGATTCACCTTGGAAAATGTCTTACTTTATTATTTAAATGACTGGTGATAATTGGTATGAGTTAGAACTAGCATGATACTGTATTAAGTTACAACTTGACGAATGCATGGATAATTGAAAGACAAATGGTAATTGGCTAAATTGTCCATTTTGGATCATGATATTATGTTGTGTTATTCTTTCCATTATGACTTGAGTTGTGATTCATGCTAAAATGCTTATATAAAGGGCTTGGCCTGGTTATACTGAAATGATTATATAAAGTGATTAGAGTGGTTATGTTGAAATGATTATATAGATGACTTGGTTCAGTTATACTAAAATGTTTATATAGAGGACCTGGTCTGGTTACGATGAAATGCTTATATAGAGGATTTTTCCCAGTTATGTGATTATTCCATGGACTTGTGGTTATGATTGGCATGATTGTGATACATTCTCAAAGATATTATAGCATGGTGATGAAGCAGGTTTATTATTGTATCATATTATTTGATTAATTAATACCCTTAATTATCACTTTATTGCATGTTCTTATTATCAATCTAGTAATGTTTAGACATGGTGATTTCGACCTGCTGAGTTTTATTCACACCCTATTTGGGCCACCATTTGGTACCCGAGTAGATTACATGGATGTAGGTTTGGAAACGGGTAAAGGACCTTGTTATTGATTGTTTCTTGTTGTATGGGTTGGAGCTTAGAGATGGGACTGACCAGAGATTCAGGACCAGGGTATTTTGAGTTTATTTGTGTCATCTTTTTCTTTGATCTATATGACTTCAAACATGTCTTTTAGTTATATTCCAGCCTAAAATTATGTGGTTCATTGTTATTTGGTTTAATTAGTTCATCCTTTATCTTTAAACTATATGATGTACTATTTTTGGTATTTTTGTTACTCTAATATTTGTTTATTTATATCGTATTATAACTTTGTACCAGGGGGTATAGTCTCCCCACTAAGTTCTCTACACCCCTGATGCTAGTTGGCAACCTCTAGAATACAATATGGTGTACTTGAGGTATAGTAACCAACCTGATTTGTCCACATGAGAGAGTTATAGATCAGGGGATGTTACACATCTGTTGATTTAGTCAGTACTCAGTTAAGGGTAGATGCTATTGTTTATAATGCATATCCCTAAAAGGATAATAGAAGAGTTGATTGACTCAGCATTAATTTGACCATTTCAAGAAAGGCCCGATTTCTCCTTTCCCTAACACTATTCCACCAAGGTGTATTAGGAGGAGTGAGTTAGGATACTATTCCACAATCCTTTAAGTGATCAATGAATTCTTGGTTGAGATACTCATTGCCTCGGTTTGAGTAGAGTTCCTTAATCGTCTTACAAAGATAGTTTTCTACTTCATACTGTTATTCCTTAAAAATCTAAAAGGAATCTGACTTATACATTATTAAGTATATATATCCATACCTACTATAGTCATTGGTAAAAGAAATGAAGTATGAAAATCCACCCATTTCCTCTATTGGAAATAGACCACATATGTCAGTATGAATCAATTCCAGTAATTTAGTGTCTCTTACTCCTTTTCCAAAGAAGGGTGATTTGGTTATTTTCCCTTACAAAAAAGTGTAACATACATCCATGGGTTTTAACTCAGTTGAGTCTAAAGACCCTATTTTATGTACTTTTTGTAAACACTTCTCATTTCTAAAGTTCCATAGGTGGGTGTTATATGATTCATTTTCCCTATTTGTTTTTGTTAATTTCCATTACTAGGTTTTTGAGTTCAAGTATATATAATTCATTGGTAAGAAGCGCTATACCATAACATTTTTATCCTTATAAAAGAGACAAAATTTATTTTTAAACTTGAAATAAAATCCCATGGTTTCCAAACTCAACACTAAGAATATGTTTCTGGTAACTGAAGGAACTTAATAATAATAATTTAATACAAGAAGAAAACCACTAGGAAAAGTTAGGTAATAATATCCCACCACCAAGGCTACTAGTCTCGCACCATTTATAGCCTAGATACACACCTTGATCTTTGTAATCTTCTAGAAACTACTTGTTTTCTGTATATGAATACAAATTTTTGAGCCACATGCTGTATCCAATACCCAACTAGTAGAAAAATATAAATTTCATTAAATGACAAAAATACCTAAAATAGAAGCACCAACTTGCTTCTTCTTCCCAGGCTTTTATTTTTTCTTCCAATGGCCATTCTTTCCAAATTAAAAGATTAAAACCACCTTCTCATTGCCTTCCTTTTTTTATCTTTGGATTTTTGGAAGGATGATTCATTAGTGTATTCAGTTTGGGTAGAGTCTTTGACCCATTATAATTTCCATTTCTCCTATTTTTCACCGTAAGTAATGAATAATTAGTATTCTTCATGTCCTTATCAGCTTAGAGAACTAAATCCAATAGGAATGGGATTAACTTTTTCATGTTATTTATATTGTAATTAACAATTAACGTTAATAATATTGATGTTAGAGATGAAATAATGAGACTAGTCTCTAGTTCTTGGTTCAACTTGAACCTAAGGGATTCAAGTTTCTTGATGTATTATATCATCTTGATTACTTGAGGTCTTGATTTATTCCCTTATGTTAGTGTGCATATATACAATGCACTTGATATCTCATACCTTTCTTTCCTTGTTCTCTCCTGATATAACTATTAGAGATTAGTTATAATCTTGTAAGAATCTTCATCTTCATACATTTTATGCGATTGAATGGACATCGATGACAACATGATACAATTTTCATATAGTGAATCATCTATGTGATTCATATATTTTTATTTATCCACCTTGCTTTCTCCCTAAGGAGGATTAGCTGGAAGTGAGGACTCTAGAACATAAAGCTTCCTTTCTTGGAATATTATTTTTCGTAATCCCCTTTAACATTCCTAGTAGTTATGACTAGTAAGGATATTTTCATTATCTAGAATTTATTGTAGTGATAATGTTTTGGTGGTGTTGATTTCCATTTTATCTACATAAAATAAAATTTATCAATTATTAATTTATCTTGATTACCTTTTATAAATTATTGATCAATTAGTTAAATCATTAAATGTCTCCCACTATTTTATCAAATCTTAGTAGCCCTCACTAGTGGATTCAGAATACTCAATCGCTTGAGTATTCTAGTGGAAAGGATCCTTAAAACCTCTCCTCATAGTCTGAGATATGGACATGGTACTACTTAGAGAGTTTCAAGGTAGACATTAGACTAACCAAATACATTGACTCATGACTCCTTGAACTGTTGAGTGAAGTCCCAACATTTCATAATCATTACCTTTATTTCCCCAATACTTTTCCTCTAAAGTAGCAACAAGATAGATATGATTACTTCTTTGCTACCATATTTAGTTAATTAGACCCATCAATCTCATAAAAACTACCTAGTAGTAGGATACACCCTCAACTAGGGATGATGTTCACCTTTTACATGTAGTGTTGTTCAAATTTAAGTGACAGAAGGCATTACGATTTCATATTACTTTGAGGGTTTTTATTATTTCTCAATGAATGTAATATTTTTCTATTAAATATGTTCATACTATGTGATCACACTCAAAAATAAACAATACGTTAATAGAAAACATTTATCACATCTTTATGTATTATTTGTATATTATTTTACGTGTTTCCGCAAACATGTGTATGCCTAAAATAATAAACAATGCATAAATGAAATAAATCACCCAACAGATCTTCAAAATTTTTATGTTGGTTAATCCATTTAAACATAATGAATCAACCATGACCTAGGGGTATAAAACCCAGGCCAGTCTTGAATTGCATTAAAATATGTACCTTATTCCAATTTTTTTACATCTCGTCTGGGATACCACATCATCATGATGTGGTCCACATATAACAACGACATTGTCATAATAAAAATATACTCCCACATAGGTGAGGTGGTCTCTAGAAGCCTAAAAAACATACAAAATAAAACTGATGGACACATAGATCCTTATACATATTAAACAATGAAAAAAGATTCACATATTGTTATAAAAATTAAATAATTATTTCAATCATCGCACACAATTGTAATAATTAATTAATTAAAATTAAATCCAGAAAAATAAAGGTTGGTCACTACTCATGATCTATCAAAAGATAAAATAAATGTGTAATAAAAATTAAAATACAGTAAATTAAATTTCAAGTGAAATTAAATAAATTAAATGTATTATTTTAATTTAAATAATTTAATTTCATTCGGCTTCAAAATTCATTTTATTTTAATCCAAAAAATTTAATTCATTTTTGAATATTAATAATATCATTTTTTAAATTACAAAAAATTTAAATTATTTTTTTGTATATTTAAAAAAATTCACAAGCCCCTGAACCCACCCAAACCCATTGCGAGTTAGGCAGAATCCATGGAGATTTATTTCAAATCGGGTAGAACCCATGTAGATCTGTTTCGGGTTGGACAAAACCCACCCAAACCCATTCCACTTTGGGCTAGACTTTCCCCGATCTATATCGGGTCGGGTCAACCTGATTTATCCATGGGTTGGCCAATTCATAGGAGGAGGCCCACACAGGGAAGCCTGATTAGGAAAGGGGCCGCACGAGGAATCCGACTGGAGTAGGGAAAGTTTATGGGAAGGTCACTGCAAGGGGAGACCGAGGCCACTGCTGGGGATGGTCATCAGTGGCACTAGGTAGTGGTCGATTGGGAGGTCAGTGTGCATGAAAAGGGTGGTGACCTGATGGGATGCAACAATAATGATCATTATAAGATCCAGTAAGTGGCACAAAAGTTATGGTGGTAGTGGAGGAGGTGACGGTCCAACGATGGTGGGTGACCAAAGGCAGTCTCATGGGTGGCGGTGCAATGGAGGTTGGTCGGAGGAGGTGACATGGGGAAAGGGGAAACCAGGTGGTGTGGAAGTGTATTTTCAATAATTTTACATTTAATTTCAATGTTTTAAATCCAACCAAAGTGTTATTTTAAGTGCAATTTCCATATTTTATGATTTTAATGGTATTTTGAGCTTAATCGTAAAAATGGCCCATTTTGGATTTTTAATAGTTTGAAATTATTTTTGTATTTAGGACATAAAATTTTATATACTAATCCAAATTGTAAAAATATTTATTTTTATGATTTTATACATCCTGGGATTCATTTCATCCTTTTGGAACATAAGCTTAATCTATCAATTGGAGTCCCAAAATTAGTTCACAATATAGGCCTCAAAAACTATTCACAGATCTGAAAGGTTTTAAATATGATATTATATCTTGAAGTTGGAATCCCAATGCAGCTAAAATTAAACATGGATCTTGATAATTAATTTATTAACAACATTAATTAATGATTCCATGCATGTATCATCTGTTTTGAAAGACATTAATGCATGGGAAACCAGATACATTGAATATAAAGAGTATGTCTAGGAAGATTAAATTATCATAGTGAAAAAATCATAACTCGCGCTACACATGGCCAAATACCCTGAAATTTTGAGAGGAAACAGAAAAGAAAATTTTTACCAACTTTTATGAAGGGATACACACATGAATCTGCAATTTATTGGGTATAACATGTGATAAATTTTGATGAGAAATTCTGGCCTATAAAATTTGGAGAGATTCTCCTTCCCAAATCATTCCAATCTATCCCATTACATCTAGGGTACCAAGGAGAGGATGCCAAGATCCATTATGATTATTTAAGATATCTTTATTTTCTTTTTATTTTAGTTTTATTTTCTCATGTAAAAAATATACATATTTTTAATTCAAGTGTTTCCATATTCTTATATTTATATTTATCCTCCATCCTCAATCTAATTATTCTATTTCATTCTAATTCCACTATGACCTCTCACCCCAAAAAATGAGGGGCTAAAATGATGCTTAGACTAAGGGAGGTATGTGGAAATTTCATTTATTTTGATCATAAATTATTATGTTTTATTATGTTTGTGATGAGAAAGAGTGATGTTCATGGGTGTGGTGATTTTCTACCATGATATTGATATTAAACTCATTTCTATTATTTAATTAAATTATTTCCCTCCCTTATACTAGATACAAGCTCTTCATATAATGGAGTTGATCTATTTAGTAGATGAAATGGAATACATTGGGGCTAGGTCCTAGTAGATGTCACACTCTCGATTGAGGTGTGCCATCAAACTTGATTATAAGAGAAGATGAAATTAATATTTCTAAATGAATTTGAGATTTCACACCACTAAATAAAATAATAGTAATTAATTCATGCGATCTCATAATTGAATTATCAAACTTAATCTAAACACAAACAAAGAGAATGATGGAACCTACAATCCAAACCATAAGGGCCAAGATCTTTATTTACTAATCTCATTTTTTTATTTCATGTTAGTTTAAAATTTTCTTTCATTTAAATTACATTACCTTATTATAATAAATAAAAACAAAAACAAGAAGCAGTTTAGGTGAATTAGATTAAGTTAGTGAACAACCAAGAAAGATCTTCTAGTGAGATGAACTTGGTCAGCTTCTATGCTGTATTAGAAAAATTAAATTTCTTTTACCATATATTATAATAGGTGTGCATCAGGAATTATTTTATAGGAAGCTTCCTATTTTGATTAATTTTTTTTCGTGTCTCCCACCCCACTAGCTATTCATTTGTTTTTAGTTTACCCCAAACAGCCGCCTGCCAACTTTTTTCCCTTTTGTTTAATTTTATACATAGAAATAGGTTATGCTTGTTAGTTGATTTTTCTTTAATTCTTGATATTAGTCTATTTTAATTTTTTAAAAATTCCACATGCTTTTAGAATAATAACCTACCGACCAGAGTTATTTTGGCCACCAAAATCTAAGTAGAATGTGATCAGGAAAAATTGGGGTGATCAGAATTCACCACCATCCATAACCCTCAGATTAAAAACACATATAAATATAAAATTTTAAAATCATACACCAATGTGTTAATATGGTTTTTTTTTCAAATTTCCATAAATTTAAATTTAGAAACTGGATCAATGAGTGTTCTATTCCATTGGGGTCGAACCGATTCCTTCTACTTAAAATTAAGGCAAATTAATTTTTCTTGGCTAAAAAAATTCACATAATCACTATGATACCAATTGTTGGTACATGGGGGCACAATGAAATCTAGTGGGATTGAGATTTTAAAATTTTTATCACCAAATAAATGTAACTTCATCATCTCAGATGATCTGAGCCTCGATAAAGGTTCTATGATCACATGTGAATTAATTAAGAAAAAAAATATAGATGAAAATTTACCTCATTCGAATTGATGGAATGTTTGTTAGCTTCTTGAAACCAGTGATCATTTCTTGAATAATCTAAAGCTGAACACCTCTAGATCATCCACACATGATTAAAGTTACCATGAGAATGATGATCGTTAAATTTTGAGTGCTAGCATAGAGGTACAACGAATCCTTAGACATCCTGATGATCACCACATTCCCGTTCCTTCTACCCACGATGACAATTAGGGATAAATTGCTTGGAATGAAGCTTTATCTGTCTAGGATACAAGAAGGAGGAGAGAGGAGATCTCAAATTCATGGGAATTAATATTCCCTCAGAAATAGATCCCTCCTACTTATATAGCGGAGTTTAAACACATGGAAAGGGTTCCCCGACCCTCGTATAAATAACACCCACTAAAAAGATATAAATGATACATTATAAAAAACTAGCTTTGTATTAATGTTATTTATATTTTTATCACTTACTTGTAATATATAATAAATATATTACATGATAAAAGAGAGTCATTAAATTGACTCATAATTCTGACTAATATTAAATGAACCTTGAATATTAAAATAATATTCATTCATATAATATTATTTCATGTATTAACTTATTACCTTATGAATATTTTTAATAAATAAATTCAAATCCTATTATTCTATACTCAGATAATAATAAATTTATTTATTCATTGGTGATCAATTATTATCATACATATCTTGAACCCTATAGTAGGGACCGCCATGTTCTATACTTCTGTTCATCAGAATACGCTAGACTTTTGAATGCACTATGTGTGTGACCCTTTGGGCCCTTATCTCAATAGCAATGAATGCTATTTATAGACTAGGAGCAGATTCTGACAACTTATCAAGGCCCCTAATGAGATAAATAAAATTCATAACAATGATAACCTTTTATATGAACACACACTGTGTAATATAATCTCTTTGTCTCATAATATCTCATAAAGTAGGATTCACACTTTGTTTCATCATCCATTCTTGATTTATTATTCATTAACCTAATTATAAATATTTAAATTTCTTCTATCATGTCCATGGATTTAGAAAAGGTACTACCATCCTGATCAACTAGCCCTGAGATATTACTTCCTTCCAAAAGCAACAAATACTACCTTGATTATTCAATCAATTTCATAACACCAATGACGCACCCAACACAAGATGTCTTGATATGATATCAATTACATAGTTTTCATCTTACATAAAAGTACATAATTAAATAATAAAAACTGATAACAATCTCAAGTCAAGAGACCGTTACACATGTTTGTAGATAGGAACTACCAATGACACCTGAAACAAGTGGTGTTCCGATTGGTAGGTCAGTCCTCATGATCTCATCTACTCAAGATCACCAAACATGAACTTCACGAGAAGAAGTATCAATGATTATAATCCCATAACACATAATATTGAAAAATCATCTATTTCATGTCATCATAATGTATATAGACCATAGGAAATAAATTTAAGATAACTATCATTATATCTCTAGGTTCTCATTATAAACTGGGAACTACTATAACCTTTTGATATAACATGTGATATAAGGACATTACCATAAATACAGTGGATAGAGAAGTATAAAAAACATTATGATAAGATAAACACATGTATATATCAAATTATATTCATGTAATGGTAATCAAAGTACATACATAATTTGGGTATAGGGAACCCACTTTCAATATTTGTGACTCAAATCCTTCCCTTAGATCATAATCACTTCTCTTTTTCTAAAAAATTTTCAAGTATGATCACATGTAACCTATGATAATGTTATGTTATATTTCCAAATTCTTTTCTAGGGAAATCATGTTTGATGAATCTATTATTTTATGTAAATGATTTTTTTAGAATAATTATTGTCTCTTTTAATGTATTTTCCCCTCCATTTCCACATGTTTACTTCCCACCAATATTCTCCTTCCCCTAGTAGAAACTCAAATTGTTTTTTTCTCTAATGATCCTTATATTTTCCTTTATTTTAAAACCATGGTTTTTATGTCTTTTTAATGATGTGGGTTTTAAATATAGAAATTTTTAAATATTTTATGGGCTTTTACTTTTAACAATTATATATTATTCCCTTATACATTGCATTTTAACGTAATATTTATTTCTTTTCAAGGTCTATTTATTGGATTTTTTTTCATCAAAACGTTTTAAGATGTTTCCTCTTCATTTTTAAAAAATATTTCGGATTGAGACTTGAAAATCACATCTTTTTAAGGTGATATCAAGATAGATTTTTAGAAAAATCCTTTTTTTATTTATCTTTCATTTTCAAAGGATTCTTCTCTAATAAATTCATGGTTCATAAATCACCTGATATATTTTATTTTGTGCTTTTCATGTTTTTGTTATCAAATAATCAGGTTTTTTATGTGATACCATTTGGAAAAGTTATGAAACCCATTTTCCTTACCATGGGTTATTTATGATAAGATCAATGATCTGATTTTAAGTGGTACTCATATGTATCTATGATAAAGATTTGAGTATTATATTAACCTCCAATGCATTGGTTATAATTTTATATGTCATGAGATAATGATTCATGGACATACTTATATTTTTTCACAAAATTAAAGGGTGTACATACATGTATTTGTTCAAAAAATTAATGGGTGGACATAATTGGATTTGTTCACAATGTTTTACTATGCGTATATTTGTGAAACTACTCTCTAAAATGTTTATTATTTTAAAACTATGCCAAATGTTTATGATATTCCTTATTCTAAAGATATTATGCTTTCTTATGTACTTATTTCATGTTCATTATATGTTTCTAAGACATGTTTTTATGACCTTCATTTGGTCTTATATTTTTATTCCATGATCCTTAATGATCAATCATTTTTTTTATTTATGATCTCATGATATTTTTATCTAATGTTACCCTCTTACTCATGTTTTCCTTCATATTTAAGATCTATCTGTTATGACCAATTGATATGTTTCCCTTACTGAGCATTCGAGCTCACCCCTTCTTATATTTCTATTCCCCAAGTCATGGAGAAGATTATGTTATATGATATGTCTAAAAGAGGTTCTAGAGGATAGTGGTTATGGAGAAATGTTTATAAGTGTTGTAAAATAATATACTTGTGTAGATAGTCTCTAATATTCTAACCCTTTCAGTCCTTGGTTTGTGAAAATATTTTTAGAATTTAGTAATTAAACCATGAAATAAATTTATTATTTATTTATTTTTATATTGGGTTTTTATAGTTGGAATTATAGGGGAGTTTTAGTTTTTTTGGGATTATTTTTTAGAAATTTAGTGAGAGATATAAGAATGAGTCTATTTATTATATAACATCATGATATTTCAGTAAAGTAGAGATTATGTGGTTTTCCTAGAAATAAATCCTTGTTTAGATACTGGAAAGTGTATTTGTCTATGAAATTGATACACCTAGGGGTAATCACCCCAAAAAGGGTTGGTTGTGAATTTACTCAATCATCACCTTGATTCACAATTAGTGGGCCTAAGACTGCACACCTAGATGGACACTTCTGGAGGATATGATTTGGTTAATTCACATTCTCTTTATAAACCGTGACGAGGGATTTGAATATGTTTAGGTTAGAGAACCTAGAAATTAAATTACTATGGATAACTTATATTGAATCCTAGAGTTTAGGAAGTTAGGATATATAAATCATTTATGAGTTATTTATCACACAAGTTGTCTAAAAATGTTGATTTACCAACTCAAACCATGGATAATGAACTATCCATGAAAACTCTCAGCATAATAATGATTTCATTTAAGATATATAACTCTTATCTAATATAATTTTGTGATAAGATACCCCATATTGATCTAGTTATTATTCCCATGGTTGAATTTGATGTTATTTTTGCTATGTATTGGTTATCCCTATATATAGAACATATCAATTATTGAGATAAGGAGATCTAATTTCATATCCCTAACCATCCTATGATCAAATATCAATTTAAGGATTATTATGAGCTCCCTTTGGAAGAAAATTCTATAATATGGGTTATGATACCAATCAATGGGGATATTGAGGCTCAAATGTTTGGGGATGAATTCAAAATTAATGACATGCCTATTGTACAAGAGTATACTAATGTATTTATGGATGAAATTTTTGGAATTCCCCTATAGTATGAGGTTGTGTTTTCAATCGATCTCATACCTGAATCTATGCCTATCTCAAAGAGTCCTTATAGAATGGACCTCATTGAGTTGGAGGAATTAAAAAATCAACTGCATGAGAATCTGGATAAGTCCTTTTTATTCTCAAGTGATTCGTCTTGGGGAGCACAATTTTTTTGTTAAGAATAAGGATAGATTAATGCACCTCTACATTTACTATCATGAACTTAACAAGATCATGATCAAGAATAAATATTATCTGCCTCATATTGATGGTCTATTCAATCAACTATAAGAAGTTTAATATTTTTCAAAGATTGACCTTTGATATGGATATCATTAATTGTGGGTAATAAGAGAATATATACCCAAGTAAACTTTACGCACAAGGTATGGACACTATGAATTTATAGTGATGCCTTTTGGGCTTACAAATTCTCCTGATATCTTTATAGATTTGATTAATAAAGACTTTATAGATTATCTTGAAAATTTTATGGTAGTCTTTATTGATAACATTCTCATATATTATAAGAGAAATGAAGAACATTAAGATCATTTGGGATTTATTATAAGGACATTATGGAAGGAGAGATTATAAACCAAGTTCATCAAGTGTAAATTTTGGTTGCAAATATTACCATTATTAGGTCATGTTATCAACAAAAAGGTTTTATCTATGGACACATCAAAGACATATATAATTGAAAAATTACTGAGACCAACCTCTTTGATTGAAATCTGATGTTTTCTTGGATTAGATGGATTATATTAGAATTTTGTGAGAAAATTATCACAATTATCCAATCAACTAACCTAGTTTACCCAGTAGGGATTGAAGTTCCTCCAGATAACAGAATGTGAGGAAGGATTCGAAGATATTAAGAAAATATTTTTCACTTCACCTATGCTTGCACTACCCTACAATGGATAAGGGTTTGCGATATATAGTGATTCTTACTTGAAGGGTTTGGTATGCGTTCTTATTAGGAATGAGAAGGTACTTGATTATGCATCACAATATTTAAATAATTATGATCAGAACTACCCAACTCCTAATTTGAAGTTGGTGACAATATTATTTTCATTAAAAATTTGGTGGCATAATCTCTATGGTGAGAAGTGTGATATTTATACTGACCATAAGATCCTAAAGTATATATTCACACAAAAATATTTGAGCATGTTCCAAAGTAGATTGTTAAAACTAATTAAGGACTATTACTAATCAATACATTACCACCCTAGGAAGTAAAATAAGGTCACTGATGCTCTGATTAGGAAGAATCATTCTATCTTATCCATTATGAGTATTGAAAAGATTCATGTTGGGCCCAAAGAACATTGTTATTTTCCTATGGTTCTAATCAAAATAAAAAAATTATAAAACTCAAACTATTATAATTAATTAATTAAAACTTGATACATACATGGTCATGTTCAAACCCATAGAGACATTGAAATTAGTTTAGTTAGGGTTTTAAATATTTTTTTTTTATTTTTAAGAAAGTGGGTGAAGGATAAATGTTGTTTTTGAAAGTGATTTGATTAAATTGAGAGAACAAAGAAAAGTAGTTTGGGTTTTGAAAATTAGGTTTTGAAGGAATGTTGGGGTTTTTTAGTTTTAGGGTTTAGGGGAAATTAAATTTTATAAATTAAATTATTAATCCATATTTGGCATTGGAGTCGAGATGAGGTAGATCAAATGGTCATGGTATCCTCTCCTTAAACTAACAATCCCCTTTTCCCCATGTCCAAGTACCCAAGGCATTGTATAATTGAGTTTTTATTTATACCATATTTAAACCTGGTTGCCCTAAATGTGATAATAGTAATGAATTAATTTATGTCATCTAGTTTCACAATTATAATGTTCCTTTTAGATTTATTAACCAATGTTCATGATTAAACAAAAAGAAATATATTGTAACTGGATAAAAAAATTGCAGCAAACCAAATACATGAATAAGAATTTGAAATAAATATAATGGTATCTTCCCCATTTGGCTACATAAACCTAGAACCAGTTGGGTTTTATCCCCTCATCCTAGTGATGAGAGAGTAATAGGGAAGGAATAAAGAAAAATAAAACAAAAAGAAAAGAGTGAAGACCTTAAACTAGTGAGGACCCTGAAAAACGAAAATTATCTCTCCAAGATTTGGTCTCTGAATATATTTAGTATTAGAATCCCAATAATCTATTTATAAACCCAAAAGGTCTCCTGTATCATTTAATGGCATCATAATTGGCCAAAAACTGATCTTGAGGTCATAAAATTGGTCTTCGCACTTAATTCCTTCGAATATAGCTATTTTTGGGTCATCCCAACACTTTCACATCATGTAAGTGTTTCATGACGTGTAATGTTTAGGGCCTTGAAATATTATTAGATTGTTTTCACATTCTTTCTTGGGTTTACGATGTGATTTGTGAAATTCTAGCTATATTGCAACTTTATTTCTCTAGTGCCACACCATGATGTGGATCACCACAACGCTACATGTCTTAAGCTCATGATAATCATATATTTTTGTTCATTTTCAGAATATTGGTAGTATCCTTCCATAAATTACAAAATAAGTTAAACAATCCAAATATATTCAAGAATATAAATTATATTTTTCAAATTAATGTATTAAAATAGCCTAAAATATATACATTAAATACACATATTAATTCACTACTCATGTATTTATAATGGATGAATCTTGTACTACTAGAAAAATACCCTATACTAACGGTTCAGAACCGTTGGTATAGGCCTCCAAAACATTGGTATAGGCTATACCAACAGTTTGGAGAACTGTTTCCAAGTAAGCCGTGAGGATAGGTATATACCAATGGTTTTGGGAAAACCATTGGTCCAACGGTTTTGAAAACCATTTGTATAAGTAATATGAAAATCTATACCAATGGTTCCATAAACCGTTGGTATATGCAATTCAAAAAATAATCACTGTTTGGTTTTGATCCCAGAACCTCCCGTTTGTGATTGAATGACCTAACCACTAACCTAAATTACTTTTGTGAACATAATTTCATAAATATATAAATTTATTATCATAAGTATTTTAAATTTTGATTTATTTAATGTCTGCTGTAAGAAGATTCCATTAAAAATACATGTACCTATACCAATGGTTTTGAGAACCGTTGGTATAGGTTCTTTGATTTTGGGACCTATACCAACGGTTTGGACAAAACCGTTGGTATAGGTCACTTATATGGACCCCAAACCAATTGTTTGGCCAATCCGTTGGTATAGGTCCCCCCTATACCAACGGTTTTTCCAAATCCATTGGTATGGGTCCATATAAGTGACCTATACCAACAGTTTTAGACAAAATGTTGGTATAGGTCCAAATTAGTGATTTATACCAACGATTTGGCCAAAACTGTTGGTATAGATCATATTTCCAGTAGTGTTGAAATCATAATTTAAGGAGAAAAATCCTATTTTCCAAAATGATATCTCAGCCATCCATTCATGATAATATCAAATAATCCCAGAAAGATGATGCACAACTACAGAAAAAGGTAGTGAGTATTATAGAGTTCATCTTTGACAAAGATGCAGTTATAAGGTTTGGAACCCAGATAGGTCCCATAAAAACCAGAAATAAAGAAGGAAATTTTAGATAATATTATTAGATGATCATTATATATTAATCTAGGAAGTATGAAGATATATAGAGATATTAAAAAACTCTTAGTGGTATAACATAAAGTGTGAAATCTCGGAATACACATCTAGATGCTTGGTATGACACCGAGTTAAGGATAAATGAAAAAAGTCTAAAGGTTTGTTGCAACCATTAACCATACCAGTATAAAAATGAGAAAACATCACCATGGACTTCATCACATGAATCCCAAATAAATTTAATGGTCATAATTCCATATGGTTTATATTTGATCAACTTACAAATTCAGTTCATTTTATTTCCATAAAAGAAGATTTATCTCTTAAAAAAACTTTCCAGGATATATATTAGGGAAGTGGTAAGGCTGTATGAAGTACCATTATCCATTGAATCCGATCTAGATCCAAGGTTTATCTCAATATTTAAGATAAGACTTTATAAATAATTGGATACATATTTGAGTTTTAGAAATACTTATCACCCTCAGATAGATGGTCAGTCTAAGAGGACCATCCAAACTCTTGTGGATATGCTAAGATCGCATTTGATGGAATTCCAAGGATATTGAGATCAAAACCTTCCCTTGATAGAGTTCTCATATAAAAACAATTTCAATTATATCATTCAGATAACACCATATGAGGCTCTATATAGAAAGATATGTAGTACCTCAATATGCCAAGATAAAGTTGGAGAAGGTAGATGATATGCCGTGACCTTGTTTAAGAAATGATGGAGAAGGTTAAAACCATTCAGTGACATATGAAAGTGGAACATATTTGACATAATACTTATACATATAATCGTTGAAGAGATATTGATTTTGAAGTTTGAGATAGGTATTCCTCTAGATATCTCCATGGAAGATGGTTATGAGATTTTAGAAGAAAAGGAAGTCAAGCACTAGGTTTATCAGTCCCTTTGAGATCCTTAATCATGTCAGGGTAGTATCTTATCACCTATCACTACCTTTTGAACTCTCTCAAGTATATGATGTATTCCAGGTATCAATTTTGAGGAATTATATACCATACCCATCACTTGTACTGAATTTAAAAGCCATGAAACTTGAACCTGATCTCTAATGTGAGGAACAACTAGTGGAAATTATAGATAGAAGAGATAAGGTACTGCAGAACAAGACCACTCATATGGTTAATGTTCGGTAGAGGAATAATAAGTTCAAGTAAGATATGTGGAAACCTAAGGATTTGATGATAGAAAAGTACCATCTTTTTTTTCTCTGCGTAATAAAATTTCATGGATGAAATTCTTTTAAGGAGGGTAGAATGAAATGACCCAAAATTCTAGACTTCGAAAAAATCGATGTAATGTTTGATAACATGCGTTACACTATAAACATAAAAAACAATCCCTAAAATATTAATATAAAATTATGAATAAATATATAATAAAAACTATGGTAAACCATTAAATATTTAGAAGTTAAATAATTAATATGAGTTAATATTGAAAAAGGTTATTTTTAATAAAATCCATTTTCTTTATATTATATATTTTATTTTAAAATTAAAATTTTAAAAATTTATAATTTAAATTTTATAAAATAACATTAATTTTTGAATTCTTCACATCAAAATTTACTTATTATGTGTTTTTAGTTTTTCCTAAAAGGCCGATTTTTAGTCGAAAAATAAGATTTTTAAAAAAATTATATTTTTTATGATTTTATCATTATATAAGCTTATACTAAAAGATTAAAAAACCATTTATGTAATAAAATTTTTATTCAAGGAATAAAATTATGTATTTTAAAATATTATTTGAATTTATAATCCCATGTACAATATTTTTAAAATTAAATGTTAATGTTACTTTAATAAAAAATCTATTTTCAGTATTTTCCTCTAGTTAAGTGTTTATATGGTGAAATTCGGTTTTTGGATCACCTATGAATACTTTTAACTTTTTCTTATTTTATAAAAAATCAATCTCTATCATTAAAATCAATACCAAAGATAATTTTATCTAATATGTAAATTCAAATCTTAAATACACTTTTTTTCTAAAAATATTTGTACACGATTAAGTGTTTTTTTAAATTAACATTTCACACCTTTATAAATTTTATGTGTTAAAATTATTTTCAAAAGTTTCAAATTAGGTAAAAATTACAATCTTAATTTTTGTAATTAATTTTAAATACCAAGGTTAAACAATAATTACCATGGTAAAAGTTAATTTGGGTAAAAGGTTAAAAGTAAAAAAAAATACTTAAATCACTCTTACCTTGTCTCAAAATGAATTTATGGGAGGAATTTCAACCTTATCTTTCCCTACAACCCCTATGTGTCCATTTTTTATCCATTTACCCTTGAATAGTGTCATGACATTACTAAAAAATGTGGTGTGTTTCCAAAAGTTCCATTTTCTTCTCTTATATAAGAATACCTCTTCCACCCATTAAAATTTACACCTAACATTTAAATTAATCCTTGAAACTATAGTATTTTTGTACTCCTATAACCCCATCCCACTTAAATAAGCCTTTTTCACCTCAAGTTTTATTAAGGCCTTCATTTCTAAAAAGTTTTCCCAAAGAAAACTCAAGCTTCCAATTTGAGTATTACCATATATTAATATTTTATTTCATTCTAATCCTTCCTAAAATAATTTAAAAAATTATTAATATGATGGAATAAGTATCATTATTATACTTAAATTCTATTATACTAATAAGATAACAAATATTTAATCTATTACATCCACTAATAAAACAAAATAACATCCATCGTATGAAAATGCTGACTACCCCCTCCATGATAATACGTGGTTTGTTTTACATCACCATATCTCAAGGGTGGTAAAAAGGTTATATTTTATGAATAAATAGGTTTTATGTGTCAAAAATAAAATTCTTAAATGATATTTTTCATATACTATCATTCCACCCATTCATTGAGAAATGATATCGTTAATCATGCGTATGTGCAGACTACCGCCTCCATGAACAATGAATTTAATTTGTCATAACCACCAATATTGTATGGTTATAAAAATAATTTTAATGAAGATATATGATAATTATGATATATTTAATATTTGGTGAAATTTATATTAACATTATATAATAAATTTCTCTTACTCATTCAGTCATTATAACCCACTCTTGTTTAGGTTGTTTGTACCACCTTCACGAGTGATGTAGTAATGTTTATGTCATGGATGATTAATGAATTTTATATTCTTGAAAATACATGTAATAATAATTTATTCAATATTTAAAAATTATTCTGGAGTCATAATATTATTATATATTTTTTTTATTAATATATCACCTTTTATTCATTAAACTCACCAAAACGATCTCATATTTGATTTTGTTATCACAAAATGCGACCAAAACATATAAAAATGAAATTAATTTTTTAAAATTATTTTAAGAAATATATTACAGTACCTTGTATGATATATAAATGTTGAAATTTTTGAGAATAATGAATAACAACCCGCCATTACAAAACTAGTTTGAAAGGACCAAGATTTCTGACACTCAATTTTAAAAATATATGACAACTAAATAATAAAAATGTATTGAATATTTATAAATACATTTTATAAAAGTATATATAAATTAATAAAGTTATAAAATAGGTGATTAAGATATTTATTTTTTTTATATAGGAGGTTAGAGAACATTTGAATTAACAGGAGTAAAGGTAAGGGGTTTTTGTCATCTAAATCCCCCCTTGGGTCATAATCACTTATCTCCATCTATGATCTTTTCAAGTATGATCATATATAAAATATGATAATTTTATGTTGTATTTTTACCATATTTTCTTGGTAAATCATTTTTCACACCAAATTATTCTTCCTTGACAAATATAATGTTTTGTGGAAATGAAATTTTGTTGAGAATGATTCTCACATTGTTTAATGGATTTCTCCCTCCATATCCACGTTTTTAATTCCCACCAATGTTCTCATTTTCCAAGTGAAAAATCAAATTGTTTTTATCTCTAATGATCCTTATATTTACCTTCCTTTTTTAAAAAAAGTTTTAATTTTATTTTAAGGAGACAGGTTTAAAATAAAGGTTTTTTTTAAATATTTTAAAGGCTTTTACTTTAAACCATCATAGATTCTTCTCTTCTTTAACACATTTTATGATAAGATTAATTTATTTTCAAGTTAAATTTATTGTATTTTTTTTCAAATTATTTTTTACAATGTTTACTCTTGATTTTTTTTAAAAGGTTTTTGGAATGTGACTCGAAAATTACAACTTTTTAAGATGATATTAAGAAACATTTTTTTAAGAAAAATAATTTTTATGATTACTCTTTCATTTTAAAAGTATTATTATCTAATAAATTAATGGTTCATAAATCACATGATATATTATTTATTGGGGAAATAATGCTTTTGGAATTAAATGATTATGTTTTTTATGTGATACCATTGGAAAACTTATGAAATCCATTTTTTCCATGGGTTATTTATGATAAGATGAATGATTTGATTTTAAGTGGCACTCATATGTATGGATGATTATGGGTGGGGTCCTACATCTCCCTTCAATGCATTGGTTATGGCTTTATATCTCATTAGATAATGATACTGGGAATAATTAGATTTTTTTACAAAACTAAAGGGCATACATACTTGGATTTTTTTTAAAAATTAAAGTGTGGACATAATTGGATTTGATCAATGTTTTCCTATTCTTATGTTTGTTCCACAGATTCTCTAAAATATGCATTATTTTCAAACTATGCAAAAATTTTATGATATTTCATGTTTTAAAGATATTATACTTTCTTATATATTTATTTTATGTTCATTATATATTTCTAAGGCTTGTTTTTATTACCTTTATTTAGTATTATGTTCTTATTATATGATCCTTAATGATCAATCAAGGTTTTTTATCACTTTTTATCTCATGCTATTTTTATTTGATATTACTCCCTAACTCATGTTTTCCATCATATTTAATATCTAACCATTATGAATAGATGATATTTTTCCCTTACTGAGCATTCAAGATAACCCCTTATTATGCTTCCATTCCATGGGTTATGAAGATGATAATGTCAAATGAGTTATCTAGAAAAGAGTATAGTGGAGAATGGTTATGTAGAAATGTTCATAGGTGCTGTAAAATAATATGCTTATTTATCTAGTATCCAAGACACCAAACCTTTTGTTCCATGGTTTATGTGACCGCATATGGAATGTAGTAATTAAACTATGTTCAAGGTATTATTTATATATTTTTATATTTGGTCTCCATAATAAATATTCTGTATTACTGTTTTGAATCCAATGTGAAGTTTCTTTTGAAAAATGAAAAAATGAGTGAGTTTATTAAGGGGGATATCATCAAAATTAATTGGCCAAAATTTTATTACCACCAAAGTATTTAAATATATTAAAACATTGTTTTATACAGTAGTTTGGTGTTGGGACATGTCTCTTTGAGAAAGGATGTGATTTGATGCAACCCAGTGTGAGTTGTTTGAGTTGATAACAAATTCATAGTGGGAGAGTAAAGACCCCATGGAATTATTGAAGGTGTATTGTTATTGTTTCCAACCACGAGTGAAGATAATTGATATTTTTTTTGAGATTTTAAGCATGTATTTGAAGTGATTTGAGATGAATTTGAGTGACTGAGGTTGGTATGATTTGAGTTGAAAATCCTAGAGAAGTATTCTCGATTCCATGGTTTTTGGATAATTTGGAAATGTACTAGATTTACACTGTGATATGTAACATATTCCATATGATACATAATATATTATTACTACTATGTAATATATTCTAGTGTCTACATAAGATATACACTGATGTTTATTTTGAGATGTGGTAAAGGTAAAAACCTTTTGTTAATACATAATATAATTCAGAGAATACAAAAGGTTTTCTAAGAGAAAGATAATATTATAATGATGAAACATATAGTATTATAAGATTTCATAGAATAAATAATATATCCAAGAAGTTAATTTGGAAAATTATTAGAGACACTATGATATATAGTATATTTTTTCTGATACAAAATATATTCAAAGGAAAGTGTAAGATATTATAAGAATATATAATATTTTCATGATCCTATAGAATATATTTTGAAGAATGCATAGGATATTTGAGATCATTGTAGTGATATGCAATATATTCAATTTCTTATGTAAGGATTAATATTTTGTAAAAATGAAAGGATTCTAAATATATAAGTTAAATGTTGTTTTTATGATCATCAAGTAAAAAATATCACATTATGAGGGATTAAGCCATGAATCAAGTTACATTATAAGAAGAATTAAATGATAAGAAGTTGAGGGTATATTAAAATGAAGATATTTTTTGAAGATCCCACTACGTGTGTGAGTTGTATTTTTTGTCAATGTTAGTTAATGGTTATCAATGAAGGAGAAAAAATTTATTAATATCAATATGTTTGGTTATAGTATCCAAGCATGGTTATGAATTATATGCATCTTAGATAAAAGAAAAGAAGTTACTAATTATTATTATATTTTAAGAAGATAAGTTGAGTTATTACCTTTGGAAGACTTAGAGTATTTTCATTACTTGATATATTCACCACTTAATGTATTTTTTTTGAAGATTTAATGAACTTATAATATTGTTGAATTATATGATGATTTATTATTTATAAAGTAAAAAAAATCATGATTACCGAAAGTTATTGTGATCCAAGCTTGAGTACAAAGGGGGAGATTGAGGTAAGACTGTACAATGTTCATGTTAAAACTTTTTGTGAAGTGCATTAGATTGATGTTATCAGAAAAATGTGTGGTTTTAAAAAATTCAAGATGTGAAGTAATGAATTTTCATGGTTAAAAGTTAAAGGTTTATAAATATATGGAAGAATATGGAAGAACTTAGTGGAACTATGTTTCTCAAAAATTGTGAAGTATTGAATAATGTTATATGAATAGCTGTAGAAAATATAATATATATAATTATATGATGATCAAGTAGATAAGTATTATGGAATCTAATAATGAAAGGAATTATGAAGTCTACCATAAAAACATAGTGAGTCGTCAGAAAAAATCTATCTGATAGAAGCTTTCAAATATTTGAGAATAGGTTTTTGGAGAAGGTCATCAGGAAAACTAATTATTATGAACTCATCAGACAAGTGGTTTCCAAATGAATCGAATTAAAGATTTTGAGATAAGGGGCCAAACATAAGACTCTAAAAAAGTGAATTAGATAGAAGTTTATGAGTAATGCCATTATTCAGAATGTTATGAATAAATAATACAATTTATTACAAAGTCATTAGATTGAGTTCTACAAAGACATCAGACTGAAGGAGAAGAGAAGATATCTGAGGGTTCATCAGATGGATAAAAATGAACAAACATCTAGAAACCCATCAGATAGAGTAATATCCATAAAAAAGAATGTAAGATATAATTTTTAAGGAAGATCAAATGGAATCATCAGGAAATAATATTTTTTTGAAGGAATATTAGATGGAGTATTATCAGACAAAGGAGTTATTATGTAGAAGATCCGATCAAAGAAGATCCTATGAAGAAGAACAAGATAGAGGAAGGTTGTGAAGGTTTCAAATAAATAATATTAATGAATGTAGAAGAATTTAATGTTTCTAGATGGGGATATTATAGAGTACATTAGATGGAGTACTACCAGATTGAGAAATTTGTTAGAAAGAAGTATCAGATTAATAGTTCAAAGAAATTTACAAAGTCTTTTTGTAAATTCATCAAGTATAATGATGTTGATTTGGCCATTCAATGCCCCAATAATCATGTTGGAATAATCATGATTTAATCTAATATTTTAGGATGTTTTAATAATATAGTTGATTCTAAATGTCACATAAATATCTTAACTTTATAAAAGTTTAAAGGTGGTAAAATAATATTTTTTTGAGTGGGGTGTTCCAATTTTGAGTGGGATGTTTTTATTTGAAAGTGAGTTTTTACCCTGAAAATTCATAGGAAACACATTGATATAAAGGGGGAAGATTCAGTAATAAGTGTGTGTGGAATTGATAAGAGTTATTGTGGCTATGTGTATTTTTAAAGAATTTAAGTACTGTATGTAATTTCTATCAACAAATCTTGAGTGAAAATTATTTATGGGTTCAAGTTTCAGAGCAAGAGGTACCAAATGAATAGAAGGGTACTAGATAGAGAAATCAAGCATAAAAAAAATAAGTGGAATTATTTACATGCTAAAGAAAAAAAATGGAATACTGGTAAAAAATGAGAAAGTTATATCAAATGGATAGGTAGTATTAGATGAATAGGCATCGAGTGAAGAAGAAGAAGGGGTTAGATGAATTGGTTCCAGATGAATAATATCAAATAAACAGTATCAGATGAAGAAGTATATGATAGAAAAGTTCCGAATTAAAAAAGAATATAAGGAAATAAGAAAAGAAGGATTCGTGTAACTAGTGTAAGAAAATTATATTTATATTCTTTATTGTAAATAATAAGATTTTCTTGTACGCTGCTATGAAATCAAGAGAAAAGGACGAAGAAAAAATTAGAATTGCGACATCCAACAGAAGTCACATCGGTGGAATACTTGGTGTTACAAATAATCTAATGAAGAAGTTGGATACTATCTATACATGGAATATAAATATATTCCAAGGATATGTATTTGGAATAGTAATACACCAGTCTAAGGATTTATCATTATTTTCTTATCCCCCTCTTAAAGTGTAGGGAACCACACTTAGGATAAGCATTATTTTCTAGCCAAAACAACGTACTTGGTATCATATTATAGTGGATAATTTGTGTACTAGTAATTAATATACATGACACTGACTAACTAATCTTATTAAGTATTAAACCTTCTAAAAATATCATTTTTAATTCTGTACCTACTTTAATATACTTTTATATGAAAATAAAGAGAGAATATGAGATTCTAGATCCTAATAGGACTAAGAGTTAAATGGATAAAATGTTATAATTGTTTTAAAAGTTCCCAATACCAATTCACCCCCTCTCAGTGTTGATCATATCCTGAAGTATTCCTAATAAGTGGAATTAGAGTTAATTTAACCTTTATTGGATTATCTACTTTGAAGTTATTCTATTTTCAAGATTAGATATTATTTCCTATATTAATAATGAATAGTAGTTTTGGTGAAGATTCTATTATCTCATAGTAGAATTATATTTCTACCAATACCATGATGAACATGATAAAGAAATAGGAAACAAAGATAAATAAGCTATCCCTCTTAATCTAATAGGAATAAATAAGTTCAATATCTCTATGCCATGACAACAAATAAGACATAACTAGCTTGGAAAGTGAAGAACAGATGGTTCAAATTAACACTAAGGATAAGAAAAACATTTATAATTTAAGTGGTTCAAGATAAAGTGATAATGAGGTATGTGAAAATTATTTTACAAACTATCCTTAAGAAGAAGATCCTTGCATAAGTGGTGATGAATATATATCTAAAACTTTTCAAGATATATCAGTTAGTAGATTGAGAGATATTCTACATTTTATTCCCAAATAAATAGTATCTATTGTTTGTAGATTCATTGAAAGTATATAGGAATAAATCACCTAGTTAGAATAAGAAACAAAAAATATGGATAAGGCTTTATAGAAAAAAGTTCTAGAATGTATAAAGGTCTCCAATAAGGTTGAAACATTTGAGATAATAAAAGTGGACCTTGAAATAAGTTCCTAAAATTTTGAAGGTAAATACCTCAAAGAAGTTTAAGAGAGAGATTGATTCAAGAAAAATATTGAAGAAAAGGTCCATCCACTTGAAGAAAAGTTGAAAAACAACATTGATGTCAAGAATTTGAAATTGGAATTAAAATCCCATAAGATTAAAGAAATTGATTTTTTTTAAAAAATTAAGATGCATGAAGAGTAAGTTAAAATAATGAAGAGGTATTGTTAAGATAATGCGAGTATGATTTAAGATCAATAGAATACCCTCAATATGAGGTGCCAAATGTTGGAAGTCAGACTAGCCAATCTAGAAAAGGTACATATTAAGTCTTCACCAAAGAAGAAGAAATTCACTGATTCCAAACAGTAAATGGATAATTCTAATATGAAAATAACTATAACATGTGAAAAAAACATTATGACATAATTTAATGATCCATCTTAAGAAATTGTAAATAAATAGGTACCGTCCATACTTTCTTATAATTTTTTTATCAAAATTTCGGAACTTGAACAGTGTAGGATTGAAAACAAAATCAGTATAAGTATGGATGAAGAAAAGTGATAATAATCCTACCCCCATGTCCATGGTGGATATAATAAAAATTAGAAAAGATGATTTCCTATGAAGAGACCAATAAATGATGAATAGAACCCGAAAATATCTTACAACCGATATAAGAAGATCAAGGTTTTTGGGTCAATATTGGTGCTGCAATAGATTCAAGAAATTTTCATTATATTATTGGTAAAATCATCTAAATACCAAAACAAAAAGGAATACCATGCCAAGAGGGAGAAATACAAATATGACGAAAAACATCCACCAAGTACACAAAATATGTATACTTCTAATATATTTATAAAGATTGTAAATATCTGTGATGTATGCAATCATGGAGATAAAAATGTTGGTGTATTATCATCTCCATTTGTACCTAAAGTTGATAAGAAAAGGATATTAAAGAATCTGGTTAAGAAAGAATAAGCAACCTTTGTAGTTAAATAGAAAAATGTTTCAAAAAAAATACCCCAAGAAGATATCAAGAAGGAAAGGTCATAAGTCCTTGGATTCCAAATCTAAGAAGTTGAACGAGAGTGAAAAATCTAGAAAATATGATGAGAATAAAGACACTTAGAAGAATCCATGTGGACAACCAAAACATGATTCCAATATACCTAATAATATTTAAGTAATCTGGTTAGAATATTTTTAGAAAATAAAGAAACTATAAGAGGCATAATATAAGTCTAGTTCTAAAGGAAAAGAAAATATTCCATATAAAGAAGCATAATATCTTTATGTGAGGTGTAACATGGATGGAAATACTCATAGAGATTATTCTATAATAATTATAGAAAAATAAGGGTTATTAATAAATATAAAAGTTTTAACAATAAATACAAGTTCATTAATGTATATTCAAAAGATAAAGTTCACACACAAATAAACTGAAGAGGTAATAAGATTCACACCACCCAATTAGAATTGAAGTTCAAATGTACAAGCATGAAGAGTGGATGAGATGGAGAAACTTGGTTAAGAAAACTATCTCAACCTTTCTATTTATATTAATAAGGAATATCCAAATTATTCCCTTAACATTTGTGTATTGTATTTGTTCTTTAAAAATAGTGAATTGAAGGCGAAACACGATCTTAGGGGGAGAACCTAAGATAGTAGATGGGCTGTCAACATTGGACAACATTCCTTAAGGAAATTTCTATCCTTGAATTTTTCATAAGTTGGTAAATTAGAAATATCTTATAAGAGGCACATCCTTGACAAAGTGGAAACAGTTTCTATCAACACATGATAGAAAAGTGAAGAATAACCCTTCTTGTATTGATCCTAATTTCAGAGTTCCAAATAAATATATTAAAGGAATATCTTCTATTATGAAGATACAAAAATTGTAAAAAGTCTAGACAACCATATTATGAAGATCCATTTTTCTTCATTCTCAAAAATAATTTCCTAAAGAATATATATTTAAGGGATTCACCATTATAAATATTGTATGAATGGTCTCTTTGAGGGTGTCACAAGTTGAGTATGGTGAAGTTTCTACTTGATTCATTACTTCATAAAAATATTATTATTCTAAAATGTTCTTAGAGGAGAGTCATTAAAAAGGTATTTTTTTCTTAGTATCTCATCCTTTTCTACCAAAGATAATAATTTTAACATAAAGGGGGAGAAACTAAATCAATCGGTAAATTAATAAAAGTGGAAGAATGAAAGTGTATCAAAGCTTCTTATCCTTCTAATTATAATTGAATATTTTAAACTTTTTTGTTGAAGTAAGTGTGGGAGTTTCAGGTTGATTTATTCTAAAACTATTTTATTTCACTATTAGTATATTCATATTAGAATAAAAGTGGATAACCCTTGAAGAAAATATTATGAATTTTCATTTCATGAGGTATCAAGATCAGTTGGTAAAGGACATCTCTATTGTCTAAATAAAATCCTATTATTTTTTACACTAATAATTTCTCATGTAAACTCAAAGTGAAATGATTTATGACACATTTATCAGTATTAAATGATACTCTTTTCCCATTAAATTTTTTATTTATTGTTAATAATGGGGAGAAAAAGTGAAATGAATGTTTTAAAAGAAACTGAGAAAAAGAGGATAAAGAATTACATATTGAAATTTTTATTTTAAAGGATATATTTATGGTGTTTCCAATAGATATAAAGGGTGGAATTGAATATCCCACTATATGTGTGATTTGTATTTTTTTTTTAATTTTAGTCAATGGTTTCAAATGAAAGAGAAATAATTTATTGATATCAATATGTTTGGTAGTAGTGTCCAAGCATGGTTTTGAAGTTTATTCATCTTGAATTATCGAATAGAACTTTCCAAGTCTTATTATCTTGGAAGAAGAAATATTTATTTCTTACCTTTATAGGAATTGGAATATATTTATTACTTGATATATTCACTATTTAAAGGTGAAAGTTTATTTGATGATTTTATGAACTTATGATTATTGGTGAACTAATATTAATGTCTTAAAAATGTGCTTGATGTTTGGAGAATCATATTTATTATCAACATTATGAATTTTCCTTAAGGAGTTACCTTAAGAAGTATCCAAATAGAATGTTTCTAGATGAAGAAGTTGGAGACAAAAAAATAGAGAAAGCTGATTCAAATGAATAGTAGATACCAGAAAGAGGCTAGTTGACTTAGGCTAGAGGAATAAAGTTTGAATTGACCAAGGAGGTGATCAAATAATATCTATATGATAAAAAATTTTCCTATTAGCATTCACAAGGACATCAGATTGATGTGAATAGTTTGATTCGGTTGGATGATGGATGAAACTAAATGATAGCTCAAATAAATTCCCAGTTCCATTAGACAAATATCCATGAAAAAATATCAGAATATGCTTAGTGATTTATTCCTTAATGATTAAACATCATAATGAATTATGGTTGTGATTCAAAGATAAAGTTTGAAAGAAGCAAACAACCTTTGTGAAATAGAGCTGAATTGGGTGATGCTTTGTTGTTCCTAAAGTACCAAACATCATGACTACTGAAATTTCTCAATATCCAAGCTTTTTTATAATGGGGGATTGAGACATGACTATAAAAATTTCATGATATGAAATTTTTAGAAGTACACAAGACTGATATTACTAGATACAGGTGTAACTATGAAAAGTTCAAGATGTGAAGTAATGAAGTTTCACAATTCAGAGTTTCATTTTTATAAAACTATGGAAGAATATGGTAGAACTCTTTGGAACTATGGTTCATAAACATTGTGAAGTACTGATTAAAGTCGTACAAATAGATTTAAAAATTCAAACTGATGAACTTGTACAAAGATCAAGTTGATAAGTATTATGAAAACTACTAAAGAAAGGAATAATGAGGTCTATCATAAAAACTTGGAAAGTCATCAGGAAAACTCTATTATATAGTATCTTTTGAATGATCAAGAATAGGTTTCCAAAGAAGGTCATCAAATAGAATAATGATTGTGATGTCAGTAGACAAGTGTATTCTCAATGAATCAAACTGAATATTCTAAGTTAAGGGTTAATAAATATGACTCGTATCTAAGTCAATAAACATATGTATTTGAGTGATTTCATCATACAAAATATTATAAATAAATCAATATGAGTATTACAAATTCATTAGAATGAGTTCTATGAAGTAATCAGATCAAAAGAGCATATCAGATATTCGAGGGTTCATTAGATGGATGAAAATGAAAAAACATTAGGGAACCAATTGGAATAAGTAAGATCCTTATTAAATAATTTAAGATATAATTTATAAGGAAGATCAAATGGAGTCATCAAAAAAAGAATATTGTTGTGAATAACCACCGGATAGAGTATTACTAGATGAAGGAGTTCTTATAAAGAAGAAGCGGTCAAAGAAGATCCTATGAAGAAGAACCAGATAGAGAAATCTTGAAAAGAATTTAGATAAATAATTCTAATGAACATATAATAATGAAAAATTTCTAGATGGATGGATCTTATAATAAATCGGAAAGAGTACTACTATACAAAGGAAGGTTTTATAAAGAATTTCCATATGAAGTTTTTGAATAGATTTATGAAGTATTTTGTAAATTCATAAAGTATGATGATTTTGAGATATACATTTAATTCACCAATAATAATGATCTAAGAATCCCAAATCAAGCTAATATTTCAGGAGTTTTGAATAATATAGTTGAAAGAAAGTGTTAAGGAAAGTTCATGACTTTTAGGAAGTTTGAAGGCGATAAAACTATAAATGTTTTGAGCAGTAATTTTGAATTTTAAAGTGCATGATTCACCAAAATATTCCGTGGAACCATGCCTATATAAATGATATTATATTTTATGAGAAGTATGTGTGGAATTGATAAGAGTCATTATGGTTTCATATACCGATAAAGAGGCGAAGTGTCACAAAAAAGTTTCAGCCCAAAATTTTGAGAGAAAAATATCTATGGATCAAAGTTTTGGAGTAGGAGGTACCATATGGGTAGAAGGGTATTGGATGGAGAAAAAAAAGTAGATCAAGAAATCAAGCACTATAAAAATAAGTGGAATTATAGAAGTAATTAAGGTAATTGATGAAATACTGGTAATGGATGAATGTTTTGTATTAGATGGATAAGTAGTATCAGATGAACATATAATGAGTGGAGAAGAAAAAGGGATCAAATGAACTAGTTTTGGATGAAAATAATTAGAAGAAAAATATCATAAAAATAAGGATCATATGGATAGGTTATATATGAAAGAATACTAAAAGGAAAAAAGAGTAAAAGCATTCTGGAAACTAGTGTAAGAAAAACACTTCTTGTTTGCTGCTGTGAAGAAGAAGAGTTTCTTGTATTCTACTAATCAAGTAATAGAAGTGAAAAAATATTACAACACTATGAAATCCAATATAATTCATATATATGGTATAATTAATTGGTCTTTCAAAGTATTTAATAATGATGTTAGAGACTATATACATAAGAATAATGAAGATCTAATAATGATCTAAAATTAGACTAGGAATACACTAATACAGGGATTCAAGATTGTTTTCTTATCCCCTTATAAAGTGCAGTGAACCAAACTTGATCTAATTATTGTTTTCTAGCCAAATTACTATACTTGTTATCACATTATAGTGAATAATCTATGTATTGGTCATCACCATACAAGACAAAGACTAGGTACTCTTATTGAGTAGTGAAAATTGTAAAACATTCATGTGACATCCATTACTCACTTTTATATAATTAGATACAATAAATAATATAGAATAAGATCATATAGATCCTAATATGTCTAAGGGGTAAAGGTATAGAAGGTTAAAATAGGTTTAAAAGTTCATAACACTGATTAAACCCTATCAGTGTTGAGTATATCCCGAAGTGGTCCTAACATTGTTCATAATAGTAGAAGGAGGATCATTGAATACTAAAGGAAACTAATATAATCTTATACAAACGTCTATTTGGAGATAGATACAATTGGGTGATATCTTTAAAAGATTCAAGGATGTATTATACCCTTATCTTGTAATCACTGAGACAACTTTTCCATAGTCAATGATATATTCTCACCTTCTCTTACTAACTTCACATGAGTCAAGGATAAATTCACCCCTTATCTTTTAATCAAATAAATATTAGTGATAATATTTGTCTCTAACTTAACCCAAACACAATAAGGATCAGTCACCCACATTGGGGGAAAAACTTATAAAAATTCATGTGTGCCTTAAATTTATTTCATTCCAAATTCATATGGTTGAGAGTGAGATTTAGAAGTGAGTGGATCAAGAATTTAACCAATCATAAAGGTTAATTTCAAATAAAAAATTATAAAATTAGTATCACTAATTCATCCTCTCTTAGTGATACATCACCACTTTCCTGTTCACTTCACTAAAAATAACCCAACTTGATATTAGTGGAATATAGGGTTTCAATGTGTGTGATGATGCACAATTGAAGTCCCTAAATAAATTATGTTTTTTTTTTCAATATGGTGTGAGGAAGAAAATTCAAAGTGTATTGGATTATGTTGAGAGATATGTTTCCATGGTGAATGGAAATAAAAAATTATGATGAATTAGATTCCATTGAATATCTCTTGATGATTCATTAATATGTTTCTAAGGAGAGATGGAATTTATGTATATACCTTAAATAACATGTGTGAAAAAAATAAAGGAGGCATCCCCTCACATGTGATGATTAATATATTTTTCTTCATGTCATAGATAATTACTGATTATGTGGAAGTATTTTCCACTCTATTTAATGGAAGTTGTAATAATCCATCTAATGGGGAGATTAAATAATGGTTATTCATAGGGTTAATCTGGTAAAAAAGTTAAAAAAACCATTCAAGGAGTGTTATACATGGAAGATACTATATCATATGGAGGAATAATTTTGGATGATGTTTTTAGATGACTTATTGTGTTTGAGAAATCCATTTTAAGGCTAGAATATATTTTGAGTATATTTGAGTGAAGTTTGGTGATGATATACAAGAAGTGTAAAAAGGAAAAGTCATGAACCCTATGCATTTTATAGGTTACAACCCTTGGACTTCGTAAGGTAATAGATAAGAAGAAAACCTAAAACTAGAAAAGGAATTAACCTTCTGATGGATTTCATAAGGTAAAAACCATCTTCATAAGGCACCTTTATATGGTACACTTGAGCTTTATAGTGTACACAATCATCGTATGGTACAAAGAACATCATAGGGTACCAATGACTTTGTAGGGTATAAGGATTAAACCCTACATTGGGTTAGAACAATGCATTATAGGGTACATGAACCCTATGGTTAAGACTTGGTAATGTATAAGGTACTTCGTAGGGAGCCATGTTACTTCCCAGCCAAACTCACTCTAACTAATAGCTGAACCATCCAAGGAGTGTTATATAAGGATGTAGAGCATCATATCCAACCATCCTAATTCTAATATATGGAGTTTCATGTCCAAGATCCTTACCCATGGGTGTCAAGTTTCATATAAAACATCTTTTACCAACCCATTAACAATCAATTTACAAAGTCCAACATACTCGAACTTTTAACACACCGTGATAACAAGGGTATAACTTTTTCAACATTCATCATTTACCATGGTCTATTATATTCGACAACTTTGACCCAAATAAAAAATTAAACCACTATATCATTTATTCATATATAACACCCATTAAATTTTATTTAAAATCATTTAACAATTTAAATATTCCCCTTTAACCACTTTCCATTTCTTCACTTTCAAGTCATAAAACATTTAATTCCCATCTTAAGAAAAACAACCCCTTATGCCATGATATCAATCCAAGAAACAATTATGACTGGGTTAAACTCATAAACCCCCTATTCCACCATTTACAACCCCATTATACTATTTCCAAGGAATTGTCACACTCTATGGGTGGCTGTATGTTTGGTATCATAGTCATAAATAGACCCAATGGGGTCTGTGAAAGGTATAACACATCATTTGAAGGCCCAAACCATTTTTCTTAATCAAGGAAACCAATGTTCAGCACACCAACACCATATAACATACCACACACACATGAACAAATATTAAGACCATGGGAAATAGCTTGTAGAGAACCTACCTTATACTCGTAGATAACCACTTGTCAAACCCCATACTTTGATTGAATATAAAATGGAAGCAACCAAAAAAGTATAAAGATCCTTGTAAATAAAAATTATGAGATATAGAATAATTGTGACAACCATGAAGTGAATCTTATATAGAATAGAAGGAAACAGACTCATATACTTATTTAGGGATTCAAATCACAAAAAAATGTCACTTGAAACACCTTATAATTAAAAGAGATACACTCTTGGAAGAGGATAAGAAGTTTCGGTCTCACCCTAGGATATTGGGAGTAAAATAGAGGAGAAAATTTGGTGATATGGATATAATATCAGGTGGTAAAAATAGTCAAATTGATAATTTTAACATGGTTCATGGTTCGACTGAATGGATTTCAAAACTATGCACCAACCATGTGAGCTCCTCTGTCCAAGGAAAACACATGTCACATGGTCTTATAGGCTTCGAAAATGGTTTGAAAAACTATGTATAAGCCATGTGAATGGATATAGACCAAAGTCTCGTGGTTTCTAGGACTCCTCATGCATTTTGTAAAATTTTCCCCCCTTAAACCATGCCACACAACCATGGTTCATGGTTAGCACTAATCACACACCATGTGATATAAGTCCCATATTCCACACTTTTCAAGTCTTGAACCCCCCGAATTCCCCCATGGCCTTCCCTAATCTTAGGAATCATTCCATAAACTATTTTAATAAAAATTTTAACCCAAAATTAAAAAGAAAACATACCTTGGTAGATTTTAGGATCTTACGACCTCCCCAATATTTAACAAATCACCCTCGAGATGAACTCTCTAGAATCAATAAGACTCAAAGATAAAAAGGTAAGGACAATGGGATCAAATATTATATTCTCTCTCCTAAGTTTCCTTATGAACACATCCATGCTTCAACAACACTCAGACTAAAGGCATAGTCTTACCTCAAAGAGTTTTCTCACCGCGATCCACAATACAAATGGGATTCTCCTAAAAGGAGGCATCAAAATCAATCTCAACTTCATCAACATCAATAACATGTGAAGGGTAAGGATGATACTACTGAATATGTGACACATTAAATACATCAACCATAACACTATATCATTGTGGAATAACTAACCAATATGCTACCAGATCAATCCTATCCACAATCTTAGATGATCTGACATACATGGGTTCTAACTTACCTTATTTCCAAATCTGATAATGAATTAGTCTCGGTGATACATGAAGGAATATGTGGTCACCAAATAAAAAATAAATAGGTATAAGATGATGATAATTGTATGAATTTTATCTACTATGGGTTCTATCTATATGCTTCCAAATTAACTAGACATGCTCTGATGTCTCCAACACAAGACTCAACCCCAAAAAATATGATTCTCCCACTCCTATACAACATAAAGGGGATTGACATAGTATAACATATTATTTCGAGGATTTCTAGGTATACCCACCATGAAATCCATGGTAAAATCATCCCACTTCCATTATGGAATGGGAAAAGGCTGTAATAGACCATCGGGCTACTAATGCTTATCCTTCACCTACTAATAAGTATAACATTGCATCATAAAACCTACAATGTCTTATTCATTCATGATCACCAATTCTATATATAAATATCATGATATATTTTAGTCAAACTAGGATGCACCAACCATTTTGAATCATGAAACTCACACATAAACTCTAACAACATAACTGTAGTCATGTAAATGTAACCATAAATGTGGATAATATCATTTCCATCAATGGTCCAGTCCGAAGGTTGATCCCCACCATCAAAGTTTTCCCTAAATGCCAGGAACTCTAGATCTTCATACCACCACTTCTTGATCTAGTTCAGAAGAGAGGGTACAATTGATAAATATGTGATTGTCACCAGTTCTTTCTCCTCCCGAACATCTATATATGTATTAGAAAATAAGGCCATCATCTTACAGTTAGAATTAGACTCTTAAACCACATGAGTCTGTGTCTTCCAACTCAAAGAATAAAAAACACTATTTCCTATTCCCAATGTATAATCTATATAAAAATAAAAATATTTCATGTACTCAAACCATCTCTACTTCCAGATATTTAGATCATTTTGGAAATATATATCTATTTAAGGCTCTTATGGTTAGTATAAACAACAAAACTTTCACCTAAGAGATAATGCTACCATAATTTTAAGTCATATATTACCATAGCCAACTCGTTATTTTGTGCATGATAGTTCCATTCATGAGGCCTCAACACCCATAATCCATATGCCATGACTGAATCTCCCTACATCAACACCATCCCAAGTCTGATCCCAGATCCATCAAAATAAAAAGTATATTCCTTACCCTTTTTGGGTAAGACCATAATTGGGGTGGTGGTAAAACACCTCTTTAGCTCATACAATTAATTATCACATGATCCATATTACTCAAAATTTATTCCCTTTTTGGTCAATCCGGAGAGAAATGTTTCCAAGCAAGAAAATTCACTAATGAACCTTCAGTAGTAACCCACTAAACCTGAAAACATTTCAATGGAAAAACCATTATTGGGATTCTTCAAAGAAACAATCTCTTGAACCTTATTAGGGTCAACTGGAATAACTTTTCATGAAATGATATGACCCAAGAATTTCACATTTTCAATCCATAAATGACACTAGGATAACTTGGCGTATAGTCTATGCTCTCTTAGTGTACTCAGAATGATGTCAAGATATTGGTAATGATCATCTATAGAATGGGAGTACACTAATATTTCATTTATAAATAACACCAAATATTGATCTAAATATGGGTGAAAGATTCAGTTCATCAAGGCCATGAACATAGTATGAGTGTTCTTAATCTCAAATAACAATACGAAAAACTCATATAATCCATTGATGCTTTTAAAAGTAGTTTTTGGTATATTAGATGGTCTCACCATCAATTGTTGGTACCCTAATATCAAATAAATATTAGATAATACATATTAACCCCTCATATAGTAAAAAATATCATCAATAAATGGAAGAGGATACTGGTTCTTAATCATCATTCAGTTTAGCTTCTGGAAATCAACACATAAGTGGAATGTTCTATCAGACTTGTTGGAAAATAGAACTAGAGAACCATAAGGAAAAATACTTGGCCGAATAAACCCTTTAGCCTCCAATTATTACCCCTAATTATTAATCTCTTGAATATATAATGGTTTTATTCTATAAGGTGGTATAGAAACTGGCTTAGCCCCAGGTACCAATTAGATGGTAAACTTAATTTCTATTTTAGGTGTTAACCTTAAAAACTCATCAGGAATCTTGTCCTGAAATAAATCCACTACAGTAGGGAATACATACTGATCCTCTCACCCATAATATAGAATAATAATTAAAACCTATATTGTGAAATACCCTAGCTACTGATGAACTGGCCATGTGTGGACTTTCGGGATATCTCATTCTCAGTGATGAACAGATATGTCACCCTCAGGAGACATGGATGTTACCCTTTTATGGTAATAGTCAATGTGATCCTAGTATGAAACTAAATAGTCCATACCCAATATAAAAGTAAACCCTATAATCTCAATCACAAAAAAATCCAAAGCTAACGGTACCCCCCAATCTCAAGGGAACACTATTTATAATGATAGATACCCTTTGATCATACCTCTAACGACATTTAAATTGATATAACCCTATAGGATAACTCCACCACTAAACCCAAACCATTAAAAAACTAAGATAATATAAAATAATATGAATCCATTAAATAAAATAAATAACTACAAAGTACATAATTCATAAGAATCATACCTCAGACAGTTGACGGACCATCCTCATTACCAGTGGGTGAAAAATGAACTGCATGCAGCTGACCTATCCATATACCTTGGGCTCCTATCCGAATCTCATGTGTTGTACTACTCTGATGATATGGAGAATCCTATCCTAGAGAACCTCTTCCACCATCCCAATTGGTATGTCTGGTAGAACTCTAACTTCCAGACTGATACAGGGTAAAAGATACCCTACTAGTGCTCTGTATCAGCCTACGTCCCCATATTCCAAGGATTCCTATAGAACCTCTATATATTACCCATCCTTCCATAATATTGAAACTCTATTGATGGTTAAAGACACTGACCTTGTATCTAACTGGTATTTCCACACTAATAATAGACCACTTGATCAATTTCCTAAGAGTCTACCCCTCTCCCCTGGTTTCTCTTCCCACCACTACCATAGAAAATGTTCTCATAATGAAACTTCT
Organism: Viscum album; assembly: GCA_963277665.1. NCBI lineage: Eukaryota > Viridiplantae > Streptophyta > Magnoliopsida > Santalales > Viscaceae > Viscum > Viscum album. Next base: position 332,358,473 of record OY728129.1, on the reverse strand, counting down.
TAATATCTAAGGAAACACCACCAACTAACCTAATTTAAACTATATTCCCACCTCTAGAGACCTCCTTTATATTTTTATCAGAGATGGGAGCCTAATTTACCACCTCAGTGAAGTTATTCAAATGGAAAATATTTACCTAAGACTTGACCACACACCTGAGTCCATCCTGAAAACGCATCAGCCTAGCCACCACATCTCCTATCAATGTCAGAAACAATAGTATAATTTAGATAATCATCCAATATAATCCATTATAAAAATATTACATTAAGTCAAATTCATAAACTCTAAAAATATTTCCTATATTAGGGTATCTGGGTAAAAGTGTTCCAATAACTTCTCCTAGAAGTCCTTCCAAGACATCCCCTCAAGATAACCATCATGGACTTGAATATCCAACCATAATTTCACTAGACCTCACAATATATAAGCCTCCAAATTAACCCTCACATATATATAATCCTCTATGTAATCTAGAATCTTCAATATATACTCAATCTAGAACTCAACTGCCTCAGGCCCACCCTCTCCGGTGAATGTCAGAGGATGGTGCAGTTGGAAATACATAGTCAGATCAAACATATTTGGTGCATTACACACTAGATATCTCTCCATAAACTACATAACATGATTTAAATTCATACAGAAATACTCTTATTCCCTATCACCTGGAACCAAAGGGAGATTTAGTCCTGCTACTGGAGGTACATTCTCAACAATGTCCTCATCTTGACCTACTAAAAAACTTCACCATTGACACATCCTTATATAATTCTAAACTCATGTTTTAGGGACCAAAACATATAATTGAACAGTTGCGAAAAATAGGGGACATAACTAGCCATAAACAAGATACTTCACATACACTATCCCAACAGTCATAACAAAAACACTACCATTATACCCAACAATCCCTATCCGTGGCCACATGCCAACTTAGGGTAAGGTAATCTTATAAGTTACAATCTTTACATTTAACACCATTCTAACAGAATGATTAATCATCTTTCAATTTAAAATAGTAACAAACTATTTATTAGTAACTTTTTATTTAGAAACAAAAACAATATAGAAAATCATTTTATTTATAACAACCCATTTTTTTATTTCAAGCAATAAAATATAACATACTTTTCAATATGTGACTAACATGATGTATGTCACATAAACCTCTAAGTTCCTCAAGTGACACATGTATACAAAATCTCATTCCATACCAACCCATGGGAAAAATCTTATAAAATAGAAACATCACACAATAAGTGAACCATCCAAGGCGAAATAAGATCCAACTATAACAAGCGAACTACAAGTACAACAATCCCATCCATGAAAACTTGTGTCCCCCCACATGGGTTGGATACTTCCATGCATGAGCTAATTTAAAATCCCCCATAAATCATAGTATCATATTTACCTATCCCCAATAGTAAATTAATAGGAAAATAACTAATGCTTTTATACCATTTTGTAACATCTTGGTCTGGATCAATTTGACTAGTAGTCGAACTGGTTCATCAAATGACCTCAGGCACACCTCCCTGTATGATAGAGGCTAACGACTAGTAGTGAGGGTCTAATGAAAATTTTAAGGAGATATACCCCCTTTATAAGAGAAAAAAATAATAGAAAAAATAAGAAAACAATAAGAAAAAATAACCACACATCACATATCAAATTATAAAACTGGTAAAGTTCCTATAAGCCAATATAGTAAACATGTCATAATAGTGTCATGTGTCAAAAGAAAATCCAAAATAAAGAAAAAAATGACAATCCAAAAATTGGGTCCCAATATCAATACTAGTCCCTTAATCCATGCTTCATCCCAAGTACTAAATCAACCATCTATTATAGGAACTTTTCCCTTAGAAATTCTTGTATCCATGATGTTTGATTAGGTACCAACGATGACCCAACCGGGGTGTTAGTACAACTTAGTAGGTCACCACCAATGGTGTATATAGAAATATCTAGTCTAAAAAATAGTGTATGAAGATGTTCAAGATAATAATAGTTAGGGAAATAAATAAAAACATGTTTTAAATAAATAAATAGTTTCCAATTAACCACTCTGGACCTCGAGTTCCCAAGTGACACTCGGGCCAACCAAACCTGCCTCGACCCATGCCGATCATTTAAACCATACACCACAGGGGTTAAATAATTTAAAATAATGAAAGGGGTTTCATCACTTATTTTTAACTATGTATAAAATATCATCAATCCAAGTACCAATACCATGTAAAAATCCATTGGTGCCTAAATCATTGAGATGACACCTAAATAAGGGATAAAAAGCACCATGTCCTTCATTTAAAAAAAAGGATGCAGATTGTCATGTTCAAGTATATGATGAATCATGTATAATATCCTTACTCATGGGTATGGATCACCATGTCCAACATCTTTAACCATCCCATCAGTAAAAAATTTCCAAGGTCCAACATACTTGACCTTTTAACACACCGTGATAATAAGGGTGCACATTTTTCAATATTCATCATTCCATATGGTATATTATATTCAGAACCTTTAACCCAATTACATAATTCAATAATCACATCCTTTATTCATATATCACATCCATTAAATGTTCTTTAAAACCATTTAACAATTTAAACATTCCCCTTTAACCATTTACCATTTCTTTACTTTCACATCATAAAACATTTAAATCCCAAGTTAATCCAAAAAACCAATTATGCCATGATAAAAATAAAAATAACAATTCTAACTAGGTTAAACTCATAAAACCCATATTCTATAATTTACAACCCCTTTATACCATTTCCAAGTAATTTTCACACCACATGGGTGGCCTTAGGTCCAGTATCATAGCCATCAACAGACCCAATGAGGTCTGTGGAGAGTTTAACACATCATTTAAAGCTCCAAATAATGTTTATTAATAAAGGAAACAAATGCTCAACATGTAAAAAGAATATCACAAAACACATACACATGAATAAATATCAAGACTATGGGAAATTACTTATAGACTACATACCTTCTGCTCACAGACAACCACTTGTATAACCCTAGACTTTGATTTAAGCTAAAATACCCTCAACCAAAAAAGAATATAAATAATTGGAAATATGTCTTATGAGACATAGAATAATAGGGACAACCAAGTAGTGAATCTTTAAGATAATAGAAGGAAATAGACTCCTATAATTAGATGGGAATTTTAATAGCAAGAAATGACATTTCAGACACCATATAAGGGAAGAAGATACACCATTTGAAGAGGAGAATAAGTTTGGGTCACACCCTAGGTTTTTGGGAGTGAAATAGGGGAGAAAATAAAGTGATATGGATATAATACTAGGAGGGGAAAATAGTAAAAAATTTACTTTTAATGAAGTGCATGGTTTTACAAACTCTATTCCAACTATGAGATCTCCTTGATCCAAGGAATACACATGTTGTATGATATTATTCGCCACCCAAACTATTTTAAAAACCATTAGAAATACATATTAATGGATCTATACCCAAGTCACATATTTTCTAGGAATACTCACATGGTTTGTAAAAACATTCTTCCCCTTAAGTTGTGTTTCATGATCCGGGTGCACGGTTAGCACTAATCGTGGATAATCGCGCGCCATGTGAAATAAGGCCCATTTTACATAATTTTAATATCTTAAACCCACAAAAATTCTTTGATAAATTAGGGATAAAAGTTCATGAATACTGTGTGAGTTTTTAGTGTTGAGAAATGTGAAGATCCTGATACACCGTAGTATCATGGAGATAAGAAGAGATCGAAGTTGGGAGTTATTCAAGGAGAAAGAAACCTTCTTTGACCAAGTGTTTGAGTTACTGAGAAGGATCATATTAGTGAATATCTAGACTGAGTGTTGGAGACCAACAATAATGATCATAACTATCAGTTGATGAATTTATTATCGGTGGTGTACATGATAAGACAAATGGATTCAATTTGTTCATGGAGTAAGATCCGCATCAAGTGGTATAGAAGTATCCTAAATAAGAAGGTGGTATTTCTTATTTTGGATCATACCTTATAGTGACAATATTTACTATATAATTGGACTCTATAGTAGGAGAACTGTGGGACTCTATGCTAATAGAACTAGGTTGGTTATTTGTGTAACCACTTGAAAATATAGTAAATGAATCCATGATTGGAGGTTCTAACCAATCATGACAAGGAGTAGGATTTTCTAGTCAAACTTTGTAAATTATTATGTATTGTGAATTATTTATTTCATTTTCATATGAGGTGATGGTATCTAATTAGAAATGATAGGATCATAACTTTAACCATACTAAGAATTTGAATTAAAAATGATAATTCATAAAAGAGACCACAAATTCACCCTTAGCAGTTCATCTGAACCTAGTATTTACAAGTGTATTAGATATAATACATGTTACCTATAAAATATACAATAAGTAGATGAGTATGGAGAATTAAAATTATGTTAACAACTAATTCATCCCCACTTTTAATGGAAAGAACTACCACAGTTGGAGGAATATGATACTACCCTACCTTCTATCACTTAGCCTAGAGATAAAAGAGATTGTAATATTTGGGTTTCCACATATTCTTGGGGAATCCACAAGGTATTTATCTAAACAGATAAATTTGGAAGTTGATAGAAAATATAATAATTCCAATTTGATGTCTCTCTTATAAAAGGTATACACAAAGGTTATGGAATTTAAACTACTATGAGACTAAATAAAGAGTAGTTATGAAGGTAATATAAAAGTAAAGGATGCCAAACTAAATATCTGGATATAATACCCGAGATTCAATTATATTATGTGAAAATTATATTTTAATAAAAATATAATAAAATTAAAATTTTAATATTTCCTGTAAAAAAATTATAATTTGATAAGATGAATATCAATTTTGAACTTACTTGGTCAAAATATGCATAAAATGAGTTTTCAAAAATTTCCCTTAGAAATAATATTTTATGAATAATTTAAAATGTAGTCTAAAAATATTACTCCTTTAATTTATAATAATATATTTTAATATATATAATTAACCATGTATTGTATATAAATTTGATATAAATAAAGATAAGATCATTTAGTGGTAAAAAGGGATATTTTTCAAAAAAATGATTTAAAAAAAGAATAATGTATTTCCATTTTAATTAATTTAAATAATATTTAATGATGAATGATTTAAATAAAATTTATAGATTATATATCTGAATATATGAATTTAAATATATAAAATGATTATTACTAGCCACATAGTTAATGTAAGATAATCTTATGCTTGAGAAATGAATTTCTTGAAAAACTAATTTCCAACATGTTTTATGGGCTTATTTTTAAATTAAATTCTTTCACTTCTATGTATTGAATTTTATAAAATTTATTCCATATTTGGAATAATAATTTTAATTTTTTTAATAATTCCACTATTATTTTTGTTTATAATGAATAGTAAAATAGTAAAAATTTGTCACCATGGTTAAGGTTAAAACGAGTTTACCAAGGGGTTAACCAAAAAAGATAAGGGTTAAAATGAAATATAAACTTGGTGAAACCCCATTGGTTGGTTTTATTTGTACCTTAAACTTATCATATTAAAATATGATCCATTTTGGAGACATTTTTCCAAGAAAGCGACTTAACATTATTTTAAAACTTTGAAAAATTACAAGTGTGCTACTCACCTCTATTATAAAAGGGCACTTGAAAACCCACGAATGGTTCACATGCTTCAGCTAATTGTGGCCAAAGTTTCTCTGATATGGTTTTCTTGTCTGAAACCATACTTGAAAACACAGACACAAATGGAATTTCTCTGAAATGTGGCTTTAAGGGCTGCTTCCCGGTTTCAAGACAAGGCCACTCTGGGGGCCTCTGTCTCCTTCGGAAGGAAAACTTCGACGTCAAATCTTTTTCCTTCTCCTCACACCACGTGGTAGAAACTATTCAGACGGACCATAACCCACCCTGGACCTTTGTGGGATTCTTTGTCTGGTCATCCAATAGTGACAAGGTGAAGTCATGGGACCTTCTCGACAAGTTGCGACATGAACTCCCGAGCCCTATTCCTTTTGAAAGGGACTTAAATGAGATTATGTTCCACAAGGAAAAAAGGGGTGGAATCATCCGACCCTCAACTTCGATGTCAAATTTCAAGGACACGGTCGCTAGGGCAGACCTCGTCGATCTGGGGTACGCAGGTAATCCTTTCACATGGTTCCGTAGTAATTCAGAAGGCACCAACATTGCTGAGCATCTGGATAGATTTCTAGGCTCAATTGATTGGATGGATCTCTTTGGCATGTTCCATATCGGCCACATGATGATCAACTATTCAGACCACTATCCTATTTTTATTGATTGCACACAAGGTGAACGCAAGAGACAATTCAACATACCCTTCATATTTGAGAGTTTCTGGTCTAAAGTCCAGGAATGCGAAGAGGTTATACGATCAAGATGGAAAGGTACTCACGAGGATGTTAGTAGAAATCTCCAACATGTTGCATCCAATATGAGGTCTTGGAGCAACAAAAAATTCCACCACCTCGATTGGAAGTGTGGTGTCCTTGAAAAGAAACTCAAAAACCTTCTCAAGCAACCCACATCCAATTGAAATCTCTCTAAGAATGGTGATACGCAAAGAGAACTGGACATGGCCCTACGCGTTAAGGAAAGTTTCTGGGCTATGCGGGCATGAGACACTCACATTAAAGAAGGGGACGCCAATACCAGGTATTTTCACTAGAAATCATCTTCCTGGTGTCAGAAAAACTCTATCACTTGCATCTCACAACCTGATGGAAGCAAAGTTTCTGACATCATTGGAATCCACGAGGCCTTGACAGGCTATTTCCAGAACCTCTTCTCTAGAGTAACCTCTATCATATCTGCTGATATGGAAGAGTGAATCAGACCTATGATCACTGAATAGATAAATAGAAACCTTATCAAAGATGTGACAGATGAAGAGATATGACTAGCTCTGAAACACATTTATCCCACTAAGGCCCCGTGACCGGATGGGTTCCATGTCCTATTTTTTAAACAATACTGACACATTATCGGTCCCGATATTTTCAAAATGATAAAAAATATCTTGGTTGGGAATACTAGCATTGCCACCATCAATGAAATGGTCCTCGTCCTCATTCCCAAAATCAAGAAACCTCTGGTGATCCCTGATTTTAGACCCATCAGTCTCTACAATGTCTCTTACAAGATCTTCTCAAAGATCCTTGTTAATCGGCTGTGACCTTGGCTTCCTGATATTATCTCTGAAAACCAGAGCACTTTCGTGACCAAGAGACTGATCACAGATAATGCTATTGTAGCCTACAAAGTGTTCCATTCTATGAAATCACGCTCCACCACGAAAAGAGGAACCATGGCCTGGAAACTAGATATGACTAAGGCCTACGACAAAGTGGAATGACACTTCATCAGAGTCGTGATGCTGAAAATGGGATTTTGCGCTAAATGGACTGATATGGTCATGAACTGAATCTCGACCTTCTCGTTCAGAATCAAGGTCAATGGGGAACTTACCAGAGGATTCACCCCATCCTGGGGCCTATGCCAGGGAGATCCCCTCTCCCGTTTTCTTTTTATTTTGGTGGCTGATGTTTTCTCTCACCTTATTTCCAGGGCTGCATCCTCTAATTCTATTCATGGGGCTAAGGTTTGTCATGTTAGTCCACCAGTGTCACACCTCTTTTTTTCCGATGACTGCCTCCTTTTTTCCATAGCAACAATTAATGAATTTCGGGTGGTCATCCAAGTGATCCTTCAGTACGAGAGGGCGTCTAGACAGTCAATCAATCATGGAAAATCTGAAATCTCGTTCAGCACAGGGGTGCCCCTTCCCAAGAGAGATGAACTATGCACATCTACAGGCATCCATCTGGTTGAAAAACACCAGAAGTATCTCGGGATACCCACAGTGATTGGCCAGTCCAAAAAAGAAATCGTCGCATCTCTGGTGGACATGATTGATAAAAAAATTCAAGGATGGACCCCGAAAAGAATTTCCAAAGATGGAAAAGAGACCCTCATTATAGCTACCATACAATATATCCCAGTTATTTTATGTACCTATTTAAGCTCCTGATGCCCATCGTCGACTAGATCCATACACGCACTTCCAACTTCTATTGGGGGAAGAACGATGGAAGGAATAGACCACACTGGATGGCCTGGGAGAAACTCTGCAAACTTAAAACAGAGGGAGGGATGGGATTCCGGAACCTTATTCTCTTCAATGGTGCACTGTTGTCCAAGCAAGGATGACACCTTATTAACTTCCCATCATCCCTTTGAGCACAGGTTCTTCATGCCAAGTACTTCCCCACACGGAATTCCTTGCTTCCTCTCTTGGCCCTCCCCCTAGCTTCCTCTGGAGAAGCATTTGGGGGGCTCGAAATCTCCCTGAAAAAGGGCTAGGATGGAGGATTGGGACTGGATCATCTGTCAATATCTGGACTGATCCCTGGATGATCGATAAGGAAGGCATGAGGGCAACATCCCCCATGCAACCAGGTCTTGATGATGCCACTGTCAGCTGCCTCCTTCCTGACCAGGGACCAGGGTAGTGTTTGGGAAAGATTCACGATTGGTTTAATAAAAGAGACCAAATAATTATACTGATCATTCCCTGGGTTCTGGATGCAGGTCCAGACCTTCTCTTCTGGATCAGTGACATATCAGGTGAGTATACGGTGAGATCCGGGTATATATTCTCTCTTGGAAACCACTCAGTCGGCCAGGTGGAGGGACCATGGAAATCGATTTAGACGCTCAAAGTCTTCCCAAAAGTATGCCAATTTTGGTGGCAGGTGTGCACGGGTACCCTCCCAACTATGAGCCTTCTCGTTTACTAACATTTGGCCAGTGCCAATTTCTGCCCTTTTTGCCCGCATATTCCAGAAACCCCTTTGCACGCCATCATTCACTGCCCAGAAGCTAGGGAAATTTGGAATAAATGGGGTCTGGCTCCAGGCGCACCACTGGCCATGGTCTCTGACCTAACCAATCTTCTGATGCGTTGGTGCTCCTCCCTCTCACCGAATAACGCAGGATCACTTTTTACCTTGGCCTAAATCATTTGGGTCCGGTGTCACGATGCTATTTTTTTATCACGTTCATAAACCTCCTGATTTCTGGATTGAATGGGCCACCTCATGGATTGAGGGATGGAAGGACCACAATGGACATTATACTCCAGGTGTTACCCCCTCACACCCCTCTCATTGGAATCCTCAAACAGAAGGGATTCTTAAGATCAATGTGGACGCATATCTCCCCAAGTATGGGCTTGTTTCCCTTGGCCTCCTTGCCCGAAACCATATGGGGCAAATCATTGCGGCAAAATACGAACCACACCATGCATTCTGGGAACCTGTAGTGGGTGAGGCCACCACCATCCTTGCTGGTATGATGCTGGCTATGGACCATGGGTGGGTCGATATCAACATTGAGTCTGACTGCCTCACCGCAATCGATGCTATTAACCATAATGACGACGGACTCTAGTCCTTTGGCCTCATCATCAGAAGAATTTTCACACTTCAACAATGCTTCTCATTTTTCACCTTCTCATTCACCAAAAGGGAAGGAAACAATGCAGCCCATAAACTTATGGCCTCAGGCCCATTCGATGCCAACCATCTCTGGTTGGGCAATTTTCTTTCAAGGTTTTACACTTGTACATCTTCTGACCTTCATCATTAATGATATCTGACTTTTTTCAAACAAAGGGGCACTTACTCCCCTTACTTATTCACACCTATTATTCCATTTAGGTCAAAAAAAAAACTATAAAAAAATATCTCCCAAATATCCTTATATACATTACATAACTTCTATTCTTACCAAAATACCAAACCTAGTTTTCTTAACAAGATAACCAAAGGAGTTTTATTCTAATTGAAGGTAATCATATTCACCAAGATTTTTTTTATTTCTTCTTATACCACCTTCAATTTTGTGTTAATAGTTAAAATATTATAAAAAATTATCTAATATATACCAATATTTTATTATATTTATGGCATGATACTTATCCACATCCTTCTCCATCAAATAGGAAATAAAATAATCACTCGTGTGTACGAAGGACTACCACCTCGCGAACTAATGTATTTTTTTTTCTATCACTGTCTAACAGTGATAGTCATAATGATGGAAATAATGAATATATATGATAATTATGACATAATATTTATTCTATAAAATAAATATATCATCCAATTCCTCACCCTTTCACTTATAAAGGAAATTATAATGTCACTCATGCATACATACGACCTACCATCTCCACAAAGCGATATGATTCATTTTCCATGTCAAAACTTCAAGAATGATTCTAAAAATGAATCTAATGAATAAATATGATATTTATAACATTATTATAATTATATATATGATGTATCTATATCCTATTCATAATAACTAGAACTTTTTTTAACAAAACATGCATGATAGAACGAAGCAGTTAACACCCGAAACAATGGTAATAATGAAATATTATTAGTGGAAGGGTGATAAGATATTATAAAAGGATCATATATGATACTATAAATATGAATTTACTTTTTTATAAATTAATAACATGTTTAAAACCATTATACATGAGGTTAAATAATTTTCAACAAAAGGGAATCACTATGTAAGGGATTTCGTCTCAAATTACACTCTATTGAGACATTTTGGTTATTATGCACATATTCACTTTTATGTGGTGTATATAACACCCATTTGATATATTTAACATTAATACCTATTTATTCACGATGATAAATATTTTAATTGAATTTTATTATTTCAAGGGGTTACAATTTAAAAGTTACCAGAGGTAAGGATTTATTTTACAATCTCACTTTTTGGGATTGCCTTAATTTTCAGTGAAGGATTATTATAATACATACTTCATAAAAACCATCAATATTATTATCCTATTGATATTTAAGTATTTTCAATATTTTATTCCAAATTGTACTATCTTTTTTCACTTGAATTAAAAAAATAAAAATTTAAAATACAAACCAATTTTTATTTCTCTTTTAATCAGATATATTTTTCTTTAATGTCAATATTTTTCAAAATTGTTTTAAAATTTTCCTTTTTATAACTCAATTGATTTATTAAGAAGATTTTATGTTATACTTGAATTTTTGAAATGTTTTAAAAGGAATATTTTTAATGTTTCCTTAAAGGCATGTTTTTGAATTTCTTTACAAAAAGTCAAAAGGAATGTTTTTAATGTATATAGTGTTAACATACTTCCCCACCACCATAACCATTTTATGTTATTTGGATTATTCTACATATTTTTAATTTTTTATAAAGAAAAATATTAATTAAGGATTATTTTAATATTTAACATCCATTTTCTTTATTTTTCCAAAGTGCATGATTTTATTATAAAAACTATATTTTTGATGAACTGATGGTCTTCCATTATCTTATATTAATTTTGTGGTTGTTGAATTTATATTGAAACATTAACTTTATTATGATCGTTAGACAATAAATTTATCTTAAATAACCATGTTATTTTTATCATGAAAATGATTATTTCCTAAACTATATACCATTTTTACATACAATGTTTTATTATAAAACTTATTTGATTGACTGAGGAAAATATTGATAAATATATATTCTTTACTCAATATGGATGTCTAATGATAAGGAATATTGTTTATAAATTGAATTGACCATTAAATATATGAATTATGCATTAGATATACAATGATGGGTGGATCCTGGTTATAGATAACCCCTCGATGATTGAGATGTCTTAGGAGACAAATCAGTTGTCCAAATTAAATGTTCTTATAGTATATACCTACCCATCGATTAAACTATATTGTCACAAAGATTTGATAGTATAGATATCATAATGTATGAGATCATAACGTACAATATTATACATTTTATTTATTAATAATTTAGTTATTATTATCTGTGAGTGTAGAATCCCACCCTAGAAGCCACCAAGCTATTTTTAGATATGATTGGACATATAACCTCAAGAACGACTCCCCATATGCTAGAGGCTACTGACTAGCAGCGAGGGCCTAGGGTGTATTCATGGGGATACTATGACCTCTTGATCAAATTTTGGAAAAGTATTGAATAATAGTGGAAAGAAACAAAAATATAAATAAATAAACAGCAATGGAATAATAAACTATTCAGATAATAAACAAGTGGAAGCTAAATAAATATAAGACACAAGAATGATGATCATGACATGATGCTATACAAAAAGAGAAGTACGCAGGATATAGGGGTACAAGAATATACAACGTGATGAATAAAAAGACAAAAAGGCCAAAATCTTCCTCAACTAGAATAATGAGAACATGCTTGATCCTATTCTCCCATAATCTATCTTAGTACTGAAAATAAAACATCAGAAGTTTGGTGCTTTCCTTTCTCTATCCCTACAGTCAAAATTTTGTTCAAGTGATGTAGGTGGCTTGAAAGTGGTTTGATATATACTCAGAAGGACACCACTAATGCTATCTAGAACTATCCATTTTGTGAATATAAAATGAGTAGCATGCAAGTAAAGATAATGGTAAATAAATAAATAAGTAAAACACATATATTCGAGCTCGTCATCGGATACCTGACCGATAATACCTTCTTCATCCTAATCCAGATATCTTTGAACCAAAGTCAACCTATACAGATATAGTATATAAGTGAAATGTATATAATTATATATATAAATATTTTTACATATATATATGGATATATTATAAGTCCGCACATATACATGTATGGAAAACATAACCAGTATGTCACAAAAGTCAAATGTAAACATGTACCGAACCTAAGCATGTTCTTTGATTTGGGAGACACGTTATTAATTTATAAGAAAAGGAACCCTTAATTATTAATAAATAGGCATCCTGATCCTATTCAAGGTGATCCATAAGGAGGAACCCAAGTATCATTCTAGGAACACTTTAAGTATCTATCACCATAAGAGTCCATCTAAGGTGATTCGTAAATGGAACACAAGTATCACTCTCAGCATATTCTAAAGGAATAACCCTCTGAGCCCGTCAAAGATATTCCATATAGGTAACCAAGTATCAATTGTGGAATGGTAATAAAAATATTTTCCACCAATTTCATCTAAGGTATTTTACTAGGTAACTAAGTATCACTAATAGGTAAAGTACATAAAGCATCCACCCAGTGAGTCCATCCAAGGTATTCCACCAGGGAACTAGGTACCGATCAGGGGTAAAATACATAAGATTTATTCTCTATGGTATTGTCCAAGGTATTCTATAAAAGAAACCAAGTATCGATCCTGATGTATTGGGATTTATTTTTTTCAAAATATAATTAATAAATTTCGATGAGATCGTCCAAGGAATCCTTTAGTTAAAACCCTTGTATCACCTTTAGCTTGATATAAGGGGTATGGTTTTAGTTAGAATGAAAACTCATACATTTTAATAAAATCATTAAATTCATTATAATGGGAATTTGACACACCTAGAATGGTGTTTTTAAAAAATTCATGTCATGAGGCTCTTAGGAATTTAAGGAAGGCACACCCATATGGGTGGCTCACATCAGGGCAGTCACCCTATAAAGTTAATTCATGAGTTTCAAGGACTACATTAACATTGGTAAAAACATTTTATTTAATTTAATTTAATAGAAATTTGGGAAGCATCGCTAGAGGAGTAAAATACATGGAACAAAAATGCATGATAAATACAATAATACTTTAAGGTAAAAGAACTTGACCACCTACATATGGTTTTTTGGCGAAGCCTCGTTCGTTGTTGTCCTTTGAATCTAGCTAGAATGGTAGAAATAATAAAAATATATAAATTCCCTGAAAATAGGGCATATTATCTCACACCAAAATAGTATAGAAGAAGAAAATAGAAACTAAGAAAAGAAGGAAACCGATTGAATCTCTTACTGGGAGGAATCTAATGAGAAAAATGGGGGTTGATTCCAAGATTGGATGAGAGAGTTGATTTGAATCCTAACATAGGAATGGAGAACTCCAATGGGAGAGGAAGCTACTGTATGTGGGATGAGAAGGAAAAAAAGTGGAGAATTTAAAAAAATGTGTGGAAAATTATCATTTACCCACTTTTTAAAGGTTTCATAGTTTGACCACACATTTGTACAAATCATGCACCAACCATGAGACAACCACTATCCTAAGACACCCCTCACATGCATAGGAACATAGTTAGGATAATCATGTGCAACATGTGAAAGAATACTTTATCTCTTACTTGAAACAAGTTGCATGACCATGCAGCCTAGGTCATATGTTTTAGTTAAACCATGCAACCCCCTACTATGCACTAAAGCAACCCACATGTTTAAGTTACATGATTAAAAATAAACATGTGCTAACCATGTGACTCAATCTGCCTTTCCAAAATTTGGAGTTCCAGGATCCAAATGTTCCCTAGACTCTCCTAAACCATTCCTTAGACCCTTGAGAAACTTACTATCATAAAAAAGGTTTTTAATAGCTTATTAAGTTTCTCTACCTCTTCAAAAATCCAAGATGTTATAAAATTCCCTCCTTAAAACAACTCATCCTTGAGTATCCTTTCTGAGGGTGGTAAAAAATCATCTGAGAAAAGTTTGGGAAACTGAGCACATACATCAGCCTCTTTCTCCCAATTCCTATCCTGTATACGACCATACTACCATAACACCTATACAATAGGAACTAACCCACCTCAGAGAGCCTTTGTGCTCCGATCAACGATATATACAAGATTCTCCTCAAAGTACACATATTCCTCTAGCTCAATATCCTTAGTATCAAATGAATGATATAGGTTAGAGTAATAATGGTGAAGTTGTGATACATGGAAGACATTGTTCATGGTCCAATATCTCCGAGGTAATGCCAAACGATAGGCTACTAGACCAACTCTATCTACAATCTCAAAAGGAAAAACATAACGAGGCAATAGATTTCCCTATATTTATATCTGTCGATAAACTAATCTTGGTGAAACCCATATAAATACCCAATGTCCCACCTCTAGTTCTAGATGTCAGTGATAATGATCGGTATAAAACATATTCTAAGACTGAGATATATCCCATACGCTTTTGAATCTTCTAGACCTACTCTAAAGTCTCCCAAACAAAACAAGGTACCAGTAGTATTGCCTCTCCTACCTCTAACCAGTATAGGGGTGAGGGACATGACCTACCATATATGGACTTAAAGGGATCCATCTGAATCATTTCCTGAAATCTATTATTGTAGGAAAACTCAACAAGAGGTAGGTGTTTCTCCCATGAACATCCAAAATCTAGGACACATGCCTAGAAAATTACTCTAACACCCATATCGTATGCTCAGACTAACCATTGGTTTGAGGGTGATATGATTTACTAAAGAGAACCTATAAACCTATTTTTTTTTAAACCCTTTCTAGAACCATGACAAAAACTGGGTATCCCTATCTGATACTATAGAATAGGGAACACCATGAATTTGAAAAATATCTCAAATTTAAATCCTCCCAAGTTCATTAACTGAGAAGGTCTATTAGATAGGTAGTAGGTGTGTGACCTTGGTTAACCTATTGATGATCACCCATACCATGTCACTACCTCCAGGAGATCTCAGAAATCCCGCCACAAAATCCATAGTGACGTCATCCTATTTCCACTCAAGAATGGATAGAGGTTGTAAAGGTCCAGTTGACCACTGGTTATCCACTTTCACCTATTAATAGGTGGATCATTGTGTGATGAAACTTGTATTATGGCTATTTATACTCATCCAACAATACTGAAAATGTATGTCTCGATACATCTTGGTAAGCCTAGTGTGTACTTCCCAAATGGAGGCATGAGATTCTCACATTAACTCTTCTTATATGTTTCAAGGGACCTAAACACATTTGTTAAAGTAAATAATATCATCCTCATTGATAACCCAACCAGGTGGTGGTTTCTTACCCAAGACCCACACTCTTAGGACTAAGCCCTCAGGATCTAAAGGTTGTCTCATCCTAAACCACTCTGAAAGAGAGGATGTCACTACTAAAGCTACTATAATAGGTTACTCATGAAATTCTTGAACCTCTAGGAACATCTCGTAAAATAGTTCCATCAATTTCCACTCACAACTGGTCTCTTAAATGGCTTATGTCTAAGTATTATGTCTTAGGCCATTATCCACTGCATTTCCTTTTCTGGTGGTATAAGCAAGTTCAAAGTTGAAAAATTGAAGTTACTCAACCAAACCTACACTTCTTGAGGTTCAGGTCACACCATGTGGAAATATAATTGAGAATTTTATGTTCTATTTAAATGATAATATATTTTCTTAATAGGTAATGCCTACAATAGCATAAATAATGAATCACAATTTCCAGCTCAAGGTCTTGCGTAGGGTAATTCCACTCATGAGGTCTCAGTTGGTGGGAACCATACACTACAACTCGATCTACCTATATAATAACTACCCCAAGACTGATTCTTAACACATCACAATAAACTATATATCCCATACCTAGATCTGGAAGAATAAAGATAAATGCTAAAGTCAGTCTCCCTGTTAACCCATTAAAGGCTACTTCATAGGCTTTAGACCATAAGAATTTCATACCCTTAATAATCAAGTCCATGAATGTAACTGATAGGAATGAGAAGCCTTTAATGAAACACCTATAATAGCCAATAATCCCCAAGAAACTATATATTTCAAATAAATTCTTGGATTGTTCCCAGGAAACTACAATGCTTACCCAATCTGGGACAAAAGACACTCCTATCTTTGAGATAATGTGAGGCAAGAAGCGAACCTTATCAATCCAGTAGTGGAATTTGGTGAGATTATTATATAACTAGTGATCTCTCAGTGTATTTAGTATGGTATCAAGATTTTTGACATGTTCATATCTAGTACGAGAATATACCAAGACGTATTCCATGAAAACTACCACAAATGAATCGAAATATTGGTGAAAAAATGATTTATTAGAGCCATGAAAACTTATAGTGAATTCATAAGGCTGGACGACATTACTAGATACTTTTATAATATGTATTTTATATGGATTGTCTTACGTGGTATGTATGATGGCCTAACATTCACCTGATGGCACCTCAAACTCAATCGATCTTATAGAAAATTATTTCTCATTGGAGTTGGTTGAAGAGGTCATCTATATGAGGTAATGGATACTAGTTCTTCACTATAATTTATTTCAACTGATGGTAATAATTGAAAATCATAATGGTTCCATTCGACTTCTTGATGAATAGAATGTGTAAACACCATGGTGATGTAATGGGTTGGATAAAACACTTAGCCTCCAAGTCTTCTAACTACCTCTTGAGCTCTTGGAACTCAGTCAACACCATCCTATAAAAAGGAATGGAAACTGGTTCTTCTCCTAGCACTAGATCAATGGTAAAATCTACCTCTCGTAGGAGTTAAACTAAAAAATTCATTAGGGAAGACATCCCAGTAATGATCCACCATGGGAGGGAATTCCGTACGCCTCTTTACTTGATCAATCATAAAGATACTAGTAATTTGGGCTATCACTCTGCCCATACCATGATGCTTTAGTCTAGATCAACTTTCTTGGACATCCCATTCAACCTTATGAACAAAGGTACTGCCCTCAGGATATGTAAAAGAAACCCTCTCATGATATAATTCAACAAGGGAATTGTATGGAACTAATCATTCCATATTGAGAATAACATTGAAGCCTATTATATCAAGGATAAAAATATTTTAGATGAATATATATCCACCCACCTCAATAGATAAATCTCTACACTGGAATATACTCTCTGATCGTGCTCCCAGAGGAGTATCTAATATCATGATACTACAAAAGTACTGCTAATATTGGAAAAAGGGCTATTTGTGAAGGTACATTTGTGAAGAGTTCCCATCGGAAATTCTCTTTTGAAACAGGGTCCCATCACAAATAGTTTGTTGCAAAAAAGGGCATCACAAATATTACCTTTTACGATGGTCTGTCACAAAAAGTTATTATTTGCGATGGGCAGTGGTAGCATTGAAAATATGTTCAATGAGTTTTTTAAAAAACCTTTTGCGATGGGCCGACCACCCATCACACATAATTTTCCCAATTTTTAAAAAACCTTTTTCGATAGACCGTCACAATTAGTATTTGCAATGACCCCGTCACAAATAGTGGGGAAAATAAAAATAAAAAAACAAAATAAAATAATATTAATAATAATATAATATTCATATAAATGAAATTATAATATTAATATTAGTACAATAAAGTTATTTATAAAATAATAATAATAATATAATATTATTATAAATGAAATTATAATATTAATATTAGTAAAATAAAATTAATTATAAAATAATATAATAAAATAATAATATTATTATTAATATTAATGAAATAATAATAATAATAATAATAATATAATAAAAACCTCAATATTCACAAAAAAATAAAAATAAATAAATTAATAAACTAATAAATATAATAAAAAAATTAAATAAATAATAATAAATCTAATATTCACTATAATATAAAAAAATAACTATTTAAAACTTTAAATAATTAATATTACAAAAAAATTACATTCAAATGTTTCATTACAAAATAATAATACATCACTGAGGGGGAGGGTCATCTGGAGGAACTGGGGGAGATGGTGGAGGGAACTCTATCCCTAAACTACGAGTCAGACGTCACATGCACTCAATTTGCTCCTACTTTTGCTGGTGCCGCGATCGATGCATCTGATCTTGCATTGCCTGCTATTGCTACTGATGTCGTAGGAACTTTTCATACTACTACTACTACCACTGATGCATATCCTCCTCCTCTCTACGCATAGTCTCTATAAGCTCACTCTGAGCTCGCAGCTGCTCCTGATACTATGCATGAGGTGATGATGACTCTCTTTGAGCTCCTATCGAGCTAGATGTCGACATAATAGAGGTTCCATAAAAACCCCCAGGGGTCAATCGAGAGCCAATAATAATAACTCAGCATTTATTGAAGGCATACTGGGTCGCCTGCATCCATGCCGCCTCATCAAATTGGGGGGCACTGGTCTGACCATTAGTCTCGGCCTGACTCTCACTATGTGTATGAGACATCACGACCTCATATGACTCCTTTAATTGAAATTTGAAATTAAAATAGTTAAAATATTATTTGTAGTTATATTTAAAAATAAAAAAGAAATTATACTGACCACAATCTAATGCTGAAGAGCACGTCTAATCTCTCCAGTGTCTTGATCAATGTGCATCCTCCTATAAACATCGTACTCCATAATATCGGGTTGTGCAACTACCTATATGAATATAAAATGAACCATTTACATTTAAATTTATATACAATATTTAAAAAAATGTACTTACCATATACTCCCTATGCATACTAAATGTATGACTACTAGCTCAATGTTTCATATCCTACCTCCCCCGATTTTTTCGACATACTAATGATCTAGTCTAAAACCGCCTACTCAACTAGTGTGTACATAATCCATCCTAAACCTAATATGAAATATAATCAGGTCGGTGGACACGACATGTCTCATCAAACTCTGTCACTCATGCTTTCTCCATTGATTTACTTTTCAAATTGTGCAAAAAATTGAGAGCAACGCAGACATATAGCTCCTTACCATGCCTTTCAGATAGCCTCACACATGATCTCATCAATGGGAAACCATAAACCCTAAAAATAATTTATAATATCAAGTTATTAATTAAATTAATTTCAAAATAAATATTATTTATTTACGTACTAGCCAATGATTTAACATGCGGTGCTGAACATCAACGGAAATCTGATCCCATGAAATCCATGCTTCAGAAAAATAATTGCGCAATATAGCACTCCCCTGTCCAACAACTATATGCGTAAACTGTGGAAATTTTTTTTTATCAAACAATTAGAATATAACTAAATTAATGAAAATAACTAAAATATGCATGTAAACATACCTATACATGCATGGATCAAACCCAAGATGTGAACATCACTCGGGGATAGGGCCAAGAATCATTATTTAGGAAAGACCATGCCCCATCCAAGTGCTCCCTAGACCACCAGCAGTCTGAGGTTCAGATGGGCTGATATCCCACTTGTCAAAAGGTAGATGAGCCTCCTACAACAGTTGATACAAATCCTCCTCCATCTGAAACATGAAATGACTATTATAGAAAACAGTTGAAAACAAATATTATATATATATATTATGTGATTATAATCATCCTTTAACTGTGTCAATGTCTATATTCATCCTCATCTCTGTAACTTCCAATGTCAATGTATTCATATTTCTCCTCAGCATCATCAATTTCTATATTAGTTTCAGTTTCATTATCTCTTGTAATTTCAAATTCAGTTGTAACATCATTAACATCATTGTGAAAATCATCCCTTAACTGTGAGGTGTCATTGGTGATATTTGTGTCTCTTCATGAAAAAGATGGATTTAGAGAAGTCTCTTGAAAAATTTCAATTCCTTGCACTTCAGCGAAACCACATTCACTTTTAGTAAACTGATTCTCTGAAGATTTAATTTTTATTATGCTCCACTGATCACCCAAATCTCTTGAAGTATCACAGTAATTTTCATAATAAATTTGATGTTTTTGATGAGACAATAAAAATGGTTCATTTACTACAATAATAATTTTATATTTAATATCAATGATTACATGGACTAAATGAACACACAAGCCTCTCTCAGTATATAACCACCGACATTTAAACATTATTATGTAATTTTTTCCCAAGTAACACAGTTCAATGATTTCTTTCAGTATGCCATAAAATTCAACTTCAGTTTCTCCATGATGAGATCCTATGAAGAAAACACCACTATTCCTTGTTTTTTTGATTCCCTATATGAATGTGTATGAAATCAAAAACCATTCAACACATATAAATTATAGGATTGAGTAATTTTGGATGGTGGGTTACTCAACATATATAATTGATTATTAATTTTATCATCATTTTGAGATACTTGATGATTTTTAAAATAATTATCACTAAAAAAAGTATTAAATTGATTTTTATGTGAAATAAAAAATAATTTATGTTACTAGTTTTTGGAACAATCAGGATTTTTTATAACGTTCTTCAAGAGAAGTTGTTGTAATTTTTGGAAACTTTTTCTTGATATGATTATCATATAACCTAAAAATAATATAAGATTAAAGTACTATTAAAAAAATTATATAATAAGTGATAGGATCACTCCCAATACAAATGGTTTCATTTCTTCACAGTTGAGCAGAATAGATATATGATCTCTGTGATGTCCATCATCTAAAATCCATCATTCATAAACTCCACCGAATCCAAGTTTAGGCTGATTGAAAAATGATAATTGATTTCTCATGTCATCGTCAAAATTTCCCTCATTACATCCCATGAAGTTTTGTTTTTAAGGGATATTTATATTGAAAGTAATGAGAGCATAAAAAATAAATTTACTCTTGCAAATAATCTTCTGAAATTGAGCCTTCAACCGATACTTTATTCAACACCTTTTTCTTCAATTTCTTGCATGCATATCTTGAATGGGTACATCCATAAAAACTATACCGTACCTCCCCATTTTGTTTCATGGGTCAAATGTAATATCAAATTTTCTATTGAGTCAAAAAAACCTGATGAGAAGATTTTTTCCAGTTTACATAAAATTAAAATGAAATCTTCTTGAAGTTAACTTAATTCATCATAGTCTATTGTCTATGCAAAAATGTCTCAAAAAAAGACCTTTTTATTAGTGAATCCTAAATCATAGGATTTAACAATCCTTTTAATCAAATTGGTAGAATTCTATCCATTAAAACATGATAGTCATGACTTTTCAATCCGATAATATGAAATTTTTTGAAACATCAGCCCAAATTAGAAGCATAACCATCTAGAAGTCTCAAATACGAAATCCACTGAAAAAATAATAAGTGAATTTCTTTAGACAGTGTATAATATACTTTTGGCTTTATTAACTTTTGTGCTCTGGCTTTTTCAAACAGTTCATGTTCCAGTCATTTGCAAATTTGGGAAAGATCTAATCATGCCTTTATATTATCTTTGGTCTTACCTGGTTTATCAAAAACTATATGAAATAAATTATCAAAATATTTCTTCTCAATATTCATCACATCCAAAATGTGACATACCAACAAATCAAAACAATATGGAAAATCTCAAAAAATTCTCCATTTTATCCAATTGCGCTCTTTTCCAAACCCATCAGTTTTTTTATTGATTTATTGTTGGTCCAAATGTGATGAGAGGTAATGAAGAGACAATTGATTTTCACTCTATACACGAGATCATTGTTGGAGGCCCATCCTTTTCAACAGTTGCTTTTCTAAAATGATATTTTTTTTCAAAAAGGATGATCGACTAGAAGGAATCCATGATAACAGTCGAAAAATAAGGGTTTTTCCATTGACAAGCATAAACTCTTTTCTGTCTCTCATAAAGTATGAAAATTATTTTTAACCATGTGTACTCTATTTAGATAACATTCTATATGTTTGGAATTTACTAATTTTCTACATTAGTGCAGCTTTCAGTAAAAAGTTTTATTTCGTAGCAACATCATGTGTATTGACACTATTACTCCACAATGAATTTAACTCATCAATCAATAGATTCAAATAAACATCAATATTCTTTTTTGGATGACCTGAAATTAATAAAGTCAAAAATATATATGGATCCTTCATCAACATCCATGGAGGTAAATTTTATAGAGTTATAAATATAGGCCAACATGAATACTGACTACCGTAAGAACCAAATGGATAGAAACTATCATTAGAAAGACCCAATCGCAAGATTCGGGTTTCTAAAGAAAAAGATGGATGCATTTGGTCAAAATGATTTCATGAGTCACCATCAGAGGGATGATTTAAGATTTTACTAGTTGAAATATTGGTTTTATGCCATGACATCAACACTGTTATGTTCTGAGGCATAAATAAACACTACAATCTAGGTGTGAGTGGGAAATATCTCAATTTTTTTACAAGAATAAATCCAAACTTCCCTTCTTAAGCTTATTTATACCTAGATTTTCCACAGGTAGGATAAATAGCCAATGACTCATTTTCACCATAATATAAGATGTAGTCATTTGAAAATGTATGAATATTCTAATAACTAAGACCTAGATTATGAACCGACCTCTTACTCTTATAAAAATTTATAGGAAACACACTTCATTCAGGTAGCAGTGTTTTTAACAAAGAGAACATCTGATCAAAAAAACTATTTAACATTTCATTATCTAATTTAATAGCCTTAAATTTAGAAAATGCTCCAAAATTTCTTATCTTGGAACTAGGATATAAGGCATCTTCAGTGGACCATAACAACTCATATAAATGAGTTTGTTCCAACTTTGGAGTAAAATTAATATCATCCTAAGTTTTAGTTTTTTGAGAATATAGACCTTCCACATCATGTATTAAATTTTGATACTGTGCTGGATCTAGAACTAAGTTATTAGTATCTTCATTGGAACTGCGTTCGCCATGTTGATACGAAATAACATAATCTGGTTGAAAATAAAAATTCAATAAATGACCTCTAATTTTTTCAAATGTGTCATATGTCCTCTGATCACATTTTTTACAAGGACAATTAATTGTCTTTTTTGAAACAAATTTTGGTTTTGATGATGGAAATGATAAGAAATCTTGAACACCCTCAATATATATAGTATTTAAACCAGAACCATTTGGATTCCTATGCTTATTTATCCAAAAAGGATATTTAATAATGACTATTGTTGACTTCCTTATTTCATATTTTTCTAAAAAATATGAAATAATTAGTTTTTTTGTATAATTAGATATAAGATAAACACTATCAAAAAAATATAAAACAATTATATTCTCTTTTCTATCAATTCATAATAATTTCTGTTATCTTATATTTATTTATACTATTTTTTAATCTTTTATACTAATCTACACCCATTTATAAAAATTTATAATGATTACCTCTAATTACTTTTAATTATAGGTATTTTGTACTAATTATTTTTAATTACCGATGACACAATTTCCAATTGATTGGAAGCAAATCTTTTTCCCGACGACTCATACCCTTACAACTTTTTTCAACTAAAATCAGTATGAAAAGTCTACTCTGACATACGAATATCCATTTTCTTATGGATGAGGATGGAGAGTAGGGAGGCATCGTCGTGCTGCTCTCCGTACTTGTGCATATAAAAATTGATATCAGTACATCAAAGCATACTTTTCATAGTGATTTGAGTTGGATAATTTTCAAGGAGATGAGACGTTTGGCAAAAAAGCCTCTTTTGTTTGACGACTCACCTCCTTGAAACTTTCTCCAACTTAAATCACTACAAAAAATCTGCTCTGGCATACTTCAGAGCATAATTTTTCTACTTATTTCATTGGGAGAAAGTTGGAAGGAGATGAGGCATCGATCAAAAGGAATGTCGCTAATCCTTTGGAAATTATGTCAGTTTATCACAATGTAATCAAATTTATTCCAATTTTTTACCAATTAATCCTAATTAATTTTAATTAATCCTAATTAATCATAATTATTACTAATTAATCCTTATTATTACTAATTAATCCTAATTAATCCTAGTTATTCCAAATTACTACTAATTATTCCTAATTATTTCTAATTATTCCTAATCATTATTAATCATTTCTAATCATTCATAATCATTTCTAATCATTCCCAATCATTCCCAATTATTCATAATCATTCTTAATTATTTCTAATTATTCCTAATTATTCCTAATTATTCTTCATTATTCTTAATTAATCCAAATTAATCCTAATGAATTCTAATTAATCCTAATTAGTACTAATTAATCTTAATTAGTACTAATTATTCCTAATTATGACTAATTAATCCTAATTATGACTAAATAATCCTAATTATTACTAATTATTACCAATTAATCCTAACTATTACTAATTAATCCTAATTATTACTAATTAATACTAATTATTACAATTTATTACTAATTATTACAATTTACTACTAATTATTACAACTTATTACTAATTATTACAATTTATTACTAATTATTACTAATTATTACCAATTATTGAAAATTATTACTAATTAATACCAATTATTGATAATTACTACTAAGTATTACTAATTATTATTAATTATTACAATTTATTATTATTATTACAATTTATTACTAATTATTAGAATTTATTTCTAATTATTACAATTTATCACCAATTATTACAATTTATTACTAATTATGACAATTTATTACTAACTATTACAATTTATTACTAATTATTACAATTTATTACTAATTATTACAAATTATTACTAATTAATCCTAATTATTACTAATTAATCATAATTAATCTGAATTAATCCTAATTTGTCCTAATTAGTCCAAAGTGATCCTAATTATTACTAATTAATCTTAATTATTACTAATTAATCCTAATTACTATTAATTAATCCTAATTATTACCAATTAATCCTAATTATTACAATTTATAACTAATTATTACTAATTAGTTCAATTTATTAGTAATTATTACATTTTATTACTAATTATTACTAATTAATGATAATTATTACTAATTATTGATAATTATTACTAATTAATCATAATTATTGATAATTATTACTAATTATTACTAATTATTACTAATTACTACTAAGTATTACTAATTTTTACAAATTATTTCTAATTATTACAAATTATTACAATTTATTACAATTTATTACTAATTATTACAATTTATTACTAAATATTACAATTTATTACTAATTATTACAATTGTTACTAATTATTAAAATTTATTACTAACTATTACAATTTATTACTAATTATTACAAATTATTACTAATTAATCCTAATTATGACCAATTAATCCTAATTATTACTAATTAATTCTAATTAGTCGTAATTAATCTTAATTAGTCCTAATTAATACTAATTAGTCCTAATTAATTCTAATTATTACTAATTAATCCTAATTATTACTAATTAATCCTAATTATTACAAATTATTACAAATTATTAAAATTTATTACAATTTATTACTAATTATTACAAATTTTTACTAATTATTATAATTTATTACTAATTATTACAATTTATTACTAATTATTACTAATTATTACAATTTATTGCTAACTATTACAATTTTTTACTAATTATTACTAATTATTTCTAATTAACACTTACACATAATTATTCATAAAAATAAATACTGAAAAAAACAAATATCTAATTCTAATTTAATTTAATTGCATCTAATTAACCAAAATTATAAATAATTTAAAATAAAATAAATTAACTAAACAATAAAAAAACAGATAAATACCTTGAAACTGATGCTTTTGGAGTATAAAAGCCACGAATTATGCTCTGATTTAAAAATTTAAACTATGAAAAATTTTAGATGAAATTTTTTCCTAAGAGGGAGAGAGAAGTTGAGAAAGAGTAGAATGAGAGGAAAAACAAATGAGGGTATATATAGGTTAGCTTATTTGTGACGGGATTATTTGCGACTGTAAGACCATCGCAAATAGTTGCATTTGTGACGTGACCCGTTGCAAATGACCACTGCCCGCATTAATTACGGTCGGTCGATAAAAAGTTATTTGTGACAGGGCCTGTTGAAAATGGGTACCTACCGACATTCTATCTGTGACATGGATAATATCTCGTCGCAAATACTAAAAACTGCCTCTGGGTATTTGCGACGTGAATATGAATCTGTCATAAATACCTGTGCCCGCGGTCTGGTATGCATTTCACGCCAAACAATTTGCGACGGGTCCTTACCCCCCGCCGTAAACAACCCCTGACCCGTCAAAAATAACCCGTCGCAGAAGGCCATTTTTTCCATTGTGTCCATTTCCATCTTAAGGCTCTCCACAATTTCCATAGATAAGGAGTGTAAAGCACCTATATCAAATAGGTCAGAAACTAAAGTAGATGCTACTAAAATAGTACCTTGAACTGTAGAAGGACATAGACTCTACTCCTCAAGTGTAGGACACACTATATAGATATGGCCATATCTGCAATGCTAAGATACAACCTGACTAATCTGGGTAGGCCCACTCTGTTGGCACTATTCCTATGATGTCTGACTACCTCAGTCATGACCATCTGCTCCGCCCAATCGGTCAGTAGTAGTCCAAATCCCTGCTTGATGTGAAGCTACTGATCTTATACCCGAATGCGGTGTCGACACATATCTCTTCTCACTAGGTGTTGGAGGGAAAGTTTGGAAGAACCATTGAAGGTCACCCATCCTTCTAGAATCTTGACACTCGATTGGATGCCTTGTACATTAGGGATTCTTATGGCCTACCCAACCACATTGGTGACACACGACATAGTTGTTGGTGTATGTCATATGACTCTTGCTTCCACTACGAGTAGACTTGAAGTGACCTTTCTTGCTTCTAGATGAACCACATCCTTTCCTCAAAGCTAAACCACCCTAACTCACACTCCCAACTTCCCTTAGGTTCCACTAAGTGATGAGGACCTATTTCACTCTCTCTGAAACAAAGGTCAACCAGAAGACAGACACTTGTGATCAGATGGTGTATGCAAGCCCATAATCAAACCATATTGCAATCATCAACCTATCACCATTCAATGTCAGTGTAAAACACTAAGACTCAGTAAAACAAGTTGAATAATTCATCATATACATAACACCCTAATTTAGGTTCATACAATCTCTAGCGCATTCCTCTCCCAGCATCTGTGGAAAGAAGTAATCATAGAAGATTGTCTGGAAGCCACCCAGACCATACCCTAATGTTGATTAACTTGAGATATGACATCCCAACAATTATTAGTAGATTCATGGAACATATAGGTAGATATATTGACCATCCACTCTACAGGAATCTCAAAATTATCAAAGATCGATAACATGGCCTCTATCCATGACTCAACAGCCTGAGAACTACCATCCCCCAAGAAGGTGGGAGAAATACGCTGTTGAAATTCTTACATCAAATCTGCCATAGTAGGGCCAGGTTTCCAAGCTCCCTATATAGACTACATGAAACACGAGAAGATCTCTCAAAAATAAGCATTGGTTCCCATTGGAGGAAGAACATGAGGTGCCTTTTGGGAAAGTACAGGAGGTAATACTGGTGGCTCGGGGCCCACCACCTACAAGGCATGGTCATCTCCACCATCTTAGAGCACGTCTCGAGGACGTCGTGGAAATATATCTCTATAATTTCACAATACACACCTCAGATAAGGTTTAACAACATATATGATTAATGATAATAGAAAAGGATAGGAAAAAAACCTTCACATAAAAAATCACACCTCTCTTCCTACTCCTAAATCATGGTCTAGATGATAAGAAACATCAAAGAAGTTGAAAGAGACACTACTTACTATCCACTACTATGGTCAGGTCAGGGTCAAAGTCACATATAACACCACATGGGTCCTAATATATAGAGTGTCAATTGCAGGGTATAAGGGAAAAATAAGAATGGCCTGAAGGCCTTTATTTTTTTTTTGATAATTCACCTTTCAAGGGGTGAAGTGGAACCCTTACAAGGCTCGAAGGCTTAGAGACAATTAAATGACCTGTAGGTCTTAAAGGGAATCACCCAGAAAAGAGAACTTGAAACTTCTCCTCCCAAGCATATGTCACGATATCAGCACTCCACCTTCACAGGGCTAGTTGGATAGCTGTCCTATGAAAAGATGCACAGTCCTGGTACCAATGGCAAAGCCATACCCTCTCATTCTTCTAATTCTGGCTATCTCTACTCAAATGAATGCGCATGCCCTGAATCCTCATATGAACCCTTTTCCCTTGTAGTCTGACTGGTTCATCTGCATTCATGTGGCTCGAAGGCCTTGGGGTGGCTCTAAGTTATTAAGTTGGCCCTGAGGCCTTGAGAAATAACTGGCCCGGAGGCCTTAGGTTGCCCGAAAGCCTTACAGGAACCATGGACCAAACCGGTGGTCCAGAGGCCCAGATGGATGAATAGTTCCAGCTGCTACAGTACCGAACAATACTTGCGACAGTACCTACTACAATTAGAAGCATCACCACTCCAAATTTATATACATATAGATATCATATCCCAGTTAGACACATCACCACTTCAAATTTATAAAGGAAAGTACTCTTTATAAACTAAAATTGGTGCACTATGTAACTATGACCTAACCCTTACATACGCTATCAGTATGTAATAGGTCATGTAAAATTATTTGATTAAATGAATTACCATTCCCAATTTATATAATTACATGCTTCGTAAATTACAATTGGTATTCTTGTAATCAAAATCATCTAATGTTTTAGCCCATGGAACTAGTGGTCCATGACCCAAACATGGTATAATTGATAAATTAAGGTTCCATCAATAATATATATGAGACAAAACTATATATATTTATTAATACACTTTAATTAATCCAATTATTTTGTCCCTGCAAGAAGAATTAACACATTTCTATATATATCAATAATGGCAGTCACAAAAATCACAGGCAATATAGACAATTCACATGGTAATATAAATATGGAATGGAATAATTCATGATATGTAAATCCTTAAGTGCCTATAATGATGCATGAGATGATACCTATTTTTCATAATAGGCTAAGGAAAAATAATTCCATTATAATAACAAAATCAATAATTCTAACACCACAAAACAAGTGCGTCACCCAATAGTAAAATCAATACAGCTATAACATGCACAAACTAGAACAATAGTATCCCATCTTAGGTAATTTGGGTTTCCACTATACATGGGTTAGATATTCCAGGAACAAGATTATTACCAAATTCCGACACCTTCCTTATCTCATTTATAACACCCAACTAGTAAGATGAAATAAAAAATAACTCTATGATACCAATTTGTAGAGTCCCTCCCTAGAATCCACTAAATGGTGCCCCAAGATGGTTGGACACATGACCTCAAGTGAACCTCCCTCTATGCCAAAGGCTGCCGAATAGAAATGAGGTCCTAGGGTGTGTTTGTGGGGGAGAATATTCCCTCTTGATTAGAGTGTATAACAATAGTGAATAATAATGGTAAGAATTGGAAATAGAAATAAATAAATAGTAGTGGAATAATAAATCAACCAGATAATAAACATGAAGAAGATAAATAAATATTATATACAAAAATGATGATCATTCCATGATTCTTTACAAAAAGATACGTACATGGGATACATGGTTACATGCAAATACAACTTGTGGAAAAAAAGAAAAAAAGACCAAAAGATGCCTCCACTAGGATCACGAGCATAGGTTTGGTCCTTTGCTCCCATACTCCATCCTAGTACTGAAAATCAAACATCAGAAGTTGGGAGCTTCCCATTGTCTATCCCTAAAATCAGGAAGTTTGTTCAAGTACCATAGGTGTCCCGAATAGGGTGCGATATATAATTAGTAGGACACCACCAACTGTGTCTAAAACTATCCAGTCTATGCATATAAAATGGGAAATGTGATGGTAAAGATAATGGTAAATAAATAAATAAGTCAAACATATTTTTTCGAGCTCTTCATGGTATACCTGATCGATACTACCTACTTCAACCTAAGGTAGATATTTATAGACCAAGGTCAACATGTACTAATATAGTATATAAGAGAAATGTATATAATTATATATATAACTATGTTCACACACACACACACATATGTAGATACATTATAATTCTGTAGGCATACATGTATGGAAAACATAACTATGTTGTCACAAAAGTCAAATGTAAACATGGACCAAACCTAATAATTCTCTTTGGATTTGTGGATGTATCTTTAATTTTTAAGAAAAATGAATCTTTAATTCTTAATAAAGAGGCATCCTAAGCTCTTCCAAGGTGATCCATAAGGAGGAACCCAATTATCACTCCCATAGAACTTTAAGTATCTATCACCATAAGAGTTATTCCAAGACGATCCAAAAGTAGAACCCAAGTATCACTCTCAGCATGGTATGAAGGAAAAATACTATGATCCCATCCAAGATATTCCACATAGGGAAGTAAGTATCATTCATTTCATGATATAAAAACATTTTACACCAAGGCCATCCATGGTATTCCACTAGGGAATCAGGTATCATTCTTAGGTAAAGTATATAAGGCATCTTTTGAGGGAACCCATCAAAGATATTCCACCAGGGAACTAGGTATCTCTCATGGGTAAAGTACATAAGGCATCTTCCTGGTGAAGTATTATATAAAATAAACCAAGTATCTCTCCTAAAATATTGAGATTCAATTTTTTTTCAAAATATAATTTATAAAGATTAGCAAGCCTATCCAAGGCATCCTTAAGTTGGGACCCTTATATCGTCCTCATCTTGATGTAAGGGATATGGGTTTTTTTGCATGAAAAATGATACCTTTTAATAAAATTATTAAATTAATTACAAGAGGCATTCCACACACCTCAAATGGTGTCTTACAAAAATTAAAGGCATGAGGCTCTTAGGGGTTTAAAGAAGGAACACCCTTAGGGGTGGCTCACATCGGGGTGGTCACTCTATGACATTAATTTGTGAGTTTCAAGGACTATGTTAACCTTAATAAAACCATTTAATTTAATTTATTAGACATTTTAGAAGAACCACCAGAGGAGTCTGACTTGTGGCACAATGATTTATGATAAATATAATGATACTTTTAGGGAAAATAACTAGATTGCAGACCTTGGGTTAGTTGACAAACCCTCATCTGTTTTTGGCCTTTGAATCAATATATAATGGAAGAAGTTATCAAAATATACTAATTACTTGAAAACAGGGAATGTTATCTCACAAAAAAGTAACATAGAATAAGGATAGAGAAACTGAGAAAAGAAAGAAGCAGATCAAAGCTCTTACCTTGAGAAATCCAATTAGATGAATGGTGGTTGATTCTGAGATCATATGAGAGAGGTGTTTCAAAGCCTATCTTAAGCACCAATAACTCCAATAGGAGAGGAAGATGTTGTGTATGAGAATATAAGTAAAAAAGGGATAAGTTAAAAATAAATGAGTAGAAATTTTTCATTAACTGAATTTTTAAATGTCGCATGGTTTGGATGTATGGTTGGACAAACCATGCACCAACCATGTTACAAACACTATACTAACACACCCATCACATGGCTAGGTGAGTGGTTATAATAACAATGAACAAACCACAAAAAACTCTTTTATTAATTTCTTGAGACAAGTCGCATAGCCATGTGGCCTGGGTCACATAGATTAGTCAAACAGTGCGACCCCCTTATATGCATTGAAACACCCCGCATGGTTTAGTTGCATGGTTAGCACTAACCATGCACTAATAGTGTGGATCAGTCTGGCTTTAAAAAATTTATAACTCTGGGATCTCGCGAACTGCTTCTTAGACCCATGATCACATTACTATCATAAAATAATAGGTTTTTAATAGTATCTTAAGTGTCCAAACCTCTTTAAAAAGATAGGATATTATAGTGAGATTATTATATTGATATTATCCCTAGATTCATTTCAAAATCAAGTTATTAATTAAATGGAATGTGCATTCAATTAGTCGCCTTACCATATTGATTATTCCTTATTTAATCATGAAATATTCTAGTGTATGTAACTATTATTGATAATTTTATCCCAACTTTTTTTCTATTCCCTAGGTTATGATGAAGAAATATTTGAATGAGTTTCAATGATGTAGAATGTTTACTTTTGTTATGTTTTATATTTTTTTCCAATGTAAAATGCATATCATATATATATATCTGGATCTAAAATACTAATAAACTAATTGGTCCTTTGGGATTAGATCCCTTTAATCTATGATAATATAATAAGGTAACCACCAACTCTGGGTTGCTGGAGTTAGAGTTATTACTATTGGTATTAGATTAATTTTAGTAGAAACCTTGATAACTAGATTTAGAAACACATAGATTAGGTAACATAACCCTATAAAAAACTTTGAGGATATGTATAATTGTAGAATAATTTCATAAAAGTTTTGTTAAGGTAGAGATTACGTGTTTTTTCCTATCAATACATCCCTTTATGGATACTACAAGTGGATGTGGTTTTGGTACATATTCATCTGGGTATGGTATCCCTGAAATATTTTTTAGAGTATTTCTTAACCATCATTATAGTTAATGGTTAGTGAAAACTTACTGCGCACCTAGTTTAACACTATGGGAGAAATTATTGGGTTAATTCAAATTTTCTTTACAGGACATTATGAAATATTTGAAACTATTTTTATGATTTAAAATATCCCTAAATAATCCAAGTTTATTATTTTGATATTAACAATGGATACATTTTCAATTTTTGTTAAGTGTTACACCATATTTAGAATTATATATAATGATTTAAAATTCATAATTTTATTAACAAATTCAGTATATTATATTGTTTAGAGATGGTTCTTGGTAGGAAAAATGGTATCAATACTCATTGATAATAGAGAAATTTCCCTGCGGAGAAAACCAATAAACTCATGTTGAATCTGAGAAGATCATTTCCATATTAGGGTAGAAAACTAAGTTTATGACTAATAAATTTTCACATATGTAGCAACATAATTTTCCATGAAATGATACATCCATGTTGGATCATTTCATGTGATATAAGCCCCCATATTTTGGATTATTAGGATACCTTTAAAAGACTATCTGGGTATTCTATGTATTACATACATAATACAGAAAGAAAGATTGACCATTTTTTTGAAGGTATTAAGTCAAGTCTCTAAAGAGAGATGGTTTCTAAATTTTTTTCTTTATATTATGAAAAAGATTTATGCACCGTCAAAACTGAGAAAGAATTTTATAGATCCTATATATTCAAATTAAATCCAGATAATAAGAGTTCAGATGAAAACTAAGAAAAAGGTAACATGTAAAAGATGAATAAGAAAATAAATCAATTTATATCATGTAAAAATTATGGAAAGAAACATCTTGGGAAACTCTTAAATGGAATAGGAGTTTGTTACAAGTGTAGAGATACGGGTCATATAGAAAATGAATGTTATGGAAAGAAAGATACCACTACTATCCAGTACATTAATTGTAAATAAATGAGACATTATTCAACCAAATTTCTTAAGTGTAAAGGTAACTTAATACATAAGAGGCTAAGGGGAGAAGGTGAAACTTATACAATCAATACTCCTAAGATTGAAGTTTATAAAGATGTGGTGGAAGGTACTTTAATTATAAATTCAAATTTAACAAATTCATTATTTGATTCTGTATCCTCGCACTCTTTTATATCATCCATTTTTCCAAGAAAATTAGAAATTTCCCTAACACTTTAAGAAGGGGTTTTACAATCAAAACTTCTTTTGGAAATATCAATTCAATAAGGATGTACCATACATATCCAATTATGACACATAAACATGATTTATTTACTAAAATTATTATCATACCTATGGATTAGTTTGATATAATCCTTGGTATTTAATGGATTTTAAAATATGATGTAAAAATTTATTATAAAGAGAACAAAATTATGATTAAGGATTTAGATATGGAATTCCTTATCTTTAGAGGCGATACTTCATCATCTGAGTTATGTCTAGATCCACCTCCAATAGCTCATCTGAATGAGATTCTTTGAGAAAAAGAGTAGACAAAACCTATGGATGAAAAAAAATATTAAAATTGAGGATATACTTATTTTACAAGAATATATTGATGTATTTATAGATAAATTACTTGTAAATATACTAGAGTATAATGTTGAGTTTTTTATTGATTTAATCCCTCATGCAAGACCAATATCAAAGAATCCCTATAGAATGAACATTTTTGAATTAATGGAATTGAAGAAACAAATATAGGATTTGTGAAATAAAGTATTTATAAACCCTAGTATCTCAGCTTAGGGATCCCTTATTATTTTTGTAAAGAAGAAAGATAAAACTATAAGGATTTTAATTTATTAAATGGAAATAAATGATATCATGATAAAGAAAAAGCATCTACTACCTTAAATTGATGAAATATTACATCAAATTCACAGAGTTAAATCTTTTCAAAATATTGACATTCATTCTAGGTATCATCAATTGTGAGTAAAGAAGGAAGATATTATAAATAAAACTTATTTAATGAGGTATAAACATTACGAGTTTACAATAATTCCATTTGGATTGACTAATATACCTTTTTTATGGATCTAATGAAAAAAATATTCAAGGAATATCTTGGTTATTTTTTTGGGGTATTTATTGATAATATCTTGGTTTATTCTAAAATATATGAGGACCATGAGAATTAATTTTGAACTATTATTGAGACTCTTAAACGGAAAGAGTTATATGGTAAATTTAGCAAGTGTGAGTTATGGATTTAGAAAGTATTTTTTCTTGGACATATTGTTGCCAATGATGGAATCTCAATTGATCCTATGAATAAAAAGGTAGTTAAATAATGGACCACACTAATGAATATAACTGAGGTACATAGTTCCATTGGTTTTATATGTTACTATAGGCAAATTGTTCAATTTTTTCCCTAATTGGATAACCCATTTACCAAGATTAAATGTAAAGGGGATAAGTTTGTATGGACATAGGAATGTGAAGAATGTTATGAATAATTGAATCCGAAATTGTTCAATGCTCCTATTTTGACTCTACTATTAGAAAATGATGTATTTATGATATATAATGATGCATATAGGAAGGGACTCAGTTGTGTACTTATGCATAATGATAAAGTTATTGCCTATGCATCAAAGTAGTTAAAGACTCATGAATATAAATATACGACCCATGATAATGAGTTGATAGACACAATATTTTCTTTTAAGATATGGAGATATTATCCCTATGGTGAAAGATGTGAGATATACATAGACTACAAGATCCTAAAATACATATTTTCACAAAAATAGCTCAACATAAGGCAAAGTCGATGGATTTAAATATTCACGGATTCTGATATATCAGTACACTACCAATAAGGCAAGGAAAATAAGGTATCATATGCATTGAGTAGGAAATATCATGGATTCTTGACCAAAATGAGGATCAATAGGGAACCTGCGTTCACAGATTTAGTAAAGATGGATATGAGAATTAATAAGGGGAAAATAACTAATTTTTCAAATGATTTCCAAAATATATTTGTTGAAAAAGATAAAAAGTTCTCAACCTGATGATGATAATTTTCAAAATAAAATTAAATCCATGAATGATGGAAAGCCTATAGGATTTTTTTTGTGAAGATGAAATTTTGAAATTAGGAAAGAGGCTATGTGTTCCATCTATACCTAAGATAAAAATAGAATTATTAGAGGATAATCAATACTCAAATTTCTTTATACAACATGGTATAAAAACTATATATAGGGATTTGAAGGAACATTTTTGGTGGAATAATATAAAGTGACAAATTAATAATTATGTATCAAGATGCTTGGTTTTTCAACATGTGAAGGTTGAGAGACATCACCCTAGAGAAGTCAAGCAACCTATACCCATTCTTATGTGTAACTGGGATGACATTATAATGGAATTCTTCACTATATTACCATATAATACTATAAAGAATGATTCAATATGAGTTATTGTTGATTTATTAAGAAAATATGCACATTTTATTGCTATAATATAAGATTTACCTCTTGAATTCTTTACATGGATATATATTAATGAAGTTGTAATACTTCATGGAAAACCTCTTTCAATTGTCTCTAATCATAATCCATGATTTAAATCAGAATTTTGGAAATGAGGTCAAATGGACATTGATACTAAGCTTTATTTAAGTACCACATATCATCCTCATACCAGTGGATAGTCCTAAAGTACTATTAAAACATTAAAAGACATGTTGATATTATAATATCACAGGTTTTTTAGCGGGTTGAATTTTCAAAACCTTTTTGAATTTTTCTATTTTTGGTTAGGAAAAATTTGTTTTGGGGATTTGGAACCTAATTATGAGAG
The DNA here is from genome assembly GCA_963277665.1 of Viscum album. Classification (NCBI taxonomy): domain Eukaryota; kingdom Viridiplantae; phylum Streptophyta; class Magnoliopsida; order Santalales; family Viscaceae; genus Viscum; species Viscum album. Next base: position 332,321,469 of record OY728129.1, on the reverse strand, counting down.
TTTTAACACTCTTAGGATTTTTTAGATGGGTTTTATGGCTATTCAAGTGACTTGGGGGTTCAGATGGGTTTCAGGTGTACCGTGCCATAGAAACCCATTTTTTAGAAAGTTCAGACAGTGGCTCATGATTTGATCAAACTATGTGGATTGGAAAGGGAAATAGTGAGGTTAAAATTTGAACTGGACATAGTTTTTCAAACCATGTTGGTGGGGGGAATAAGGATATGTGAGTCTCTGCATATTTTTGACATAGGGTATACACATAGTCTTTGAATGGTTTGGAAAAACGTGTGCCTATCCTTGTGAATTATGGTTCTTGGGCAGTGAGCACCACACGATTGGTGCATGGTTAGCCAAAAAAGGTGGTCAAAACATGCAAGTTATTAAAAAGTGTGAAATGAAAAAATTTACCATCCCTTATATTTTGGGTTTTCCTCCTCTTTCTCCACCATTTCATCGCACCCACAATAGTGGGGATCTCCCATTTCTTCTCCACTTAGGCTTTGAGCCTCCTCCCCTAGATAGACTTTGAATAGAATTTCATCAGATGCATTGGTTGTGTATCATTAAGACTTTAAATCCTATTGGTTCTATTTCTTACTTAACTCTCTATTCAGAATGATGAATTCGTGGGAGCTCTTTTTCCCTATTTTAGGGTGTTTGTCTAAAATCCAGATTTATCTCATTACGACTCGAGTTAGAGGCCGATATCAGATGAGCGAGTACCTATGAGTATAAGGTAAGTTATGAATATATATCTACTTAATTTTATGGGTGTTTTGGGTGAGTATCTAAATAAATACATTTGGTTGTCTGAGTGATACCCCTAATTAATTAAACTATTGTTTTTAAATTTTAATTGATGTCATGGGATTCCATTAAGAATGCCCTAGACTATTTATACATGGTAAGACGGGTAAGGGGATTTTGACCAACTAGGAAGGTTAGGTCGATTGTGTGTTCTAATTTAATTAAATTTTATATATTTATTTTTATGGTTCCATGAAAACATGATGGTCATGAATCAAGGTAATTAAGGTGATGTTGATCACCGGGACTGAGGCAACATGGTCGTTGTGTCTGGATTTAACTGAGACACATGGGGTGATGATGATCACCAAATTGAGGTAATATTGTTTTCAGGACTTATGGTGATGAGGTCTTTAGGATTGGGGAATGACTCTTGTAATTTTTTTATGGTGCTGATGGTTGATAATTAGAAACGTGGTCGTAAGGCCACAAGGTTTTGGATGATGTGTCTTATGTATGTTAGTGATTTACACTCACAATTGTTGTAAAATGTGATGTTGGAATCATGTGATCATAGATAGGACTCAATTGAGGTGGTGTTGACCACTCTTTGTGGGTGGAGACCTCTATAGATATTTCAGTTTTGGGGATGGTGTTGACCATCAGTTATGTTTGAGGTTCTCACTGTAGAAAGCTACATGGATGGTGATAGACCAATGGGAGATAGTGTTGAGACCATCAGTTGGGGGATGATGACTTCTATTATAGTTGATGCCAATGTGATGGGATTATGGGTGGATGGATATTTCCATACCTTGGGATGTCAAATATTGAGATGATAATGATTATTTTATGTATTGGAGAATGGATCTCACTGTACCTTGGGACGTTGGGCTGTTGAGTAGACATGGAATTTATGAGTAGAGGTATAAGGAACCTGAGAATTACTGATGTTCATTCCATTTGGATGAAAATTACTTTATTGATGGAACATTTGGTGTCTGATGGCATGAGTTTTCGGTTATACATTTATGGGAGCTATTCGAGGGCTCTTCAGATATAATACTAATCAGGGGATGCCTGAGCATTAAGCCATGGGTCCTGGACACTAAAAAAAATATATATAAAAAAATATAGTATATACCATATATATATATATATATATATATTTTGGGGTGTATGTTCAAAGATATACTTGTTTTGGCCAAAGTAGGTGATCACTTCCTTGTGGATGTTTAGCACAAGGGAAGTAGTTTAATTATTAAATGTCCATGCATTTTATTTTTATTATATTTTTCATAAAACTATGTAATTATGTATATAAGAAAAAAACATGTTGTTGTTAGCCTACTATATTCATTATCACACTCTACATAGACCCCTAGTGATGCATGTAGACTTTATATATTTGAGATAAGGTAAGGATTCAAGCTTGGGATCAGGAACTTATTGAATACAGATATACTGCTTTTTCATGGGATGGATGGCAGTAGACTAGGTGGTTTCTCTACATCAGGCTAGAATTTCTTATAGGATTATATTTATATAGATATACTTATACAGTTGGCCACAAGTGACCATGCTCGTCTATTGTTTTGTATGACCTATGATGGCATGTTTTATCATCTACATTTGGTATTATGCTTTGGGATTATCTTTTGTAAGATCCTATGTTTTTATCAAGGTATTTTTTGTTTATGTTTCAGTTTAAGGCCTTTATTTTTTTCAAATAAGTGTTTCAAAAAGTTAATGAGAAGGATAGGGGGTGTTTTGGGGGTTCAGGGGATGAAAGAGGAGGAAAAAGGAATTTCTGGGCATGTTGCATGGTTTGCGCATGGTTAGTGAAAACTATGCGAAGCATCCCAGGTGACCGTGTAGCCTTAGATAGAGTCTTTAACATGGTTACCAAATAGTTAATCTAACCATGCAGAATTCCTTGGAAACTGTGTAAAGGGGTGATTTTGGGAAAGTGGATCACGCACAGTTTGCGCACAATTTGGAAAACCACGAGGGTAAACCGTGAAAACTAGTAATGTTAAGAAATTAAAAAAAATTACACTACAAGATTTTAAATCCCCACTCAATATTTTCCTCCTTCCCCCTCCCCTAAACCCTATTGATGAAAAAGATATCCCAAGATATTCCAAGGGTAAATCTCCTTCATCTCAAGGCTGTTTGGAGCGTCGTCGGTTAAGTGTTGAAGCTCCGGGTAAGTCTAATATCCCCCTTACTTCCTATTCTCAAATGGGGTTTGAATCTTTCTCTCATCTCCTTACTAATATCTAAAAACTTTCTTTTTCAGGGAAATATGGGTTTAAGATTTAATAGGTGGTTGAATCTGGATCTAAGGCCACATTTGGTAGTGCGTTCACCAACAAATTTGAGGTAGTTGGTCTACAAGTTATATCCCATAGTTTCACTGTATATTTGTGTATATCCAACTTTTTTATTTATCACCTCTTGTTGTGATTTTGAAACCCTGGGTAATATTTGGTATTTTTGGGTGTTTAAATGAATAATGGTAACCCTTAAGTTCCCCAAGGGAATCATCGAGGATTATTTGACCCATTTAAGGCCATTCATGGGGTGTTCTAATACTTTCCGAAGCTAGAATTAGCTAAGTAAGTTCTTGGTTATTGTGTGATCATGTAGATTCCTTATTGAGTATGTGAAATTATTAATGGAATTCTAAATGAGTTATTTTTTAATTATGGTCAGATTATGAGGCTTATAAGTTATGTTTGATATGCCTAAGTGAGTTAGTGCATGTTAAACGATGAATATGCTAAATTGATAATGGTACATGAAATGGGAAAATATGTTGAAGGTAATTTTATAAGGGAATTTATGAATATGTATAATGGGTTGAAATAAGGGAATTATTGAATATTCTTAGTGATATAGTCTTGAGAATGAGAATTGGGATAAATGGACTAAGTGATGCAATGGAAAATGTGTTAATGGGTTATGACACATTATGAATTACCATGTTGATTGTTATGGATTATGATTATTGTATGAATTGGTTGTCTTTGTTTGTGATATGGTTTGTGTATGGTGAATTGATGGATAAACATGTGCAAATGGATTGAGGTGTGGGATAAAGAATTGAGGCTCCTCCCACAGGTCGATTTGGAATGATGCTCTGACACTACCCACAATGCATGGGTTAGGGAAGGGGATGGAGCTCTATTCCCCTAATTGTTTCATTCCACCTAGACTGAGGCTTTGAGGTGAGGATATTTTGATGTTGTGATATGTTCTCCCTAGTGAGTTAGGGAATTACTTATCCCCTTAAAAAATGATGTATTCCATTCACCTTTTGTGATTGATGATGAACCGGTAATGATAGATACATAATGAATTGGCACCTTAGTTAGTGTAGCTAAGTAGAGATTGTTAACCAGTGGCCCTAAATTTTCTTTCCTTTTCCTATTATTTATTTATACTTGGATGCACTATCTGTTGGACTGGATATTTTTAAGCAACATTGGTGGTGGCCTACTAAGTTGTACTCACACCCAGCTCGGAACACTGTTGGGTACCCGAGCAATTTCATGCTTGCAGGTCAAGAAAAGGGAAAAGTACGTATATTAGGGAGTTGAGTTGGACATGGGACATGAATGGATGAGGTTACAAACTTGGAGTGATGGCCATTTTGATGATTCCATTGTTGTCTTTATTTTGGGTTTTTTTCACTTGGTATTATAGCATGAAATGACATATTTACGATTGCTTGTGGATTGTACCCAGTTTGGGAGATGTTTGTCTATACATGTTATTGGTTTTTTCCTACTGTTTATACTATTTATATTGTGACCTATTGCAGATTACTCTAGTAAAGAGGGTATAGTCTCTCAATGTTACATATTAGAACCTCATCGCTATCCAGAAACCTCTGGTGTAAAGGGGCACATTCTTGAGGGAATGTGATGATCCATCTCAGGGCACTAATTTAGTGGAACCTAGGCCAGGGACATTACAAAGTAGTATTAGAGGAGTTTTTTCACTTTCTTACTATTTGGTGATAGTAGATAAGAGATTAGGACAATGTTAGTCTATGGTAATGAGATCGTGCCTGGGAGTATCTAACCCTTGTATGGGGGAAAACCCAAGTCACCCAGGGTGGGAATTGTTATTCTTGTTGTGTGTTGTTACATTTGATGATATTTCACCATTGGGTGATGCACATGTGGAGTGATGTGACATTTTTATGGTATTTTTCTCATGGATGAAATGGTATGAGTTTGTGAATTCATGCATCATTCTAGGAACCTATTTATATAAGTGACATGCATTATAGTAGGCACACACACATGGGATGGGTGTGTGGGATATAGAGGGTAGAATGCATTTTAATTTCTTAAAAGTAGTGAAAATTATGTCTAACGAAACAATAAAAATGGGTTAAAGGGGGAGAAAATGTTAAATGATAATTAAGGAATTATACTTGATACAGGGTGGTATGTGAAATGAAATGTTATTAGAGTAAGTTGTGATGTGAGAATAGTTTCAAAATGGTGTAGACAGTAAGGCTTGTGGTCGTGTGAGTTAGTTACCTCGTGTTTGCCATGACCTTGGTAGGGATGGTTGAGGGTAGTGTGTTGGGTATGATCATACATGTTTTGGTGGTGTATGTGAAATGGTTTGTTAGTGACTAATGAAGATCCTTCCTTTATATTCATGAAATATTTATGGTTTGTGTTCTAAATCTCATGTTTGGAATTGAAGAGAAATGCCTCCATGTAGATGTGTGTTTGTTGGGCGACAGGTGGACGTTGTGCTAAGTATGTATGAGCTGACCAGGGAGTTTTAGCTACAACACCCTTCGAACTTCACCTGAGAGGGTGGGATAGTAGTAGAAAAGTTTTGGATAGAGTCTATCCATACTATTCTTGATCATATGGAGACTCCTCTTGAGAAGAAAATCAAATTAGTAGCCTACATGTCAAGAGGTCAAGCCAAGAGTTGGTGGGATATTATGGTTCAGATGGAGCGGGATGAAGGAATGGAATGGAAGTATTTTCAAGAAACTTTTCTAGAAAATTACTACCAAGAAACCTTGAAGTAGGAGAAGGTTGTAGAGTTTATGAGTTTGACTCAAGGGGCTGTTTCAGTGATGGATTATTCTAGTCGTTTCACTAACTTTCTCTGATTCATCCCAATGATGAATGGTGTAACACCCCGAGCTTCCACGATACGCTTCTCATTCAATAATGCAATAGCTTGCATTGTACGCAACTTCGAGTTCTAAAACACCGCGACTAATCAAAGTAGCCGTTATGAATAGTAATAACCACTTTTTAAAATTATAGAAATTTTATATTTCAAAATGGACTTCATTTTTGGATTCGGAATATCGAAATTATCCTATGTTGAATTTTTGGTATTTTTCTGAGAACTTCTAATTTTTTATGAATAGTGAAAAATACTTTAAAACAACTTTTTTAATCAAAATAATTTATTGTGATAAATTATACTATTTAGTGGTTTTAAGGTATAATTAGAATATATTTTTACCATTTTATCCAATGGTGGTCATTAGAATTAATTTAACATTGAAATTGGACATAAACAATTGCCAATCTTTTGATATAAATTGTTTCTTAAAAACACGCTATTTGTCGTAACAGCGGGAATTAATTATAAAATTAATTAATGCAACTTATATGTTTGGAATTTTTTAAAATAGATATCATTTTTGAATTCGTAATATCAATTATAGCTTAGGGTGAAATTTTGTCTTTGTTCTGAAAAACTTCAATTTTTGATGAATAGTGAAACCACTAAGTGGTAGTTAAATAACTGATTTTTCATTTAAATGAAATATTACCACTTCTGTGATTTGATTTTCAAAAATCCGACATACATGGTTGTCATTAAGAAGTAAAATGTGGTTCAATGAGATTAAAATAATTTTTTGGTGAATAGTAACTTTTATGTTCTTAATCGCGATTAGAGGTAATTAGTGTAGTTTAAGGTACAAATAATGTTATAATAATATGAGATGAGCATGACACTTGTCCTACTCCTATTGGATGAGTCATGGACGACCCACATAACCCATGGGTCAACATGGTGACCCCATGGAGCCACTTTAGTTGGAAAATGACATTAATATATATTTATTTAATGTTAAAATTAAATTGACACAAACATGAGTTATTTTACTAAAATAGTTTTTAAGTGGGGTTACACAAGTCCAAATTTTGACTATAAATATTCATTAGAAAGATAAAAAGCTTTCCTACATCATATTATTTTTTTTATAATTTTTAGACATTATATAAATTAAATTATTTATGACATCATTATGATGCAGCGATGACCTCATTATTTAACGATTTAAATAAAATGAGAAGATAATGCAAAATCCAAGGCTTACACTTGTCCAAAGCCTATTGGATGAGGAGATTTCGAAGCCTTATCACCTTATACTCGAATTATATAAGTGTGGGACCTTTAGAATCCGAAAAGCATTGTGAAATAATGTAACATTTCAATCTTTCCAAAAGAGCCCCTCCTCTCCTCTTATAAAAGGCCCCCACCTCTCCCACCTCATTCACACTTTCAAGCCTTTTTGTTCAGCCAACCTCTGCCCAAATAGTCTCCCAACTTCTCTCCCTTCATCATAGAAGCTTTACTTTAGTCAGAAAGCCATACTAAGGAGTCCTTTTGATCAAATCAAAAGGAAGAACCCGAAGAAGAGGTAACATTTTCATCACCCTCTTTCATGTTTCTTTCTTCTTCCACTCCCTCTTTGTTTATTATTTCAATTATAAAATTATAACTCCAGTATCTTCTATATACTGTGATGTAATTATAAATATGGAACAACCATATTCAGTATTCTACCCATCATTTGAATGACATGTCACCATACGTGCGTACGTACGGCTTACCGTCTCCACGTCGTGGTGTAATTGTTATTCAATATATTATTATTTAGATGGGTATAATAATGATATGTAATTCATGTAAATAATAAATATAACATGATAATGACTTTTTATATATGATATACTATCCAATTATATATTATTTTAATATCAAAATAATGATATTGTCGGTCGTGCGTACGTATGGACTACCGTCTCCACGAACGCGATGAGATTCATTCTCCGTCGTATCCATTCAAGTATAATTATCATTTGATTATTTAAAAATAATGTTTAAGGACATGATATCATTCTGGATATGAATAATATACAACCTATCCATGAAAAACATGACTTACATAACAAAACATATAAGAAAACGAGTAAGTTAACACCCGAAACAACGATAAATCTAAGATATTGTTAACAAAGCAATGTTAAAAGATCATATATGATATCATATGAATGTATATGATTCTTGTATAATTTAATAACAATTATTTCACCATTATACAGGAGGTTAACCTACCCCAACCAAGGAAAAGTACAAGGTAAGGGTTTACTTCACAACCTCTTCATTATCCAAGGTTGTTTATACTTAATTATCTACTGGGACCTCGTTATTATCCACATCCATGTTTCTTCAAAATGTATTTCAAAACATTTTTATTATTTACAAGAATATGGGTTAAAGTCATTTATACCCTTTTTGACTTTTTATAAGAGGAATCTTTCCGTCGTTTTCAAAACAAGGTCCTTTTTAACCTTTTCGACAGAATTGAGGTAAGGATGTTTTTTTTAACTTATACGGTGTGTGCGGTTATTTTCCGCCATTATAAAATCTTCAAAGCTTTACTTACAAGTTTATAAGAATATTTTCAAGAAAATGTTTTTTTTATATGGCTCTTAAATGATTTCAAAAATAGAAAGAGATATTTCTCTAAAAAGTGTTTTGATTTCATCTATGTCAACATCCTTTGATGGATTTTACGCTTATTTGAAGTTGATTTATTATAATACAAAACTTCTATATTGTATTGAAGGTTTTGTGATATGTTTGACTGTGGATGTGCTATTTTATACCATTCATAGTTTATGGTGAAATTATTGACATTTCGTATGCTAGTTTTAATACGAATGTTTATGTTATGTTTAAACAGTTTCATATAGGAATGCATTGGACTTAATATGTGACAGGTGGAGCCCGCTATAGCTCCTCGATGCATCAGTAGGTCTCATGAGACAAACTAGTGTCTTGGCACAAGGCCTTGACAAAAACATATTTTTGGTCTTGGCACGAGGCCTTGACTACGTGGTTATGATAGTCTGGCATTATGCATTCCAACATTATGAAAGTGGTTAGTGATTTTTGATGTGATTATTCGATTAGTAGAATATCCATGTGAATGAGTAAATGGAATTATTTCATTTTAATTTTTCCATATTATGTTGATGTTCAAGTTTAAAAGGCTTTTGTTTTAGTTATACATTGCCTTAAATGTTTATTATTATTTATGAAAGTTTCCGCTATATTGTTATCCTTACTAGGCATTTGAGCTCACCCCTTTTCTATGTTTTATTTTTCCCATGAAGTGAAGAAGTAAATTATGAATGACCTGCAGGGATATTATGAGGGGATAATAGTGTGGACTGTGGAGACATTATGTTGTTGTAGTAGTTTTTTATTTTATGATGTAATGTAAAACTTATGAATATATCTAGTGTTTCCAAGGCTACTAAACTAATCGGTCTTTCGAGACTTGATCTTTTGTGATCATGCCAATGTTACGAAGTAATGCACCGACTCTGGTTAGCTGGGGTCGGGGCGTTACAAATGGAGATGCGGTGACTATGGAAAAACGCATCCAGGATAGGCTTAGTCATGAGATTAGATCCTAGGAGAACATCTTCCATCTGAAGAGGATTGTAGAGGTAGTGGGACAAGCCCTTATCTTAGAAGGGAACCTGAAGTGAGATTTAGAAGGTGGACTTGTGGTACCAACTAGGTGGACATGTGGTAAAACCTCTGAGGGAAGATCTATTTATTCTTCAATGCTATATGTAACAAAGTTATAAACCCAGTGAAATTGCCAACTATGGAAAGAGAAATTGATGTCAAATTATGTGAATTTGAAATGTTCTTCCCGTCAAAATTATTTTATATTATGGTTCATTTGATGGTCCATTTGGTGAAAGATATTTGACCATGTGGTCTTGTACATTATAGATGAATGTACCCCATTGAACGATATATGATGTTTTTGAAAGGGTATGTCAAAAATCAAAGTCGGTCAGAGGGTTGTATTACAGAGCGATATATTGTTGAGAAAGTCGTTGAATTCTGTACCAAATATCTGTCTGGTGTGAAAAACATTGGCCTACAAAAATCTCGTCACACCGAGTGGCTTGAGGGTGAAGGAATTTCTGGAAGAGAGGTTGTCACAATCAATATTACAGATTAGGAGCAGGTCCACCTTTACGTTTTTTATAATAGTTTTGACGGTGAACCATATGTTCAAACCCACAAAGAAATTCTTAGGCATTTAAATCCATCTAGGGCTGACAAATGGATATCAGATACACATAATAGAAATTTTATAGGATGGTTTTGGGACCATATTTTTAAGAATTTATATGAAAATCCGGACTCAATTTCAGAATGACTTCGATGGCTATCCAGAGGACCAAGTGTGTATGTATTATATTACAATGATTATGTAGTTAATGGTTATACCTTCTATACAAATGAACATGATGAATATAGTACCATGTAGAATAGTGGGGTTACACTTGTGGCTGAAGTGATTTATGTTTTCGGTGATAAGGACATAAATCCAATTTATGTGAATATGTAATACTTTGGCATCATCAAAAAATATGGGAGTTGGATTATACAAAATTCCAAGTGATGATTTTTCAATGCAAGTGGGTTGATAATAGGAGTGATGTTAAAATAGATGAATTGGGATTCATGAATGTTGATTTTAGTAAAGAAGGGGAGAAATAAAAACCATTTATAATGGCATCACAATTAGTACAAGTATTTTATGTTCCAGATCCCGCAAACTGAAACTGGTCAATTGTTCGGTTATTGACCAAAACAACTAAAGGGTCAGATGAAAGTTCAACGGAGTATGACCCTTTCATTGGGACTTCACAATAATTTTGTAGTGGTCCCAATGTATACGGCGTTTTTTATGTCCGTTGAATCCAAGATGAAGGGATTTACATAGTTGATAGAGGGGTCAAATATCTTCAGCCTTAAAAAAAGAGAGTTCAATAATTAGATTATTTGTTTATTATAATATACATTGTGTTACATTATGTTATTATCTATTCACTGCTAATTTTATGTAATCTAAATTAAATGTTAAACCACTTCTACAAATAATGACTTCTTCACCTATTGATGCGCCCAATCATGAGGTGCAACAAGTCTCTCAACCTGGTGTTGCTGGTCCCATTGTAGAGCAACAACATGTTTCTCAACCTATTGCTTCTAGTCCTAGTGCTGAGGTACAACAAGTTTCTCAACCTATTGTTGCTGGCCCTAGTACTGATGCTAGCACTCTGGAGAAACATAATGATGATGGTTCTGAGGAAATGGTAGGAAATGAAACCCTGACGACGCAAAAAAAAGAGCGTCGTAGTTTGATAGTGTTTTTGCTAAAATCCTTAACGCAAAATCAAAAGGAATAAAATTTGAGGTGGGATGGAATAAGTGAGGCCAACATGTTAACCCCAACAAAGCCATCTTTAGTAGCTACATTGGAATCGTCACTCGACAATTCATGCCAATTGATGTGCAGTCGTGCCACCATGTTGTCACCAGGCTTAAGACACTTATGTGGGAAGAGATTACAACAACATTATGATATCATTTATTTAATTTATTAAATTAAAATAAAATCCTAAAATATTGACTTACTATTCATCATCCATTTCAGAGGGCATTTATAGTAGATGCCTCGCACAAGGAATATGTATTAAGAGTTTCAGGAAGGATTTATAGAGGCTTCTGCACAATTTTAATGAAATATCATCTTAAAGTTGCCGAAGGGAAAATCAAGCCGCACCCACCTCCTATTTATGCACACTTGATATCCCAAGGAGTGTGGGTTGCATTTACCAGCCATCGGGCAGAGCATACTTTTCAGGTACATTGTGTCTGGTAATACGTTGTTTGACGTTACTTGTATTCATCACTTTGATTGACAATTTTTTATTATTTAAACAAATAATGAGTGCTAAAAATAAATAACGAGCAATAAAACCAATGTACCTCTACCGTAAAGCAAGGATGGGGTACACTTCACTTGAGAAAGAAATGGTATGTATTTTAAATCTACCATAATACTTTTGTGTGACATAAAACAACACTATAACCGCGTTCCTCTATTTATATGCAGATTGATGAATCTAAATCGTAAGACACTTCCATCCCACTCCATGTGCTATGGAAGGATGCTTGTGTAAATAAAGAGGGGATACTAATAGATGAAAACACACAAAAAGTGTTGGAATCATGTGTAAATATGACATAATATAAATTTTATTTTCTTTAAAATCTCTATTATATAATAATGAATAATTATTTTCCAATATTTTGTATTTGACATAATCACAGGAATCAAAAACACCCACACCAGATGCAGACATACTTTCAATATCCTTGAAGTAGCTAGAACAATATGGCTATTTCAGAGGTGCGGGTTTTGAGGTGACACCCCGAACATATTTTGAGAAAGAAAAAAAAGCGGATGATAAAACAAAAGAATTGAAAAATATGAGAGAAACAATAGCTATGTTTCAAGAAGAATTACAATACTAGAGAGAGATGATAGTAAGTTTGATGGGGGGAGACAAAGAGAAGAAACAACTCAACAAAAACCCCCGTGTGAAGGTCCCGCCCCACCCCCACTGGCTTTGAGGTGAGTCATTCCCCTAAAAAACCTGACTTGACTGAGGTAATCAATGTTCTAATAATTGTTTCTGTGAAATGTAAATCACATAGACACTTTCCTATACTAATATTTTATAGGGTGAAAATGACTGCGATTTATATCTATAAACTCCCACCTATCGCCTTGCAGCGAGGGATATAGTGTTCAATATGCAGAATGACATGCTACACAATAAGAAACTTCCAACAGATCATGTAAAATTGTCGATTAATGTAGCCAATGAGCCGAGCACCGTGATACCTACTCCAAATGATGATGAAACATTCATACAGTCGAACAAGTTGTTGGAACATTCATTTCATGGCCGTCAATTCTTGTAAAAAACCATGTCAACAAGGAGGTATTCATTTTAAATTTATTTTTAAAGCTGAACCATTAACATTTAATAAAAAATGGTCTGCATCGATGAATGTTATTACAAAACGACAAATAGAAGGGGGTGAAATGAAAGATCATCTCAAAACTATCTCAAGGATCAACCAACCAATTGAAACAATCTACTGAGAGCACCTTCACCCCGACCGTTTTATATCCACATTTAATATCATTACAGGCTCATGTGGATACAAAGTTGATAGATGGAAATACTCACATAGTTGATTTTGAAAAAAATATGTACATATAGGAATAATCAGATTTCATTAGTGCTGAAAATTTAAATGAAATCCTCAAGTATGAATGGCTTGGTGCCTCAGTTGTAAATGTATACATGAGGTATGTTTTTATGATTTGATTTTACAAAATCTGATATACTATGATTATTATGAATAAATACATTTCATATTTTTCACAGGCGTATATATGAAAAAAATTGAAGGTATTTCCCCATGAAAAAAATTGGACTCGTTGGTCCTCACATCACCTCTTCAAAACATGAAATAAATTCTAATAAAGAGGGTAAAATAATGTCATCCCTGCTCAAATCATTTGAAAATAAAATTATGGATGATAGCCTCTTTTTAATACCAATGATTCATGGGTAAAACTCTACAATTTAATCATATCAACTATATTTTCATTTCTTTCATTACATAATCCTTTTTGTGTTTTTAGGCAGCATTGGATACTGATTGTGGTCAATCTGGATACTCCAAATATTTATTTTCTGGATTCAATGCATGGATATGCAACAAAACGACCGTGCATAACAACGTTTTTCAATTTTTAATACACTAGATCCAACATTTTAGAACTAAACATCTAGCTATATAATTTATATTATTTTTTAATGAGGATTATTTTATGATAGGGTGATGCATCAATATCATCTACTTCATGGAATGAATCTAGGGGCTAAGGGAAAGAATGCCGACAAGATCTACAACTGGAAAAGTATCCTGGTATATATAATAATATTTTACTATCCAAACACATATCAAAACAAATTACTTATTTTTCTTGATTTTTCTGCAATGTCCAAAACAAACAAATGGAAAGTATTGTGGTTATTATGTTTGTAAATTTATGAAAGAGATTGTATTTTATCAACAAACTAGCATCCCTGAAGAGGTATTTTTGAAAATAATTACTAGTTCATTTAAAATATTTATTAATACTTTATGTATTTATATTTTTTCAGTACTACCATGACTGTCGCAAAAAATCATATTCACAAGATGATATAGATGTGCTTAGAAACGACTGGGCAACATACCTAATGGAAGATTGTACACAAATATGATGAATATGAATTCCTACTACTTGTGTTATCCTTATATGATCAATTGATATCTCCCTTGTTTAAACTTATTGAGAATATATGATCACCCTTTATTATGTTTTATATCCTTAGGTTATGAAGAATGGTTTTAGAAATGATTTTTCTTTCTAGTAAAGAAAAACTTAATGAGAGACTCTTATGAACTAGTTATTTATGTTTCCATGTTTCCAAAAGAACTAGACCTAAAATATTATGGAATGGATCATTTATATTATATATTTTGGTCATTTATGTAGGTGTTTCTATTGATGTAGTATGTTGGCAGAATATTGGTTGTGCAACACTCAAAAATTTAATAAAAAAACTAAGGATTCTTCACTACTGTTGGTTAACTACTGCTTACCATAACATCTGATCTGAACTTTCGATCCGACATCCCCATGATTCTATCATCCGACACCATCTCTATGATATCATCATTGAGATTTAAATGGGTGCAGGAAGAGAAAGAAAAGTGAATGATGAATGGTGATATCATAGAGATGTTGTCAGATGAGAGCATCATGAGGATGCCGGATCAGAATATCAGATCATATGCTATGCTGAGCAGTAGTTAACCAACAGTAGTAATGTGCACAAAGAATCATTAGTTTTGTTATTAGCTTATATCTGGACCAAATAAACCCTTCGAAAAGATATAAAGATAATTTTATGATATAATATGTCTATTTTAACGAAAAATTATATAATGAAACATTGACTTGATTTTCATTAATCCTTGTAGTGTTTGTTTATTTTAGAAGATTTCTTTCCATGTGACATGCCTTTCTAGGAAGAGCAACGATGCTGTGTCTGCTCAATCACAGAGGTAATATTGATGTTTGCACAGTAAAATCATTTTCCATAGAATTAATGCATTGTTTCATATTTATATTTAATTTATTTCTTTTATGTAAGTAATATTAATCTACTCATATGTGATATCAATGTATGAAATGGTTAGGTCATTATAGTTGGTATCATAGTAAATGTCCATACGACCATGTCCCTAAAATCATGATGGTCAACACCATCTCATGTCTCGAGAGCCATGACCTTGTCCTGGCGACTTCATCACCTCAAATCCCGATGACCAAGCCACCTCAACCTAGTGATCATCGTCACTCCAAGTATCTGATCCAAGCCCCACATGATGAACCACATCACCTCAATCCAGATAATCAACACCCACCTCAATCCTAAGGCCAATCCCATTACATTCCCATGGAATCAAGTAACCAATATAACAATTAGATTCAATTCAAATTTACACTCTGCCTAAACTTTCCAAGTTAGTCCAAACCTCTTACCTAGCATAACCAATCAGAGTGGAGAAAGAGCATACCCATATGAATCTCATATAATCATTAGAAAAATTTAATAATCAGGTATTTAATTAATTAGGTTCTTTCTTGAACAACCCACATTGTGTATATGAACGCACCCCCAAATCACTCAAAAAATCATGGAGAAAGTTAGAAAGCACCTACCTTATACTAGTATGTTCTCACTCATTTGATATCATCCTCAAAATTGATCTAAATTGGAAGAAAATGGAATTTTATATGAATGCCCTGAAAATAGGAAAAAAGGGCTCGCATGGATTTACCTCTCCATATGGAAAGATAAATAGAAAAGAGAAGCTGGAATAAATATGCATAATAAAATCCCGCATCTCATATATTACTCAAATAAACCCACATCATATATAAATATGAATTCCCATCACAATATGGGTGCCTACACACCTCGTATAGAACCTGCATTATGTCAATGCCCAGATACATACACACCTCACATACAAATCAGCATTGCTTCGATTCCCATATAAATCTAAATGCCAACACACCTCATATATATATAAACATCTCACATAATAATTGATGGAAACCTACTAACCAGTGCCTAGTTAGTCCAAAAAAAAATACTCGTGCACCTTATGCACCAAAACTGGCCAAATCCAAAATGAAAGAAAAGCGCGGTTACACCCACGACGTACCTCAAACTGTCATTAGATCACCATCCTACTTTGACCCTAAAATTTTATCATGTGCTTCTGGCCTAATGACTGACTACCTGAGTTCTGACCTCCCTGCGGAGCTTCACCGACCACTAGCCATTGATCCCACAGCTGGGTCCCACTATCTTTTACAAGACCTCCACGTGTAGCTAAATCCCAACTACCCACTCCTGGTACTACTCTCAGTCTGACCTCAGATCCCTAAGTCTTCCCTATTCCATGGATCCCACCTGTCTGATAAGGATTACCACATAACCCCTCTAAATGGATCATCTGGTCGCACACATGACACTCCTTCAAAACCTGATCACATTGGGCCACAATTGATGCCATATGATCTTACACCTTATTCACTTCGTGCTACATATGCTTCACCTGGGTATTTAAGATATAATTATACTTTTCCTAATAAAGTATGATATAGACTAAGGGGTATGGAAAGTGCCTTGTAGCGAGTTGGGGAGAATAAGGGAGTCTGTTTCAGCTTCAGCAATGACAAGGCCCTCTGCCGATAGAGGGAAAGACCTGAAAGGAGGGTGAGGGATTCTGCTTGGATGGAGGTACCCTTTCACAGGAAAACCAAGAAGGCGAACACAAAGGATCCCCTGGAATTGTGGACCACCCCTCCTCCCTTCACGATCCCCTTGGAACAGGATCCATCCGCGTTGATATTTAAACCATAGGAAGGGGGATGCCACCAGACCCAATTGGCACGAGGTAAAACAATTAGGAGACCGTGGAAAAGAAGTTGCAGAAACTAGAGCAAGAGAGCATCATTCCACCCCTTAATGTATCTGATCAGATCGAGAAGAAGTTAGTGGATGCAGGTAATGATGGTCTGCCCTGAGGAGATGATCCCTTCATAACACGCTTTGTTATGTTCTTTCCAAATACATCATGCACTTGCATGAAAAATTATAGCCCTGGCCGTCCGTTCCACCCCCTTATCACCTGAACACTAAATCCAACAAGTGATGAAAGGCACATCATTTATATCGTGGTTGTGCACAGTAGTGAATGCACCAAAGGTATTCCAGAACTCTTGGGCCCAGACCCTCATAGAAAAGATGCTCTATATTTCCTCTTTGTGATTGTTGCAACACGAGTAGTGAGAAATATTCAAGATACCACATTTTTTGATATTGTTTTCTATGGAAAGGGCACCATTCTTTAGCCTCCACGTAAGAAAGTTAAATTTTGAAGGGATGCGCTTGAGCTAGAGAAGATTGTTCCATTGATAATTTTGGGTTGGGGGAATGAGGATGCTATGACCGGTTTTAAAAGAGAAGGCTCCTGATCGATCTCATTGGAACCACATTGGTACCACATGTTTGGTTTGGCTGAGTAGAATACCACCAAAGAGGCTAATTAAGAAAACACTATTTAGATTCTTTGGTGACACATTAAGCAATCCAACCCCTCTTAGCTCAATCCAAGTTCCCAATGAAAATCATAAGAAAGCATACATCATATGAGCCTAAGTGCCTATCATGATGCATAATCAAACCTCCCTTGCCATATTGTTCCAAGAGTAAAAATCCACATAATAGCTAAATATCACACCCAAGTGTGCCACCTAAGGTGGAAATCAAATCAATTATAAAATATCAAAGTAAAACATCAATTTAATACTGTTGGAAACTTAGTTTGTCCCCTGTGCATGGGGATGAAATCATCCAAACATAAGATTTATACCCAGTCCTGACATAATCAAAAGAACAAGTGGCGTACTCAAAAACGAAAAAACCCATTCGGATTGTTTTAATATTTTAAAATAGCGATCTATGACTCATTTTTGATGTTTAGGAATCAACCCCACCTCATTACGATGCACGGTGTGACCGATATAACTTCAAATGTTTCTTTTTTATTAAAAATTGACATTTTATTAATGTATTCTTTCATATTAGTGTTTAATTTATTTCACTATTATATTACTAACATAATATTTGTTTTCTTATATAGGTAAAAAAAATTTCTTGAGTTTGGATTCTTTGTTCATCAACAAATACTATGGATTAAATTTTTTGAGAGGGGATCACATATGAAAAAAGGAAGAAACATTAATGTTTTTAACTGTTTGTTGGATAATTGTAACTATAACCATAAAAAACATTGTTTAAAATGTATATAGCGATGTGTTTATTTTGTATTCATGAATTCAAGTAAATGTATATAGAATTTTCAAAACTCTTGTGCGGCACTGTTTTATTCTTCTATGCTTTGTTTGTATAGGTGTTGTTTTGTGCAGCTATTTTGTGTGCAAGTGTTGTTTTGTGCAGGTGCTGTTTGTGTGTAGGTGTGCAGGTGTGCAGGTGCTATGCAGGTGTTGGGTGTTCTCTTAAATAAAAATCACATCACAACCAACTTGGTATTTATCAGCACTAATTAATCATTGATAAATTGGGCCTTTATCAGTTCTCAAAATAACACTGATAAAGGTGTCCCTTTATTAGTGCTCAAAATAGCACTGATAAAGGTCACCATTTATTAGCACTTTTTTAGTGCTTTTAAAGGGGACCCCCCTTTTATCTTCACCATGATTAACAGTGCTTTTCTAGCACTGTTAAAGGTGTTTTATAGCGCTTTAAAAATTCCTATTTGTAGTAGTTCCAGTTTCAATGCTGAAATCCATCAGAATTCTACTTCCCATTGCAGCTTTCCATGATTGTGAGATTTAGAAAATGGATGTCAAAACAACCTTCCTTAATGAGAACCTTCAAGAATATTTCTATATGATATTGCCGGAAGGTTTTGTGACTCCAAAGGATCCCAACAAGATATTCATGTTGTAAAGATCCATTTATGGATTAAAGAAAACATCCAGGCCATGAAACATTCATTTTGATGAGGTCATACCAAAATTTGGTTTCATAAATACAAATAAAAAACTTGTGTCTATAAAAGGTTTAGTGGGAGTGAATTTTTTTCTTAATAGTATATGTTGATGACATATTACCCATTGGAAATGAAATACCAATCTTATAGTCTGTTAAGGCATGGTTGAATAAATGATTCTCTATGAAGGACTTCAGTGAGACAATATATATTCTTTGGATTAAGATCCATCGTGATAGATTCAAGAGGTTGTTCGACCTAAGTCAAAGTACACACATTGACAAGATATTGAATATATTCAGTATGGAATGATCCAAGAGGGGATTGTTTCCAACATCACATAGGATTTATCTTTCCAGAAAAATATATCCCCAAACACATGAGAAAATAAATAAAATGACAAGGATTCCATATGCATCAATGACTGGGTCAGTCATGTATGTTATACTATGTACTAGGATAGATATCTCTTACACATTATGTGCAGTAGGAAGATATCAAGTTGATCCATGTGACCGCCATTGGATGACAGTCAAGATCATCATTAATAATCTAGGGCGTACTAAGGATATGTTCCTAGTTTATGGAGGAGATAAGGAACTATTCATCAGAGGATATGTAGATGCTAGTTTCCAAATCGATCAAGATGACATGAAGTCACAAATGGGATACATTTTCATTTTTAATGGAGGTTCTGTGAGTAGGAAGAGCTCAAAGAAGGCTATGGTTGTAGATTCTACAAAAGAGTCTGAGTATATTTCAGCTTATAAGGAAGCTAAAGAAGTAGTATGGATGCAGAATTTCATCCAAGATCTTGGTGTGGTATCTAGTATTAAAGATCCCATCATACTCTATTGTGATAATACTGTAGTGGCGACTCTTGCAAAAGATACAAGGTCACATCAACAGACAAAACACATACTTTGGAAGTATCATCTCTTGGGGGTTTTTTATTAGAGAGGTGAAGTTATAGTGATAAGTATTTCCACAAAAAGAAAACATGTCAGACCCCTTGACTAAAGCCTTAAATCACCAGAAACATAACTATCGTGCAAGGTCTAGCGAACTGAAGGTCTTAGGTAGTTGTCTCTAGTCCAAGTGAGAGTTAATTGGAGTTGGTGTCCTAGGGCCAACTGTTTGTACTTTGATTACATGTATATTCGATGTATTGAATATTAATAAAAAATATTATTACATATTTTTTATTGTTCCACAGGACTCTAATGTAATAATGTTCTAGATTATACATCACATTGATAAGGTCATAGTAGTTCCCCACTATTATGAGAACCTTGATGTTCTATGATGATATTCTCAAATAATGTTTTGTGGTTGGATAACATACTATGACAGGACACGTAGTACACAGACTATCAGGTGCAAGTAATCGTAAGTAGATAAGGCTTCTTCTCATGAAGACCGTACTTGGTAATCTTTAATATGGGAGATTATGAGAATAGACCTGCCTGTAGGAATACTGCATGTTTTGGTGTCATTATATATTCCTATCTATAAGCATGTGCAATAGTACTTAGAATTTAATATTATTATTAATTCATGTTATAAATCACGTACTTAGATGAATTTAATAAACCATGATGATAACAGTTCATGGTGATGTTGAATGTGTTGGGTGCGTCACGAGTGACATGTCATTAATGAATAAGTTGAGGAAGTATTTGTCCCTTCCATCTTTATAAAAGATGATATCATGGCCCTTTTATTAGAATAGAACCATCTCATTAAATTCTATGGCCATGGTGTAATGATGTGTTTATTTTAGATAATAAAAGAATGACATATCGAGCATATTGTTTGGTGATACAGATGTGCAACCTTCTTGATAAGATACTATGAAAAAGAGATTATATTACACAGTAAATGTTTGTATATGGTTGTCGACATTGCGAGATTAAGTTCTTTATCTTGAGAGTCTTGACCCATTTCTAGACAATAATATTGGACTTTAGGCAAGCCCGCCTAATGCTAATGTGAAATAATCCTAAATGTCCACACACTAAGTGTTTCCATTGATCTTGATTAAATTATATTTGAGTTTAATTAATAGAATAAATATTATTCTCAAGTCTGAGGAATAATTTTATTCAAGTTATATTGATCACATAAATTAAATAAATATTTATTCACCAGCTTGTGAATAAAATATTTATTTTATTTATTGAATATTTTAATAAATATTGATTTTCTAGATTTTGAATAAAATATTTATTTATGAATAAAATATTTATTCTGTTGTTAAATAAATTCTAGAGGAGTTCAAATGGACCAAGATTGAGTCTAGTGACAAATATTAATTAACAGGACCATTGTATAATATTTTTTATTGCGCAAGTTGGCACGTGCCAAAAAATAACAATAATATAATAATTATTATATATAATGAGGTTTATTAAAGGTAATAAAAGTTATTTAATGGCCAATATTCAATTAAATAACATTTTAACATAAACCCTAACCCTATAAATAGAAGACTATGTCTATTTTGTAGAGCATCCAAAAATTGAGAATAGAGAATTTTTTAGCACAAAAAATTCTCTATCAACTCCTACCTCCCTCTCCCTCTCAAGAATGAGAAGTTCTAGAGAAATTTCATTAAGATTGAAGAACAAGAGATCAAGAACGAACAATTTAAGACATTAGACTCACCGTGCTAGCACCTGGAGGTCGAGTGGTGTTGATCGGATATCATAGGAGCATATGTGGATCACTGCTAGAGGGATTCTATCCTTGGATCCTCACAGCACAAAAAAGGTAAACTAAAAGGGTCTTTTAAGATGATCAACATTCACCAATGATGAAAGTTCCTAATCCCAAGTATTTTTTTCTTCAAATATTAAATAAATTAATTATAAATTTGACGTGAAAGATCCTTGCTCTTGGTTTCAGACAATGATTATTAAAAGAATTTTTAATATATTTCCCATCATTTCATGCTTCCATTATGCCTGAAAACATCAGGTGGAATTGGAAATTTTTCTATTGTTTAAAAAAAATAAGGGTGGTTAGTATGATGAATATGAAAAGGAAGAATGTTTTAGGAATAAGAGATGAAGTAAAAACTCTAAGAAAGATATGGAACCAGTTGAAGGAAAAACGATTCATCAAATGAAATAGAATGAGAATGTTAAGAAAAGAAGAGGATTAATACTCTGCTAAAAGTATTCAATCTAAAGAATACACAGTTGAAAAGTTTATAAACTTTATGGATTATGTTTAAAAGTAAGAAGAAACCTCATGTAGTGGTGAATATGGTGAAGAAACCTATATTAAGTGAATGTTGAAAGTTGAGCTTGAAGCATGTAATGACCGAAACACCCAATACAAGAGGAAAATAAAATCCCCAAAGAATGTGTTTGAGAAGATAAAGGATAATAAGAATGACTACATTGATTAAATCTAAATCCTTAGAGTGAAACATTCCGAACAAGACAAAATACTGATATTTTTTGAAGAGAAATCTGCTACAAAGGAAAAAGAGTTAAACAAGACATAATAAAGGTGTCTCAAAGATGAAAATACCTTAAAAATGATATATGACCACAAAAAAGTCATGGAAGTAAAGAGCCTATCATCACAAAATTCTGAGAATTGTTCCACAAAATCTCAAGTAAAATATGAACATGAGAATAATGAGAATATTAAATCTATTCGGATAACAATGTGGTATTTAAAGGCAAATATGGACAAGTTTAGACTAAGAAAAATCATTATAAGACCCTTTATATATCAAGTAATGTTGGAGATAGTTTCAGAAGTGAAATTTCCATGAGGTAAAGGCAAAAGGAATCTTAGAATATACCTGGATAACAAGCAATATTGTTGGTTCTGAGCGCAGCGAAAGCATTTCGGTGGAAGAAAATATATTAAAATTTCTTTTAATAGTCATTGCCTGAAACCAAGAGTGGGGATCTTTAATGTCAAATTTATAATTAATTTATTTAATATTTAAAGAAATTAATACCTTAGATTTGGAAATTTCTTCATTTATGATTGATGATCGTCTGAAATAGCCCTTCCGGATCACCTTCGTTGCACTTATGAGGATCCAAGGGTAGAATCCCTGTAGTGGTGATCCACATTTTCTCCAATGGTATCCGAGAAACACCACTCATTCTTCAGGTGATATCATGGTGAATTGAATTTCATGTAATATTCGTTATTTGATCTTGAAGAAATTCTCTCTTAGGGTTCTCATTATTGAGAGGGAGAGAGGATGAGGAGTCAAGAGATAATTTTTTCTGCACAACAATTCTCTATTCCCAAACTTGTAATTGGGTTCAAATGATTTACACAATAGACATAACCATATATTTATAGAGTTGGGATTTTAGTTACAAAATTTAATTTCATAAAAGCCATTAAATATAATTATAACCATTCAAGAAATCCCATGACACATAATAATAATAATGATATTGTTATTTTGTGGTGCGTGAACTTGCACAAAATGGATAAATAATATTTACCGACTCGTAAATAATTATTTTATCACTAGACACATTATTGGTTTGTTCGAACTCCTCTTGAATTTATTAAACACCCATATAAATATTTTATTCTCTTAAATAGATATTTTATTCAAAAAATAGTAAATAAATATTTATTAAATATTCAATAAAATAAATAAATAAATTTTATCCACAATATGGTGAATAAATATTTATTTAATTTATGAAATCAGTATAACTTGAATAAAATTATTCATTATTCTTGAGAAAAATATTTATTCCATTAATTAAATTCAAGTAAAATTTAATCAAGACCAACAGAAACACATAGTGTGTGACCCTTTAGAATTATTTTTCATTGGCATTAGACGGGCTTGCCTAAAGTCCAAGATTACTATCTAGAAATGGTTCAAGGTACCCAAGAGAAGGAACTTAAAGTCACAACAACGACAACCACATACAAATGCTCACTATGTAATATAATCCCTTTGTCATAATATCTTATCAAGCTTGTTGAGTGATTGTGTCATCAACCTATATGCTCAATAAATCATTCTTTGACTATCTAAAAAAAACTCATCGTTACACCATGACCATAGAATTTAGGGTGACAGTTCTATTTCAATCAAAGGGATGATATATCAACTTCCATAAATATATAATGGAAAAATCCTTCCATTACTTATCCATTAATAACATGTCATTCTTGATGCACCCAATATACCCTACTTCCCGCCAACATATTACGTGATGGTTTTCATCAGAAAATCTAAGTGTGTGAGTCATGACCTGAATTAATGATAATATTAAAGTCTAAGTACCATTACACACATTCAAAAATAGGAATATACGATGACACCAAAACATGAGGAATTCTTACTAGAGGGTTTTTTCTCATAATCTCCCATCTTGTAGATTACTAAGTGCGAACTTCATGAGAAGTAGTCTCATCTGCTTACGAGTACTCACACCCGATGGTCTATATACTATGTGTCCCATCATAGTATGTTATCCAACCGTAGAACTATATTATGAATATTGTCATAACACTTCAAGGTTCGCATCATAGCGGGGAACTAATATGACCTTATCAATGTGAAAAATACTCCAAGACATTAATACATTAAAGTCATGAAAAAAATAAACAATATGTAATATGATGTTTAATTTAACATTTAATACATAAAATATTCATGTAATCAAAGTACAAAAAGTTGATTTTAGGACACCAACTCTAAAAAACTCCCACTTGGACTAGATCCAACAACCTATGACTTTTAGTCCGCTTTAACTCACATGATAATCAAGTTTCTATTGAGTCAAGGCTTTAGTCAAGGGGTCCTCCGTGTTGTATTCCATGGAAATACTTCTCACTTAAACCTCATCTTTTTGAAAAAGGTCTCTCAATAGATTATACTTATGAAGTATGTGCTTTGTCTACTGACGTGACCTTGTCTCTTTTGTGAGAGCCACCACTGTAGTATTATCACAATAGAGTGTGATGATATATTTACTACTAGGTAACACATCAAGATCTTGGATGAAATTGCACATCCAAACTGATTCTTTAGCTTCCTTAAAATCTGCAATATACTTGGACTCTACTGTAGAATCTGCGACCATAACCTTCTTTGAGATCTTCCAGCTTACAACACATCCATTAAAAGTGAATATGTATCCCATTTTTGACTTCATATCATCTTGATTAGTTTGGAAACTATCATCTACATATCCTATCATGACTAGTTCCTCATATCCTTCATAAACCAGGAACATATCTTTAGTATTCCTCATATACTTAAGGATAGTCTTGACTGCTATCTAATGGAGGTCACCTGGACCAGCTTGATATCTTCCTATCACACTTAGTGTGTAGACGAAATCTAGTCTAGTATATAACATAACATATATGACTTAACCAATTGCTGATACGTATGGAATCATTTCCATTCTATTTCCTTTATCATGGGTCTGAGGATACATTTTCTTAGAAAGATGAATACCACATGATGTTGTAAACAATACCCTCTTGGATTGTTCCATACTGAAGCTCTTCAGTATATTGTCAATGTATATACTTTGAATTAGGCCGAGAAACCTCTTAGATCTATCATGATGGATCTTGATCCTAAGAATATATACTATACATCCCATGTCTTTCATGGAAAATCACATATTTAACCATGCCATAACATACTGTAAGACTAGTATTTCATTTCCAATAAGTAATATTTCATCAATATATACTATTAAGAAAATGATTCACTCATACTAAACCGTTTGTAGATACAAGGATCACATTCATTCTTTATAAAACGAAATTCTGTTATGGTTTCATCGAAATGAATGTTCCATGACTCAGATGCTTGCTTTAATCCATAAATGGATTTTTGAAACTTTCATATGTTATTGACATCCTTTGGAGTCACAAACCCTTCAGGCTGTGTCATGTAGACATCTTGTTAAAGGTTAACATTAAAGAATATTATTTTGACTTCCATTTTATAAATTTCATAGTCATTGTAAGCCACAATGGAAAGTATAATTCTGATGCATTTTAGTATTTCAACTGGTGTAAAAGTTTTTTCGTAGTTATTGCCTTGATGTTTTTAAACCCTTTTGAAACCAGTTACACCTTATAGGTACTGATTTGTCCTTCCATGTCTAGTTTCTTATCGAATACCAATTTTCAACCAACGAGCTTTACATCCACTGGAGGATCTACCAAAATCTAGACATAGTTTTGGTACATGGAATCCATTTCATAATTCATGGATTCTTACCACTTGGAAACATTTTTTCCACTTACTACTTCCTTGTTGGTTAGAGGATCATTATTATCAACTAATAATGATTCACCATCCTCGGTAACTAGAAAACCATACCGTTATGGTTATCTAACCTCTCTTGTACTCCTACACAGTACTTGTGTCTCTGGAATGATTTCTTCTTCCATGGGGCTTTATGGAATCGGATCCTGTACCAACTCTTGCGTTCCTTGAGCCTCGACTTCATCGAAATTTATCTCACTCCCACTATCTTTTGGATATGTGCTCCCTCTCAAGGAATATGACACATCTTTCAACTATAAACTTTTTGTCTAAGGGGTTTTATATGTAGTATCCCCTTGTTTTCTTGGGGTTTCCTATAAGGGTACACTTTGTGCCTTGTGGTGCAAGTTTGTTACCTGAAGAGGCCTTAACAAACGCTTCGCATCCCCATACATGTAAATTAGATAACATGGTTTTTCTTCCACTCCAAAATTCATATGGAATACCATTTATCGATTTAGTTGGTGCATGGTTAATATGTATTCCTCTTCATGTAACACATATCCCCAAAAGGATAATTGAAGACTCACATGACTCATCATTTATATCACCATGCCCAACATGGTTCAGTTCCTTCTTTTTATTACACCATTCCACTGAGGCATGTAAGTAGGAGTGAGTTGGGATAGGATTCCAAACTCCCATAAGTAATTGTGCTTCGTAAAATAAGGATCTTTGCGGTGGCTAATTTAGCTCTGTGAAAGTGGTGTGTTCCGCGTTGGCTCAGTGAGCTTCACGAAGGAAGTTGCTTTGTGACAACTTGAGCTCCATGAAGACCTAATATTTGTGATGTCTTGAGCTTTTTGAAGGTCTAAGCTCTATAAAGTAGTGTCCTCCGTGAGGTAGTGAGTCCTACGAAGGTGTGTGCTTCGCGAAGAGGTAGGAGCTTCGCGAAGGCTTGTTTGAGCTTCGTGAAATTGGGAGCTTTGCGAAGTAGGGTTCTTTGCGAAGGTATTTCCAAAGGTTTTTACTCAGTGGTTAGGGGAAAAGGGGTATTCATCAGTGGATTAAAGTAGGACTTTAACAGATCATCTATCAATAGTTGATGATGCATGTATTCATGCAAATGAAGAGACCTTCAGGTCTATAAACTATAAATGGATCCCTTCCAAGTGAAGTGAGCAAAGGAAGAGGAAGAAGGTTATCCTTTCTACCGGCAGCGAGCCAGAGAGAGAGAAATAGGGAGTGACCCTTGGGAAAGCAGTGAGGTGACCCTAAACATTGTAAAGGCAGTGAGGCTAGGCATAAAAGTGATATAGCCAGAACATTATTAGCAGCGAGCTTTAGTGGATTTGGTACATCGACACATTGCCATTGTATGCTCCTTGGACGTAGCCCAGTGAGGGTGAACCAAGTAAAAATCTCTCTATCTGTCTGTTTTCATTCCTATGTCGCATTGAAAGCATCATCATCATCAGATAAATAAGGGATGAATAAGATCAATAGTAACATATAAGTGAAAAAAAGTGACCCATATAATATTGAGGTCAAGATCCAGTGGGGATGGAAGAATTTTGGAATAGAATATCCATACCCTGATTCACCCCCTCTCAGTGTATTTAGGCACCTATTGGTCCTACAAAATTTAATATTAAATAATTTCAAAACCATGTAATAAATTTAATTAAATAAATTCCAACACATACATAGGTCTTGTTCATGCTCATGATCAGTCATACATACAATGAATACACAAAAAGTAACTGGCTAGCATTTAATTCTTTATTCATGCTTTATTATTAAGATGAACACACTTGAATCAATCAATCAACTAATTAATTAATTCCCTTTCATCTTAATGATTAATTGAACTTAACTGGAGATATCCATCAATTTGGAATTCATGGAAAATAAATGGAAGAACCATTAATGACATATTTATTACAGTAAATTAATTGAGAATTTAAAATTCTTTAAAACCATTATTAAATTTTCAAACACACAACAGTGTGCCAATCAATAAAATAAGGGTTTAATACTACATTTTTTTCATATTTAATGTAATTTTAATTTTTTCCATTAATGGGAGACTAAAAGGCGTGTACATCCAGCTACACGACCTGTACCCCAATTTTCATATATCGAAGTCAAATTCCTAGGTCTTTAACGTGTTAACTTATCTAGACTACACAATGTGTACATGCTAGCTACACACCTTGTATCTTCTTGCCACGTGCTAGGTTGACCCGGTCAACATGCAGTTCACAATAAAATCACCATGTGTTTTTAATTTCTCGGTGCATCTAGATACAATGCACATGGGTATACAACATGTGATCCAACCGCAAGTCGTGTAACTCAGATTTACCGACCAAAGATTTGGAACTTCCCAATGACATCTACGATTGTTCTTCATTTGTTCTTAAATCTATAAGAAAATGAAACACTGAACGAACATGATTAATATGTTGATATCATGTTAATTCAAATTGGATTAAAGAACAAACAACATGAAATGAAAATCTAACCATGATTGTGCATAGATCAACAATCAAATAAATAATTATAAATTTAAATATGACCACTCTGATACCATTTGTTGGTTTTGGGCACAGTAGAAGAATTTCTATGTAAGTTGATATATTAAAATTTCTTTTAATATTTGTTTCCTAAAACCAAGAGCGGGTATCTTTCACGTCAAATTTATAATTAATTTATTTAACATTAGAAAAAATAAATACCTGGGCTTAGGAAATTTCTTCATTGATGATTGTTGATCATTCGAAATGGCCCTTCTGGATTGCCTTCATTAAACTTATGAGGATCTAAGGGTAAAATATCTCTAGTGGTGATCCACATGTGCTCCAATGGTCTCCAAACAATGCCACTTGTTT
Organism: Viscum album; assembly: GCA_963277665.1. NCBI lineage: Eukaryota > Viridiplantae > Streptophyta > Magnoliopsida > Santalales > Viscaceae > Viscum > Viscum album. The sequence goes on along the minus strand of OY728129.1, from coordinate 332,292,186 downwards.
TCCGAGTGATAGCGTGGTGAAACAAATTTTTTGGGTTGTTTGTTCTTGATCATTCATTTTTCAGTCTTGAATAAATTATCTCTTGGGATTCTCATTCTTGAGAGGGAGATAGGAGTAGGAGCCGGGGGAGAATTCGTTGTGCGCAACAATTCTCTATTCCCAAACTTGGAATTGGTTTTGAATTATTTACACAATAGACATAACCATTTATTTATAGAGATGATATTTCAGTTATGAACTTTAATTGCATAAAAACCATTAAATATAATTATAACCATGAATTAAATCCCATTCCACATAATAATAATAATAATAATATTTTTTGGTGCACCAACTTTCTTAAAATAGATAAATAATATTTAATGACCTGTAAATAATTATTTTATTATTATACATGGTCTTGGTCTATTCGAACTCCTCTTTCATTTATTGTACACCTGAATAAATATTTTATTCCCTTAAATAAATATTTTATTCACAAACTAGTAAATAAATATATATTAAATATTAAATAAAATAAATAAATATATTTTATTCACAATATAGTGAATAAATATTTATTTAATTTATGCGATCAATATAACTTGAATAAAATTAATCATCAGTCTTGAGAATAATATTTATTCCATTACTTAAATTCAAATAAAATTTAATTGAGACCAACAGAAACACTTAGTGCATGACCCTTTATAGTTCTTTCTTTTTGGAATTAGATAGACTTTCCTAAAGTCTAAGATTATTTTCTTGCAACGGGTCAAGGAACCTAAGAGAAATAACTTAAAGTCACAAGGACAAAAACCACACATGAACAGTCATTGTATAATATAATCTCTTTTTCACAATATCTCATCATGCATATTGCATGACTGTGTCATCATCCTATATGCTTGATATATCATTCTTTTACTTTCTAAAATAAACTTTTCATTACACTATAGCCATGGAATTTAGGGTGATGGTTATATTTCAATCAAAGGGATGAGGTATTAACTTCCATAAATATGTAAGAGAGAAATCCTTCCTTTACTTATCTATTAATGACATGTCATTTGTGATGCACCCAACATACCCTACTTCCCACTAACATATGATATGAAAATTTTTGTCATAAAATCTAAGTACGTGAGTTATGAAATGCGTTAATGATAATATTAAAGTCTAATGACCATTACACACACACACACACACGCGCACTCATAGATAGAAATATCTGATGACACTAAAACATGTGGTATTCCTACCGGTGGTTCTGTTCTCATAATCTCCCATATTGGAGATTACCAAGTATGAACTTCATGAGAATAAGTCTCATCTACATATGATTAATCACACTTGATAGTTTATATACTACGTGTCCCATCATAGTATGTTATCCAACCATAGAAATATATTATGAATATTGTTATAGCACTTAAAGGTTATTATCATAGTGGGGAACTACTATGACCTTATCAATGCGACAAATAATCCAAGACATTATTATATTAAATTCATGTAGAAAAATGAACAATATGTAATAAGATGTTTAATTTAATATTTAATACATCAAATATTCATGTAATAAAAGTTCAAATAGTTGGTTATAGGGCACAAAATCTAAAAAATATTTCATAGGTAGATTCATTAGTTTCATGGAAGATCAAGTTTTAGAGTCTATTTTTGATGTTGTGGATCTTATGGTCATAAAGCCTATTCTTGTTGATACACTATGTCATTTCCTTGGATTCAATAGAGGTACGAAGTGAGGGGAATCTATCAAAGAAAGATGTAAAATAATTTTAAAAATGAGATATTTGTGAACATAATTCTATTAAGATCACCTACTCAAAATAGGTTTGATTTCCTGGATGAAATCTATGGAAGGTGTGACCAAAAAATTCATTGTTCCAAAGAACGTATAACAACACATCGAGGACAAAATCTTCAAGCTTCTATAAATGAGAAGGTATATAGAAGAGAAATGACTAATTAAGAAGTCACTTCTTATTGAGGTGGATCTCAAAGTAAGTAAGAGAAACAAGTCATGGATACTTGATAGTGGTTTTTAATCTCATATTACTAAAGATAAAAAAATATCAAAGAATATTGAAGAGAATTATTGAGGTGCAGTTACTTGAGGAAAAGTTCCTTAAAAATTAGAGGAACTAGTAAAACTCAGATTGAAGCTCAAAAACTGAAATCTATAGATGTTCCAGTTGTTGAAAGCCTTAAACAAAACCTATTGAATGAATTACATTTTTTTATGATGGGAATGAATTTATTATCCGATGAAAATATTGTCACATTAAAATCATAAAAGATGAAAAAAATTATCAAAAAAGTGAAAAAAAGTAGTAACTTATTTAAAATTGGTGATATTGGTAATTCCTGTTATTTATGTATAAAACATGAGAATAAACTTTGTGCACATGAGCCTCAGATCGGTTGGTGAGGACTCTTAAGTGCATCCAGGAGACCCGGGATCAAATCCAGGTGGAGGCATAATTTCTGGGGGGGCATTGTAGTAGTACTATAGCAGGTATTATAGCGGGAACTATGTATTACTTTAGTAGGTTTTGTAGCAGAAACTGTAGCAAGCACTGTTTGGAACTGTAGCATCCGGGAATTTTCCCCCGTTTGGGCCTTCGGGCCACTCATTTAGTCCCCGAGTCCTTTAAGGCCTTATGAACACCCAAGACTTCAGGCCAGTAAGGACTTAGGGCCACCTCAAGGCCTTCGGGCCACCTTAAGTGCAGATGCAAACCAAACAACCTATAAGGAAAAAGCTCTATAGGAGGATGATCAAGGAGCTTTCACCACAACAGAAGCTACACAGATTGTAAGAATGAGAGGGTATGACACCTACCATCGGGACAAGCCTATGCATGCACGGGATAGTGTATCCAAATAGCCATGCGAAGGTGGAGAGTTGATTTCATGATGAAGATATTGGAGAGGAGCAGTTCCAAGTAGTTGGTCTGGGTTTTATGTAATGTTTGAATCCTACGGGCAATGAATTCCTCTAAGGCCTACAGTCCAAGTAATACTTATGCTTATGAGCCTTGTAAGGGTTCCACCTCACCCCTTGAAAGGTGGATTATCTAAAATCAATAAAAAATGAAGGCCTTCGGGCCATTGTATGGATGAGAATAAACTTTGGAATATAAGACTTGACCACCTTTATAAAAGGATTTTAAGTAAGATTTCAAATGGATATGTGGAGAGAGACTTGCCTTAATTCAAGAGAGAAAGAGAGGAAATTTTTGGAATATGTTAAAGAGGGGAAATGTGGCAAAGATGTCATAAAAAGGTGGAAATTCAGTCCACTGGGCCACTTGAATTAATATATTCATATTAGTGTGAGACAATGATACATCAATCCACCAAAGGTGATATATAATTCATCATATTTACTGATTATTTTACTAGGATGACTAATGTGATGTCCATGAAGTATAAATCAAAGGCACTGGAGATGATCAAAATTTTTATAAGAGAAGTTGAGAAAGAACTAGGGGTTTATATAAAAAAGATAATAATTGATAATAAAAGTCAGTTCACTAAAAATTCATTTGAATCCTATCTTTTCAAGCATGAGATCAAGAATCAGTATAACACTCTATATACACCCCAACAAAATGGATTTACAAAGAATAAAAATGGAAGTTTGGTTGAGATTGAGAGAAATTTATGTAAGATAGTATTGCAATAAGTATATTTTAGTGACTTTAAGTACCACATAGGTAGATTATGTGGATACTCCAAATGCATATATATAAATGATCTATATGAGATAGAAATTGGAATACTTAGAAGTGATAATTGATAATCCATTAAGAATTGCATGTGATAATCAAAGTGAAATTGATCTATAAAATAATCCAATGCAAGGCTATAGATATAAACACATTGACATCATATATCATTTTATCCAAGAGAAGGTTGAGAATAGAGATGTTCAATTGGAATTTTTTCTTATAGGGTATCAAATTACTGATATTTTCACAAAGGCTATGTTAAAGGAAAGATTTTAATTCTTAATGTTGAATATGCATGTTCAACCTTTCCCTCTCACGTGAGGAATTTGGGCATGGCCACATTCCTTTTAATTTTATTGTCAAATGGGGACAAAGGTACACAATTGTAATGACCCAAAATTCTAGAATTTGAAAAACCAATGTTGTGTTTGATAATTTGTGTTACACACTGCACTTAACGACAAAAAACCATAACATATTAATAGAAAAATATTAATAAATCTATAATAAATACTTTGATGGAAAACCATTGAATATTTATAAGGTAATTAATTAATACGAGTTAATATTGAGAAAAGATATTTTAAATAAAAGACATTTTCTTTGTATTATGTATTTTCTTTTAAAAGATAAATTTACAAATTCTTTAATTTAAAATTTTATTAAATAAAAATAATTTTTGAATTCTTAACATAAAAATTTAATCAGTATGAGTTTTTTGAGTTTTTTTCTAAAAATGTTTATTTTTAGTCAAAAAATAAAATTTTTGCAAAAATTATAATTTTTATGATTTTATCATTATGTAAGATTATCCTAGAAGATTACAATTGTGAATACTTTTAATAAATAAATTCAACACCAATTATTTTATACCAATATAATAATGAATTTATTTATTCATTAGAGATCAATTATTCTCCTACATATCTTGGACCCCATATTAGGGAACACCATGTCCTATAATCCTATTCATCACAATAGGAAAAAATTTTAAATGTGCTACACATGTGACCCTTTAGGACCATATCTCAATAGTAGTGAATAATATTCATAGACTTGAAGAAGAGTTTAACAACCCATAAAGTCCCCTAAAGAGATAAGGAAAATTTTTAATGATGAAAACCTTTCCTATGGACACATACCATGTAATATAATATCTTTATATCATGATATATCATAAAGTAGGACACAAACTTCATGTCCTCATACATTATTGCTTTATTATTCACTGAACTAACTGGGAAAACTTTCCTTTCTTCTACCGTGGACATGGATTTAATAAATGTACTACCATCCTGATCAACCATGCCCAAGATATTACTTCCTTTCAAAAGTTACAAATTCTATCTTGATTATTCAATCAATTTTATACCACCAATGACACACACAAAACAAACTAACTCACTAAAAAATTAATGTCATAGCATTTATCTTGCATCAAAGTATGTAATCAAATAGTACACACTGATAATAATCTCAAGTTAGGAGACCATTACACATGTTCATAGATAGGAACTACCAATGACACCTGAAACATGTTGAGTTATGTAATAAACCAACCTGGGTCAACCCCAAATCGGTTACCCGATCTAGCTAGAAAACAAGTCCCTAGAGGTGTTCCCGATCCTCCCGGGCTGATAACTAGTGCTGAGCATCAACAAAAAATAACTTGGTAATAATTATGACCATAAAAAAATACAAATAAATAAATATAAACTGAACAATAGAAAAAATAAACACTTGTAATGAATATAAATAAAACATAAAGTACCTCCATGTGACCCTACAGGTCACCACTAACCATTAAACCAACGTTTCTCCATAGTGACTGAATCCGAACTAGAAGCAGCACCAGAAACTAAAAAAAAAATAAAGCTATATGCATGAGTGTGAAAACTTAGTAGTTGTGCCAGAATAAACTATTCCCTATGCCTTACCTTTAAATAAAAGATTCATCTGCTTCTAGTTTTAAATACATATATTAAGACAAGGGTTTCATTATATTTTTAAGATAAGTAACAGATTAATAATTTCAAGAACCATTTTCCTTTCTCTCTCAAAAATAGTTTATAAATAAAACAACTTTCCAAAAACCCATTTGTGAATAGTGATATACAATGAAGAAACATTTTGGTGGAAAGAATAATAGTTAAAGTTAATTTATGCAAACATTTTAGAATAAGAGAAAGTTAGAATTCATAAGTAACTATCATCATGGGATGTACCTAGACACCGAGAGAAGAGACCCTAGACGTACTCGGTTTTGATCAATCTACTGAAGTATGATACGAATCTATAGTTAATAACCAACCAAGCTACTCTAAACTAGCCTCACCGGTGGTACAACCCATAAGGATTATATCTACAAAGGGGATCTAGTCCATCTAATCGGGAAATAGATAGAAATAATCTCTTGATTCTCACTATGACGCCTAGAATCCCATGACTATATGAAAAGTGTGAGGTGAGGAAGCCATGCAAAGATGAAACTTATATCAAGGAAACCATAATTCATGTTAATACCACCAACCAAAACCATCCATGAAAATTCCCCCTAAAATGGAGAGTATCCATAGAGGTGTCTTTTCTTTTAATAAAACAAAAAAAGGTACCAACCAAGCCTTATTATTTGAAATCACAAATTTTCCTTTTTGAAAGCCACTTTATAACTCATTGGAAAAAAAAATTTAAACCTTTTCATAATAACTGGATGGAAGGCCAAATCATTTTTAAATTTATAGGTTTGATTCAATATGAGATAAATCAAGTACTATATGTATTTAACTTTTCAAAACACTTTTTCTATAATTTATCTAAACCAAGTGCATCACTTATGAATCCAAATTCCATTTATAAACTCTTTTATAAACCCGAATTACCAACAAAGAAACCAAAACTCATTTACAGGGCCAACCAGGAATTTCAGCAAACAAATAGTGTATGAAGATTAACAAAACAATTTCATACAATTCGATTCAAAGAGGAGTTCACCCTATTTAACATAAAATAATTATTTTAATAATTATAAGTATCTAATTATTATAAAATCATGGTTTGAAGGTCAAGAAATAAATTATTCTTTAAATATAAAGGCTAGGCATAAGAGAGACTACCTCAAACTCAAGGCACACTACTTTTGTTGATGACAACTCAAGTCTTACCTTTTTTCTGCTTTCACTCATATGCACCTTCACATATATATAAGGACACCTATCCTCGTTGTACATATTTTCATGGACAAATATATACAAGGGGATCTTTATATATATGCTTACACTTTCATATAACCCATTACACTTTCACACATATGCATCTTCATATACACATATATGCACACCTATCCCCATTATATATATTCATCCTATCATGGGTGAATATATATAAAGAGGTAACTTACATGTATACATACCTACCTATTCATAAGTCTATAAGTCTTTGACAATGGAGACTCGAATCTACCCCAACAAGGTCTAAGATGCACTACAACAATATTAGGGACCCAAACATCACAAAGAACCTAATTAAAATTGGTCTATAGAAAAGGTCGAAGAAAACCTACCTCAAAACGGTGGTGGGTGTGACAAAATGAACCAAACCACTTCTCCTTTAGTGTAGGATGCCAAAACACACCCTAAGATGACCTGAGAGACCCGCTGTACACCCTAACAATGGAAGAAAACCAAAAAAACAAGTCAACCAATAACATCCTGATCCGAAAAGCTACTCAAACAGTGCTAAACAGGCCAGGTGTTACCACCTTAGGTGCACCTCCCTAAATGAAAAAGGCTGCCGACTAGCATAGTGGGTGTAAAAAGGTATAGTGGGGAGACTATACCCTCTCAGAGGAAGATAAAGAACTGGTCCAAGCATAATTATAAAACATGCAGCGACAAAAAAGACTCAAAAAACTCGAACCAGACCCGCATAGCGGAAGCACAATCAATAACAGATAAACTAGTGGAATCAATATATAAAAACAAGAGAAACATAAAATAAACAGAACAACATGTTGAAAATCACTTATAACTACTAAACAAACCAAGCATGCATCCACAATGGGTCATACATGTCAATAAAAATAGCGCCCATGGCTAACCAACAGTATATACAAAATAAAGTAAGAATCTTAATATAGGAAGGAAAGAAAAAACAAGTAAACTTCATCTAGGAATGACCTCAAGGTCCATACCATTTCTATGAAATAGCTAATACGATCCATCTCTTAAAGATGATCTCTTTCCTGCATGTAAATCCATAAAGTCTATACACATCCCGAAGGGCCCGTGTAGGGTGTGAGACGAATATCAGTTGGATACCACCCAATAGTGCATACCTAGTATAGGTGTATAAGTAGGCATGCATCTATAAGGAAAGTAAGCAGTACGATGCACAATGTAAACACAACTTCCACTGGTGCTCAGTAGCCACCATGGAGTGTCACCTGTTTCGACCAATGCCGGAATCTCAGTCATATAACCTGGCACCACGTGCCTCCCGAAACCTCATGTCTCAAGTACCTACATCCTGATGGAATGCCCAAATGATAGTAACCCATTCTTGAAAGCTCATGTCTACCCATGTTACAACAACCATAGGAACAACGATGTCTATCATAAAATAATAACTAGAGGAATATCGATATCTGTCCTCAATCTCATAACCCGGTAGCCTCATCACTACCAACCGAAGGCTCCTTACCTTTCACATGGATTCTTATAACAAACAACCCCAAACCAATAGTACCTAAACTACAACTATCCAGGGACTCTACCCACATGAGTGGTCAAAACCACCTCATCACAGAGTCAACCTATGTGCACACGACTCAAATCACAGGTGAGCAGTAATCACTAAATAAAGAACCCAAGCCACAACATCTCTAACACCTCATGTCCCTACGACCATGTAGCTCAAATATGATGGCCTCTCCATCCATGTATCCCAGGCCATGCCCTACCCGATAGTTACACAACCTCAAACCGACGTCCATGATGCCCAATCTTATGTTCAAACCACTTAAGTAATTCGGGCCAAGCCCAAACTGTGATCAACATCACTCAAGAATATTTCAGCCATGAACAAAACAACCCCACAGGTTCCAACATAGGAAATATCAACCATCACATACACACACACACATAATCAAAAGAATAACTTTAAATAGGAAAAACAATTTAAACAGTTGATTTTCACTAGCCATGTGTTGTCCCATACTAGCAATGAGGTATTTAAATACTCTAATAAACTTAATCATGCTTAAATAGTTTAAACTCAACAGTTTAATCAAAAAAATTCAATTATAACCATTTTGGTATCCCAAACAAAAATGACCCAATTGAGCAACAACCTCTAACCTGGCCTCATTCAAGCATAACAAGGTAAGGGAATGCCCAAAGACATCCCATAAGGTATACAATCAATCCAATATAAATAGACATGGGTCTCACTCAATACCGACATTGTGCTAAAAAAGAAAAAACCCCCAAATGACCATGAAAACACAAAACAGGGTATGCACCACCTACCTTAGATTCGTAGACGTAGGCATGTCTGATATTCATCTCGAATTCTAAGATGATCTTTATAGATCTACGTTTCTGTTAAATCCAGACAATTCTACTCGGATGGAAACTGCTGTGTGTGAGGCAAAGGAACACAATTGGAATAGGGTGCATAGGTTTAGCCTTCCCGATACTATCTCATAGCCACAAATAGATTGAAGAACAGATGTCAGATGAAGAATCTAGGAGAAGAAACGTTCTCAGCCTCCCGGAGTGTCCCAATCCAAAGATGGGAAATAAGAAGGAATTTTTAGAAATGGGACACGACACTATCCCATATAAGTGATTAAAAATAAAAGTATATGATGTGTATTAAGAACTACATGACATGTAGTAGCTCGTCCGTACTCTGACTTACGTTTGTTTCTAGGTCATCACACAGTTTAGATGCGTCACACGGGTCAACACATGACTAGAACTCAGACGGTATGTGGAAAGTAAAATACACAACATGTTAAGTAACACTACATGCCATGTGGTAGATTATTTTTTTACATGGTCACCACAAGATATGTACTTAGTCAGCATTTGGTCAGTACACACCTAACATACACACGACGTGTACTTTAGTTTATATGGTGTGTAACCTGGACATTTCCAGAACTACCCACTTTTCCCCCTTTCCCTCAAAAAAAATTTAAAAAAGAAAAGGAAAATGAAAAATCGTACCTTAAGGGAAGAATTGGGTTCTTACACAACCCATACCCTAGGGATCATCTGAAATGATAGGGGTTGTGGGGAGAAAAAATATTCTACAAGAAGAGAGAAGGATGGAAGATGAGACCTTACCTTGAAGGACCGACCAAGAATCTCCATGAAATATAGGAAAAAATGGTGTGGAGAGGTGTCTTGGGAGAGAGGGATGGAACGAAACCACGGAGGAAGGTAAGGGAAGAGGTTGGACGATGCACAAGGAGAAGGAAAATAAAATAAATAAGATAGGAGAGAAAAATAAAGAAAAAAAGAAAAAAAGAAAAACCATTTTTTAAATAGGGAAACCCACATGGTTTGTGCATGGTTTACCAAACCATGCAATAACTATGCGCTGGACACTACCTAGGCTAGGAACCCTTATATGATTACCCCTAGGCAGATTCACAGTTGAGAAAACCATGCTCAAACCATGACACTTGACACTATCAACCCACAGAGTCCAACCACATGATTTCTGCACTATTTAATAAACCATGTGCAAGTCATGCACCATGCCACTAACCCGCCTGGGCACCCCATGGTTACTCCTAACCATGAAGGCTAACCATAAAATAACTAAAAAGCCTCAAAAAATTTAAATCATTGACCACCAAAGATTAGAACTTGAACCTGCTTAAGAACCACAAGAAATAAGACCAAAAATAAATGAAATAAAAGAGAGGTGTCAGGTCAGGGTGTGACATGTTCCTATTAGAGGGTCAATCCTTATGATCCCATCTACTCGTGATCACCAGACACAAACTTCATGAGAAGTCTCAATGCTTATGAGTCCTTAACACATGATAGTCAAAAATCATTTGTGTCCTTTCATCATGATGTATCTAGACCATATGACATAAATCTATGATTACTATCATGGTATCTCTAGGTTTTCATTATAACTTGGGAACCGCCATAACCTTTTTGATACGATATTTAATCTAGGGACATTACCATAAATATAGTGAACAAAAAAGTATAAACACTATTATGATAAGATAAACACATGTATATATCAAATTGTATACATGTAATGGTAATCTAATTACATACATAATTTAGGTCTAGGACACCAACTTTCAACACTCCCACTTGCACTAGAGTCAAATGCTAACAAGTCTCAACCCGCCAACTCTCACATGAGAATCATGATTCTATTGAGATATGAATTTAGTTAGAGAGTCTTACACATTATCCATCATGAATACTCTTCTAACTGCATATCCAAACTATCTCCTTAGTTGTATCGAAAGTATAAATATAATCAGATTCCACTGTAGAGTCGGTGACCATTGGTTTCTTTGAGATTCTCCAGCTCACTGCACCACAATTTAGGAGAAATACATAGCCTAAATATGATTTCAAAACATCATGATATATTTGGAAACTAACATCATTACACCCCATCACTATCAGTTCCTCATCTCCTCCATACACCAAGAAGATATCATTTGTACATCTCAAGTACTTCAAGATAGTCTTTACAGCTGCCCAATGCAGCTCTCCTAGATTAACATGATATCTTCTCACCATTATTAAATAAATGGAAACATCAGACCTATTATATGGTATGGAATACATGCAAGATCCCACTATAGAGGTATAATGTATTCTACTCATTCTTTCAATCTCATCCTATATTTTTGGACACATTTTCATGGAGAGATTTATACCATGCGGCATTTGTAACAACCATATCTTGGATTGTTTCATACTATACCTTTTCAGAACCTTGTAAATATATATAATTTGAATTATCCCAAGTTTCCTCTAATATCCATATCGATAGATATTGATCCCTAGGATATAGACTGCTTCACAAAAGCCTTTCATGGAGAAACTTTCATCTAACCAAGTCTTAACTGACTAATATGAGGAAAAATATTACACCCTGATATTTTAAATGAAAAAATTATATTCGATATCTTAAAGGACACAAAACACTGAGTTTAGCTTTTGTTACATGGAACAATTAGTTTAGATTTTGTTACATGTAACCCTGAGGTTTTTATGTTCAATAACATATCCAACACACAACCCAAATTAAACAACCCATGATATATATTTCCATTATAACATATCCATTGGAATGGTGGGTATGAATATGATTAGATGAATTATGTAAATTTTGTTTACACATTTATATATAATTAATTATTTTGTGACCAATTAATTAAAATTAAAATAAAACTCTTTTGAAAATAAAAGGAAATATTTTTCTAAAAACGTATTTTAATGCGCAAAAGTGTGTTTTGTACCAATAAATTAGAAAAATAACTATTGTTGGATTATATTAATGAAATTTATATATAATATATTGAATCTAATGTTTAAAATTCATCCTATGTGTTTTTTAGACATGATAAATCCATTTTTTTTTGCTAAAAACTGTATATTTTTCAAAAAGATAGTTTTGTCTTTTTTATGGTGAACTTATTTTTAACACTTTTATAATTTTTATTTGAAAAAAATAAAATTAATTTTTGAAATCATAATATCAAAATTTTATTTGGCTTAAATTTTAGTATTTTTCAGAAAATATTGTTTTTTCAGTAAATAGTGAAAATACCAATTTTTTATAAAAAAAGACAATGATTTTAATAAATTAAGTAATTTAAAAGTCTAAATATTTTTGAATATTTTTTCAAGTAACATATGTGTTATTTTTTTATATTTAATCCACTTATTTATTTTTTAATCAAATTTATATTGGTTTTTAATATAAGTTTGTTTTTAGTGTTTAAAGATGAGTTTTTCTAAAAACTGTTTTAAAATGCATAATGTGTTTTATTTTTAATTGATTAAAAAAATACATAATGGGGAATGTTTTAAGTAAAATTTATAGATTATATATCATGAAATATATATTTATTTTCATATAATGATTATTATTAGTCATAGAGTTAATATAGAATCATCTTTTAAAAAAACACTCTTTAAAAACCCGTTGTCTTGCCACATCTGCAAGACTAATATTAAATTAAAATTTTATAGTTATGTGATTTAAATATAAAATAAATAGATTTCATATTTTTAATCATCATATTTTATAATTTCTAATTGGTTCAATTTATTTTTGACCAAATATATTAGTAAAATAAATTAAAATTAATTACAATGATTACGGTAAAAGCGGGTTTACTTAGTGGTTACCCTTTAAACATAAGAGAAAAAAATGACATATAAAAATTTCAAGAACCCATTTTATGGACATATTTAGACCTTATACCTTATATTATCTAATTTGGTGCATTATTGGATCCTTTTGGTAGGTAAAAATGTGGATTCACCAAACATTATTTAGAAAAATTCCAAGTGTGTCCTCTCCCCCACTTATAAAAGACCACCCACTCTCCTCCTCTTTTAAGACATTTAAATATGTACCATATCACTTATTTTATTATCTAAAATCATACTATAATACTTAATTTAGGTAAAAATCCATCTGAGGAATGTCTTTGGTGCAAACCAAAAGGAGTTACCCAAGGAAGAGGTAACGTTTGTCAATGTGCTTTTTTGTTTTATTTTTTTCTCCATAACCTTAAATTATTATTATACCATTATTATATAATAACATTAGTATCCTAAATATAATTAGATATTGTTATGTTAAGGGTATGACCTATAAAAATACACACTTCTATCAAATGGGTTATGAAATCATCATTTGTGTATACAGCGGACTACCACATTGCGAAGTGATGTCTTTCATATTTTCATTACCACCTCTCATGGTTGGGAATATGATGAACATGTTTTTTATATATGATATTTATGATATTTATAACATAATTATACCTTTTGAGTCATTATATCATGTAAAACATTTTAATATTTCATACCATAGGGGATACGATAACATCGCTCGTGTTTATGATAGATTACCGCATCACGAAGCGATGTAAAACGGTTTTCACTAACGTGTTACATGGAAGGTAATAAGGGTAACTATAATTAATATATATGATATAAATGGAATAATTATTATATTAATGAAATAATTATATTTCTATAAATATAATACATCTTTTTTTCTTACCATTTCACACACTGAAAAAGTGATAACTTCGTTCATGGACGTGTGGACTACCACATCCTCAATGCGACGTGATTATTCTTTTTTCACCACCACATCACAAGAATGATATATATATATATATATATGTATATATAATTAAATAATATGGAATTTATGATATAATTATAATTCTAAAAAGATAAGTTTAACTTAACTTCTTTCCATAATGATCATTGAAAAATAGGAATGTTACTCATGCATACGTACGACCTACCGTGTCCATGATCGTAACGTTGGTTAATTTTTTATAACAATATTTCAAAATTTATTATAATAGTATACTTTATGTATAAATATAATTATTATTTTATAATTATTATTCTTGAGATGTTTAAATAATGACCACTTTGACATTATTCAACCAACCCAAGTCAGTTTTGACACATAAGCCGAATATGGTCAAAACATTTGACTTAAAATTAATTGATTAAGTAATTGAATATAACATTATAATAAGTTAAATAAAAAGTAGTAATAAAATTTAAAAAAGTTATCATGTAATTAAATAATTAATTGTAAGATCCCTTCCTTTTTCCAGGTGTGAATCCTTTAAAATTTTTGTGAAGATGGGTTGTCTTTGTTTTAATTCTCAAAAAATGATTTATAAACAAAATTTTGATAAATGTGTTAAAGGCCTTAAATTCGAGTTTAAATCTTGGAATATTAAATTGAATATTTTTAGAGTTCGAAACTGAGTTATTGTGATATTGTGAGGCCTTCAAAGTCTCGGTGAAGACTAAATAAAAATATAAAATATAAAATATTAATCAAACACTTTTTATTCAAATAATTGAATAACCCCATAATGGTGAATTTTATGGGAGATCAAAGACCACTATTGTGTTAGTAATATGTTTTTTACCCTAGGTGGGGTATAAAATTAGTAATCTTATGATGTTTGGATGTCTCGTTCGCAAAAATAACCTTTTTATATTTAATTATTTTTTAATCTATTTTTTTAATATTAAATAATCAATATCTTTCAAATGGTATGTCATATGATAAATCTCAGACCACTGTTGTGTCCAGAGTAGGGTTTTTACTCTAGGTGGGGTATAAAATTTGTATGTATCAGACGTTTAGACGTCTCACTCATGAAAATAACATTTTTATATTTAATTGTTTTTAATTCATTTTTTGGAATATTAAATAATTAATATTTCTCAAACGGAGCATCATATGAAAAATATGAGACCATCATTGGGTCTAGAATGGAAGGTTTACCCTAGTCAGGGTATAACTTTTATGCGTAATGGGTGTTTGATGTTATTTATTTTTTAAGTTAAATAATTAATTTTATTAATTTAATAATTAATCTGAAATTAAGACAATAAGTATTTTAATTTTTATTGGGTAGATAAAAAGAATTTTAATAATAATAAGTGTATTAATAATAATAATATTTCTTTTCAAACAAAATGAATAGAAAAGTACATGTGTAATTAAATATTCTTTTTCACTTAAATGATGAACGATGTTTATCCACATATGAATATTTGTGGTTGATCAAAGTAATAGAGGTGAAATTATTAGTCAATACTAAATAAATACAAATGTGAGGTTAATATTAATTTATTAACTATTATCAACATTTGATTAATGTTGTTGGAGAAACTTTAACGGTGAAAGAAAATTTATAGTGATAATAATAATAATAATAATTATTATTGTTAAATTGAGAAAATTATTATTGTCAAAACATTGTTTCAGTCAAAACTCTTTCGTATGGTGTTATATTGACACACTGTCAGTGGCAGCGTGACCCTAAAATTGAGGCGGTCATTTCAACACCAATTTTGAATATTTAATTCAAGCTTATGGTATGAGTCCATGAAACACCCAATATTATGACGAGTTGATGTATGAAATTAATAAATGAGATTAATAAATAAGTGCTGCAATTAATTTTTTTTAATAGTTTGATGGGATTTCCTCGGGAGAAATGGTAAATCATTTACAAATCATTACATTATGTGAAATGAGGATTCACATCATGTAATAATCACACTTAGCTTTTTAAAAACGTGTATCCAGCATCGTGTGAACCTCGACACCTGCCTTTCTTTGTTGGAGACACTTCGTGCACCACCATATTCAACCCAAGATGTCCTGCGTACCTCTACCTTGGACCGAAACTCCTACGTGCACCTCTGAAATGGATCAAATCTCCTCTATAGATCCTCTGCCTTAGATCAAAAATCCTCCACGTACCTCCGTCACAGATCAAAGCTCCTCCGCAGAGCTTCTACCTTGGATCGAAACTCCTCTACGCACCTCTGACATTGATCAAAGCTCCTCTACAGAGCTTCTTCCTTAGACCAAAACCCCTTAACCCACCACTATCTTGGATCAAATACCCTCCAAGAACCTCCTGAGTTTTCAGATCTAGACTCTGTTCTTCATCACATTCTTCATGGATCCACTTCAAATTAGGATTATCTATTGGCAAGTTATCATCACTATTTTTGAGGTTGGTGGTCTAAAATTTATATCTTATAGTCGTAATTTTTAATCACGTATATACACGTTGTAGAATTTTTAGATCTATTTATCAATTTGATTCTCAAAACGAATTAACTAATTATAGAATCATGGAATTTTGATAATTAATTATGGAAATTAATTGTGGAGTTATTAAGATGGTTTCACTAGATTAATTAATTGGAAAATTAATTAATGATAATTAATTTATTTATGAAATTTTTTTGTTGATAAATAATTCTTGAATTAATTATACCAAGATAAAAATTGTTGATTTTGAATAATTAATTAGTAAATTTATTATTGTTGTATTTAAGTTGTTGAATTGTGATAATTAATTGTAGAATTAATTATTAGAGTTGTTATGATTATTAAATTGTTTGAAATGGAATAATTAATTGAGGAAATAATTGGGGTAATTGATTTATTGAAGATAGAACAATTAATTGATTAATTAATTGGGATGATTGAATTTTTTAAGTTTTGAAGAATTAATTATATAATTAATTAATGGGAGTAGTTGTTATTTAATTGTTAAATTAAATAACAGGGTTGAGTTAGATTAATTAATCACGGGAATTAATTAATGGAATCAGAGGATAATTAATTGATGAGTTAATTATCGAATTGTTGAATTGTAAGTTTCAAATAATTAATTAGTGAATTAAATATTGGATGTCAATTTGAAAAATTATTAATTAGTTATTTAATTAATTAATGTATTTTATTTGGTTAATTAATTGATGAATTAATTAACGGAGTTGTAGTGAACAATTAACTGATGAATTAATTGAAGGGATCATTATGATGAATTAATTATGGAAATTAGTTACTAAAACTGAGGTGGTTAATTAATCATCAGATTAATGAATGGAAATGAGTTATGATTAATTAATTGGTGAATTAATTAATGGAATGGATATAGTTAATTAATTGTTGAATTAATTAACGGAATTGAAGGGATTGTTATGATAAATTAATTGTGGAAATTAATGAATTAAATTGATGTGATTAATTAATAATTGGGTTAATTAATGTAAATGGGTTGTGAATAATTAATTGGTGAATTAATTATTAGATATTGATTTTGTGAAAAAATTAATTAATTATCGAATTAATTAATGGAATTGGATTAATTAACTTATAAACTAATTAATGGAATCCGTGATGGTTTGTTGTGATATAAATATTAATGTGTTTAAGCTTATTTGTTGTGATAATGTAAAAACATGTGATAATAAGATACATGTGAAGTTGTGATGAAAAATGATATACATGCATAATTGAGAGTTTGGGTGCAAGACAGGACGTTCTAGGCCAATGATGATATACATACATGATTAAATGAGGGATAGACATGACGTTCTATGCCAGTTATAGATCTATCAGGTTTTGGGTGTTAGACATGATATTCTACACTAGTGACTACATGTGCATAAATGTTTTTAGGGTGTTACATGATGGTCAACACTAGTGACTGCCTGTGTAAAAATGTGACTGCGTGTGCACAAATTATTTATGGGTGTTAGACATGGCATTCTACACTGTATGTATGTATAATCTAGTGATTGTGTGCACATAAATGGTTTTTGGGGTGTTAGACATGACATTTTACACTCATGATATACATGTATGATTGATTTATGAGGGGTCGTGTGAGCCTTCTAACATAGAGTACTCCAAGATATGGCCTCGCATGAAAATAATTCGAAATTTGGCATGAGTTGAATTAGGTTATGAGATATTATATCACCTTTGGATACTTCAAGCTCTAGCAAAAGTCGAAGCAGTTATTAATATGTGATATTACCTAGGGAACCCTTTAGGCTCCGGTAAGAGATGAAGTTAGTACTGAGGTACGGGTGTCCACGGAAATCTTGGAGTTAAAATGATAAAATAAATAATAAATGATAATATGAAAACAATTTATTTGTGCATTTTTTTTCATTATTTATAGACTTGAATGAATTATATTTTGACTAAATTATTTTAGAAACTATGGGTGTTGGCCCACTGAGTTGTACTCACACCCTACTCGGGTTACCTGATCGGTACCCGAATATATTTTTTGTTTTCTAGAAAGGTTAAGAGAAAAATCCCTATGTTAGGTGGCAGAGTTGGGATGGAGCATGGTGAGGGAACCAAACTTGGTGTTGGGACCCACTTATAGGAGTTTTCAATGTCTTTATTTATTTATTTATTTATTTATTCATATTGACACATGGCACATAAATTGGCATGGTGTGTTTCCCTTTCAGTTAAATATTGTATTCACTGTTTTGGTTATCTTGTGACATTGGTATTACTCATGTATATATGATTCCATATTTTATTTATTTATATTCTGCCAGTACATTACTATGATAAAAGAGGGTATAGTCTCCCAATGATTGACTTATAAGACCCTCGCTGTTAGTCGATAGCCTCTAGTGTACGGGGATGAGTGCTTGAGGTCTTGTTGTGAACCAGCTCGGGGCACTGGTGTGTGGCACCCAGGATGGGACATTACAAAGTGGTATCAGAGGGGTGTTATTTTCTTCATATTTTGTCTTACTATTTGGGATAGGTAGACATGAGACTATAAAGAGTCAAGGATTGGTTATGAGCTCATGTATGGGAGTATATACCCCATGTATGGGGGAAAACCCAATTACCCAGGGTGAGATTTTAATTATTGTTGTTACAGTTGAATGTTATTTCACTTTGGGTGGCACACTTGTTGTGTGATGTGATTATTATTTTTGTGATTTTTTGAGATTTACTCATGGCCCTAAATGACATGAGAGTTGAGTCTGCATTCATTATTCTATACACTCAGGATTATTTTGTGAACATGCATCATTTTAGGTACATATGGAAAATGGGTTTTGGGTATGTTGTTGAAATTGAACTGTTTTTCCTTGCTTGTGAAAATGAAATGAAAATAGTGCCTAAAATAAAAATTGAGAAAGATTGTAAAATGATGAATGGTGAGAATAAATGGGTGTCTAAATGATAAAAAATTAATAATGATAATGTGTTTACCCTTGTTAACCAGGACCTTGGTGTAGGATGGTTAAGGGTAGTGATAGTGCCTCAATTTTGAATTTGTGGCAGGATAATGTGGGAAAGACTTGATATGGTTTTGTGTAAATCTCTCTTGTTAACAATGCTAACTATTGTTAAAAAAATTCCTTTTTTTATTTTTACTTAATGTGGGAGGTTAGGGTAGTGAGAATTCCCTTGTTTGGCCACTTGGTTATGAGTTGTGTGGGGGACCACCTGGTTTTGGATCAATGTGGTGAGATGCTAGTGGGCAAGGAAGCCTGAGACTTTTGGAAGGTTAAGGTGTTTCCATAGTGGGAGGAAACATTGGTAATTAATTATTGGTGGTGGTATTAATTGATGACTTCTTATCATACTTTTAATTAGTGATGATCATGTCCCCTACCTTGACATCATCCCAGGTACGCTGAGAGAGCTATGGCATTATGCTTAGCTAAATAAATGTGTTTTTTGTTGGATGTGGGGCCTCTTGGAGGTTGTTCTTATGAAGTAGTATATATGTGGGGATGATGGTGCGAGTTACACTATTGTCAGTTTATAGATTAGGTTCATAAGATGGATCAGAAGTCGATGAAAAATGTGGGACATGGGCCTTGGTGGCTGAGTTATTTGACAATGTGATGTTCATTATGCTCCTAAGGTGGGGAGTAATTTGTAAATAATAGGTGTGTGGTGCAATAACATGAGGTTGAAATGGTGGCATCAAAATCCTAATGAGGAACCTATAAGCTTAATGTTTTTATTTCTTAGAGAAAGGTCAGGCTAGCCTTAGAGGTGATGTATGTACATCCTTTCTAAGTAGTTTTTATGGTAAGGATAAGTGCCAATGTTGGATGGTTTCTTGTGGTTCTTGGGAATAGTGAGTTGGGAAACCTTCCAGGTATGTTGTGGAAGTTGATCTTGAGACCTATGTGCTCTTTGAGGAGCATCTGATACGCAGGTTGGATCATAGTGAGAAGGTGTTGCAGGAAAAGACCATGTTGATAGTTCCTATACTGTGGAAACTTGGGAATGTGCAGGAGGAAAAATGGGAGAGAGATGCAGATAAGATGACATAGTGACCCGACCTTCTTTGACTCATAAACATAAAGGTGGTTGGGATTACAACTCAAGGAAGATATTTTATAAGGAGGAGAGATTGTAAGATCCTATCCTTTTTCCAAGTGTGGATCCTTTAAAATTTTTGTGAAGATGGGTTGTCTTTGTTTTAATTTGTAGAAAATGATTTATAAATAAAATTTTGATAAATGTGTTAAAGTCCTTAAATGCTAGTTAATATCTTAGAATATTCAATTGAATATTTTTGGAGTTCAACATTGAGTTAGTGAGAGATTCTGAGGCCCATAAATTCTCAATGAAGACTAAATACAATATTAAATATTAAATATTAAGTGTACACTTTTTATTCAAATAATTGAGTAACTCCAAAATAGTGCATTGTATAGGAGATATGAGACCACTATTGTGTCTATAACATGGTGTTTACCCTAGGCGGGGTATAACTTTTATAAGCATCAGATGTTTGGATGTCTCGCTCTTGAAAATAACCTTTTATATTTAATTGATTTTTTAATCAGTTTTTTTGAATACTAAATAATTAATATCTCTCAAATGGTGCATCATATGAGAAATCTAAGACCACCATTATGTCTGAAATAAAATTTTTAACCAAGTCAAGGTAAAACATTTATAATCATAAAACGTTTAGATGTCTCGATCATGAAAATATCATTTTTATATTTAATTAATTTTTTAATCCATTCTTTGAATATTAAATAATTAATATCTCTCAAACGGTGTGTCATATAAAAACATGAGATCACCGTTGGGTCTGAAATGAAGGGTTTACCCTAGTTAGGGTATAAATTTTATGTGCAATGGGAGTTTGATGTTATTTAAATTTTAAGTTAAATAATTAATTTTATTAATTTAATTATCAATCTGAAATTAATTAAATGAAATGAAATTAATACAACAGGTATTTTAATATTTACTGGGCAGATAAAAAGAATATTATTAATAATAAGTGTATTATTAATATTATTTTTTAAAACAAAATGAATGGAAAAGTACATGTGTAATTTAATATTCTTTTTCACATAAATGATGAACAACATTTTTCCACGTGTGAATATTTTTGGTTTATCATTGTAATAGTGGTTAAATTATTAGTGAATACTAAATAAATGAATATGTGAGGTCAATATTAAATTATTAAATATAATCAACATTTAATGAATGTAGTTGGTGAAACTTTAATGGTGAAATAATCTTTATAAAAATAATAATAATTGTTTTATTATTATTATTATTAAATTGAGAAAATAATTGCTGTCAAAACACCGTTTCAGTCATAACTCTTTCGTATGGTGTCAGATTGACATACCGTCAGAGACAATGTGATCCTAAAATTGAGGTGGTCATTTTAAGTCCAATGTTGAATATTTAATTCAGGCTCATGGTAAGGGACCATGAAATGCCCAATATTATGATGTGTTGATGCAAGAAATTAATATCAGAGATTGATAAATAAGTGATGAAATTAATTTTTTTAATTGTTTGATGAAATTTCATTGGGAGAAAGGGGAAATCAGTTAAAAATAATTACATTACATTGAATGAGGATTCACTTCATGTAATAGTCACACCCAACTTTTTAAAAAAATGTATCCAACATCGTGTGAACCTTGACACATGCCTTTCTTTGTTGGAGATGCTCCACACACCACCATATTCAACCCAATATGTCTTGCGCACCTCCGCCTTGGACCAAAACTCCTCCGTGCACCTCTAGTATAGATCAAAGCTCCTTCTTAGAGCCTCTGACTTGGACTGAAACTCCCCCGTACACCTCCGACACAGATCAAAGCTCCTCCGCAGAGATTCTGCCTTGGACCGAAAATCCTCTGTGCACCTTCGAAATGGATCAAAGCTCAACCGCAGAGCTTCCGCCTTGGACCTAACCCCTCTATGCACCATCGTATTAGATCGAATACCCTCCACACACCTCTCAGGTTTCCGATCTATATCACATTCTTCATCACGTTATTGATGGATCTGCTTCAAATTAGGACTATCTGTTGGAAAACATTCATCACTATTTTTGAGGTAGGTGGTTTAAAATTTAAATCTTATAGTTTTAATTTTTAATTACGTATATGAAAGTTGTATAATTTCTAGATCTATCTATCAATTTGATTCTAAAAAAGAATTAATTAATTTGGTGAATTAATTAATTATGGAATCATGTAATTTTGATAATTAATTATGGGAATTAATTGGGGAGTTATTAAGATGGTTGCACCAGATTAATTAATTGATAAATTAATTAATGAGATTGTATTGGTTTATGAAATTTTGTTTTTGATAAATAAGTATTGAATTAATTATACCAAGATATAAATTGTTGAGATTGAATAATCAATTGATAAATTAATTATTGTTGTATTGAAGATGCTAAATAGAGATAATTAATTGTAGAATTAATTATTAGAGTTCTATGATTATTAAATTGTTTGACATGGAATAATTAATTGAGGAATTAATTGGGACAATTGATTTATTAGATATAGAACAATTAATTGATTTATTAATTGGGGTGATTGAATTATTTAAGTTGGAAAAAATTAACTATAGAATTAATTAATGGGAGTAGAGTTGTTATTTAATTGTTATATTAAATAATGGGGTTGAGACAGATTAATTAATCGTGGTAATTAATTAATGGAATTGGTGGATAATTAATTGACGAGTTAATTATTGAATTTTTGAATTATAAATTAGGAATAATTAATTGGTGAATTAATTATTGGATGTCAAGTTGCGAAATGATTAATTAGTTGTTGAATTAATTAATGGACTTTATTTGGTTAATTAATTAATGAGTTAATTAATAGAGTTGTAGTGAATAATTAATTGATGAATTAATTCAAGGGGTCATTATGATTAATTAATTGCAAAAATTAATTAATCAAATTAAGGTGATTAATTAATTGTTGGATTAATTAATGTAAATAGGTTATAATTAATTAATTGGTGAATTAATTAATTGAATAGATGTAGTTAATTAATTTTTGAATTAATTAACAGAATTGAAGAGAACAATTGATTGACGAATTAATTACAGAAATTATTATGATTAATTAATTGTGGAAATTAATTAATGAAATTGACATGATTAATTAATCATTGGTTTAATTAATGGAAATGAGTTTTGAATAATTAATTTGTGAATTAACTATTGGATATTAATTTTGTAAAAAAAATTAATTAATTGTCAAATTAATTAATAGACATGGATTAATTTATTTATGAATTAATTAGTGGAATACATGATGGTTTGATGTGATATAAAGATTAATGTGTTTAATATTAGTTGTTGTGATAATGTAAAAACATGTGATAATAAGATACATGTGAAGTTGTGATGAAAAATGATATACATGCATAATTGAAAGTTTGGGTGCTGGACATGATGTTCTAGGCCCGTGATAATATACATACATGGTTGAATGAGGGATAAACATGATGTTCTATGCTAGTGATAGATCAATCAGTTTTTTGGTTGTTAAACATGATGTTTTAAACTAGTGACTATGGGTTAATAAATGATTTTTGTGTATTAGACACGATGTTCTACACTAGTGACTGTGTGTGCACAAATGCGACTACATGTGAAAAAATGAATTTTGGGTGTTAAAAATGGAATTCTACACCGGATGAATGTATAAACTACTGATTGTGTGCACATAAATGGTTTTGGGGTGTTATACATGACATTCTACACCCATGATATGCATGTATGATTGATTTCTGAGGGACTGTGTGAGCCTTCTTACATAGAGTACTCTGAGATATGGACTCACATGAAAATAATTTGAACTCTGGCATGAGTCAAATCAGGTGATGGGATATCATATCACCTTTGAATATTTCAAGATCTGGCATGAGTCGAAGTAGGTATTAATATATGATATTACCTAGGGAACGCTTCATGCTCTAGTACGAGATGAAGTTAGTATTGAGGTACGGGTGTCCACAGGAACCCTGGAGTTAAAATGATAAAATAAAGTAAATATTATAATGTTATAACTATTTATTTACACATTTTATTTCATTATTTATATACTTGCATACACTATCTTTTGATTGGATTGTTTTAGACACTGTTGGTGGTGGCCTACTGAGTTGTACTCACACACTACTCGGGCTACCTGATCGGTACCCGAATAGATTTTTTTTTTCTAGAAAGGTTAAGGGAAAAGGCCTTGTGTTAGGTGGAAGAGTTGGGATGGAGCATGGTAAGGGAACCAGATTTGGTGTTGGGACCCTCTTGGAGGAGTTGTTAGTATCTTTGTTTATTTCTTTTTGGGTTTTTTCATATTGACACATGGAACCTACATTGGCATGGCATGTTTCCCTTTCAGTTAAATATTGTATTACCTGTTTTGGTTATCTTGTGACATTGGTATTACTCATGTATATATTCTTAAGCATTTTGTTTATTTATTTTTCATTGGTGCATTACTATGATAATAAAGGGTATAATTTCCCTGTGATCGAATTACATGACCCTCACTGCTAGTCGAAAACCTCTAGCGTATGAGGAGGTGCGCTTGAGGTTATGTAGAAAACTAGATCAGGGAACCGGTGTGTGGCACTAGGGTTGGGAACTTACATTAAAATAAGTTTATTATTCAGGAATATAAATAACGAGCATGACGAATCAGACTCAAGGCAAGGGTTTTTCTCATCTCACTTTTTATTTATGTGAGATACATGCCATATTCACCACTTATTTTTATTGCATGGTGTATATACTGACCATGAATTTATTTTATTATTCTTATTCTTAAATTTATGGGTATTTACATATCCATTTTAGGATACCTATTTTATGGAGTTTACGGTTTCAAAGTTTCAAAAGCGGTAAGCGTTTTTTGTCTCAATTTACCTTCTTTGAGACGTTTGTTATGTTATACAACTATATTATTTTATAAGGTATATATAATTCCCATTTTACATGTTATATCATGAATCTACTGATTATCATGATATTATAAGTTTCATTTGTTATTCTTTCATGTGGATTATGATTCAAAGTTACAAAAGTGGTAAGAGTCTTTTGTTATAATCTCACCGTTTACTAGGATTATGTATGATTAAGTCTTAAATATTGAAATATTATAATTCTCATTAATTATCTTATACTCTAGTTATTCAAGATATTTTGATGAAATATTTCCATTTTTATACTGTTTGGTACTTATAATAATTGAAAAAATGTTTTTGATAAAATCTGGTCGGAAATCTATTTACTTCCAAAACCATGTTTTCAAAAATGTTTTAAAATTTGTTTTTCAAATCAAAAAGGAAATTTTCCTACTGAAATGTTTTAAATAATTTTTTAAAAAACTTATGTTATGTGTTTCCAAGGTTTTTTTCAAATAAAAGGATTTTCAAAAAAAATTTATGGTTTAAAAAGTGATTTTCAAAATGAAAAGGGTATTTTATTAAAATATTTTTAAATATATTTTAATGGAATTTACATTCATCAATGTCAAAAAATATTATTTTTACTTATCCTCCATTGTGTATATTTAGTATTTATATCATCCTCATTATTTATATAGATGTATTAATATTATTTCAAAGTGATTGTTTTTAAACCTATTTATTTTCCATGGGTTAATCATGTTTCAATGAGATTGTTATGAAAACCATTTCTTTTCTACGGGTTAATCATGTTTCAAAGAGATTGTTATGAAACCAATTTATTTTCCATAGATTAATCATGTTTCAAAGATATTGTTATGGAACTCATTTCTTTTCCACGAGTTAACCATGTTTCAAATAGATTTTTATAGAACCTATTTCTTTCCACGGGTTAATCATGTTCTAAAAAGAATAAAGGTTATTTTAATGAGTTATGATGAAAATAATTCTCTGTGTTCTTTATTCATTATTCAGTTCTTGGACATTATAAATTATGAGTGTTCCTAGATAGCACTCAGTGATATCATTATAGCTTATATGATGGGTGTTCTTAAATAGCTCTCCAATGCATTGGGTAACGATTATGTTCTCTGGAGAATTATATTGGAAGTTGGACATATGGTTATACCAACTATAAGAGTTCTATAAGGGTTATATGAGATGATGTTCTAAGATACCAATATGTATTATCTATGCTTTCTATAGGTTCATGATGTTTCATTTGATCAATATTGATATCACATGGCACTTGATTATTGATTCCTAGGACTTTTTTCCTTTGATTAATGCCTTATTCCATGTTTTCATGTTTGATGATCCATGTATTGATGGGTATGAATATTCATATGTTATAATCATTCACTTTTTTTATGTCATCATACCCTTATGATCTTCCCATAACCACTGATGACATTTATTTTTCAATTCCTATGTTTACCCTTACCGAGCATTTGAGCTCACCCTTCTTATGTTTCCTTTTCCCTAGGTTATAAAGAAATAGGTTGAAAAAATTATATCTAGAAGGGATTTTATATGGATGACAACGGTGTATTAATTTGAAAAATAAAAGCAAGGTTAAGTGATAGAAATAATCATTTAAAGTCATGTAAATTGTTTATATAGGATTTTTTTCTAATTCTATAAAACATTAAACCTAAAAGTTTATCTAGGATGAAAGTGATCCAATTTTTCCTTTTTATGTTGTTATTTTGAGATAGAAAAAAATGACTCACTGAATAATCTTTGTGGTGTTTTGTTTTAACAAAGTTTTGTATTTGTTGAAAACTAATCTTTTTGTTGAAGAATGTTTTTGAGTTATAGAAAGTTGAAGTTGCTGGTTGCTCATGATTTTCTTAAATTTGATGTTTTTGAAGAATAATAAGTCAGAAGTTAAGAAAGTGTCTCAAACATTCTAAACTAAATAAAACGATGCTTTACTAATATTAAATTTATCACAAATAATGAAAAGTTTTATGATAAAATCTGTTGAAGAAATGGTGAAGAGGTTTGAAGATTTTCACTGAGAAAAATTCTGAGAAAATTCGAAACCTATTTTTCTGAACCTGAAAAACTAGAACCCGATTTCATAACCTGATTCCTAAGAAAACCAGAACCTGATTTCTGATCCTGAAAACTAGAACCTAATTTCAGAACCTGATTCTTGAAGAAAACATAACCTGTTTTCTAAACCTGAAAATTAGAACCTGATTTCAAAACCTGATTCTTGAGAAAACCAAAACCTGATTTCTGTACCGAAAAACTAAAACTCAATTTTGGAACCTAATTCCTAAGAAAACCAAAACCTGGTTTCTGAACCTAAAAACCAGAACCTGATTTTAGAACTTGATTCCTGAGAAAACCAGAACCTGATTTTTGAACTGGAAAACCAAAACCTGATTTATGAACCTGAAAAACAGAACATGATTTCGGAACCTGATTCTTAAGAAAACCAAAACTTGATTTCGTAACCTAATTCTTGAGAAAACCAGAACCTGTTCTCTGAACCTGAAAACTAGAACCTGATTTTAGAACCTGATTCTTGAGAAAACCAGATCCTGATTTCTAAACCTGAAAACCAGAACATGATTTCGGAACCTGATTCTTGTGAAAACCAGGACATGATTTATGAACCTGAAAACCAAAACTTGATTTCAGAATCTGATTCCTGAGAAAACCAGAACCAGATTTCTGAACCTGAAAAATAGAACCTGAATTCATAACCTGAATTCTGCATAATTCGGAACCTGATTCTTGAATAATTCGAATCCTGATTTTTGAACAATTTGTAACCATATTTCGGAGCATGTTTCTAAGAAAATCAGAACCAATATCTAGCATTATCATTCTAAGAATGATATGAAGAGTTCAAGAAGGAAAACATGAATTTATACTTTGCATAAATCTCGAAGAAATTTAAGGAAGTTCGAATAAGTCAAAGATTAAAGATTAAATGCGAGATATTTGCAGATATTTTGAGATTTTAGGAAGTGGGAAAGATTTTCAATATTCTTGCCTTTGTTTTCCGAGTTGCCTATAAATATATGCTCAGATCATTCGGTCATTTGAAACTTTCACACATGTGGAAAAGGCAGAGCGCTGGAGATTTCAAAGTGAAAAGTTCTTACCATCTTGAAGAAGTTTTCTTAAGTGTTTGGGAAGAAGAGAATCATAATCATCTTACCTTTCTAAGAATATTTGAATTATCTTGAAGAAGTTTTCTTGAGTTTTTAGTAGAAGGAAATCAGAACCATCATTACCTTGCTGAGAAGACTAGTTTCAGAAAATCAGATTCAAGAAAACTGGACTAAAGATTCGGATTGAGTATTTGTGGAGAATCTTCAAGAAATTTCTTATTCTTATGTTTGGATCACTTGTTATTTAGGAAAACATTGTAAACTGACAAAAGTCAGTATAATATTACCTATCGGGAGGTAGAAACTGTCTTACGGGAGTTGGCACAAGTTGTATTGACTTATTTATTATAGTGTATTTCCATAGACCTAGGGGAGTGGCTATGGTAAGGATGTAGGTTCTCTTATTGAGGCCGAACCTTGTAAATCTTGTGTGCATTTCTTACTTTACCTTTCTTGCATGTTTGGGTTTCTTGCTAAAGGTTGATAAGGAAATAAATCTTAACATGTTTCAAGTGTTAAGTTTCTTAATGTTTTGAAACTTATAAAAAGTTAAACAACTAATTCAACCCCCACTTCTCAGTTGTTATTTGATCCGTGGAACGTCAAGTGGTATCAGAGTCAGGTTCCCTTATTGAATCCTTATCATGGATAATATCAATTCTATCAACAGTAGAGGAGTTCCTATATTCGATGGGAAGAATTATTATGGATGAAAAAATAGGATGATTCCTTATCTCCTATCTCTTGGATTGGAAGTTGTTGATGCTACCACTATTGGTTATCCCCCTATTAAAAAAATATTCCCCCATGATAGCTACTGATAAAAAGAATATAGAAGTTGATGTAAAAGCAAGAAATGAAATCCTTATGTTCTTATTAGGGAATTTTTATCAAAAGGTGATGGGTCTTAAAACTACCAAAAGTATGTGGGACAAGCTTGAGAGTGTTTTTGATGGGAATACTAAAGTTAAGGAAGTAAAGCTACAGATCTGGGGTAGTATGTATAAACACATCAGAATGATAGATGAAGAAACAATTGATGAATACTTCACTAGGGTGAATGAAATTATTTGCAACATCAGTTTATGGAAAACGTTTTTGTAAAGCTTGGGTGGAGAAAGGATGCGAGAAACCTATCAATCCTAAAAAAGTAGAAGACTCACTCAAAATAAGAGATGGCCTACATCCTGAGTTTTCTACCGTTGAAAGAAGTTAGCAACCTCAACAAATTTTCTATAAAGAAAGATCATTTTTTAATAGAAAATCACGATTTAAGGGATATTGATGGTGCTGCGGAATATATGGTCATAGAGCTTATAATTGTGGGCACAATTTACCTCTACCCAGAAGAAGGTTTGAGCAAAGTGGAATAAATAGTGAAAGAAGAATGAGTAAATTTTCATACCCACAAAAAGTTGAAAAAGTGAATTGTCAAGATGTCAAAAACATTTCAACAAAGAATCAATTTGAATGTTTGGAAGAAGTTTGTAGAAGATGTGATCAGTCTGGTTATCATGATGAAATATGTATGTCACTCCTTCCAAAACAAGTTTCTTATGATAAAAAAGAAAAGAAAGATGAAAATAAGAAGGTTGATGAGAGAGCTTTTGTTGTTGAGACAACTTTTAAAGAAAGTAAGAGGAAAAAACCATGGATTCTTGATAGTGGTTGTTCTTCACACATGACTGGTGATATAAAAATCTTGGAACATGTTGAATGTCATGATGGAGGAGTAGTTACTTTTGGGAATGACTGTTCCATAAAAATTAAGGGAATGAGAACGGTATATATTGAAGCAGAGAAGCTGAAATCTAAGGAAGTCTTGCTTGTTGATGGGCTAAAACATAACATACTTAGTGTAAGTAAACTTTGTGATGATGGAAAAGAAGTTATTTTCAGAAAGGATTATTGTATCATCAAAAGTGTAAAAAGTGTAAAAGTGATTACAAAAGGAGAAAGAACCAGTGGGAATCTATTTCAAATTGGAAAATCTAATAACTCTTGTTATTTGAGTGCTGAAGATGAAAACAAGTTGTGGCACCAAAGGCTTGGCCAAATTGGGTAGAAGAACATGAGTAAGCTTTCTAAAGTCGATGCTATTCAGAATTTTAAAAAACTAAAAAGAATAGATGAAGATGTTTGTATTACTTTCGAAAAAGGAAAGATGGCTAACAGAAGTCATAAAAGAACTGAGATTCAATCTAACAACCACTTGATCTTATTCATTCTAATCTATGTGGGCCGATGAGACATCAATCAACAAAAAGAGATTTATACTTTATCACTTTTATTGATGATTTCACTTGGATGAAAAACATCATGTTAATGAAGCTTAATTCAGAGGCTATTGAAATGTTTAAATTCTTCAAAAAATATGTTGAGAAAGAACTGGGAGCTTCCATAAAGAAGCTGAGAACATACAATGGTACCAAATTCATAAGAAATGCTTTTGAAACTTATCTAAGGAATCATGGTATCAAACATCAGTATAGTGCTCCTTATACCCCACAAAAAAATAGAGTAGCAGAAAGGAAGAATAAAATCTTGGTGGAAATGGGAAGAAGTATGTTATCGGAATACAAACTTTCAAAATTCTTTTGGAGAAAATCTGTTAGCACTGCTGTACATGTTCCAAATAGATGCTTGTTGAGACCAAAAATCAACACGACTCCTTATGATATGTGGTATAAGAATAAACCTTAATTGAAATACTAAAAAGTTTTTGGAAGTCCATGCTTGATCAAAATCAAAAATCCAGACTCAGGAAAGGTTGATGAGAAATATGAAGAAGGAATATTTATGGGCTATTCACTAAATGGATGAAGTTACAAATACTGGAACAAAAATTTATAGAAGTTGGTGGACTCATATGATGTGAAGGTAATTGAAAATCCAAGTTCCTTTATAAAATCTTTTAAGAATACTGAGGAAGATAAATTAGAGAATCCCCACAGAAGTGAAAGTGACTCAAATGAGTCACTTGGGGAAGAAAGTGATGTTGGGAAAGGAAATGTGAGTTCTCATACCTTATGAAAATACGTTGAATCTGAAAATATTATTGGGAATCAGATGACTCCAGTTTAGATAAGAAGGAAGTTGAGATTATAAAATTAGACTTCCCTTATCTTAAAAGTTAAACCAGAATCAGTTTCAGAAGCTATTCAACATAAAAATGGGTAAATGCTATGAATGAAGAATTGGATTAGATTGAGAAGAATGAAACATGAGAACTTAATCCAAGGCCAGCAAATAAAAATGATATCGGAACCAAGTGTTATTACAGAAATAAATTTAATGAGCATGGAGAAGTTACCAGAAACAAAGCAAGGCTTGTGTGTAAAGGATATGCATAGGTAGAAGGTGTGGATTTTGATGAAACCTTTTCCCCTATTGCAATCTTGGAAACTGTTCGAATGTTTCTTATAGTGGAAGATCATCAGAATTACAAGGTTTATTAGATGGATTCAAATTCATCTTTCTTAAATGGTGAGATTGAGGAAGACGTTTACATTGAACAACCTTGTGGGTTTTTACTTGATGAGGATAAAAACAAAATTTTCAAATTGAAGAAAGATATGTATGGGCTGAAACAAGCTCCACGAGCATGGTATTCGAATCTTGACAATTCTTTGAGAGAGATAAACTTTTCTAAAGGAAAGGTTGATAGAAACTTATATTTTAAAGATTTTGACTTTATAACTTTAATTGTAATTGTTAATGTAGATGATATAATTTTTTCTAGAGATGAATAAAAGTTCTATGAAGAGTTTGCTGAAGAGATTAAGAAATTTTTTGAAATTTCAATGTGGGGAGAATTAACTTTCTTTCTTAGCTTACATGTTCAACAATAAGAAAACTACATTTTCTTATCCCAAGAAAAGTATGCTAAGGAGTTTTTAAAGAAGTTTGGGATGGAAGAATAAAATGAAGTTTCAAATCCCATCTCAGTGAGAACAATGTTGAGAAAAGATGAATCATGCAACAATGTGAATCAGAAAGACTTTTGAAAGTTGATAGGAAGTCTTCTTTATCTTATAGCTTCAAGGCCTGATATTGCTTATGATGTCACTCTATATTCTCGGTATCAAAGTAATCCAAAAGAATCATACATGTTGGTAGTTAAGAGGATTCTGAGAAATGTTAATGGAACAACTTCACATGGGTTGTTATACAAGATAAACAATTAGATGAAGTTTCATAGTTATACTGATGCTGATTTGGCTGGTGATTGTAATGATAAAAAATCAAAATCAGGAAGAAAATTTTTCTTAGGGGAATGCTATGTGAGTTGGCATAATAAGAAATAAAGTTCAGTAGCTTTAAGAATAGATGAATCCAAATATGTTGTAGCTACTTAGGCTTGTACTCAAATGATGTGGATGAAGGTTCATCTGGAATATTTTAAAGTGAAAGTTTCTAAACATTTGAAGATACTCTGTGCTAATCAAAGTTCTATTGATCTTTCTATGAATCCTATTCAACATTAAAGATCAAAACACATTGATATAAAGTATCAATTTTTAAAAGAAAATGCTGTTGTTGGAGAAGTATTGATGGAATATATTTCAACAAAGTATCCTCTTGCGGATATTTTTACAAAAGTAATGTCAAAGGAAAGGTTTGTTGAACTGATGTTGCAACTCCATGTTCATCCTCCTCCCGTAACTTTCTAAAACTCATAAGGAAGTTCCCCCACTGTTCTTTGGATTATGTTGAAAAAGGGGAGAGTAAGTAACAAATTTCTACATTGAAAGGTGTGTTTAATTGGATTTCATTTATAAATCAGAATCTGTGGTTATCATATAATGGGGGAGAGAGAAAGAAAAACGAGAGAGAAAAAGAAAAGTGAGAAAGAGAGATGAAAGTTGAGGGGGATTTTGAGTAAGGTGAAGTTTATCCTTACATGGCCGCAAAATTTTCTTGTCATTGAGGGATGAAAATAGTTAAAAAAATTACTTTATCTAGTAGTGTGGTGTCAAAACACTCTCTTTTTGAGAAAGGCTATGTTTTGGTAATGTTCAAGAACTTGAGATGTGAAATTTTTTGAGAGGTGAAAATTTGTTAATAAGGGTTGCCAACAAATCCAAAGGGAGAGATTGAAGAACCTTTTCGGTGTTTTGTTTTATTTTTTTTATATTTGTTGATAAATTATATTTTTTTTGAAGAATGTTTTTTAGTTATAGAAAGTTGAAGTTGCTGGATGCTCATGATTTTCCTAAAGATGATGTTTTTAAAGAATAAGAAGTCAGACGTTAAGAAAGTGTCTCAAACTTTCTAAACTAAATCACACAATGCTTTGATGATATTAAATTTCTCACAAATCATGAAATGCTTCATGATAAAAGCTGTTAAAGAAATGGTGAAGAGGTTTGAAAATTTTCACTGAGAAAAATTCTGAGAAAATTTGGAACTTGTTTTTCTGAACCTAAAAAACCAAAACCTGATTTTGGAACCTGATTCCTAAGAAAACAAGATGCTAATTTCTAAACCTGAAAACCAGAACCTGATTTCGAAACTTGATTCCTGAGAAAACCAAAACCTTTTTTCTGAACCTGAGAGCCAGAACCTGATTTCGGAACCCGATTCCCAAGAAAACCAGAACCTGATTCTTGAACCTGAAAACCAAAACATGATTTCAGAACATAATCCTTGAGAAAACCAGATCATAATTTCTAAACCTGAAAACCAAAACCTGATTTCTGAACCAGAAAACCAAAACCTGATTTCGGAATCTGATTCCTGAGAAAACTAGAACCTAATTTCAGAACCTCATTCATGAGAAAACAAGAACCTGGAAACTAGAACATGATTTTAGAACCTGATTCCTGAGAAAACCAGAACCTGATTTCTGAACCTGAAAACTGTAACCTTATTTCGGAACCTGATTCTTGAGAAAACCAGAACCTGGTTTCTGAACTTAAAAACCAAAACTTTATTTTTGAACCTGATTCCTATGAAAACTAAAACATGATTTCTAAACTTGAAAAATAGAACCTAAATTCAGAACCTGAATTCTGCACAATTCAAAACCTGATTCCTGAGTAATTATGAACCTGATTTCTAAACAATTCGAAACCTTATTTTTGAGCATGTTTCTAAGAAAATTATAAAAAATATCCAGTATTATAATTCTGAGAAAGATATAAAGATTTCAATAAGAAAAACCCAAATTTCAACTTTTCATAAATCTCGAATAAATTTAAAGAGGTTTGAAGAAGTCAAATATTGAAAATTAAATACAAGAGATTTGGGGAGTTTTTTAGATTTGAGGAAGCGGGAAATATTTTCAAGATTCTCACCATTGTTTTCTAAGATGCCTATAAATATGTGCTCAGATCATTTGCTCATTTGTAACATTCACACATGCAGAAAAGGTGGAGTGCTGGAGAATTCAAAGTGAAAACTTCCTACCATCTTGAAGAAGTTTTCTTGAGTGTTTGATAAGAAGAGAATCAGAATCATCGTACCTTTCTAAGAAGATCAGAATTATCTTGAAGAAGTTTTCTTGAGTTTTTACTAGAAAAAAATCAGAACCATCATTACCTTACTGAGGAGATTGGTTTTTGGAAATCAGATTCAAGAAAACTGGACTAAATATCCAGAGTGAGCATTTGTGGAGTAGCTTCAACAAAGTTCTTATTCTTGTGCTTGGCTCATTTTTTCATTAATAAAACATTGTAAATTGACGGGAGTCAGTATAATCTTTCTTATCAGGAGATAGAAGGTGTCTAATAGGAGTTGGCACAAGTTGTATTCACTTGTTTATTATAGTGGATTTCCATATACCCACAGGAGTGGCTATAACAAGGATGTAGGTTCTCTTATTTAGGGCAAACCTTGTAAATA
Source organism: Viscum album (assembly GCA_963277665.1). Taxonomy (NCBI): domain Eukaryota; kingdom Viridiplantae; phylum Streptophyta; class Magnoliopsida; order Santalales; family Viscaceae; genus Viscum; species Viscum album. The sequence goes on along the minus strand of OY728129.1, from coordinate 332,256,617 downwards.
TTGTGTGTCATTCTTGTTTTACCTTTCTTTCATGCTTGAGTTTCTTGCTAAAGGTTGATAAGGAAATAAATCTTAACAGGTTAAAATGGTTAAGTTTCCTAATGTTTCGAAACTTATAAAAAGTTAAACAAATGATTCAACCCCCCCTTCTCAGTTTTTATTCAATCCTTGGAACTTCAATCATCCTTATCAACATCAAAGCTAGAAATATAAAGTTTACGATTTTAGAACCAAATCCAAGAGTGTGGGTTCTAGGCTATTATAGTTGGTATAAAAGGAAAGGTTTAGATAAATTTAGAGATTAGAGTGTTTTCATGTGAGGTTATCTTAAGAGTTATAGATACCATTATAGGTCTATCATGAGTTCAAATTCTTAGACACCCCATTTGAGGGTTTTATATAGAAAAAATTCTGAGGTTATTAATGATAATTTTGGAGATTTTTTTTGGGTTGAGGTATTTGTAATCCATAGGATCAACATAAAGTTTTATTTAGGGAGTAAATTAGTTTTCATTATTAAAGAAAAAAAATACAATGGGTATGTTTGGTGAAAACCCATCACATTTAGAAAGGTGGTGGGGCTTAAACCCATGACCGAAGAATAATAAGGGTTTCACACCTACCACAGACCATTGTGATGTCCTGTTCATATGACATTTTTATAGGAAAAGTTTAATTTTATTTTAGAAAATTATGGTATTTTATATGATAAATAATCATTTATTTATCTTGGAAGAATATATGATCAAATCCTTATAATATTTGGGTTTTGAACTTATTCAGAAAATGTTTAAATAATTTTAAGGATGGTTATTTTTGGAATGTTTTGGTTTGAACTTTGGGTATTAATTTTGTAGATTAATGTATCATATGAAGGTTTACTATTTTTTGGAATTATCTTACAATGTTATGACCATTTTGGTTTTGGTTAATGTATAATGACAAGTGGAATAACTTGACTCTCCATTTAATGGTTATGTGGTCTTTAAAAATAGATTTTAGTGTACCATGCATTGAAAATTCATCTTGAATACTCATAATTTATAGAAAAAGATGATATTGTGGTGTAAATTGGCCAAAGGATGAAATTCTAATCATCAAGTAAGTATATAACCATTCTTCTCTTAGTCTATATGGTAATAGAATTCCTCACCTTTATAAAAAGTACATTGAATCAAAAATATTATCCTATTACCTTTAATTCTAATGAAATTATGGACTTATAAATTATCACATATTTATGGTGTTGATTCCCTTAACTTTTCATTAATCATTAACTTGCTTGTGATCAATGACCTCAATCACTCCATATAACCATTTAAACTTTTACTCCATTTCCACCTATGTTATTCTATTTAGAAACCTAATTATGTGTTATTCTAGGTGCTTCATTCATAATTTTATCTCTTATTAATAGGATGTTTTATTTTCCCTTTTTATAATGTGAGTTTACAATAAAAGTATTTTTAATGTCCAACTTTTGATTACTGAGATAAAATTAAAATAGAAAGGAAACAATTTTTCAAAGGGGTCAGGATATAACACCCTGAGATTTTAAAAGAAGAAAATTATATTTGATAGTGTAAAGGAAAATCAACACTAAGTTTATGTTGTGTTACGTGTAATACTTAGTTTATCTTGAGTTATACACAACCCAAATGTTTTTATGTTTGATAGCATATTCAACACACAACACCAAACTTAAACGACTCATGATATATGTTACCATTATAACCTAGACATTAACATGGAAGATATGAACATGATTAACTAAATTATGAATATATGGTTTATAAATGTTTATATAAATAAATTTTTGTTGACCAATTAATTAAAAAATAAAATAAAGCACTTTTGAAAATAAAAGGAAATCTTTTTCTGAAAAACTATTTTAATGCACAAAAGTTTGATTTGTACTAATAAATTAAAACAAAAATCACTATTTTTGGATTATATTAATTAAATTTATATACAATATATTCAATCTAATGTTTAATATTCATCCTATGAGTTTTCTAGACATGATTAATCCAATTTTTGTCTTAAAATTGTATATTTTTCAAAAAAGTAGTTTTGTCGCCTTTTAATGGAAGACTTATTTTTAAGAATTTTATAATTTTTATTTGAAAAAATTAAATTAAATTTTTAAATAGGGATATAAAAAATTATCTTTGGGTGAAACTTTTGGATTTTTTGGAAAATATTGATTTTTCATCGAATAGTTAAAGATACCGATTTTCGTAAAAAAGATATTTATTTTAATGATTTAAGTAATTTAAAATTATCAATATGTTTTGAATATTTTTTAAAGTAAATTAAGTATTATTTAGTTATATTTAATCTACTTAATTACTTTTTAATCAAATTTATATTGGTTTTTAATATATGTTTGTTTTGGGGGTTTAAAGACGGGTTTTTTTAAAAACCGTTTTAAATTAAATAATGATTCTTTTTAATAATTAATTAAAATAATACCTAATTTTAAATGTTTTAAATAAAATTTATAGATTATATATCATTAAATATTAATTTATTTTCATAAAATTATTATTATTAGCGTCATAGTTATTAGAGAATCATCTTTTTTCTAAAAAAATATTATTTAATAACCTACTATCTCACCGCGTCTATAAGATTAATATTAAAATAAATTTTGAAACTTATGTGTTTTTAATTTGGAAAAATTTATTCCATATTTTGAATCATCATAGTTTATAATTTATAATAGGGTTATATAAATTTTTTTACTAAAGATATTTGTAAAAAGAAATTTAAATTTAATTACAACAATTAGGGTAAAAACGAGTTTACTTAGTGGTTAAACTTTAAAATTAAGGGTACAAATGACCTATAAATATTTAAAGAACCCGTTTTATGGATATATTTTGACTATATACCTTCTATTATTGATTTCTGTTTCATTATTGGAGCCTTTTTGAAGGTAAAAACATGGGTTCACTTTATTTTGAAAAATACCAAGTGTGTCCTCTCCCCAATTTATAAAAGGCCACCCACTCTCCTTATATATTAAAACCTATAAATAACATTTCTTGGAAAATAAATTCCCAAATCACTTATAAAATTCCCTCCCCTCATCCTTGAATCCAAAATATGGTTATAAATCCATCCAAGGAAGGCCTTTGGTGCTAACCAAAAGGAATTACCCGAGGTAGTGGTAACGTTCATCAACATGGATTTTTGTTTTATTTATTTCTCTACCTATTAAATTATTCTTACAAAATGATTATATAAAAACTTATGTATCCAAAATATACTGATATGTTATTATGCTAAGGTTACAACCTACAAATATACACACTTCTATCAAATGGGTTATGAAATCATCATTCGTGTGTACGGCGGACTACCGCCTTGAGAAATGATGTCATTCGTTTTTCCATTACCACCTCTCATGGTTGGGAATAATGATATACATACTATATATATATATAATTATATATATTGAGTCATTATATCATATGATCCCTTCTTATATTTCACACCATACGGGATATGATAACGTTGCTCATGTGTACGACAGACTACCATGAAGTGATGTGAATCATTTTCACTAACGTGTTACATAAAAGGTAATAAGGGTAAATATAATGAATATATATGATACACATGAAATAATTATGATATGAATGACAACATTATCTTTCTATAAATACAATATATCGTTTTCTTCATATCATTTCACACTCTGAAAAAGTGATAACATTGTTCGTGGATATGTGGACTATCACATCCTCAAAGCGATGTGGTTATTCTTTTTTCATCACCACATATAAATAATTATATATATATATAGTGACCCTATCCTTTTAAACATAACATTACATGATTTTATTCATAAATAAACATCAGAGTACAAGACACGAATCGTGAAGTATAGTGTCTTTGAAGACTAGGCACATAAAACTTAAAACATGGGACAAAAAAAACTTCATTATTTAATATTCATAAAGAGATCCTAACTTACTTTTATCCCTTACATATGTATAGGGTACCCTGGGGATCACATGAAAAAAGGTATGAGATAAAATTCCAGTAAGGGAATAAACCTAAGAATATGTCTTTAGCACATGGGTTAGAGATTATGACATAATGATATCAAATGGAATATAGAATCAAAACATGGGATCATATAAAAATTGAATCATAGAAATGTGGAAGAAAAATAAAACACAAATTTAGAAAGATTCAAGGATAACCTCCACGACTTTTTCACATGGTAGTACAATCCAAGGCTAACTACTGGTTCACACATTGTAGCACAATCCAAGGCTAACTACCAAGATCGTCGCACATAACGCATCATGAGACTCAACTTTATCAATTCATTGGAGCAATATATGGGCGAACCCATCTTAAAATGTTCTTGAATATTTTTTCCACATAAATAATCATACATAAATAATCATACATAAACATAAGGGTAGCCATGGAAAGAAATGTGTATCATAATCATGTTATAAAGCATAATGAATGGGTGTGTCATACAAGTGTCCATGAAATAAAGGAATTAAAACACACATAGAAATTAATAAGGTAAAATAATCTTATATCATGGTAAGTGATGTAAAACATAATTGAAAACATGAAATAAGAGTATTTAAGAAATTTTATCATTAAAACATTTTTGTGCGGTTTTAAGGAAAATACTATAGAGCGTTTAAAATAGAAAAGGAAACAATATCTTACATAAAACCAGAGTTGAACCAATAAGGTCTTCATAATAAAAGAATGATTTTATAAAGAAAATTATGGCTTAAAATATAAGATATAGTTCACTTGAAATTGGGTAAGAATTCAGGAAGTTACCTTAAAACAAGTTTGCTTATCGAGAAGTATTGAGGATGGAATCACTTAAAAATATGTATATCCCCAAAAGAGAATGATGAAGGGTATTGATTAATGAATTTGGTACATGTAAACATAATTTATAAGATTCACATAAAAATATAACGTAAATTCATTTTGGTGATAAGAATTATGAAGCATCCCGAAGGAATAAAGGAAGTTCGGGTGGAATCCCTTACGGATTATCAGCATGGTATCAGGTGTACTTAAGAGGGATTAATGAGAGATAAATGGGTTTATAATAACTTATAAATTATGAGATAATTATGGTGTAGTTTTAAATTCATACTCTATCATTAGTAATTACACATAAAAGGGTATAACACAGAGGAGATTATTCAATAAAAGTGAAATAGAGAGGATCCCTTACCTTAAGTACGATGGTGTTCTCCACTTGATATTAGTGACCTGAATAATCAAATTAGGTTCATTAATTAATAATTCCAGAACATATTATATATGTAAAATATTTATTATAACATTTTTAAGTTCATTAATTACCTTTTTTATTGGTTATGATGTTCAATTTCATTGTTCGGGTCCATTTGCTTCCTTGGTTTTAATGATCGGTTCACCTATTCATGTTCGAACACATATGTATGATGAGAGTGGTTGTACAGAGTTGGAGTTATATAAAATTAGTGATAATCCATAATATTACATGTTTATAAAATTCATTTGGTTATTTTAAGTGAAGGTGAATCATTATATAAAACATTAATGTTAAATGCTTGGATTAACTTAGCGATTTTGTTCGTAATTAACTTGTTTTATATTATTATTTTACATCAAGTGTAAAAAAGGATTATAGAGAAAAACATAAGATAAATTTTTTTGATATTCGGGATTAACCATAAAAATGGTTTAATGACCATAATAGAATATGGTAATAGAAATTGATAAACTTTCATCCTTGAATGTGATAAATTAACACATCTCGGACGGTGTATTCGTTTATTTAGTATAAAAGAAGGGGAAAATAGAGATGATAACAAATTATACCATTAGCATAACAACATTCCATTAAATGTATGTTACTGTATTTATCATACCATTTGGGTGAAGGGAGTTTAGGAATGAAAAAAAGAAAAGAAAATAACTTGAAAGAAATTAAAAGAATCAGAAAGAGGAATTTACATCTTGAGTTTATCTCCTTTGAGAACCTCTTAAGGGGAGATGATTTAGTCTTTTTAGGATAAAAAGAGATGTTTTACATGGGGAAGGATCTTAGGGAGATATTTTTTTAGAATTTATGGAAGGAACAAGGATTGATAGGATCGAATAGAAGAGGGGAGTGTGGGTGGTTTTTATAGTGGAAGGGAGGAGGGTTTTCTTAATATTTTAACCATTAGTCTATCATTCTTCCATAAGACAAGAAATAGTAATGATTCCATGAAAAAAATATTAATAAGATCATTTGAAATATAACTAAGTTTTCTTACATCATCCATGATGCTTGGAATAGTCCATTTAGCTTATAATGTATATATTCGGTAAATTACCGTATTTCACTATTCATAAAAAATTCAAGTATTTCAGAAAGATTCCGAAAATTCACCCCAAACATTTATTGATGTGTAGAATCCAAAAATGAACTCCATTTTTCAAAAATAATTTTCTATATATGATTAATTTAATTTTTAATTAAAATCATAATTCACTTGAAAAATATAGATTTTAATACTATAATTGATTTTATAATGATTTCAAAAATTACATAAGGTATTATAAAATTATATTAAAACCAGAATACATAAAATTATTAATTCATGAACACATTTTAGGAAAATTTATTTTCTTTCAAATTAATTAATTAATTGTAATTAATTATTTATGACTTACAAAACTACCAATATTTTTACCATGGTCCTATTATCACTTATAAGAAGCCTAAATTTTATTTATACATTCATGGGTGATGCTAAAATTCTTTTGGAATATTTTAATATTCATAAGGGTCATATTACTATTCATAAGGGTAACATTACTATTCATAAGAGTTAGTTACTATTCACTAAAAATAAGTTTATCTTATCGGACTCCAAACATATTACTGATCGCAACCGTGTATGTTAGAGTTTTGAAATTAAAATCACAAAAGTGACAAAATTATGTTTAAATGTCTCATAATACTTAGTAGTTCATTGTGTTGTGATTTCATGTGATTATATGACATAATTATAAGAAGGTAATTTCGATTGATAAAACATTGGTTCGTTACAATATAAATATATATAATTAAATAATAAAATATTTATGATATAATAATAATTTTTTAAAGATAAGTGTTACCTAACTTATTTCCATAATGATCATTGAAAAATTAGAATGTTACTCATGCGTACGTATACCCTACTGTCTCCTTGGTCATAAAGTTGGTTCATTTTTCATAACCATATATAATGATTGATTTTAAAAGAATAATTTATGTATAAATATGGAAATTATGTTAGGATTATTATTATAGATATGTTTAAATAATGACCTCTTTGACCTTATTCAATCCACATAAGTCAGTTTTGACAAATAATCTAAATATGGTCAAAACATCTGACTTAAACTTAATTGATTAAGTAATTGAATTTAACATTATAATAAGTTAAATAAAAGTAATAATAAACTTTAAAATGGTTCTCAATAAATATAATAATTAACACAATTTTATTATTATGTAATATAAAGAACATTCATGATGAATCAGACTCAAGGTAAGGGTTTTTCTTGTCTCAATTTTATTTCTATAAGATGCATTACATATCCACCACTTTTTTTTTGTGGTGTATATAATTACCATGAATATATTTTATGATTATTATAATTAAATTTATGGGGATTTACATATCCATTTTTTATCTCTCTTTCATGTATTTTAGTGTTTCAAAGTTACCAAAGCGATAAGGGAATTTTGTCTCAATTTGACTTTTTTGAGACCTTTGTTATATTATACATATATATTATCTTACGAGGTGTATATAATACCCCTTTTACATGTTATATCATGAATATCCTTATTATATGGTATTAAAAGTTTGATTCAATGTTATTCTTTAGTAGCGATTATGATTAAGAGTTACAAAAGTGGTAAGAGTCTTTTATTATAATCTCATCATTTATTGGGATTGTGTATGATTAATTCTCTAATTTCGAAATCTTATAATTCTAAAAAATTATATTCTAATATGATTATTCATGATATTTTTCAGAAATAGTACAATTTTACCACTCTTTGGTACTTAGAATAATTGAGAAAATGTTTTTGATAAAATCCAACTTTATTTCTCTCTTCGATCAGAAATATGTTTTATTCCAAAACCATATTTTAAAAAAAAATTGTTTTACAAAGTCGAAAGGAAATTTTCCTAATGAAATGTTTTAAATTATTTTTTTAAAAACATACATTATATATTTCCAAGGTTGTTTTCAAAGAAAATAATTTTAAAAATGTTTTATGTTTTAAAAAGTGATTTTCAAAATGAAAAGTGTATTTTCCTTAAAATGATTTTAATGATACTTTAATGGAATTTCCATTCATCAATTTCAAAAAACCTTATTGTTATTTATCCTCCACTTTTGATATTTGCTATTGATACTATACTCATTCATTCTCTAGATGAAATAAGATTGCTTCAAAGATATTTTTATGAAACTTATTTCTTTTTCACAAGTTAATCATGTTTCAAAGAGATTGTTATGAAACCCATTTATTTTTCATGGGTTTATAATATTTCAAAGATATTTTTATATAACCCATTTATTTTCCACTCGTTAATCATGTTTAAAATATATTATTATGAATCTCATTTCTTTTCCACAGGTTAATCATATTTCGTTGAGATTGTTATGGAACTCATTTTTTTCAATGGGTTAACCATTTTTCAAAGAGATTGTTATGGAACCCATTTTCTTTCTTTGGGTAAATCATGTTATGAAAAGAATAATGGTTGTTTCAGTGAGTTATGATGAAATTAATTCTCTATGTGCTTTATTTGTTATTCAATTCTTAGATATTATAAATGACGGGTGCACGAGATAGCAATGGGTGAGCCCGTTATAGTTTATACGATGGGTGTGACTATATAGAGATTAAATGCATTGGGTAAAAATTATATTCTTTGGAAAATTATATCGGAACATGGTCCTATGGTGATTTCAATTGTAAGTGTTCTGTAAGGGTTATATTGGATGATGATTCAAGATACCAATATGTATTATATATGATTGCTTTGGGTTTATTATGTTTCATTTGATCAAGACTGATATCACATGACACATGATTATTGATTCTTATGATTTTTTCATTTGATTAATGTATTATTCCATGTTTTCATGTTTGATGATCCAGGTATTGATGGGTATGAATATTTTTATGTTATACTCATGCAGTTTGATTATGTCACCATAACCTTATTCTCTTCCTATTCTCATTGATGATATTCATTTGTTAATTCTTATGTTTACCCTTACTAAAAATTTTAACTCACCATTGTTATGTATCATTTTCCCTATGTTATAAAGAAAGAGGTTGAACAAATTATGTGTAGAAGGTATTTCATATGGATGATGAGAATTACTTATTGTGAAAAAGAAAAGATAGATTAAGTGGGGGAAATGATCATTTAAAGTCATGTGAATTGTTTATGTAGTATTTTGTCCTAATTCTATAAAAATGTAAACCTAAAAGGTCCTATAGGATGTAATTGATCCAAATTTTCCTTTTGATGTTGTAAGGTTAGGATGGAAAAAATGGGTCGCCATTATTGGTGTCAAAGATAGACTTGAAAATTTTATGATTTTATCACTGAATTCAAGAGTGTGGGTTCTAGGATATTATAAAAACAATGACAGTCCCACTAAACTTCTTATTAAAACATGGCTTGCTTTAATTTTTTATGAAACAAAATTATCTTATATCCTCATAAAAATGAACATTTTATGATCGCGCCGCCTGCTTCAACCCATAAATGGATCTCTATAGCTTGAATACTTTATTGGAACTCTTTGACTTAATAAACCCTTTAGGTAGTTTCATATAAAAATACTCAACTAACATCCCATTTAGAAAAGAAGTTTTTAACATACATTCTCCAAATATCATAATCATGGAAGACTGCTATTTCAAGTAACATTATAATGGATTTCTACATCACTATTGGAGAGAAGGTTTTGTATTAGTTTATTAATTGACGTTGCTTGAAACCATTCTCTAACAATCACACCTTATAGCTATTGAATTCACCATCCTTGTCCAGTTTTTCCTTGAATTCCCATTTTCACCCAATGGGTTTTACATTAGCTGGAGAGACTACCAAAATCCAAACTTGATTTTTGTATATGGAGTCTTTGTAAAAATGCATAGCTTATTTCCATTTAGTAGAATCCTTTACTTCTACTTCTTCATTGTAAGTTATAGGTTTATCATCCTCTATTAGTAATGTTTCACCTAAACCAGTGATAAGAAAATCACATTTCTTTGCTTCTTTAACCTCTCTAGTTGACCTACACAGTACTAATGTCTCGAAAACATCTTCATCCCCCAATATCACTTGTTAATATTGTTCTCATACCAACTCTTGTGGATCTGGAGAATCAGTTTCATTGAAGTTAATATTTCTCCCAATATTTCCATTAGAAATGTGTTCCCTTCCTAGAAATATGACATGTATCACCGTAATTTCTTTTATATCTTAAATTTTATATAAGTAATATCCTTTAGTTTCATTAGGAAGACCTATGAATATGCACTTCGTGCTTCGAGATGTTAATTTTTCACTAGGTATAGTCTTGAAAAAAGTCTCACATCCCCATACACATATGTGTGATCCAAAACTCATATGGAATCCCATTTTTTCTAGGTACATCCCTCTTTGAGTTCTGGTTGAACCTCTTTCAGTTGGGTTTTACTTCTTCTTTAAACCTTAGTGGTCAAACCCCGTTTTGGGGATGGAGAACATTTACTGGGGAAAATGAACTAAAGTTTAGGGATGTATTTTTTTTGAATTAATTCAGTCAAGGGATTATAAGTATTTTATATGGTTTGGAAGGATTTAAAGGTGGTTTGGTATATTTGTAAAAAATATGGGTTGAAAGCTTCTGCTAGAAACTTTCACATCATGAATGTTCTACATGATATGAATCTATTGTCAGGCACAAGCCATATACTTGTTCAATAGGTGAAACATTTAAACAACATGAAATGGTTGATCAGGGTTATTTTAATCCTAAGTGAAACATTTTTCAACGTATCTTATAAATAAAAAAATTCATTTTGTAAAAGGGATTCATGTCATGAATATATCGAGACCAGTGGTTTTAAACCATGTTGTGCATATGATATTATTTCATCCACCTTGCAGCCTCCTATCTCAAACCCTTGGGTGACTCAAGGAAATTTTGGAGAGATTCCTTCCCTTTCAGAAATCTTGGTCTATCATTTGATCTCTATTGAGTTCCTTTGCATTAGTTTCCCCCTCTCGTCCACTTGTTCACTATTATAATGGTGTGATATCTTGACCACAATTGACTCGGGTTTTGATCTTGATGTTTGTGTGATCTAGGTTTTTCTTATGATCACCACTAACTTTTTTATTTGTTGTAGTTACCTATTTAAATCATTGATTCGATCTCTAGATAAAGGTAGGTGGTCTAGAACAAATCCCTTTAGTCTATTTTTAATTATTTTAGTATGTGAACTATCATGTGATTGCACTAACTCAACATGCATAGTAACCAAGAGAATAATGGGTGATGATAATCATGTTTTTGGACTATTCCTTGGATCCCTTTGGATCCAATTGTATTGAGACCTGGTATGTGGCTACCCATAGGGTGATCCTACCCTTTAACAATAAAGAATTGGCTAATGGATTAAAATATGTTTTATCATTACATGAGACCTCAAGTGATTTCTTATGATACCATAGAAAATGGATTACTTGATTATTGAAATAACTGGTGATAATTGGTATGAATTGGGTGTTTACACTATCATGATAATGACTTAATATATAACTCGATGAATTAATGGATAATTGAAAGATAAATAATAATTGATTGAATTGACCATTTTGGTTTATGATATTATGTTGTGTTATTCTTACCATTATGACTTGTGTTGTTATTCATGCTGAAATGCTTATATAAAGGGATTGAAATGATTATGCTAAAATTCTTATATAAAGGTATTGGCTCGGTTATGATGAAATTATTATATAAAGGGATTGGCCCCAATATCCTGAAATACTTATATAGAGGACATTCTCAAGTTATTACCTGACCTGAAAGTTACTTTTTTATTATTATGGAAACACTTTTAAGGGAAAGTGAAAACCCAATCCAAAACAAACAAAAAGTTTCAAACATCATAAGAGATAGATGAGCCATTGAAATCCAATTTAATCCTATTATACATGGTATTCCTAAGTAATTTCCAAAGAAGATGATTTACCTCTAAATATGAATCATCCTTGATATGATCTTCAAATTAGTTAGCCAAATTTTCCCACGTTTGAGTGAACTCCTCCATGGTTAACTTCCCCGTATTGAATCATCTTACCAAAATACAATATTGTTTGTTGATCCATGTCATTTTCACCTGATTAGTTTCCACTCATAGCAATCTCTCAGTCATATTATCACCATCCTCTTTCAAGGCGTTGATCGAAATCCATTCCTCCAACATTTCATTTTTATTTTATTATTCTATGGACTTGTAGTTACAGTTGTCATGGTGCCCAAATAGTTTGATTATTGCAGAAAATTAATTAATTAATTAATACTCTTTATTATTTATTTATTGCATGAAATTATTATGAAACAGGTTTTGTTTTGGCATAATGGTCTCAACATACTAAGTTTTAATCACACACTATTTGGGATTCTATTTGGTACCTGAGAAAATTACATGGATGTAGGTCTGGATAAGGTAAAATGTCCTTATTGTTGATTGTTTCATTCTAGATGGGTTGGAGCTTGGTGATAGGAATGACTGGGATTCAGAATCGGGGTTTTTGAGTTTATTAATATCGCCTTGTTCTTTGATTTGAATGAATTATAGCAAGTCTTTTAGTTACATTCCATCCTAAAATTACATGGTTCATTGTTATTTGGTTTACTTGGTTCATCTTTTATCTTCTAGTTGTATGATGCACTATTTACGCTATTTCTATTACTTTGATATTTGTTTATTTCCACTGTATTTTAACTCTATAACATGGGTATAGTCTCCCTAAAATTTTATTTACACCTCCATTTCTAGTTTTCATCCTTTGGTGTATAGATAGGCATGCTTGAGGTCCATTAACCAACCTGATTTAGCCACGTGAGAGAGTTCCAGATTGGGAGACGTTACAAAGTGGTATCAAAGGGGTTAATTTTTTTATGTTGATTTACTATTTGGTAAATGTAGAAATGATACAAGGATGTTTCAAGGCATGGTAATGAGCTTTTTCATGGGAGTAGCTAACCCATGTGTGGGGGAAAATCTGAGTTCCTAGGGATGGGATTATTGTTCATGATGTTCAATGGTTACATTTGATCTTATTTAACCTCAGGTGATTTACAAGTTGTGTGATGTTACTATTTCATGAGATTTATACCCATGGCCCGGTATGGGGTGAGATGAATATACATGAATCATGACAAGAACATAGGGATATATCTTGACATGAATTGTTCTTGATAGTGATATATTTATTGCATGTGATATATTTTCCTGTATAAATTGTGAAATGAGATACCTGTTATATCTGATAGATGAAAATGAAAGAACTATTATGTCATGCTAATTCACTTATTAAGCCATGTTTAGAGAGACCATGATAAAGTGGTTCTATATTATTTCACCCATTGAAGTAGACCTTAATGTTATCTAGTGATCTAAGGAGTGTGTTTGTCTTGTATAGAAAATGTATCCATGTTGTCTTTGAATTGAGTGTCAGGACAACGGCAATCAACACACTTCTAACATAGATGAACCGAAGATTCCTATAGTTCATAAGGATCATATGGATGTTCATCTTCATGACAACTTCCTAAGGGTCATGCAATCCATGGAAAGGGAGACTGTTTGCCCCATGCCTTCGATGTCTGAGCTAACGAGAGAGTTTTAGCTACAACATCCACTACTACAAAACATGTCTTTAGCAGTGCTGATCTTTATCAGTTCTAGAATAAAGCACTCATAAAGTTTCAATTTATTATCACTAAAACTAGTGTTGATAAAGGGCACCTTTTATCAGTGTTTTTTTCTAGCACTGATAAAATTCACCCTTTGTCAGTGCATTTTTTTAGCGCTGATAAAGGGTGCCCTTTATTATTGATTTATTTTTGGCACCCATAAAGGAATCCTTTATCATCACTTTTTTAGGGCTGATAAAATTCAAAATAAAATTAAATAATTAAATAAATAAAAAATAAAAATTATTTTATTAAAAAATATTAAATTTATTATTAATTAAATAATTATTGATAAAAATGAATAAATTGACTATATTATATATAAATTATAAATACTAATAAGTAGCATATATTAAATATATTGATATATGTAAAATGAAAATTAAACAAATAAAAATAATAAATAAATAAATTGAGAAAAATGTTAAACATTTTATTAATTAAATAATTATTGATAATGTTAATAAATATTGTATATTAAATATATAGATATATATGGATGTATATAAATAGGATTTATATAATAAAAAATAGTTATACTTTACATTAAATAGTAATATATTTAGTGAATAATGGTTCATAATTAAAAATTAATATGAATTAAAAATACAAACTAATTGAATCGAGTAATGTACATAATTGAATGTCGTTTGATTTTTCAATTTAACATAGATAAAATATGTGTTATATTGATTTCATATATACATAATTATATTGCATTTTTATATATAATGCATAGATGCAAATATTTTTCTAGGAATTTAATCAGTTTCTATTATTTATTTGATATACATTTATTTACTATGTTTTAATATTTTCAACATGTATTCATCCTTATTTCAATACATATCCATTTTTTAATGATTTATATTTAATTAATCAAACTTATCCAATTTTTTAATTTTTTCAATTAAAGTGTACTCATTTTTAATTATTCAATTTTACCCATTTTTAACATGCATGCACTTAAGATTAAATATTCATTAATAATGTTAAAAATATATTTGTAAAAAAATATTTATAAATAAATATATTTATAAACGTATATTTATTATTTTCATACATTTATAATTATAAATAAATAAATAATATTTGTTTAAAATTTATTCATATAATTATAATTAAATAATTATATATATTTATTTTAATAATTAATATATTTACTACATTCATATTTATATATATATTTATTAAATATATAGATATATATACATATATAATTATAAAAATATATAATGATATAAATATTATTTTTTAAAAAAGTATTTATATAATTATAAATAAATAATTATATATTCAAATAATTATAAAATGATTATTTTATAAAAAGTATTATTATAAGTAATATAATTATATATAATAACTATAATTTATTTAATTTTTTTAAAAGTATTATAAGTATTTATCCGCTCTTTTTTTAGAGCTAATAAAATGAATATTTATCAGCACTAATGTTTTAGCATTGATAAAGATGTATTTTTTCAATGATTTTTTAGCACCGATAAATCTCTACTTTTATCCGTGCTAAAAAAAGTTGATAAATATTCCTTTTATCAGTGCTTACTAACTTAGCATTAATAAAAGGAATCATTATCAGTACTTTTTTTGGAAGCACTGTTAAAAATACTCTCGATCTATTTTAAGAACCCTAACCATCATGTACCATATCGTAATATCTGAAGATCTATGCAGAATCCTCCTACTGTCGGTGCTCCTTGTTGCCAAATCCAAGCTCAAATATTGGATAGAATCAAGGATCCAACTATTCCAAGGCTCAAATCCAATCCTCTAGCGATTCAAGGGTCGAACAAAACCAAGGCTCGAAATGAAATCTCGGCTTTTCAATATCTCTACTTTCTCTTGGTTATCTATTGAACCTTCTCATCACACATCTATGTATCCCAACAACTCCAGTTGCACTATCCTATAATAAAAAAACCCAAAATTCATTGTTTTTTAGATATATTGAAGTATCATCTTCCCTGATAGCATGTAGCTCTCCTTGGGACAACATTGGTGCTATACAACTTCAAATATATCGAACCCAATGTTAGTTCATGTTGTTGTGAGGTATAATAGGCTCTCAATACCTATATTCCATGACATGTAACTCTTTTCAATCATCAAATTTTGAGAAATTCATCCATATAGTGGTCGGTGTTGTCATTGGTTTGGAATATTCCATTAAAAATCACTTGGAAACCTCTTTTTAATATTTTGATTGAGAAATTAATGTGCTTGATTTCCTAGATTCATATATAAACCAAGGAAAATGTTTCACCAATCATAGAAATCTCGACATCTTACCTCATATGATCCATACAAAAATGAATTTTGTTCTGTCCAATCCTCAAAAATTATGTCTTACTTCGAGTTTTCAATGAAACTGTTCGATCACCAATGAAATTTTATTCATTGATTTCAGCCTTGCTTGTATTTCTTGCAGTTGATAATCCCTCTTCATTTTCCTCACCATCAATGTCTTATTTTGAGTCTACCTCAGCCTTGTGCTCCCCCTATACTACTCAATTCAATACTAATTTCCTCTAATGTTTTATCATTATTTTAATTATTAACAATCTCCCCATTCTAATTAGTAAAAAATATCTATCAATTTCATCTTTTCATCATAAAAACATCTCAACCCACCATTTTTAAATCAGTATTTAATTGTATCACTATTTAATATGATCAATTTCTCACTACCACAAATAAATTTCCTCTTTCAAAGAAAATTACCATAAATTTTTACTGAACCCAAATAAAAAATTGGTTTTGATAGTTTTTTACACCTATGTAAACATATATCCATCTTTGAAATGATAACACACTCATTAATACTTCTTAAAAATCACTTCATTTATTTCATCACACATATAATAAACACTATATATATTTTACTTTAATCCATCTAAAAATAGATCATTCTTTAACATTTAATTTTTGTTCCACCCTTTGGAATCTCTGATTACCATCCATGTAATTCTCACAAATGGGAGGCATTACCCTTTTAGAGAACACAATGGAGTACAATTTTCATCCTCATCAGTTTCATTTCTTGAATACTTATTATTCCAATTTTTTGTTTGGGATTCATCCCCCATATCTTTTATGTTTCTTATACTACTCTGAGAAGTAGTCATCATATGGATGACTACTTCTTTGATTATTTCAAGCAACATAGGTGAATTTCCACAAGAGATAGAGGATGAGTGAAAAACAACAAAATGCAATGATAACTATTTGGAAGATGAGTTGATGGGGATGATAATTTTCTATAACATTCACCTTTGGATGAATTAATAGGATAACACCTACCATAGTAGAGTAATTCTTTTATTAAATTCAAATACCCATTTTCTTCAAAGCATAATGAAATTGTTTGAAACAATAAAATGTTTAGTTTCCCTTATTAGAATTATCTATAACTTTCACCTTTGATAATGGATATCTTATGTGTATTTATTTATTCATTATACAAAATGAATATTTTATAAACCCAATAGGATATCTCTATTTTATGTCGTATGTTTCAAAGTTTCAATCCAAAATATCTTATTTTCTCCTCATCCTCCTCACTCATTGATTGATTGTTTGGTGAGATCTATTTTATTTTTTTATCATCATTCTCACTTTACCATCGACTTATCCCTTTGGTCAACAATTTTTTCATAGTAAAATCATTATCCATATAATTAATGTATTGTTTCATATTTATTTTTAATTTATTTCTTTTTAGTCATATAATAATTTTTTTCTTGTACTGGTGGATTATTTTGTTTAAGTTGGGGTGGTTTGTTAAAAGTTGTTCATGCTCAAGAGGGATAGGACTTCGAGCCTGAAATTGAGATAATGAAAATAAGTAAATGCGTTATGAATGCATACAAACATTAAGAAAAGGTGAATTATTACTAATTATTTAATTAATTTTGACATCATTTTATCTACAATTTGTAAGTTAATTTCCTTATCATTTTTATCTAATAATTATTTAGTTTTTTCATAGATCTTTTGGGAAGTCATATTTTTCATTCAATTATCCAAAAATAATACGCAAAAGAGATAAATTTTTTCCTTTTTCCAATGTTACCACATTTTCCATTTTTATTGTCTTTATTTGCCGAACTGCCAATGCTGTATATTGATTTGATGTAGTTTAGCTGAAAAAACTTTGTTCGTTGTTGAAAGAAAGAATATTAAAGGAAACTCATGTGCCTATTGTGATGACTTATCATGATATAATGGTAACATGATCTTCCTATGATCTTTTGGATTCCAAAAATGAGAAAGGTTTTTTGGATAAGAACATCGATTCAATATAAATGAAATTTTGGTAGTTTGACATAATAATATAATAAAAATTTGGTAAAATTGGAAGAAATATTTTTTTGAGACTTTTGGATTTGTAGGAATCAGCCTCACCTCAATCTGACACATGGTGTGACCGATGTTACTCTAAGTGTTTATTTTTATTTAAAATTGACATTAATTTTAGTAAAAAAGACAACTGACATACTCAAAACCGAGAAAACATATTCTGATTGTTCTAATACTTTAGGAAAATGATAAATAAGTCATTTAGGATGTGTAAGAATCATCCTCACCTCAATTCGATGCATGATGTGACTGCTATGACTCAATGTGTTTGTTATCAGTTTAAAATTGACAGTTTAGTTCAAAAAATATTAGTCACTGAAAATAGAGAAAATGAACTCAGATTTTATTCATAATTTAGGACATAAATTCATAACTCAATCGTGATGTATAGAAATTAGCCTCACATCAAATTGATACATGATGTGATCAGTATGAGTCAAAGTGCATGTTTCTAGTTTAAAATGACATTTTAGTAAAATAATTGACATAATCAAAACCAAGGAAACACATTTGTATTTTTTTTATAATTTAGGAAAATTATCCATAATTCATTTAAGACATATATGAATCATCTGCACCTCAATACAATGCATTGTGTGACCGGTATGACTCCAAGTGTATCTTTTTATTTAAAATTGACATCAATTTTAGTAAAAAGGACAACTAAACTACTCAAAACCAAGAAGAAACATTCGTATTATTTTGATACTTTATATAAGTGATCCATAAGTCATTTGTGACATTTAGGAATAATTCAAACCTCAATACTATACACGATGTTCCCAATATGACTCAATGTGCCCGTTATCAGTTTAAAATTGACAGTTTAGTTCAAAAAATGTCACTCACTGAAAACCAAGAAAACACGATCATATTTTATTTATAATTTATTAAATTGATTAATAAATTATTTTTGACATCAAAGAATTGGTATCACATCAAACCGATGAACAATGTGATCGATATGATTCAAAGAGCGTTTTTTCAGTTTAAAATGACATTTTAGTAAAAAAGACAAGTGACGTACTCAAAATTAAGAAAACACATTCATATTATTTTGATACTTTATAAAAATGATCCATAAGCCATTTGGGACATGTAAGAATCAACCAAATATCAATCTAACACATAGTGTGACTGATATGACTCCAAGTGCATCTTTTTATTTAAAATTGACATCAATTTTAGTAAAAATGACAACTGACCTAATCAAAACTGAGAAAATGCATTTATATTGTTTTGATAAGTTAGTTAAATGATACATAAGTCATTTTTAATGTGCATGAATCATCTGCACCTTAATTTGATGCATGGTGTGACCGTTATGCCTCTAAGTGCACCTTTTTATTTAAAATTGACATCAATTTAAGTAAAAAAGGACAACTGACCTACTCCAAACCAAGAAAAAACATTCAGATTGTTTTGATAATCTATATATATGATCTATAAGTAATTTTTTATCTGTTTGAATCATCCTAAACTCATTTCGATGCACGATGTGACCGTAATGACTCCAAGTGCATATTTTTATTTAAAATTGACATCAATTTTAGTAAAAAGGACATATGAACTTCTCAAAACCAATAAAAAACATTATGGTTATTTTGATTTTTTGGGTAAATTATCCATAAGTCATTTTTAATGTGTAAGAATCATCCCACCTCAATATGATACATGATGTTCCCAGTATGACTCAATGTTTCCATTATCATTTTAAAATCGACATTATAGTTCAAAAGTGTCACTCACTAAAAAACATAAAAAACACTTAGGATTTATTGATAATTTATGAAATAGATTCATAAGTAATTTTTGACATGTAGGAATCAGTATCCCATAAAACTGATACATGATGTGATTAGTATGAGTTAGAGTGCGTGTTTCCAGTTTAAAATGATATTTTAGTAAAAAAAAGTGACGTACTCAAAACCAAGGAATAAAATTCAGATTATTTTGATAATTTAGAAAAATGATCCATAAGTAATTTGATATGTTTAGGAATTAGACACACCTAAATCCTATGCATGTTATAACTAGTATGACTTTGAGTGAATATTTTCAATATATAAGTGTCATTTTAGTTTAAAACACCCATCACATCGCCAAAACTGTGCAAACAAGGATCGATTATTATCATAATTATATCTACCATTAATTATTTAATTTACTAATCTTTTTTATATTATGCATGTTTTATTAATTTTCATAGAGATAATTCTATCAGACAAACAAGAAATGATGTGGCATGCAAGAATCAACTACAACTCAATCTGATACACAATGTTCTTGGTGTGACTCAATGTTTAGTTTAAAATTAAAACTTTCTATTAATTTATTTATTTTTACTATTACCAACATAATAATTGTTTTTTTATACAGGTTCATTTTTTTCTCAAGTAGGGGTTAGGATCAAAAGATAAAGGAAGACTGCTATTTTTGAATGTATGTGATAACATGTACTTATTTAATTGTATAAATCAATGTTTAAAATGTCTATAATATAGTGTTTTTCTTATATTTGTGTTTTAAATTGTATTTCATTTAAATTATGTATTCTTACTTGATTTTGTTGATTTTGTTGATTTTTTGTTGTTTTTGGTGTTGCAGTGTACTGTTACAACACACTACACTGGTGCTACAGTGTTCTATTGTAGCATATTATATTGGTGTTGTAGTGTGATGTTGAAGCGTACTGCAATATGCACCTTTATCAAAATGTCTACAAGCATTGATAAAGGATTCCTTTATCAGTTCTTTTAGAAGTGCTGATAAATGTGTCATTTATTAGTGATTTTTTAGTGCTGATAAAAGACTAGGGATTTTAATCTCTCTCTAGTAGTTAGTGTTTTTCTATCACTTTTAAAGGACATTTTTAGCACCGTTAATGGCCTATTATCTTCTAGTGATCCACCTACATTAACTGGTGAGGGACTCCCCTAGGTAGCCGAGTTCTAGATCGAGTTAGTCCAGATGATCTTCAAGCACCTCGAGACACCCGCATATAGGAGGGTGAAGTTTGCTGCATTCATGTTGCATGGACCTACCAAACATTAGTGGGACATTCTAGAGTAAGATGGGAAACAAGAGGAGTTATCCTGGAAAGAATTTGAGGTAAATTTTCATATCCACTTCTATCCTGAAATGTTGATGGATGAAAAGGTTCGAATGTTCATGCACTTGATGAAGGAGGGCTTGTTAGTGATGGACTATGCTGGATGTTTCATTGAATTAAAATAATTTGCACCATATTTTGTAGTTGATGAGATATCCAAAGTTAGGAATTTATATGATGGGAATCACTAGGAGATCATGTCACATATGAACATTTTTAACTTGATTATTTGTTCAAGCATGTTGAATCAAGATCTCATCATGGAAGGGAATTCGATAGAGGCCCCGAGTAGCAGGTATGATGTTTTAGTAGGGTGAACTAGGATCTCTTATCTCAGTAGCAAGAAGTGTCACTATGATTTTTATTACAAAGGAAACAATGGGAATAACATCCATGGTAGTGGGAAGTTATCTCAAGACCATGTTTCATTGTAGTACTATCAGTGTGGTATGTTTGGTCACAAGTGGCCTTAGTGTCCATACCCAGCTTTAGAGTGTCATGATTATGGTAGGTTGGGACACTTGTAGAGGTTTTATAAGGGAATTTAGTAACAAAGTAGTGTCAGGGTATCTAGATAGGTGCCAGAGTCTGAGGAGGACTCATCTACCCCTCAGCAGACTGGTAGCTGGAGTTCCACTGGTCATTCAGGTCGAGGTAGGGTATGGGGTACTTTAGTACAAGAGAAAAAATACCATCTAGAGGGTGAAACCTAGGGGAGTTAGACTAAAGCTCGGGGTAGAGGGGTAAGCCAGCTACACGTTATGTCGTCTAATTCAATTAGTTTCGATACAAAACTTTCTACTGTTAGAGGTACAATTCTTGTATCCTCTACCCTTTCCTTTGATTTGTTTTATATATGAGCATCTCATTCCTTCATATCATCTCTTTTTTCAAACATTTTGGTCTTATTTTTGGAAATATTCGATGGTTTCTTGACCATAAATACACCATTGGGAGTATGGTCAGATAATATCAAATGTTTCTAGGAGGGTTCTCTTGAAATTGGTGTCTATCATTTCCATTGAGAAATTTTTATTCTGGAATGATAGGATTTGATTTAAATATTATCATGGATTGACTAGTTATATATCAGGATCATAAAGAATATAATTGGAGGTGAGTTACCTTTCCATATCCAGATGGAGGTAGCTATACTCACCAGGGTGAGTGGGATCTTTGGTCTAGTAATACAGGACCAATTTATGGAAAATTGGATTGTCTCATGGCTTAGATAGAAGACATTTCTCTCGATGATGGTTGAATGTAGCATGATACTTTTCTGCTAGTGGTAGACCATTTTTAGGATGTCTTTCTTAAAGGGTTATATGACTTACCACCTAAGTGGTAGATCAAATTCAAGATCAAGTTGGTGTCGAGAGAAGATCTAGTTTCTATCCCACCTTACTAGATGACCCCAACAGAGATTTAGGAAGTGAAAATTAAATTGGAAGATCTAGAAGATAAAAGTTTTATATGGCCTATTATGTCACAATGAGGTTCACTAGTTATTTTCACCAAGAAGGCTAATGGGGCTTTGTGCTTGTGTGTGGACTATTGGAGATTGAATGAGATGATAGTCAAGAACTGGTATCCCCTCTCATGCATCAAAAATCTTTTTGATCAGCTGGGAGGTGGCCACATTTTCTCTAAAGCTAACTTGAGATTAGGGTATCATCAGTTGATTGTGATACCATCATACATACCTTAGACATCTTTTAAGAGTTGGTATTTATTGTATGAGTTCATGGTGATGTCTTTCAGTTTGAAAAATGCACCAACAATATTCATGGACTTGATGAATCAGATCTTTTATCCTTTCCTGGATTAATTTGTGGTGATTTTCATGGATGACATCTTAGTGTACTCCTAGTCAGCGAACAATCATGCCCAAAGTCTTGACATCATCTTAAGTACATTGAGAGAGAATTGAATTTATGTCAAGCTAACTAAATGAAATTTCTGGATTGATAAAGTGAACTTATTAGATCATGTCATCTCATAGGTTGGAGTGTCAATGGACCTATAGAAGGCTGCAGTCACGGTATCTTAAGAGCGGTCTAATAATGTCTTTGAGATTTGTAGTTTTCTGGGTTTAATAGGTTATCACTACAAAAAAACTAGAATTTAACAACGTTTTTTTAGCAATGATTTCAGAAAACATCACTAAATTTAAAAATTAGCGACGCTTTTAAGGAAACGTCACTAAATTGGTGATGTTTTTAGGAAATGTCACTAATATATATATATATATATTTACATAGTTTATCTCCCCACATCTATATAAATATATATTTAGAGATATATACATATATATATATATTAATATATATAAACATATACACACATATATAAACATATATATATTAATATAAACATATGATATATATAAAATATAAACATATTTATAAACATAAAATATAAACATACATATATACATATATATATAATATAAACACACATGTATATTATTATAAACATATGATATATATAAAATATAAACATATAATATATATATAATATAAACACACACACACACACATAAAATATAAAATATAAAAATAGATATAAAATATAAACACACAGATATATATATATAATATAATATAATATAATATAATATAAACTTATATATATATAAATATAAAATATAAAATACAAACATATATATTAATATATAAAAATTATATATATATATATATATATATATATATTTATTTATATAGCTCACCTCTCTACATTGAGATGGATCCGACCTCGCTAGATCATTTCAATCCCACAAAAATTTCTGTTGGTCCCTCAAAGAAGGCTGATGCTAGGTTTGGATCAAATCAGAAGGTCCCTTGCATTCTGATTCAGCACCTTGGGCCAACTTGCTATATGTTAAGGGTTCCGATATATTCTTCCTTAGTCCTCATGGTGACGATTCTGTTCCTATTAATTGGATCTCGCAAAATGGAGTGCTTTCGATGGTTGAAGTGATCCCTCGTTTCTTTCAAGAGCGTATCGATACTTGTAAGTTTTTAATTATTACTCAGCTTAGTTCATATATGAATATGTCATGGAAGTTTGAAGAAATTATGAAACACCTTCAAGAAATTTGGGGTTTTAGTGAGTGGTAGATGGTGTCGCAAGGTATGAAATTCTACCATTTCAATTTCCGCTCAAATGATTTGAAACTGCGGGTCTGGAACCATGGATTTTTCAATTTAAATCTACGGATCTTGAGGTTTCAGAATTGGGATCCCTGGTTTGATCATTTTAAGGCCATAAATACGGTTACTCAATCCTGGGTTCATATTAAATGATTGAGATGGTTATTTTTGGAATCCCAACATCCTATGAGTTGTTTCTATGGCTATTGGGACACCCATAAATCTTGATAAAGAGATTAGATTGGTTCATTACAATCACTTTTCTCACATTTTGGTTGAATTTGACATGTCTTTTCCTCTTACTGAGATAGTTTTTTTGATTTCTGGTGAGTTTAAATTTGAGCTTGAGATTGAGTTTGAACATGTTCTCGATTTCTATCTAAACTATTCATCTATTGGGAATGTTAAAGAAAATTGTAATAGAGGATTGCATTGCTCTAATTTCAAATGATATGGACATATTTCTAAAAATTGTAAATCCAAACTGCTTGGAGATCCTGATGTTGTAATGTCTGGGAAGCAGATCCCTGATGGTGTGATGGACTCTCCTTTTATCATCAATTGGAATCAGTTGCACAACTCTTGTCCTAGTTCAATGAATGGGAAAACTATTTCCTTTGTTGATGTTGTGTCCAGTTAGTCTGGCAGCTCAATTGATGGAAAACTAGTGGGGGTGTGCATCCCTTGGGTGATTGTACGCCCTCCATGGTGATCAAAACTTTACATTGTGGGGAGCCCTCTTCATGGGGTGATGAGTATGCGGGTTGTAATGGTAGTGACACTGAGGATGACAAAGATGATACTGAGGCTGCAAACCAGTTGGACCATCAAGTTGATGAGCATGCAGACACTGATGGTCAAGGTGGTGTGTGGTAGACCCCGAAGTAGAAGATGAGGGAAAGAAATTTGAGATATTGAGGAGGATTTTGTGGTCAGGGTGGCGAAGACAAAGGATGAAATTTGTTTTGTTATATTTTGTTGATGGTGTTTCACATGTACCCTGAACTCTCTTTGTTTCCTATTTGATTTTATAATAAATATTTAGGGCATGGGATCACCTATGGTTCGAACTTCTCAGTTATGTTAATATATATAAACACATACACATATATATAAACACATCAATAAAAATATATATTTATATATATAAACACACACACACACATAAATATATACACACACATATATTTATATATAGAAACACACATATATTTTAAATTTAGTCATGTTTTTAAGAAATCATGGCTATTTTAGTGACATTTTTACTAGTGTTTTAAAATGTGGCTAATTATATATATATATAATTATATATACATACATACACATGTATATATTTACACACACACACACAAACAAATTTATAAATATAAATATATATATAATATAAACATATATATATATATTAATATTAACACACACACACACATATATATATGATATAAACACACATATATATACACATATGATATAAACACACACATATATATATATATTAATATAAACATATGATATGTATATATAAAATACAAACATATAATATATATAATACAAACATATATACATATATAATATAAAATATAAACATATAAATATATAATAAAATATAAACATATAGATATATAAACATATATATATATATAATATAAACTTATATATATATAAACATAAAATATAATATATAAACACACACACACATAAAATTAAATTTTTAAATAATTTAAAATGTAAACATATGATATATATAAAATATAAACATAGAATATATATAAAATATAAACATATATATATATATATAAACACATATATAAAATATAATCATATATATATATATAATATAAAATATAAATAGATATGTAAAATATAAACACACACACTCACACATATAAAATATAATATTAACTTATATATATATAAATATAAAATATAAGATATATATATATATATTAATATATAAAATTATATATATATATAATATTAATTTTTTAAATATATATATATATAATACAATTTTATTTTCAAAAAGTACATAGGTGAGTTGGTCATGCGCTTTGAGAATACAGTGTAGGTTGTGGGTTCTAATTATTTCGGAGGTTGATTTATTCTTACTACCATGTGTGGGGCACTAGGCTACAGAAAATTTACGTACATGAGAGGTGGTGGGGGGTGGGGGAGGCACTAGGGGCATACTGGAGAGGTGGTGGGGGTGGGGGTGGGGGTGTTGGGGGCTGGAGGCATGCGTGAAGGGGGTATAAGAGAGGTGGTATGGGAATGTGGTGGTAGAGATGTGCATGAAGGGAGTATGAGAGAGGTGGTTGGGGCATTTGGGGGTGGAGGCGTGCATGAAGGGGGTATGTAGAGATGTTGATAATGACATGAAATAGAGAGGTAGTGTGTGTGTGGGGGGGGGGGGCAAGCATGAAGGGGGTATGGGGAGATGCTGGTAATGAAGTGAAAGAGAGAGGTAGTGTGTGTGTGGGGGGATATGTGTATTAAGGGAGTATAAGAGAGGTTGTGGGGGCATGTGAGGGTGGATACGTGCATGAAGGGGGTATGGGGAGACACTGGTAATGACGTGAAAGAAAGAGGTGGTGTGTGTGTGTGTGGGGGAGGGGGTGTATAGGAGGGATGTTTAATTTTTTTATTATTATTAAATAAACCATAAAATGAATTTCCAAAAAAAATTACTGACTTTTTTTTAGAAACATTGGTAAATAAGGTGTTATTTATTGATGTTTCTAAAAAACATCAATAATTGAGGTGTTTCTAATTAGTGATGTCTATAAATGTCACTAATTTGGCGACATTTACAAACATCACTAAATTAATGAAAAATTATGAATGTCAAAAAAAAATACTGATGTTTTTTAGAAATGTTGGTAAATATGGTTTGATTTTACCATTGTTTTTAAAAAATATTGATAAATGAATTAGTGACATTTGTAAATGTCACTAACAAAAAAATAACCACTAATTTATGTTTTTTTGGCCGTGTATTATTAGTATTTTATCCAGGACTTCTCCCCTCTAGAAGCACCGATGTATAGGTTGACCAAGAAAGGGGTGAATCTTGTTTCATCGAATGCTTGTGAGAGATATTTTCAAGAGTTTAAGGGCAGGAATACCTCAACACCGATCTTTACCTTAATTTTTCCGGGTAAGGCTTATACCATGTACTATGATGCATCTAAAGTTGGACTTGGAGTAGTTCTGATGCATGAGGACTGAGCAGTTACTTATGGCTCCAGAAAGATGAGACCACATGAGAAGAATTATCTTACTCATTATATGGAGTTAGATGCAGTGGTACATTCCCTATGATACTAGAGACACTATCTTTTGGGTGAGAGGTTTGTGGTGTACTTAGACTACAAGAGCCTCAGATACATCTTTTCATAGCAGGACTTGAACCTTCGATAGATGTGGTGGGTCAAGTATCTATAATCTTTTGACTTCGAGTTAGGTTATACACTGGGAATGGGAAACATTTTTGTCGATGCCTTGAGATGGAATATGTATAAATAGAAAGCGTTGGAGTCTTGCGATGAGTGGCAGATGATGATGATATTTTTAGACATGCATCTAGAAGTTTAGGAGTCCTAGGGATGAGTATCTCTGACTTTGAAATAAGCTATAACCATACTTCTTGACCAGATAAAGAAAAAAATGTTATCTAATCCCAAGGTCTTAGCTTTGAGGAAAAACTTATATGGTGGGGAGCTATTAACTAGGTGGTTCTTTTGGTAGTGAAAATGTTCTTCTTTTCCAGGGATGAGTATGGGTTCCTACGAGCTTGCGTGTGGAACCGATGAGAGAGTTTCATGCTTCTAGATGGTTGGTACATCCAGGTCTGATAAAGATGCATTATTATCTCTGTAGACAGTCTTGGTGGCCATGAGTGAAGAAGGAAACAACGGGCTTTGTGGTGGGATGTTTCACCTATTAGCAGGTGAAAGACAAGAATTAGAGTCCTACTGTACTGTTTCAACCTATTCCTATTCAAAAAATAAAAATGGGATGATGTCACTATGGATTTTTGTGACAGGATTACCTAGGAAACTTCGCAAGAATTATGCATTATTGGTGATCATAGATCGATTGTTTAAGGTAGACCAATTTTTTCCTACCAAAGAGACCTTTACTGCTGCTGTTGGGTAGTCTCTACGTGTGGGATATAGTTCAAATACAAAGTGTTCCAAGGAATATAGTTTCTAACAGAGATCCTCATTTGACATCTAGGTTTTAGAAGGGTCTTTATAAGGCTCTAGTTTCGCAGGTTCTTCTAAGTACAACCTATCATCCATATACTAGAGATGTGTGTAAAGGGGGTATAAGAGAGGTGGTGTGGTCATGTGGGGGTGTAGACATGCATGAAGGGGGTATGGGGTGATACTGGTTATGATGTAAAAGATAGGTGGTGGGGGGGGGGTGTAAGAGGGATGTTTAATTTTTTTATTGTAAAAAACATGAAAATTAATTTTAAAAAATACCAGTGTTTTTAGAAGCATCGGTAAATAAGGTGTTATTTATCGATGTTTCTAAAAAACATCAGTAATTGAGGTGTCTATAATTAGGTAAGTTTACAAACATCACTAATTTTGTGACATTTAAAAACACTATTTAATTAGCAAAAAATTATGAATTAAAAAAAATGTTTTTTAGAAATGTTTTTCAATGAGGTGTGATTTTATTGACATTTCTAAAAAACATTGATAAATTAATTAGAAAAATTTATAAAAATCTCCAAAAAAACACTAATTTACATTTTTTGTGGTGTATTATTAGTGTTTTATCCTATAATTCTTCCTTATGGCAGCGACAATGTCTAGGTTGACCAAGAAAGGGGTGAAGTATTTTTCGTCAGATGCTTGTGAGAGATATTTTCAAGAGATGAAGGAAATTATAACCTGATCACCAATACTCACCTTACTTGTTTTAGGTGAGGAATATAACATGTACTAATATTTATCCAAATTTGGACTCATAGCATTTCTAATGTAGGAGGACTGATCGATTGCTTACAGCTCTAGACAATTGAGAACGCATGAGAGGAATTATCCTACTCATGATATGGAGTTAGCTGTAGTGGTACAGGACTTGAGATACTAGAGATATGAAGTGTGTATGATTTTTGCCTATAAACAATTCAAATATCTTTGATATTCTAATGTGTATAGCAGTACTCGGGTCAAATCCTCAATGATGGTACTATTTCTGGAGTCGATTGATTTTGATTTATTAATCTTTTGAATGGATGGTTGTTTTTACAGTGCTTAATTAAATTTATTGAAGGATGAATTTAGGTTTAAAAATTTTATAATTATTTGGGTGAGTTCATTATTGGGGTTTTAAGGTTATGACATCCTTGAGATTTTCAAAACATTTAATTAAATTAACATCCACTCCACAAGATGATTTTGATTAGAATTCCCACATATTTTGGATTTAATCCCAGACTAAATGAGGGTTTTAATATTTATAAATTCTAATTTTTGGAAAGTTAAATATCTCATAAATCCATATACACTTTTTGTTCCATTAATCCATGGAATCCACATGTCAAACAAGACATTTCATTAATCCATGACATATCCATTTTCATATACATAATCTTAATTTAAAGAATGTCAATTGAGAGAAATCTCTCAATCAATTAAAATCACCAAATTATCACTCACTCAAATGTATGATTTAATCATTAATTTATATTATTAGTATTATGGTTTAGACTATTATGAATATGAGTTATAAATATAATAATTATAATCGGATAAGAAAAGAGTGGTGCGCTGAACACACACACAAAATGTGAAGAGAGGTAAACACAAACTTTTTATTGAATAATTAAGTCAAATAAGAAAGGGTTTTTAAATTGATTTAAACTAATTTAAGACAATTAATATTTCAAAACATAAGTTTTATGATTATTACAAAAGATGATGAAGAAACATCTATTAATATTCAATTTAAACGAAAACAAACTTACACGATTACAAATGAAAATAAGGGAAAATGAACATGAAATGAAATCATGAAATAAAGGTCTCTCAAGTATAAACTTGAGTTTTTAAGGTCCTATCAATATTTTTTTAGTGATTTTGTCATGAAAATTTATCCCACTATGTGCTTAAGTGCCAACCCCTTTCAAGGAGAATAGGGGGATGTATTTATAGCCGAAGGTAGTGGAATGTTTGCATTCCAAAACTGCTCCAAAAATTGGATCACCAATTTTTCTATTTATAAAGCATAATATAGAGATATATTCCTATTAGAAGTTCTAGATACATATGTGTAAATTTCACCATCCAAATTTTGTGTCCAATGTACTTTTGGAGCCAAAGTTATGGTCATTTTAGTAAAACATGTGCCGCTGTCCATTTTTTGTGTCGAATTTTTCTCTAGTAAAATGTGAATGAATTTTAAGCTTAGATATGGCCTCAAATATGAACCATTTATTCTAAAAAAATATAACCTACATCTTTTAATTAACACCACAAAATATTAGCTCAAATGTTTGATTGGATTTGGATAAAAGTCAAGAAAGGAGGGATATTTTTAATTCTGAGACAGAATTGTGGGATGGACTTAAAAGCATCAGTTAGGACCCTTTTTCATGTATTTGGGCCTTAAAAGTTTTATAACAGTTGTGTTTGGATATTCATGAACATATTCTGGAATTTTATAAAATTTGGGCTTCTAGATTGAGCCCAGAAATTCTATCTTCATGGCTATTCCAATTTTAATCACAGATTTGATGGGCCTTCTTGTGTGGTCTATATGTCCCTTTAGATGGATAAATTAGCCAAATATCTAGTTTTATTAATTGTATTAAATTGAATTAGGTACCCTAAAATGAAATAATTACACAATTTGTATTATTAGGTATAGATTTATAATTAAAATAGTAAACTGACTTGAATCTGGATTAATTCAAATAACGCTCAAAAATTATATTTAGTATAAAAACATGGGTATTTCACAAAAGTTATGAACTTTTAATTGAAAATAACTGAATGTATTATAAAAAATTATGAATAAATGAATAACATAAAATCACCCAAAGATAGGCTTGTGAATGTCCTCATGTACAACATAAGAAAATCATTTTCACTCGCAAAAAAAATATTAAAATTTTATTTTTACTAATTAGGGGGGTCTATAATAGTTTACTCATCCATAAATAATTCCACAAAAAATTGTTACAATAATAATGTTCTGGAAACAATTCAATTTTCATGCTCTAAATTTGAAATAGAAAATGTAGGCACTCAAAGCTCAATCCTCTCAAGACAATAAAAATTTATTTACGGAGGTTCACTCATTCACCAACAAAAAGTGAAAATATTAGAGTTTGTAAGGGATCTCAGATTCCATTACCTATTATAAAGTGAGAAATAATCAAGAGTTACTTTTTAGGGGTTTTTAGTGGCTATGGTACGGTAGGAATATAATTTCTAAAAGAGAGGAAAAGAGGGTTAAAACACTAACATGGAAAAACAATGTACAATTTTTTTTTAAATGAGACAAGTAAATGGAAAACAATATTTAAAAGGGCATAAATTTTTGAAGTAAGAAAAAAAGGGAGAAAATTGGAAGGAGTTTAAATGATAAAATATTTAAAAAACACAAAACTTCTCCCAATTACACAAGAAAAGATGATGCAAGTGTTCTTTTTTTTTTAATTTTTTTTTCTGTCTTTGTTTTGAATGGTGAGCTTGAAACAAGTATCAAACTCGTCTCCCAACCCATTTTTGATCTCCATATGACACTAATGGTAATAGTTATAATAATATCAAAGTTTTAGGAACAGTGATTTTTGACCATCCCAAGTCACAACCCATTATTTTTTCATTTTTTTATTCATTTGTTTTTTTTTCAATTTTTTTTAACACTTTTCAATATCATTTCTATAAGATGTCATAAACATAAATATATTCCCCAAACTCACTGAATGACCACCTCCACCCACTTCAATAGATTATTTACCTTAATCTTATGATGACACATTGAAAATCAAGGAAATGGTATTCAAAATGAAATCCATTCCCCCACACTTAAATATCAATAAATTGTGAAATGAAAATCCACATAGTTGTTGGATAGGACACCATTTTGGGATTGTAATGTGGCTATTAAAATATGGTTTTCATAGGATTAAAGGGTGTTTCAAAAGGAGTATTAATGTAAGGTTAATGAGAGGCTATTTGTGTATTGTGAATTTCATGTGTTTCAGAAAATGCCTCTATTATATTAAGGTACACCAAGGTAAAAAATTCAGCTTGAAGGTCCACAAACTCAAGACTGGAAATTGGGGCTAAAAAAATCAAAATACTAAAATATTGTCATAGGTTACCTTGGTATGAAAGATAACTTTCTTCCTCACAGTTGGGGAAGAATAAATTTCCAAATAAAAAAGAGAGCATTAAAAATTTATTGTTCTAGACCAAAAATTCTTTATCCAAATTTATGACAAAAATAAAAAAAATTTGAGATGAAAACAAGTGTTTTGACTCCTAAAATGGTTTAACAAAAATTCAAAATTTAATGGTGAGTAATTATGACTCGTTTTGTTTTTTTAGTTTTTTTAGTTTTTTTAGTTTTTTTAGTTTTAAAAATACACACCCACACAAAATAAAAAGATAAAAAAGGGTTTGATGAAGAATGTAGTAAAAAAATTAAATAAGGGAGGAATAAGGAGAGAGAAATAGAGATAGATAGAGATAGGGAAGTATGAATAAAATAGAAAAGTGGGTTAAATGGAAAGAGGTTCCCCTTAGTTTGTATTTAGTGGGTTATCGTCTCTATTCAGTAGTGGGTCATTGGAAGTCAATGTACTTCTTGGGGAATATGTACTCTCTAGTGGTGCTTGGGAAAATGTACATTACCTAAAATAGAATCAGAAAAAAATCAATATTTATTTAATGAAAAACTAAAAATAAATTAAAATTTCATAAAAGTAAAAGAAAACTTGGGTTTCCTCCTAAGAAGAACTACATTTATCTTTTCTACAACTAGATATTTGTAGCGTACTACCCCTAGTATGATGGTGGTCATCATATTTTCTCATCTCTAGTGTAAATCTAGAATAACTTCTCCTTTTGGAGGCCTGATTATTCATTGGATACTTTCTTCCCTTACCTGTTGTTGTTCTTTTAATTCAATTAGTATGGAAAGATAATGTTTAGATCCTTCCTTTTTTCTTCAACTTTAGGAATTATTCTATCCACAAAGTGTTGGTTTTATATGCTTAGGAATTCCGGAAGATGATTCAATTATGGTGGTACATTTATGTAAGGTTCAGATAACATGAAATCAGAGTATGAGATCCCATTTGTTTACAACTCATTTATTTCATCACTTGCTAATGTGGAGTAAGGAGGATAATAGGGAACATGATATTGAATATATTTTTTCCATATCATTAATATCAATGTTATTTTCTAAAGAATGGTTAATTTCAACCTCACCAGTGATTACTTTTTTAATGAGGGAACAAATATAGTATACTTAACCACTATTGGGACAAGATAAGTATATTGGTTCAAGGTTCAATTAAATTATAATATTATTTTTAGAATCATGGATAGGAAATGATGAATGTTATATAATATTATTTGAATCAATACATGAGCATGCTAATTCATTTTATGTATTATTGTCCAAGTGGAGATCAGAGGTGAGATGGGATTCTAAATATTTTTCAAGATCCTTTAGATTTATGGAGTTTACATGTGAAAGTTCAACATAAACTTCCACATTTATGATTTGGTTAATGAGGATGAAAAATTCACAAAATCCTATTTTATTAGAATGGGAAGAACATTATGGTTCAGGGTTCAACATACCCTCAGGGAGAATTTTAGAAGCATGGAAAGAGAATAAAAATTGATTATCTAATGGGTATAAAATTTCATGAAAAATATTGAACTTGACTAGTCTGTCACCAAATTACATGGATAAGATGCCAGCATGGACATCAGTTTTGGTTATATATGTCATGAGTAAAGTTCTTCCTATAATTATAGGAGATTGGAAATAATTTGTATCACCTTCCATGTTTAAAACATAAAAATCATCTGGGAAGATAATATAATTGACTTGGATAAGGATATGCTTAATTATTACCTTAGGATTGATTGTTATTTGATTGGATAACTAGATAACAACACTCATTGGGTTCATGGGACCTAGACCAAGGTTGTAGAAGATGTATTTAGTTATGAAATTTATCAAGGCTCCTATGTTTATGACTGCATCATTAAAGTTTGAACTTCATATTTGGCATGGAACTATAAAGGTCCCTAGATCTTTAAGAATCATGGGTGTGAACTATCGGTTTGAAACATTATTGATGTTCCTAGGTTTCTCTTATTGGTACACAATTCCTTAAGAAACATTGTATACTTAGATATTTGTTTGATGGAATCGAAGAGGGTAATGTTGACCTTGACATGTCTAAACATGTCGAGCATTTTAGAATAGGGTTCAATGAACTTATTTAGATAAAATATGGCTTGAGGAAAATGAATTTGTGTTTTTAGAGGGTTTAAAGGAGGTGAGCGAGTGTATTTAAGTCCTTTTTCTAGATGTCTGTTCTTTTCATTTTCAATATCAATATTCAAAGTTTCATTTAAGGATCCATCATGAGGCATAACAATTTTATTTCTAGATCAAATTGAAATTACACTTACATTTCCCTTGGGATTGGGAAATGGTTGAGTTGGAAGTTGGGAAGAATTGGTTTGTTGTTGTTTTTGACTTAGGTTGGATTCAAGTTGACCAATTTGGTTTTAAATATTTTTAAGGATAGAACAGGTGAAGGAGAAAAGATGTTCCACAACACTTTCACATGGTTGCTTGTAAGAGAGCCCTGTCCCAAATTGGGATTTACTTGATTTTGGTTCTTAGGAAATAAATTGTATTGGGTTGGTAATTAGGAAGGCTTATTAAGATAGTGTAATCCAAGAGTATAAGGAGGTAGTTTTATCCTTTGATGTTGTGGAACAAAAGGATAAGGCTGTTGGAAGTTACCGACACCTTGACCATATTGGAATTGGTTAAGATTTTGAGGAGGAAATTGAGGGGGATGAGAGACAAGGTTTCCATACCTCAATCATAGGTCAGAAGTACAATAAAAGGGATCATAATGGGATTGGTTTGAGTTTCTAATGAGCTAACCTAATAGTTTAGGGTTGGTGTTTTGTTAAGCATATGCTGCATTGAACTCTATTCGTCCAGATGAATTTGATGGATCATCTTGAAGCTGTGGACATCTGTCTATTAGATGAGATAGTGATATATATATTCTAAAATTCATAATAGGTTTAGGGAATAGATATTATGGATAAGATGAGGTTGTATACTTGGAAGCTACTGCTAGTTTTTGCACAAGACCTATAAGTTCACTCATCCACTCAGTCATATTTTTGGGATCTATGGATTGATTATCTTGGAATTGTTTAACTTTAGCATGTGCTTGAGTATATAATTAATATGTGTTTGAATAAATATTTCTTATGAGATCTCATACAATTTTCGAAGTTTTTTAAACAAGATCACCACCACTTATGACACTAATGAGAGTTCTATCCATAACCAATAATTTTTCATAGAAGTATTGGATCAAGAGTTGGTCAGGGATTTAGTGGTGCAGGT
This sequence comes from Viscum album, assembly GCA_963277665.1. Taxonomy (NCBI): domain Eukaryota; kingdom Viridiplantae; phylum Streptophyta; class Magnoliopsida; order Santalales; family Viscaceae; genus Viscum; species Viscum album. The sequence goes on along the minus strand of OY728129.1, from coordinate 332,220,284 downwards.
ATATTTCCATAAGATTTTTGAACCTCTCCCAATACTTGTGGAGTGATTCATTGGGGGAATTGATAGATACAACTAATTTCCTTTTAGATAAAAGTGATTTTAGAAGTAGGGAATAATTTATCTAAGAAGAGTTAGTTCAGGTCATTCCATGAGGTTATAGAACCATGAGGGAGGTAGTATAGACATGACTTGGAAAAGTTAGATTGGGAGAAAGGTAATTATCAATGATTGATTTGTTCTTAAGAAACCACTTGAGGCTACATGGTAGATAAAACCACTTGGAAATCATTGAGGTGAATATGTGGATCCTGATAAGTGTATTTCATGCATACTTTTTAGATTTTTCTAATGTATTGATTTTATATTTAAATGATGAATATTGAAAAATTTGGATTAAATTTACTTTTTTTATATTTTTATGTAAGAAACAATAGATTTATGAAAAAGGAATGAAAATGATGAAAATATGTGCTAAAATACACTTCATGCCACGAGCGAAGCTCACAACAGGAAACTAGATTTCTGAATATGGAGAAAGCTAGAAAAAACTAAAGCAGAACGATTAAACACTGTGTAAAGCAATTACACATCGTTACTTCATTAGGATAAGTAGCACTTTATGGAAAATTCAGAACTCCAATACATGATTTGAAACATCATTACACATTGTGTAACTATATTACACGATGTGACTTTTTTGAGGAATTTTTTTGGATAATATTACACTGAGATTCATAATGCCTGAGGATCGAAGGATTACATGATGTGAAACTCCTTTACAAGTCATGTAAGTGTCAACACACTAAAAAATAAAGATGTCTCAACCCAAGATTTGATAATATTTCCTATAAATAAATCCCCTAATCCACTCTTCCAATATTCTAGGACCAAAGGGAGAAATTGAAACTCCAACGAAAGCCTACAGAACACAGAGTGATGATTTGGGGTCCCACTTTGCTACTGTTCTTCATCACCATTATTCTTCGGGTACCCATGCTACTCACTCTCATCATACCTAGCATGAGAGAGTACTTTCTTTAGTGTGGAGTGATATGATTATAGGAGGATGTGTTTCTAGGAATTGTTTTTATTTATTATTCATCTTTAAGATTGTTGCAAACACCATTTATCAATTCCAATTCATCATATTTTCGTATTGAATGACCATTGATGCATTATGAGGATTATTATTTAGTTGCATCAATTAATCACCTTAGATTGTGTATGACAATCATGTAGTCTTGACCAGTTATGTTTAAATAATGTTTTGGGTTACTTAGTTTTGTGTTTTCACCAATTAGATGACCATTCCAAAGGTGAAATCACATTATTAGGGCAGGGTACCTGGACCAAGGATCCCTACTAACTCAATTTCTACTCCAAAACATAATAAACCCATAATCAATTGAATCCCTAGAGCACGAACATGAAAATCAATGAACCTAGAATATCTCTATCCTGATTTCAAAACCCAATCGTTATTTCTATTTCTCTTTTCTCCAATCAAAACAAAAAATTTCAATTTTAATTTTCTTAATTAATTTTGAACATACAATCCATCCCAATGGGTTTGACACTTGAACTTACCAAGTACTATATTTTTTTTATTTTTTCAGATTTTTATAAATATTTAATTTTTTTAGCCCTATAGGAATAAGCGACACCTCGTGGGCTGTCAGATCCTCACTGGATAACCTATAGAAATGTAGTAGAAGATGAATAAAACCTGATTTGAGTTCAAAATCTACCTCAATACTGGGTATTAAATACCAAGGTTTTGGTAATTCATGTAAGGGGTAGCGAGTTCCTTAAGGGTTTTTTTCCCTAGGATTGGCCATATCTAGTTCAATTGGATGGGAAATAAATGGGACTTGGGTGATTTGACTATCTGTAATGTTCCTCCAAATTTGGAGAATATTTCACTCAATTTCTAGGTCAAACAAATCCAATGGATTTTTTGGGATGAAATGGGGAATTCATATAAATTTTTGAAAGATGAGGAAGGTGTGTTTTTCTTTGTGTTTTTCTCTTTTATGATTTTTATGGGAATGTGGGCTTTTCATTATGTTTTTTTCTATTTATGATTTAATGGGAAAGTGGGTTTTTCTTTGTGTTTTTTTTCTTCTGATTTTTTGGATTTTTTTTGTTTTTTACAAAAATCAAAAACTACCAACTTATAGTTTCACCATTCTCTGAAAAATACATCATTTGAAGCACAACCTATTGTTTCATATCAATTTTTCAAAGGTCCAGTGCTCTGATAATGTCTATAGTGACAATCATTTTAAATCCTCAGTGATGGTACTATTTTAGGAGTCAATAATTTTTGATTTATTTGTCTTTTGAATTGGGGGGGGGGGGGGGTTGGATAGTTTAATTAAATTGATTTAAGGATGAATTTATGTTTAAATTTTTTTTAATGATTGGGGTGAGTTCATTATTAGGGTTTTAATTTTATGAAATCCTTTATATTTTCAAAATATTTCATTAAATTAACATCCACTTCACAAGATGATTTCGATCAGAATTTCCAAATGTTTTGTCTTTAATCCAAGCCTCCATAAGGGTTATAATCTTTAAAAATTATCATTTATGGAAGGTTAAATATTTCATGAACCCATGTGTACTTTTGGTTCCAATAATACAAGGAATCTATAAACAAGATCTGTATTTAATCTACAACATATCTAGATTCACATACACAATATTAATTTAAAGAATATCAATTGAGCAAAATATCTCAATCACTTAACATACCAAAATTATAACTCACAAAAATGGATGATTTACTTAGTCATTAAGATGGTTATTATTCTGGTTTCAATTATTATGAATATGAGTTATAAATAGAAGAAAAATAATAGGATAAAAAAAGAGTGGTGCTCCAAACACACACACGAAACGTGAAGAGAGGTAAACATAGACTTTTTATTGAATAAGAAAGTGAAATAGGAAAGAGTTTTAAAAATTATTTAAACTAATTTAATATCATTAATATTTCAAAACAGAAGTTGGATGATAATTATATAAGATTATGAAGAAATATACATTAATATTTAATTTAAAAGAAAAAAAACTTACACGATTAAAAATGAAAACAAGTGAAAACGAACATGAAAAGAAAACATGGAGGAAAGGTATATCAAGTATAAACTTGAGTTTTTAAGGTGATAAAAATCCTTTTTAGGGGATTTGGTCAAGCCAATTTATCCTTATATGTGTTAATGTTCCAACCCGTTGCAAGGAGAAGAGGTGGATGCATTTATAGCCTAAGGTGGTGGGCTGTTTTCATTCCAAAAACCTCCCCTCAAATTGGATTTCCAATTTTAAAATTCAGAGAGAAAAATATCAAAAAACATTCTTATTCAATTTTTTTAGATACATATTGGAAATTTAACCAACCAAATCTGGCTGCCAATGACTTTTGGAGCCAAATTTATGGCTATTTTAGTAAACCATGTGTTTTTGTCCATTTTTTGTGTCAAGTTTTTCCATAGTCTAAATGTGAATGAATTTTAGGCAGGTAATATTCCCTAAAATCTGAATCATTTCTTCTAAAAAACTAGATCCTATATATTGGATTTCACACCACAAAATATCAGCTCAAATCATCTATTATATTTGAAGAAAATTCAAGAAAGGTGGGCTATTTTTAATTCCTAAACATAATTTTGGGATAGAGATAAATGAATAAATTGGCCCCCTTTTGGGTTGATTTGGTACTTACAATTTTTATTCATGTTATTTTTGTATATTCACGAACATATTATAGAGTTTCATTGAATTTGGGCTTCTGAATTGAACCTATAAATTCTATATTCATGGTTGGTCCAATTTTTATCACAGATTCAATGGGCCTTCTTTTGTGGTCCATATATCTCTTTAGATGGTCTAATTATCCAAATATATAGTTCAATTAATTTTATTAAATTTAATTAGGAACCCTAAAAAGTAATAATAACAAATTTTGGATAACTAGGGTGAGATTTATAATTAAAATATTAAACTAACTCGAATTTGGATTAATTCAAATAATTCTCAAAAATTATATTTAGTATTAAAACATGGGTATTTCACAAATATTATGACCTTTTACGTGAAAATAACTAAAGGGAGTAGAAAAAAAGTTATGAATAAATGAATAACATTAAGACACTATCTTTTGTGTGAGTGTTTTGTGGTGTACAAAGACCACAAGAGCCTCAAATACATATTTCCTCAGCGAGACCCTAACCTTCAGCAGAAGAGGTGGGTAGAGTATCTGTAGTATTATGACTTTAAGTTGGATTATACACCAATAAAGGGAATAATTATTGCCGATGAATTGAGAAGAAATATGAAGTAAGAGGAAATTCTATAGTATTTATATAAGTGGTGAATGGTGAAGTTCTTTACATACATGCATCTAGATATTTAGGAGTCCCATGGATGAGTTTCTCTGAATTCAACATTGGTTATACTCGTGCTTCTTGATCAGATCAAGAAAAAAATGTTATCTGATCCTAAGGACTTAGCTATGAGGGAAAACTTATATGATGGGGAGCTTCCATCAGGATGGTCTCTTGGTAACGATAATGTTCTTCTTTTCCATGGTAGAGTATGGGTTCCTATGGGCTTGAGTGGGGAGATGATGAGAGTGTTTCATGATTCTAGATGGGTGGTATATCCAGGTCTGACAAAGATGTATCATGATATCCATAGATAGTACTCGTGTCCATGACTGAAGAAGGGGGTAACATGCTTTTTGGTGAGATGTTTCACCTGTTAGCAGGTGAAAGATGAGAATTAGAGGTCTGTTGTTCTGTTGAAGCCTCCACCTAATCTAGAATAGAAATGTGATTATGTCAAAATGGATTTTGTGATAGGATTACATAGGACACATTGTAAGAATAATGTAGTATGGGTGATCATAGATCAATTGTTGAAGGTAGCTATAATGTCCCGGTCTTGGTGTCACACGTCTGTACCCTGAGCCAGTCGGTCACATGATCTTAGGTGCGCCTCCCCATACACTAAAGGCTTCTAACTAAGAGTAAGGGTATAATATCGATCATGGGGAGACTATACCCTATTTATTTTATTTATCAGAGTAATTAATCAGTGAAAATAATAAAAATAACCAAATTATATAACATAACAAGAATAAAACCGTATCACAAGACAACTAAAATTTGAAATACAATGTCAAAACAGAATATTAGATATGTCATGCTAAAGTATGTGCCAAGTGTCAAAATGAAAACCCAAATGTAAAGACACTGAAAATTCCCAAGCAGTTCCCAAACCATGTCTGGTTCCCTCATCCATGATCCATCCCAAATCAGCTATCTAACACAGGGCCTTTTCCCTTAACCCATCCTATAATCATGTAATCTATTTGGGTACCGATCATGAAGCCCAAGTAGGGTGTGAGTACAAATCAGTAGGCCACCTCCAACGACGTCTAAAACAAATCTAGTAAATAATAGTTTATTCAATTGTGTAAAGAATAAAATACAAGTAATATAGTAAACAATTTAAATTTATTCAATTATCCTTTATTCAACTGCATAAACCCCCAAGTTCCCATAGACACCTGAACCTTAATACCTACTTCAGAACATGTTAGAGTCTAAACCATTTCACATTATCAAGTTACAATTCATTTAAAAAATGGGATTTCATTACTCACTTCATTTCAATTCATGATACGACTAATTGGAACCATAGTCCAATGTCACTATTTTGGGCATTGATCATCATCTCTAGCACCTCGTGGATATTTGGAGCATTAGTCCCTATATAACACATCATGGGTATTTGTAGCATATTATAACCATGATATTTCTATGAAGGAAATATATTATGGTTTTTGTTTGTTGTCAATCCTATTTGTAAGTTTAGAGTGTTTTTAGGGAAAGGGATCTTACAGTTCAAGCAGACAACAATATTGAAGTTCGTGCAGTTTTCCAGTGTTTTCTAGAATTTTAGGCCTGAAAATCAGAAAATGAAGACATGGGTTTTTGGAAAAAAATGATACATTCAAAGAGGAAGTGGTGCACAAAATAGGTGAATTGTGCGCGAAAAAGAGCGTGGTGCGTGAAATAGTGGAGCGAGGTTTTTCGTGCCAGAGGTGTTTTGGAATCAGATTGTTGGAAAACGGAAAAGGCATGGGATGCATGAAAAACATGGAGATGTGCACGAAGAAAGGTTCCTATGTGAAAAGTATTGTGCATCGAATGATAGGTTTTTTCGCGCCACGATGGGTTTTGCACGCGGGGGTCAGAAACACCTATAAATAAGAGGCGACCCCCTCATTCTAGGTGGATAAAGACTTAGAGAAGATCTGAGTTCTGATGCGCATAAAAGGTGCACGTAAAAAGTGTTGCACATAAAATTTGAGGTTGTGCATAAAAGTTGAAGGTGCACGAAAAAGTAGATGTCGCGCGTAAAATTTGAAGTTGCGTGTAAAATTTGATGTTGGGCGAAAAAGAAAAAGCTGCGCATAAAAGTTGTGGCTACGCATAAAAGAGAAAGTTGCATGTAAGGGGGGTTGTTGAGTGAAATATTTTCCGTGAGAAAAGAAAATATTGTGCACAAAAGTGAGGTCTTGTGCACAAAGGTTAGGTGTTGTGCGCAATTGTCAGTGTAACCCGTTTGCACATTCGGAATATCTGGTTCAGTGGTTAAGTGCTTTCAAGTTCATCATTTTAGGACTTTGATGCAAGAAGAGTATTATGCCGAATATAGGCAAAGAATTCAATGCAAATATATTGAAGAGACTTTCACATATGTAAACTGAGTGGGACTTCCCCAAAGGCAGTGAGCTAGGGGGAGTCAACAGGAGTGACCTGAGGGACGCAGTGAGCTATCCCTGAACATTTGTAAAGGCATTATGCCTGGGACAGATCGACTATAGCCAAAAATTGTAATCCATATCTAGTGAAGTTTAGTGGAATTAGGTATGACCGAAAACCTGTCAGCATATGCTCCTTGGATGTATCCCTTTAGTGGTGAACCAAGTAAAAGTGTCGCGTGGTATCATTTCTTGTGGTTGTTTTCTTTCTGTTCATATCAGTCTTACAGGTTTAACGAGTTCATACCACCATGGGGATGAGATCCTTGTTTTTAAAAGAAAAATTTGACACCCTGATTCACCCATCCCCTCTTAGGGTGTCCCGGGGTCCTACAAGTGGTATCATAGGATAAAGGTTAGTGGTGTTAGATCTGTCCTTTTTCGTTATGGAGAATTCAGTTAATGCTAGGGGAATCCCTCTCTTCGATGGAAGTAATTTTCAGATTTTCAAGAACAGAATTAAATCTCATTTAATATCCCTTGGAATGGAATTCCTCTTTTCTACCATGTAAGTAATATTAGTTACCGATCCAACAAGACTTTCTATGACTAATACATATAGGAAAGTTCTTGAGGCAGATACTAAATCCCAGAATACTATCACTATAGCTCTTTCAGATCGGATCTATCTAAATGTGATGAGTTGAAATTCAGAAATGTCTATATGGGATAAACTTGAAAATATTTCTGAATGAGTCAACAAGGTCAAGGAAGAAAAACTTCAAGTCCTTCACAACAGGTTTGATGATCTAAATATGTATCCTGATGAGAATGCAGATTCATTATTCAATAAAATTACTGAAGTAGTGGGAGCGATTAGAGGTATTGGAGAAGAAATCAAAGACATTTATATTGTAAATAAAATCTTGAGAAGACTTCCTACTATGTAAAATGAAATGGTTTCAGCCCTAGAATAAAGAGATCTTTCCAAACTATCTCTAGATGATATTCTATGTAGTCTAGTGGCATATGAGATGTGATTCAAACCCTAAGATTCTATGACTCGTGTTAGCAAGGAAATAACATTAAAAGGCATGAAAAAACTGAAAATTTTAGGAGATAGTGGTGGTGAAGATGATGAGGAAAAATAAATTCTTTCTCTTATTTCAAAGAAACTAAAGAAACGAAAAGGTTAATTTAAAGATAAGTTACCTCTGGCAGTTTTTGTTGTGGAAGAGTTGGGCACATTACCTCTCAGTTCCAAAGAAAGTTCAATGATGAAGAAAGTGAATAAGAAGACATTGAGAAGCCTCGTAAAAGGTTTTTCAAAAGAGAGACTTCAAATATGGAAAGAAGGTATAAAAGAAGTGTTTTTTCTGTGAAGAGGAAGAGGATAATATTGAATTCTGTGAAGAAGAAGAACCAGAATTAAAAATGGAAACCATGCTTCCATGATGGCTACCATTGAAAAGTCATAACCCTCAATTGATAAAGGCATAGATAATCATATGAATCCTAATGCCGATCCCAAGTTTTAAATTACGGATTCATTTTCCAAGCTTGAGAACAAATTTAAGAGATTCAATAAGTGGAAATAAATGGTGGAAGAATCATCAGAATATGTTAATGAGATTGAATCTGAAATTGGATGACCTGAAGAACTAGTGAGAGTTAAATCTTCAATCCTTGAAAGCACTGATGAAATTGTGGAACTGGAGCTTAGAATTAAAGAACAAGTAAAGGTCATAAATGACCTTAAATTTAGACTGGAAGAGAATTCCAAGACTGTTGAGGGTATTGAAGAAGAAGTTGTTACAATTATGAGTAAACATGAGTTTCAATCAACCAAAAATGAGGGTAAGAATAAAATTCAGTTAGAAATATTCTCAGATGTAGAATTGATGGTAAGATCCAAGAGTGGTTCAGATGGGGTTGGAAAAATATTGAGTGATAAAAGACCCGCTTGCATGGGAAAGAGTGGAATTGGATGTGAAGCTAAGACATTAACTACTAGAAGTGTAGAGATCCAAATGAAAGACAATATGAAAGTTGGAAATGTTGACAAGTTTCTTGAAGTGCTGAAAAAGAAACCCTCAATCCAAACTAAAAGAAGAACTGAAGGTTATCCCCAAACATTCAAAAATGACAGGCAGTCCATCTATTTTCTAAAGGAAAAAGGCATGAGGATAAATATAAGTGACGGGACATTTTCCCTCCTGAAGTGTCAGTTCTGTGGCTATCTGGGCCATACCATGTCATATTGCGATGAGGCAAGGAGCTACATGAATGGGTAAGATCTAGGAAATCCAAAAATGAGAGCAATTTCATATCCCCAATCTTATAGAAGAAATAGTTTTTATGAATTCTGTTATCATTATTCTAACATTCACTATAAAGCTATGTATTGCAGGCATAGGTATATAGGAGAAATTAACACAACTCTCAGAGAAAGGTCAATATTCACCCTCCTGATGGTGTTGTTCTCACAAACATATTTTTTCCTCTAGAAGAAGATTATGGGTATGAATAATCTTATTATATGGAGGAAAGAATTAGAAGGTCACCAGTATCCTATACTCAATCAAATATCTCATGGAATGAAAAGAAGAAGATGGAGAAATCCAATCTTGCAGAAGTATCCCTCAAAGATACAAAGAGCAGCAACACCTAGATTCTTGATAGTGGATGCTCTTCTCATATGACTAGAAATGACGACCTTTTGAAGAAAATTAAAAATAAGGTTGATGGAACAATGAGGTTTGGTAATGACGGTGCTTTGAAGATTAAAGGCAGTGGGAATACTACTCTCGCTAATGAAGAGAAAAAGAAGACTGCAGTTCTTTATGTGGATGGTCTACATCACAATCTTATCAGTGTTAGTTAACTCTGTGACTCAGGGCTTATAGTAACTTTAAATAAAAAAGTTTGTACTATAAAGGAAAAAATAGGGAATTATCTTATGAAAGGCTGCAGAACAGATGGAAACTTATATCTGTTTGGCAGCAAAGAGAACTCTTACTATTTATCTGTTGAAGAAGAAAACAACCTGTGGCATAGAAGGATAGGGAACATTAACCAAAAATTTATGGAAAAGATATCTAATTTTTAGATAGTCATGGATATACCCATTCTAAAACGTTAATGGGAAAATACTTGTGATGCTTGCATACGGGGGAAGCTAGTCTGTAATTCATATCGACCAAAGAAGAAAAGGGTATCACACCTTCTTGATCTCATCCATACAGACGTATGTGGCCTGATAAATGTTTCCAGAACTCATGGAGAGAGGTACTTCTTCCTTTTCATCGTTGATTATAGTAGAATGGTTTGTATAATGATTATTCAAGTACTTGATTGCATGAAAACATATCACCGAATTGCCGATAATGATACCGTATGAACAATAAAAGTCATGTGATCTGACAATGGAGGGGAGTACATGTCCATTGAGTTTTAGAATTACCTAGAAAAACATGGAATATGGAATGAGGTAGATGATGTGAGAACTCCACAACAAAATGGAGTTGTAGAGTGACAGAATTTATATGTCAACAACATGGCTAGGACTATGCTGATTGAGAGTTGTATCTCTCTCCATTACTGGAGAGAAGCTATTGAAGCTGCAGTGCACATTCAGAATTGAACGGGGATTTATATGGGATAAACGAAGACACCATATGAATTGTGGTATGGAAGGAAGCCTTCGTTGAAATACATTCGTGTTTTTGGAAGAAAATTTTTCATCCGAAATAAATAAGTAAATCAATGGATGTTTGGTGATAATGTTGATGAAGGAATATTTCTTGGATATCCAATGAACAAAAAATCATACAAGTGTTTCAATAAAAGCTTGATAAGGATTGTGGAAAGGAATTATGTTAAGATCATTGAAGGAAAAACCCCAGATGCTTCAAATAATTTCTATGTTGATGAGATAGAAGATGAGGATGAATGTGAACGTGGAGTAAATGCACATACAAAAATGGAGGAAGGCATACAAAACCCCTAAGAGTCACATTATGATGTTGACTCAGAAGAAGAATCTGATGTTGAAACCATATATGGAGAGAATTCAATTGAACCTCAGAGGAGTAATAAAAGAGAAGAAATTGATCAATACAACATCATTGGGGATTGGAATAAAACCACACAAATGAGGAGAATGAAAAGTAATGGAAAATCTGCATTCTTATCTACGGTGAAACCATCCTTATTTGAAGAAGCTGCAAAGGATGAATCATGGGTGAAAGCCATGAATGAAGAGTTAGATCAGATTGACAAGAATCAGACCTGGGATCTAGTCAAGAGACCTGAAGGTCATAATGTGATTGGTACATAGTGGATTTTCATAAACAGGTTTGATGAGAATGGAAGTGTTATCAGAAACAAAGCACGAGTGGTATGTAAAGGATATTCCTAGATTGAAGGTGTCAATATGGAAGAAACCTTTTCAATAGTGGCTAGACTAGAGTCAATCCGGATTTTTCTTGCTATGGAAATCCAAAGAGGATATAAAGTTTATCAAATGGATTTCAAGATAGCTTTCTTGAATGTTATTCTTGAATAAGAAGTCTACATTGAACAACCAGTGGGTTTCCTTCTTGGTATGGATGAAACAATGGGTTGTAAACTAAAGAAGGCCCTCTATGGTTTGAAATAGGAACCATGAGCATGGTATTCCCAGCTTGATTCTTATCTCTAGAAACTTGAATTCACAGGAGGAGGAGTAGATTGCAATCTGTATATGAAGAATTCCTCGAAATATTAGTTCATGGTTCTAGTTTACATTTATGAAATTATATTTTCTGGAAGTAGGAAGAAATTAGTGGAAGAATTTTCCAATCACATGAAATCAGAATTTTAAATGTTAATGATTGGGGAGCTCATATATTTCTTGGGGCTACAGGTGACTTAAAAGAAAGATCACCCTTTCATCTCTCAAGAAAAATATGCAAGAGAGATACTGAAGAAATTTAATATGCATGACTCCCAACCAATGTCAACTCCGATTTTAGTTGGAACCAAACTTAGAAAGCATGAGGATGGGACCTCTGTAGATCCCACCATTTACAGGAGGATCATTGGGAGCCTACTATACCTAACAGCAACACGGCCATATATTGTCTTTGAAACATGTCTAGAGGCTCTCTTTCAGGGTATTCCAAAGGAAGAACATATGAAGATAGTAAAGAGAATCATGAGGTGCATTCAAGGTACTCATAACTTTGGGTTATAGTTTTCTGTAGGAAGGGATAATGAATCATCATCATTTTTTATACTGATTGGGCTAACGATGTAGTGGAAAGAAATTCCACCAATGGTAGAGCATTCTATATTGGGAATAAATGTGTCGGTTGGTTAAGCAAGAAAAAAGAAAGTACTTCTCTTAGTACTACTGAAGCTGAGTATATCTCCGCTACAAAGGAATGCACTCAATTTCTATGGATGAAGCAACAACTGATAGATATTGGTGATGAAGTGAAACAACCAATGATGATTTACTATGATAACAAGAGCGCAATTGATCTTACAAAGAATCATGTTCAATATTCTCATACAAAACATATTGAAAACAAATATCACTTTATCAAGGAAAAATTTAAACAAGGTGTGATTAAAATGGATCATGTGGGAACTGATGAGCATGTGGATGATATCTTGACCAAGCCACTATTAGTGTCTGTGTTTGAGAAACACTAGCTGAACCTCGGTGTTTAGTCACATCCCAATGCTTAAGGAGGTTTCAAAGTCCCCCTCTTCCCAGTTACGTTTAATTTTTTTAATTTTTTTTGTAGATGTGATGGAGGTTTGTGGGGGAGATACAATCCAGGGGGAGTGTGTTTTTAGATGAACAATGAACAATTACTGATCTTTGGGTTTATTTTCAATGTGGGAGAAGGAATAAATACATTGGACATGTAATGATTCTGTGACTTTAAGAGAATTTATTGGGCGTCACTTAGAATTCCAGGTGGAGTGTGTTTTGAGCTAAACAATGAACAATTACCGGTATTTGGGTTTATTGTCAATGGGGGAGAAGGAATAAATACATTGGAAATGTAATTCTTCTGTGACACGATGAGAATTCAGTGAAATGATCAGAATTTAGTGACAGGATGAGAAGGAATACCTCAGACATGTAATGATTCTGTGACTTTAAGAGAATTTCTTGGGCATCATTGCAAATTCCCAAACACGGAAACCCAATTCAAGCTTCCCCTCTTGTTTTCTACACCAAGCATTGCTAACGTAGACTTAGATTGTTGGATGAGGTGTTTCTTTAGTTTTTTTTTCTTGTGGTTGGTGATATATGAATTTATTTTGTGATTGCCAACAAATCCAAAGGGGGAGATTGATAGAAGAACAATATTTCTATGAAGGAAATAGAGTGTGGTTTGTATTTGTTGTCAATCCTATTTGGAAGTTCAGTGTGTTTTTAGGGAAAGGGATCTTATAGTTCAAGCAGAGAACAGTATTAAAGGTGGAGCCATTTTACAGTGTTTTCCAAATTTTTGGGCCTGAAAATTGGAAAATGAAGACATCGGTTGTTGGAAAAAGGAGATAAGTGCAAAGAAGAAGTGGTGTGAAAAATAGGTGAAATGTGGGCGAAAAAAATCGCGGTGCACAAAATAGTGGAGCGAGGTTTTTTGTTCCAGAGGTGTTTTGGAGTCAGAACGTTGGAAAATGGAAAAGGCATGGGCTGAGTGAAAAACATGGAGATGTGTGTGAAAAATGGTTCCTACACGGAAAGTATTGCATGCCGAATGAGAGGTTTTTCACTCCACAATGGGTTTTGTGTGCGGAAGTCCAAAACACCTATAAATAAGAGGTGACTCCCCTCATTCTAGGTGACTAAAGACTTAGAGAAGATCTGAGTTATGATTCACATAAAAGGTGTGCGTAAAGGGTGTTGCACATAAAATTTGTGGTTGTGCGTAAAAGTTGAAGGTGTTCGAAAAAGTAGATGATGCATGTAAAATTTGAGGTTGCACGTAAAATTTGATCTTGCGCGAAAAAGGAAAATTTGTGCGTAAAAGTTGAGGTTGTGCGTAAAAGAGAAAGTTGCGCGTAAAGGGTTTTTTTGCGCAAAATATTTTCTACACGAAAAGCAAATATTGTGCTCAAAAGTTAGGTCTTGCATGCAAAGGGTAGGTGTTGTGCGCAATTGTCAATGTAACCTGTTTGCATGTTCTGAATATCTAGTTCAGTGGTTTAGTACATTCTAGTGCATCATTTTAGGACTTTGATGCAAGAAGAGTATAATTCTAAACAGAGGAAAAGACTTCAATGTAAATATATTGAAGAGACCATCACGTCTATAAACTGAGTCAGACTTCACCAAAGGTAGTGAGCCATGGAGAGTCAATGTGAGTGACCCAAGGGATGTAGTGAGCTATCCCTAAACATTTGTAAAGGCAGTGTGGTTGGGAAAAATTTACTATACCCGAACATTGTAATCCATAACTAGTGAGGTTTATTGGAATTAGGTACGACCGGAAACCTCTCGACATATGCTCCTTGGACGTAGCCCTTTAGTGGTGAACCAAGTAAAAGTGCTGCATGGTCTCATTTCTTGTGGTTTTTTTCTTTCTGTTCATATTAGTCTTATAGGATTAATGAGTTCCTACCATAATGGGGATAAGATCCTTGTTTTTAAATGAAAAATTTGACACCCTGATTCACTCCTCCCATCTTAGGGTATCCCAGGGTCATAAAGAGCATCAGTCCATGTCCCACACATCATGGGTATTTGGTGCATCGGTCCCTTTCCCATACAATTTATCATGCATGCAGTTTTACACTATATGGGTATTTTGATCATGAGTCCATGTCCCACACTTTTATATCAATCAATCTCACATGAGTATTTGGAGCATCGGTCGGTGTCCCATACTTATATATCAATCATAAACATATTTTAAAACATCACATGTATCACTATATCACATCAATCAAGATTAATTAACATTGATCCTTTTATCACATTTCACCATTATAATATTTCATTAATTAATTATATAATTAAGTAATCCAAGTCCATTAATTAATTATACAATTAAGTAATCTAAGTCTATTAATTAATTAAACAATTAATTAATTACATTGATTTCATTAATTAAATCAACAATTAATTAATAAAATCCATTCCAAAAAATAATTCAACAATTAATTATTCATAAAATACAATCTCAATATTCCACAATTAATTCAATAATTAATTATCCAATTCTCAAAACCAATATTCTATAATTAATTAAATATTTAACAATAACATATACTCTATTAGTTAATTGAACAATTAACTAATCACATCAATAACATTAATTATTTAGAAAATTAATTAATCACATCAATCCCATTTGTTAATTAAACAATTAAAAAATCACATCAATAACATTAATTAATTTAACAATTAAATAATCATATTAATTCATGCAGTTAATTTAACAATTAACTAATCACATAAATAACATTACTAATTCAACAATTAGTTTATCACATAAATCTCCTTAATTAAATTCCTAAATAATTAAGTACATCAATCCCATTAATTAATTCATCAATTAAATAATCAAGTTTCACAAAATCAAAATCCCATAATTAATTCCACAATTAATTATCTCATTCACAATCTCAATATCTCACAATTAATTCTATAATTAATTATATCAAATTATTTATCTCAATATCTCATAATTAATTCAATAATTAATTATCTAAAATTATTAATTTTAATATCTCATAATTAATTAAACAATTAATTATCCAATTTCATTAATTCAATATCCCAACAATCCATATTAATTAATTCACAAATTAATTAATCCAATTCATTCAATTTGACCATCATAACAATACCCATTAATTAATTCACCAATTAATTAATCTAACTCATTCAATTTCATTAACACAATAATCCAAATTAATTAATTCACTAATTAATTAATCCAAATCAAAAATCATTACATTACATCCATTAATTAATTCACCAATTAATTAATCCAAATCATTTTCATTAATTAATTCCACAATTAATTAATCACATTCAATCCCTTGAATTAATTCACTGATTAATTGTTCACGTAAATTCCATTAATTAATTCCATAATTAATTAATCTAACCCAATACCATTATTTAATTCAACAATTAAATAATCACATTACCCCTTTAATTAATTAAAAAATTAATTAATACCAACTTAAACAATTCAATAATCACAATTAATTTAATCAATTAATTGTTCTATCTTAATCAATTCAATATCCCCAACTAATTCATCAATTAATTGTTTCAACTTAATAAATTAAATATCCCTAATTAATTCATCAATTAATTGTTCCAAATTATTCAATTCAATATCCCTAATTAATTCATCAATTAATTGTTCTAACTCAATCTCATTGCAAATTTCATAATTAGTTTATCACATTAATCACCTTAATTAATTCTTCAATTAATTAAGCACACCATGCCACGAACCAACCCGGGTCGACCATGAACTAGTCACCCGAGCCGGTCCACGACATGTCTCGAGGGGCGTTCTCGATCCCCACGGGTGGACAACTAGAGACGAGCATCAAAATAAAGCTATTGGGAATGATTTGGCCCATAAAAGTTAAATAAATAAATAATAACAAATAGAACAATAAAACTAAACTCTAGCAGTGGAAAAAGAAATAAACACTAAACTGCTCAACATACCTCCATGTGACCTTCTAGGTCACCACCAAACTTAGAACCACGTTCTCTCCGAGAGAGATCCCAACACCAACAGAACCTAAATAAGAAACGAAACCTACAGCTGAAAAGATAGGATATACATGAGCACCGAGATGCTCAGTAGGAAAGCCAATGATAAACCACTGAATACAAGTATTCCTTTTCCCGAAACAATCCATTAACAAAAGTTTTAAATACAATTATAAAAGTAGATTTTATAGATTTTAATAAAACAATATCATTTACCCATTTCAAAAACCCAACTCACACCACGTTCCATTTCCCAAAGAAATTACAATTTTGCAAGCAAAAGCCAAAAAAGGAAAACAAGGCAGTTTTAAAAGAAACAGGTGATAGTAAAAGCTGAAAAGAAAATATAGTTGAAAGTAAACAAGAAAAGCAAAAACAAACCATGGGTGATCCTAAACATCCCTAGAATACCCTTGGACGTACTCAGTTTCAGAACCACCTACCAACTTTTGGTGAAGCTCCTAAGTCTATAACCAACTGGCCGCCCTCGCGGCAAAAGAAACTAGCGAAACTCCCCATATGACCTCTATACCTACTAGTGGGTATCAACCCGTCTAATTGGGGATGAAAAAAACCATCAATTGATCAACTAAAAGACATATAACAACCCATGGTGGTTATAATAATAATATCGTGCACGTGTGACTCACCTTACTATGCCATCACCGCACTTGCCTACCCTAAACACAAATGCTTCCTATGAATTCATCCATAAAGGGATACCCTAGATAGGAGTTCCCCATATACATATTCAATCATTTCATATTAAAAAAATTTCCAACCGGGCCTTTACAACATCTGAACATGTAGAACTTTTCACAAAACAATAAGGTTTTCAAATGGGTACATAGTTCTTAAACACAATATTTTCCAAAATTTCATACAAACATAATCATTTGAGTTGGAGGTACCAAAAGGGTCGTCAAAAAAATTAAATCACTTCTTTGCAAACACAATTCCAATCAGACCTTTTGCTTTACATGGCCAAAAACATTACCCAAAAAATCACACAAAACACACCTTTTCATTTTCAATGTCAAACGGGCCCAAGTTCCAAACACACACACCCAAAAACTTCACAATGAAACAATGAGACTTTTCCCCATTTTAAAATCTCGTTAAAACATGTTCCAAGGCCAAACATTCTAAAATCTTGAGTAATACAGTTGAAACCATTCCTTTGAAAACACACAAAAGAACCTCCATCCTTTAATATCCAAGAAACCATTTTTTGAGACCAAGGTTTAAAAAGAAAAAAACACAACTTCAAAGGTGTCATCATCATTTGAGGGAACATCCATGTGTGCACCTAGTGCACCCATGGAAGTGTCAAAATCAAATGAAGCACTTAAAAACTGTTCAACCCTCTGAAATTAAGTGGATTTATTGTGTTTTGATAATCCCAAACATTCTTTATTTATATCTTCATTATGCTTAATACATTCCAAATATACTTTAATATATGTTGTTGCTTTCATTATGCTTAAATTAAGTCTTTGGAAATATCAGATATATGTTTACTATGACATAAATCATTCTGCCAAGTGAATGCTCAAACAGTTTTTAGCTACTGTTACACACTAGCTACCGATACAGGACAGCAGCCACCGTTATGGATTAGAGATACCGATATCGAATAGAGGTACCGATACAGAGTTCTCCGATACATCAAGCTCACCGGTACTCAAAGATCACCGCTACATCAAAGTCTACCGGTACGTTACATCAAATCTACCGATAGAGTTACAGTTACAAGCTCACCGGTACTCAAGCCTACCGCTACATCGAAGTTGATAGCTACCGATACAGAGTTACCGATATACTGAAGTCCACCGTTAAGCAAAGTCTACCGATAGAGAATACCACTACTGATACAAGGTAGGGCCACAGTTACCATTACAAGTCCAACGCTACTGATGTGATCAAGTCCACCGACAGACAAGTCTACCGTGACAAATGTCTACCGATACTCAGACCTACAGACACCCACCGTAACACAAGTCTACCGATATCAAGAGCTACCGCTCTAAAACAGAACCCGACACTGCTTTAATTTCTTTATCATTATTTAATCTAACCAACGGTCATATCAGGTATATTTTAAGACACTGACATTTATTTAATGTGTGCTGTTGGATGTCAGGGAACCGTACCTTGTACCTGCAAAAAGTAAATCATCTTTTGCCGAAACACGTGGTTTAACTAAAAGGAAGGATGCTCCTACAAAAGAGTATGAATAGACGAATACAATACATGGAACACAAGGGCTGTGCGAGAGACACATAGACGAATACACGAGACATACAAAATACAAGGTGTGCTGGAAGAACACAGAGTGTGAATGCAAAGAGACGACGAAACCAACACGACGAACTCATTACTGCATTCGAGTGAAGAGATAAGAACGAGAACATAACACAAGAGCTTCATCGACTGTCTCTACACCTGGAAGTCAAGGAAACAGACGATACTCTGTTTTCCAGAGAAAAACCAGAAGAGGACTCAGAGTGATTTCTGATCAATCAAAGGAGTCCAGAACTGCATGCTTATCACAAGAGCCATTTCTAAACTCAATATATTTGCTCTGTGATTTATCTTTTTAAGTTTCGAGAAGTGTGTGTTATATGCTATAATTTACACACACACTGTCTCCTGTACTCTAACTGGAGGATTTGTAAATCCTCACAAAACTCACTTGCATTTTTTTCCCACTAAGATAGTGGTAGAGGTCGTGTGACCTGAACAGCTGGTTGCTATTGTGTTTGTTCCCACGAATAACTGTGGTAGAGGCCTTGGACCTAGACAGCTGGTTGCTGTTGTTATCCCCGATCCAGGGTGTGGATCATCTTTTTATAAAATCTTTTGAGAGGACTAAGTCTCAGTTTGAGACTGAACCTCTTGGTTATATGTTCTGTGCTATATCTTTCAAAGTTATTCTTTTATTCCGCTGCTAATACTTTAAAACCAAAATTTTTTTAAAGCTACTTGGATAATTAAAATCGCAAGTGTTTATATTAGTTGTAAACCAGTAAGTTAGTTTCAAAAGTTAATCAAGTCTACTGGTTTGATTAACTGGGTCCTAATCAATCCCTTGAGAACCTAACAGAACATTTACTGTGATATAAATTCACTATAGTTTAATTCTGTATTCTTTTTGGGGGATTTTTAACTCAAAAATTTTAAATAGAAATTTTAATTGGAACTAAATTCACCCCCCTCATGAGTATCCACTCCGACCAACATTTGGTATCAAAGGTTTTTAAAATATTTTGTACTCTGTTTTTCAACTGTGATTTTAGTTGTATTTTAAAGTTCTTAAAATTTCTGTTATTTCTAAATTTTTATCTCTTTAAAATCATTATTTTAATTTAGTTATCATGGAAAATAGAGTTGAAGGTGTTGCTACCAATAGACCACCATTTTTCAATGGCACTAACTATGCTCAGTGGAAAATCAAGATGAAAATTCATTTAGAGAGCATGGGTTTTGATATTTGGACTGCTATAGAATCTGAATACAAAATACCAACCACTGTAAGAACTACTTGGAATGAAGCTACTAAGACAGCCTACAATAATAATTGTAAAGCTATGAATGCTCTGTACTATGCTTTAGGAGATGAAGAATTTAATAGAATATCTTCCTGTAAAACTGCTTATGAAATTTGGGATACCTTAGCTGTTTCTCATGAAGGAACAACTAATGTTAAGGAGATGCGGTTGAATACCTATACTATTAAGTATGATAATTTTAGGATGAAGCCTGATGAACCCATTTTTGATATGTATCTCAGGTTCAATGAAATTGTCAACACAATGACTTATCTGGGAAAGGATGTTCCATCAAAGGAACAAATCATGAGAATTTTGAGATGTCTACCTGAAAGATGGAGAGGAACCTCTGTCTCCATTAGAGAATCATGTGAAATTGGTGAACTACCAGTCAAGGAACTAATTGGGAAACTGATGATGTATGAAGAGGAACTCAAAGTGAACAAAGAAGAAGATGATGAACCTAGAAGGAAGTCTGTTGCCTTCAAAACTACAACCTCAAAGAATAAGGATAAGGAAAAGCTGCAAGCTGTCAATGAAAGTTTAAGCTATGAAGATAGTGAGAGTGATTCTGACAGTGATGCTGAGATGGCTGACATTTCCAGAAGATTTAAGAAATTCTATAGGAAGAATAAATTTTTCAAAAAATCAAATTATAAAGGTAAGCATGACAACAAAGGACATTGGAAAAAGGATTGGAAGAAACCTGATAAATCCGATGAAGTTGTCTGCTATGAGTGTAAAAGGAAGGGACACATAAAAGAAGACTTTCCAAAGCTGAAATACAAGAAGAAGTATGAATACAAGGATAAAAAGTATAAGAAAGCCATGAAGGCTACCTGGAGTGCTTTTGAGGACAGTTCTAGTGAATCTGAAGTTTCTGAAACTGAACACAGAAACAAGGAAAACATGTGCTTTATGACAAACGCTGCTGGGGTAACTTCAGAAACTCCTGCTTCTAATTCATACTATTCTGGAGATAATTCTGAATGTGATAACATGTAAAAATCTGAATTATTTGAATATTGTGATATGTTAGAAGAGACATGAAATGAACTTAAGGATAAATACAAATCGTTAAAGAAAAAGCATGCTCTCACCACTACAGTTAAAACTGAACTCACTATTGAAAAAGAGAAAAATGCTCAACTGTTAAAGGAGAACACTGAATTGAAATTGTCTAATGAGAAACTCAGAAAGGATTTAGAGAAATTTACCAATGGTAAAGAAACTCTAACTCAAATGCTAGGAAAGCAAGTTGCACCAAAATACACTACTGGAATAGGCTACAAACCTGGACATAGACAGTTTACTAAGAATAGATTTATTCCTAAATCTGGACAGAAAGTAGCTAACTCTAGAACTACATATGATTCAACGAGTTATATTCATAGTTATGAATCTAATAAGTTTTATATTTCAAATCATGTTCATTCTAAATATTATATGAGACCCATTAGACAAATATGGGTACCTAAAGTGTTATTGGCTAACCTGTCTGGACCCAAGAAAATCTGGGTACCAAAATTATTTCCTATTTAAATCTATTTTGTTGGAAACCTACTTAAAGAGCTCCTGTAAAAAGACTTGGTACTTGGACAATAGATGTTCAAGACATATTTCAGGAGGCCTCTCATGCTTTAAAAGCTTATTCAGAGTTGATGGAGGTTTTGTCACCTTTGGTGATAACTCAAAAGGAAAAATCATCGGCTTAGGACAGATTGGTAACACTGACTCAGTATTAATTTCTAATGTTTTATTTGTTGATGGACTTAAATTGAATTTGTTAAGTATTTCTCAGTTATGTGATGATGGTTTTTATGTTAAATTTGAAAATGATTCTTGTAATGTTTTTAATTCTAAAAATGTTTTAGTGTTTGCTGCTTTGAGAAATGAAAATGTTTATGCTGTTGATTTAAATTCTTTAGCTAAGCAAAGTATTACCTGTTTAAATGCTTTTCATAAAGAGTCTTGGATTTGGCACAGAAGATTAGGACACTGCAATGTGCATTCACTTAGAAAACTGGCTAGGAAGAACTTAGTTAGAGACCTACCCAAACTTGAATTTCCAGCAGACAAAGTTTGTAATCCCTGTCAAAAGCGAAAGCAACATAAAGTTTCTTTTAAATCAAAGAAAGAAGTGTCAACTTCTCAACCTCTCGAGTTAGTTCACATGGATTTGTTTGGACCTTCTAGATTTTCTAGTTTAAATGGGAAGCATTATGTCTATGTTCTTGTAGATGACTATTCTAGATATACTTGGGTATATTTTCTAGCTCACAAAAGTGAAGCTTGTTCGTGCTTTGTAAAATACTCCAAGTCTGTAGAGAACCTTAGTGGACATAAGATTAAAACCCTGAGAAGTGATCATGGTCGTGAGTTTGAAAATCATGAGTTTAAATCTTACTGCTCACACAGTGTCTATAGTCACAATTTCTCTGCCACTAGGACACCTCAATAGAATGGTGTAGTAGAAAGGAGGAATAGAACCCTGCAAGAAATTGCTAGAACTATGCTTAATGAGTATGACCTACCTATTTACTTTTGGGCTGAAACTGTAAATATAGCTTGTTATGCTATCAATAGAGTCTTGATTAGACCCGTTCTTAAGAGGACCCCTTATGAGTTGTGGAATCATAGGAAACCTAAGGTTAACTACTTCAAAGTTTTTGGATGCAAAGTCTTTATTCTTAACACTAAAGATAATCTAGATAAGTTTGCATCCAAGAGTGATGAAAGAATTTTTCTGGGTTACTCAACTTCCAGTAAAGCCTATAGATATTTTAATAAGAGAACCAAATTTGTGGAAGAATCCGTTCACATCAAATTTGATGAAACTGATCCACATGAACCTAAGACCTCTCTTGAAAATCTTGAAGATGATCTCTCTGGTTTGAACCTTAATGATAAAAACAGTGGACCTGTAGTTAAAACATCCAGTTCTGGAAATTTTCCAGACCCTTCTTCTGTTGAACCTCAATCTGTATATGAACCTGAAATCTATAGCCCTACCTTTTCAAGACCAAATTGGACTCTAAAGAACCATCCTTTAGATGTTGTTGTAGGAAATCTTGATAGAGGGACACAGACTAGAGCTTCTCTTAGAAATCAGGTTGAACATCAAGCCTTCTTGTCAAAGCTAGAACCTAAAAATATCAATGATGCTATCAATGATGAATTCTGGGTAATGGCTATGCAAGAGGAACTAAATCAATTTGAAAGAAACAAAGTCTGGAAATTAGTAGAAAGACCTAAGGACACTATTACCATAGGCACAAAATGGGTGTTTAAAAACAAAGTTGATGAATCTGGAAACATCATTAGAAATAAAGCTAGGCTAGTTGCACAAGGTTACAATCAAGAAGAAGGAATTTACTATGAGGAAACCTTTGCACCTATAGCTAGATTAGAAGCTATTAGGATCTTACTTGCTTATGCATCACATCTGAATTTCAAGTTATATCAAATGGATGTGAAAAGTGCTTTTCTAAATGGTTTTATTGTTGAAGATGTTTTTGTAGAACAACCACCTGGTTTTTCAAATATTCATTTTCAAAATCATGTTTTTAAACTTTCTAAAGCCTTATATGGTTTAAAACAAGCTCCAAGAGCTTGGTATGAATGAATTTTAAACTTTCTTATTTCAAAAGGATTTACAAAAGGAATTGGTGATCCCACTCTTTTTATAAAAATGATTTCAAAATATGTATTATTAGTACAAATCTATGTTGATGGTATCATTTTTGGATCTTCGAAAAATTCTTTATGTACTGATTTTTCAAAGGTTATGCAAAATGAATTTGAAATGAGCTTAATGGGAGAGCTTAAGTATTTTCTTGGATTTCAAAATTTTCAAACTAAAGATGGAATTATTTTAAATCAAAGTAAATATACTAAGGATTTGTTAAAACGTTTTGGTTTAGATAGTATTAAGGAAAGTGATATACCTATGAGTACCACCTGTAAATTGGATATTGATGAAACTGGTAAACCAGTTGATCAAACTAATTACAGAGGTATGATTGGGAGTTTACTTTATCTTACTGCCATTCGACCAGATATTATGTTCAGTGTCTGTATGTGTGCTAGATTTCAAGCTAATCCTAAAGAATCACACTTGCTTGCTGTTAAGAGGATTTTTAAATATCTTATGTATACTGCAAATTTAGGTTTGTTTTATCCAAAAAGACAATCATTTGGCTTAACAAGTTATTCAGATGCTGATTTTGCTGACTATAAATTAGATAGGAAGAGAACATCTGGAACATGTCACTTACTTGGAAAATCCCTAGTATCATGGTGTAGAAAAAAACAGAACTCAGTTGCATTTTCTACTACTGAAGCAGAATACATCGCTACTGGTAGTTGCTGTGCACAGATTCTGTGGATGAAACACACACTACTAGACTATGGATTTGACTTTAAACATGTTTCAATCAACTGTGACAACACTAGTGTGATTAATATCTCTAAGAACCCTGTGTCTCCCTCTAGAACTAAACATATTGATGTTAGACATCACTTTTTAAGAGATCACTATCAAAGAGGTGATATAACACTTGAGTTTATAGGCACTGAACATCAATTAGATGATATATTCACTAATCCTTTAAGTTCAGAAAGATTAAGTTTCATTAGACACGAATTAGGAATGATAACTTATCCTTAAACCGTTAGAAAAACCTCATCGTTAGAGAAACCTCGCCGTTAGAGAAACCTAACCGTTAGAGAAACCTCACCATTAGAGAAACCTCACCGTTAGGGAAACCTAACCGTTAGAGAAACCTCACCGTTAGAGAAACCTCACCGTTAGAGAAACCTAACTGTTAGAGAAACCTCACCGTTAGAGAAACCTCACCGTTAGAGAAACCTCACCGTTAGAGAAACCTCACCGTTAGAGAAACCTCACCGTTAGAGAAACCTCACCGTTAGAGAAACCTCACCGTTAGAGAAACCTCACCGTTAGAGAAACCTCACCGTTAGAAAAACCACACCGATAGATGACCTCACCGTTAAGAGATTTTACCGGTACATCTCGCGCTATTTTAAAATTCTGTAAAGATGATTCATCGAACCGTTATTTATTTTATTTATGATTTATGTGATTTATGAATCATAATGATATTAAAACTTGAAGTAGAGTCACTCAATATCACTGCGAACCTATCTGCTCGAATCCCCTAAACCTAAACCTCTCAACCTTCAGAACCCTAGCCTCAAATCAGCAATGGCCCGCATCAAGAGACCCCAAGTCACAGATGGGAGTGATGAGCCTCAAGTGAAACGATAAAAAGTATCGAATGCCAGTGGAAGTGGAAGTGGAAGTGTAGCTCGAAGGAATCCAATAAACCTGCATCTCTCAAGGAGAGAGATTGTTGTTGAAAAAGAAGTGTGTGCAGAATGGCTGATGGAAAAAAAATCGTTAGTTCTTAGAGTACTAGAAGAACAATGTTGGCTAGAATGATTCGCGAACAACAACGGACCTTATTATCCAGGACTGGTGAAACAATTCTACGAATTCTTTTGTTTTGAAAAGTCTGAAGAAGAAAGTAGAATGGTTTCTGTGGTAAATGGTCTGGAAGTATCTTTTACTTCAGAGGAATGGGATAGGAACTTAAGAGTTCCACATGAAGGAGATTATGCGTTCTTATCAAAGTTTTTACCGTCAACCAGTGATGTGTTTCAATATGAAGATGCTCTGCTGGAACTCACAGGGAATAGGACCCCTAGAAAGGTGATTGCTGCAGAGATGGTAGGAGAGGACAAACTGTTGTTTAAGTTTATTTAGCATGTTGTTAGTCCGAGAAGAGGAGACTTTGCCACTTTGAGATTCCAATACATATATCTGTTACATTTGCTGAAGCACCGTGTGAGAATCAATCTATGTAGATTGATTATGGTTCAAGTGGAAGAGATGTCTAGAACAAAGTCAAAATCAAATGCCTTGTTTTTCTCAAAACTAATTTCTGTGATGCTGAAAGTGAAGGAGATAGCTGGACCTTAGGATGAGCTGGTAGTAGTCAAGGATAAATTCTGTATTACAGGAACTGTCTGTAAATTCATAAAAGCTAGCTAGAATCCTTGGAAGAAATCATGGGTGAATGTTGAAAGAAATATTTATGACAAGTATACTCCTATGGATCATCCTTCTAGACCAAAGGATGTGAGGGATCCTGGTCTTGGACCAGATGAGCCAGAACCGGTCTACAGTGATGATGAAGCTGAGGAGGAAGAGACATCAGTAGAGGAAGGAGGAGATCCAGACTTGCCCCCTAGTCCTATGCATCAAGTTATTTCTTATGGAGCAGCTAGCCCTCCAACAGAACTACCAAAAAGAGAAACTGTCTTAAAGGACAATGATACAGAGACTACAGAAGAAGAGGAAGAATCCTGCCAGTATGTTTTCAAGGACACCTCTGAGGAGGATGAGACAACCGAATCTGATCAAAATGTTAATGAAGAAAAAGAGGCTGATGGTGAAGCATATGAGGAAGAAAAGGTTGAAAAAGAGCTCAGTTTGAGTTCTCTAATAGTCAGTACAGTCAGGACTTTGGCTTATCAGGAAGACATAACAGCAGTACCTTTTAATGAGAGAGTCATTAATGACTCAGAACAAATGGCTATTGAATCTGCTGTGGTTGTAGAAGAAATTTCATATTTACCTCAGGAAGAATAGTTGGAAGAGATATCTCAGGAGAATGTTCAAAGTGAGGAGGAGAATCTTGGCTCAGTATTAGTGTTATATGACATTGAAGGTTAGACATCAGATCCTGGATATATGATTCTTGGACTTTCCTATGGAGATTCTGACGAGGAAGACCAACCCCAAAAGGAATCAGTTACCTTACCCACTATAGCTGAACATGTGGCAACCAAGGATGACCTTAAGTGTTTAAAAGCCAAATTGATCGAAGCAATAAGAGAATCAGTGGAAGATATGAAGAAAAGTATGTTTGAAGAGATGAAAATCGTGGAGCAATCCCTTGAGTTATCCATTGGATGTAGTGTGTCCAGTCCTATGAAATAGATGGTGGATGAACTTAAGGTGTTCCACACTCAGATTGAGAGTTGGACAGGAGCTGTAGTTTCTCTTAGACAATCCATTGCTTCATTGACTGCTTTGAATAGTTCTCAAACCCAAGTGCACACTGACATTCGATATATCAAAGAAGTGGTCAAACAATTTGTAGAAGTGTTTGAGGCCTTTAAGAAGTCTTTCAAAGAACATCTGAACAGTCAGGATGAACTTGTTCAAAAGGTAGTTAGTAGTCTGACTCAATCTTTCAAGGAGACAGTGGCCTTCTCAATGAAACCTCTTCCCTCAAATAGCTCCAGTGTGAACTTTGACGAGATCCGGACTATTATTCAGGAATAATTGGCTAAGGATAGTCCTAGTGGTGCATCCGATACTCAGATTCTTGCTACCACTAGGGAAGTTAGTTGTTTTGTTCGTGATCACCTGCGGGCAGCTACTGCTTCTCAAGAGGCAATCAAAAATAAGGTGGATGCTTATTTTGATAAGATTTATACCAAGCACAAAATGACAAACAATTTCAAGATTTTGATGGAGAATATGAAATTACCTCCAGTTACCCAAGCCTTCATAGAACAGGTTAGTAAGCTCAGGGAGCTTACTCCGGCCTTAGACAAATTTATTGAGAATAGAGATGATTTTGTCTCTGTTATGGAGAGAGGTGGAAGCATCATCATGGAATTTAGGAATCTCTTGAGGCCTTTTCTACATGTGGATGCTCGACCAGTTATTGTACCCCCGCCCTTCCACCATCTGCCTCTGGGAGTACTCCTAAACTAACTCTCGTTCAAGCTATCAGGATCCTGACACCGATGATCACTCAGAGGGGCTCAGATTACAGATCTGGTACTGTATCAGTTGCTGATCCACCAGTAGTTCTTTCCAGAATTCCCAAGCCTACTGACTCTACCTTTGATCCCTCTGCTGATCCCAAGGGGAAAACACCTGTTCAAGAGGATGTTTGAGTGCTTCTAGCTATTTTGTTTTTATGGGATTCATTGTATTTGTTTTTTCTTTTTTCCCTTTTTTCTCTGATTTTCCCACTGTATCTTTTACTTATCAATCACATACTTCATTCCTTATCTTTTCTCTAATACCCTCTTTTTTTGTTAATCACAAAGGGGGAGAAAGTTTCGGAAACCTGAGAATGTTGACTCACCTAAGGGGACAAAGGGGGAGAACATCAATGCTTTGGAGGAGAATCCTGTAGTTAAATCGATAGGGGGAGAAATATTAAAACAAAAGAATCTTGATTGTGCTTTCCTCTGATACTACATTATTTCTTGATATATTCCTGTTTCCATATTTTTCCTCTGATACTATACTATTGATATCATACTTTGATATATATTATTTTGTGTTTTGTTTTGTTTCATCTGATAATACTTTATTTTGGCATAGGTTGTGATTATCAAAAAGGGGGAGATTGTTGAACCCTCTGAAATTAAGTGGATTTATTGTGTTTTGATAATCCCAACCATTCATTATTTATATCTTGATTATGCTTAATACATTCCAAATATACTTTAATGTATGTTGTTTCTTTCATTATGCTTAAATTAAGTCTTTGGAATTATCAGATATATGTTTACTATGACTTAACTTATTCTGCCAAGTGAATGCTCAAACAGTTTTTAGCTACTGTTACACACTAGCTACCGATACAGGAAAATAGCCACCGTTATGGATTAGAGCTACCGATATCGAATAGAGCTACCGATAAGGAGTTCACTGATACATCAAGCTCACCGGTACTCAAAGATCACCGCTACATCAAAGTCTACCGATACGGTACATCAAATCTACCGATAGAGTTACAGTTACAAGCTCACCGGTACTCAAGCCTACCGCTACATAGAAGTCGACAGCTACCGATACAGAGTTACTAATATGCTGAAGTCCACCGTTAAGCAAAGTCTACCGATAGAGAATACCACTACTGATACAAGGAAGAGCCACAGTTACCATTACAAGTCCACCGCTACTGATGTGATCAAGTCCACCAACAGACAAGTCTACCGTGACAAATGTCTACCGATACTCAGACCTACAGACACCCACCGTAACACAAGTCTACCGATATCAAGAGCTAACGCTCCAAAGACAGAACCCGACACTGCTTTAATTTATTTATCATTATTTAATCTAACCAACGGTCATATCAGGTATATTTTAAGACACTGACATTTATTTAATGTGTGCTGTTGGATGTTAGGGAACCGTACCTCGTACCTGTAAAAAGTAAATCATCTTTTTCCGAAGCACGTGGTTTAACTAAAAGGAAGGATGCTCCTACAAAAGAGTATGAATAGACGAATACAATACATGGAACACAAGGGCTGTGCGAGAGACACATAGATGAATACACGAGACATACAAAATACAAGGTGTGTTGGAAGAACACAGAGTGTGAATGCAAAGAGACGAAGGAACCGACACGACGAACTCATTACTGCATACGAGTGAAGAGCTAAGAACGATAACATAACACAAGAGCTTCATCGACTCTCTCTACACCTGGAAGTCAAGGAAACAGACGATACTCTATTTTCCAGACAAAAACTAGAAGAGGACTCAGAGCGATTTCTGATCAATCAAAGGAGTCCAGAACTGCATGCTTATCACAAGAGCCATTTCTAAACTCAATATATTTGCTATGTGATTTATCTTTTTAAGTTTCAAGCAGTGTGTGTTATATGCTGTAATTTACACACACACTGTCTCCTGTACTCTAACTGGAGGATTTGTAAATCCTCACAAAACTCACTTGCATTTTGTTTTTCCCACTGGGATAGTGGTAGAGGTCGTGTGACCTGAACAGCTGGTTGCTGTTGTGTTTGTTCCCACGAATAACAGTGGTAGAGGTCTTGGACCTGGATAGCTGGTTGCTGTTGTTATCCCCGATCCAGGGTGTGGATCATCTTTTTATAAAAGCTTTTGAGAGGACTAAGTCTCAGCTTGAGACTGAACCTCTTGGTTATATGTGCTGTGCTATATCTTTCAAAGTTATTCTTTTATTCCGCTTCTAATACATTAAAACCAAAATTGTTTTAAAGATACTTGGATTATTAAACTCACAAGTGTTTATATTAGTTTTAAACCAGTAAGTTAGTTTCAAAAGTTAATCAAGTCTACTGATTTGATTAACTGGGACCTAATCAATCCCATGAGAACCTAACAGAACATTTACTGTGATATAAATTCACTACAGTTTAATTCTGTATTCTTTTTGGGGGATTTTTAACTCAAAATTTTTAAACAAAAATTTTAATTGGAACTCAATTCACCCCCCTCTTGAGTATCCACTCTGACCAACAAAAACCATGAAACAATTAGAAAACAATATCCACAAATTCATCACTTTATTTTGAAACAAAAACCAACCACTCTTCTTATTTGAAAGAGCACCAACCTTCTTATTGGAAACATAAATACCTTTCCAAAACATTTTAGCACAAACACCATGTCAGAACCACCAAAACAAACACACCAAAATCATTTCAAAAAAATATTTTCAATCACTTACACATTTTAATAAATCATTTAAACAATTAAAAATAAACTTCTAAGTAGAACAACATGGATTACCACCAAATACACACTCAAAATTCTCTTTTGAAAGAAAACACACACCAAGGACCTACCAAAATAATTTTTTCAAACTTCCACACAATTTAATAAATCGCCTGCACAATTTATGAAATGCTATCAAGAGACTCAACCAATTTACCAAAAATTCACAAAGTAAGAACACCATAAAAATCACCAGATTTATATCTTTTAAATGCTAAACTAGAATTTAATCAAAAGTATAAAAAAATACCAAACCACAAGCATGATTTAAAAACTGGTTATAACAAATTTTACCAACATGTATACACTACCCAAAAACTAGTCGTAAGAATATTTAAGGTGGGAAACATATTTAAAAAAAATAATTGAAAGAAAGTAAGAATTAATGGAATGCTTTGTAAAGGAAAAAAAGATGAATTCAACCACCTCAATGGTGTGTGACCGTGCCGCCGCTTCAACAGAAGGATGAACAACCCACTGTGTACCAACTACACACCTAAAACAACGAGAAAAATGAATGAAACACAATTGAGGCATTATATTTTTGATAAATTAAATAAAAACCCCAAACCAAGGAATAAATCTACCAAATGGAGGGTTGTCATATGTGGTGGAGTAGCGGGTCACCAGGATTGTGTTTGATGGAGAAGATCACGTCTGGCTTGAGCGAGATTGGGAGGCTGTCGTTAGGTCGTGTGATGGAGACTGCTGGAAACAGGCCACCAGAGATGAGGGTAGGTTGGATCACGGAGGGGCCGACTGGATGAAGCGTGGCCTAGCTGGAATGTGGAGGGAGAGGGTTGGCCGGAGGCAACCTGGTCAGAGCATGGAGGGCGAGGGGCTGGAGTGCAGAGGGTGAGGATGTGACAGTGTCGTGTTGTAGGCCGACCAGGAGAGGGTGAGGGGAAGCCGACCGTGCCATAGAGGAAGGGGGGGGGGGGTGCCTCATGTAGGAGTAGGGGAGGGGGTGATTCCCCCTATGGTTTCCGCTCTTTTTTTAATAATAATATGATTATTACATTAATAATAATAATAATAATAATCAAATAACAATAATAATAGAAATAAAAATAATAATTTAACAACCTCAATAATAATATAATGATAATATTAATAATAACACTTTTATTCATTTCATTTAAAAAAACATTAATAATATTCAAAATTATTTAATAATAATATCATTAATAACAAATTTAATAACATTATTTTTATTAAAAATTTTAATAAAAATAATGTTATCATATTTCAATAAAAATATTACTATTATGGTATAAATATTAAAATTATTTTATTTACATAAAAGTTTAATTACATAAAATTTTATTTACATAAAATTTTATTTATTTCAAACGTCAGTCAACTGCACGACTCGTGTGCCACCGAGCGTGCGGTTTGGCGAACCACGCTCGAACTATGCCACCTGAAACTGACTGAATACAGGGTTAAGTTTCATGCTTACTACACTGTTTCATAACTCGTGCGCAAGTCATGCATCAACTAGGACTGGGTGTGACAATTCTCCCCACCACGAACACTTTCTACCCCAAGAAAGTCACCCAGTCAAATGATAAACATAACTTGAATCCATGCCCGATTGAAAATAAAAGAAATCACAACACAAGATAATGAGAGAACATGAGAGGGTTCAATCTACCACAAGAAATCAAATAGCATGGAAATTTAACACCCAAACATACCAACCCGGGAAGGGGGGGCCGACGTGGGTACTCCCAAATGATCCAAACTAACTTCTATAGCACGAGCGAAACAAAAACTTCATTGAAACATGGAACCATCAACCTAGACCAAATACCCGCAACACTAGAGAAAAACCCTCGAGCAGAACTTAACCCAACCAGTGAATCAGAGAATAACTACAAACACCAATTATACCATAGGAACTTACACCTCCAAATAAACACAGAAAAACCGTGATTCACCCATACAATGGCTAAAAATACTATAAGAAAAAAAATGATTCATAAAACCATAATCAGACAGACATAATTGATGGATTACAATAGAATGATTCCATCATAAATTCGCAATAAAACAATGAACTTATAACAACATCGAAACTTTAACAGCAAAAAAAAAGATCATAAAGACTTTAAATGTTCCACTACCAACACGGAACACAAAACCCATCCGAGGCTTCACAACCCTGGAAACTCTTGACTTTACGTGAGCTTCACCCCAAAACCTATGGCTGGGGATATGATAGATGAAGCATCTCCGGGCTCACAGTTAGGCACTAGAATCCTCCTATCACAACATCTTCTTCAGGTAACGCTTCCTATAGAACTTATCTAGATGAACTAGACATACTAAATGATGGAACGTCTTTAGAGGGATGCGACATGATGGATTCATGTGCCCTAAATGTCCGCACTGATGACACACTATTGAACGGTCTGACAAACTAGAATCCAGAACCACTATAGAGGAATCTTTAGATAGCGGTCCATCTGGCACACGCTGCTCTCCAGATGGGGAACCTTCACGAGAAACTGGATACACTAGATTTCCATCCATCTACTCTTTGGAGACCAACTAAACTAAGACCACATAATCCACTATTTTCTCAGAACTATGGTCCCTAGAAGGGATGACCCACTCCTTGATCTACGGATGAATACCCCCAATGAATAGAGAAGTCTTCATAAAATCCTGTAGTGCTACCTCCGAAGAAAAGGACACAAGTTTCTTGAAATGGTCAACATATGTCTTCACCGTCCATTGGCCTTATTGAATATGCATGAGATCTTCCCTTTTCATTCATCTTTACCTCTTCAGGTATGAACCATCAGATGAAGATGGATTTAAAGACATCCCTCAACATCCCAACTTGCAGTGATGGAATGGAGAACAACTCCCATTCATCCAAATTTGGACCTTCTAACATAACTAAAACGACACACACTCTGACATCTTCTAGAGTTCCCAATACCCTGAAGACGTGATCGACCTCTTCAAGCCACTCTTCTTCCTCTAGTGGACCCCAATCACAGTGAAGGATAGGCAATGTTCGAAAAAGGACTAAAAATTGGGCATGGCTTATCAGAAACCTTGGGGACCATTCTGGGCAGCATTTTCTGAACAACATATGAAACACATATTCAAAACCAATATCAAGCCAAAGAAACATCAGTAAAAGCACCTTCATCAAAAAATGACTAGCTCAAAATCCAAGAAAATATAAACATATCTAAAAGCGTCCATTTCAAAAGCCACCAATAGAAAACAAGGTCAAACTTTTAATTTAAAAGAACACAACCGAGTAATCCCATGAACCGTTGCAGATGTCTTCATCCACATTCATCCATAAGCACCAACATGCACTTTCCATGGATCCCCTCGCATGTGAAAATGTTCATAAAGAGTACCTGAGGTAGCAGACAAACCATTTCTCTACCAATTACAAGAAAACACCCGATTATTAGACCAAGATATTTTAGTTTTAAAACCCATTTCATGAATTTAGATCCATTTAAAATAAATCATTCTCATTTCAAAAACACTTTTTCACTTTTAAAATCACACTTAGACCAACCAGAACCAAGATGACACTCAACTTGCATCAAAATACCGAAGTGAGGGACTAGTAGCCATGATTAACCTAGTGACATAGTAGTGGTCCATTCCACAAGTAAGAATAAATAACTGGGAGGAACTTAAACCATGTACTCGGAATCCACATGGGTCACTACTCCATGTGAAATCATGATGTAACATCGGCTTGCCTCTGTTTTCATCCATCAATATAAAAAAACCAGAACATGACAAGGACTCAATTCCCAGACTAAACTTGGTGACTTGAGGTTTGGAATGAGTGAGGGTTCATGATGCCCTTCCCATACCTACATCCCGAGTCCTGACAGTCCTTATATCCATCCACCTGACACCCCAAATAACAAGGGCCTCCTCTAATACATTTTTGCATGAACCAACCCGGGTCGACCATGAACCGGTCACCCGAGCCGGTCCGCTACATGTCCTGAGGGGCGTTCCCAGTCCCCAAGGGTGGGAAACTAGTGATGGGCATCAAAATAAAGCTATTGGAAATGATTTTCCCCATAAAAGATAAATAAATAAACAAGAATAAACAAAACAATAAAACTAAAATCTAGCAGTGGAAAAATAAATAAACACTGAACACCTCAACATACCTCCATGTGACCTTCCAGGTCACCACCCAACTCAGAACCACATTTTCTCTGAGAGTGATCTAGCACTAATGAAACCTGAACAAGAAACAAAATATACAACTAAAAAGATAGGATAGGTGTGAGCACTGAGATGCTCATTAGGAAAGCCAAAGATAAACCACTGAATCCAAGTATTCCCTTTCCCAAAAATATCCATTAACACAAGCATGAAATACAATTATAAAATTAGTTTTTTCACATTTTAAGAAAACAATATCATTTACCCATTTCAAAAACCCAATGCACACCATGTTCCATTATCTGAAAAAAATTACCATTTTGAAAACAAATACCAAACAAGGAAAACAAGGCAGTGCAAAAAGAAACAGGTGACAGTATAAGCTAGAAAGAAAGTATACCTGAAAGTAAAAAAGTAAAGAAAAAACAAACCATGGGTGATCCTAAATATTTTTATAAGACCCCTGGACATACTCGGTATTGAACCACCTACCGACATATGATGAAGGTCCTATGTTTATAACCAACTATCCACCCTTGCGGCAAAAGAAACAAACAACACTCCCCATCTGGCTTCCATACCTACCAGTGGGTATTAACCTGTCTAATCGATGCTGATAAGAAACCATCACTCGATCAACTAAAAGATTCCTAAGAACCCATGGTGGTTATAAAAATAATACTATGTAAGTAGGAGGCCCTCGCATGTGCGACTCACCTTACCATGTCGTCATCGCACTTTCCTACCCCAAACATGAACACTTCATATGAATTCACCCATAAAGGGTTACCCTAGAGAGGATCTCCCCATATACATATTAAATCATTTAACATTAAAAAAGTACCAACTGAACCTTTACAACATCTGAACATTTAGAACATTTCACAAATCAATAAGGTTTTCAAGAAGGTACACATTTCTTAAACACAATGTTTTCCAAAATTCCATAAAAACATCATCATTTTAGTTAGAGGTACCAAAAGGGTCGTCACATTACTTAAACAATTAAATCACTTCTTTGTAAACACAAGTGTTTCCAATCAGACCTTTAGCTTTACATATCCAAAACATTACCCAAAATATCACACAAAAACCACGTTTTCATTTTCAATGTCAAACAGTCCCATGTTCCAAACACACACACCCAAACACTTCACAACGAAACAATGTGATTTTAAACCTTTTTAAAATCTCATTAAAACATGTTCCAAGGTCAAATAGGCCAAAAAATTAAGGAATAAATTTGAAACAATTCATTTGAAAACACACAAAAGAACCTCCATCCTTTAGGATCCAAGAAACTATTTTAGGAAACGAAGGTTCAAAAAGAAAAAAACACTATTTCAAAGGTGTCATCATCATTTGAGGGAACATCCATGTGTTAACCTAATGCACCCATGGAAGTGTAAACATCTAAGGGAGCACCTAAAAACCAATAAACTATTTGAAAAACATATCCATAAATTCATCACTTGATTTAAAATTAAAACTAACCGCTCCCCTTATATGAAATAACACCAACCTTCTTATTGGAAACATTAATCCCTTTCCAAAACATTTTAGCACAACCACCATGTCAAAATCACCAAAACGAACACACCAAAATCATTTCAAAACATGAATTTCAATCACTTACACATTTTAATATATTGTTAAAACAATTAAAAAACCCTTCTAAGTAGCACAATAAGGATTCCCACCAAATAAACAATCAAAATCCTCTTTTGAAAGCAAACGAAAACCATTTACCTATCAAAACAAGTTTCGTAAACTTCCACACAATTTAATAAACCACCTGCACAGTTTATGAAATGATATCAAGAGACTCAATGAGTTTACCAAAAATTCACAAGGAGTAAGAAGACCATAAAAATTACCAGATTTGTATCTTTTAAATGCTAAACTGGAATTTAATCAACAACATAAAAAAATACCAACCCACAAGCATGATTTAAAACTAGTTCTAACAAATTTCAGCAACAGTAATACACTACACAAAAACTAGTCATAAATATATTTAAGGTGTGAAACATATTTAAAAAAAATAATTAAAAGAAAGTAGGAATTAATGGAATGATTCAGAAAGAAAAACAGACGAATTCACCTACATCAATGGTGTGTGACCATGCCGCTGCTTCAGTGGAAGGAAGAACAACCTGCTGCTGACCAACCACACACATAAAATAATGAGAAAAACACATGAAACAAAATTGAGGTGTTAGGGTTTCGATAAATTAAAGAAAAATCCCAATATAAGGAAGAAATCTACCAAATGAAGGGTTGTCGGATGGGGTGGAGCAGCGGGTCGCCGAGATTGGGTTCAATAGAGAAGATCTCGGCCATTCAGAGTGGGATTGGGAGGCCGCCGTCAGGTCACACAACAGAGACTGCCATAAACAGGCCGCCGAAGATGAGGGGAGGTCAGATCGTGGACGGTCCGGTTGGACGGAGTGCAACATGGCTGGAGGTGGCCTGGATGGAATGTGGAGGGAAAGGCTTGGCCGAAGCGCATCCTGGCCGGAGGCGGTCTAGACAGAACGCGGAGGGCGGGGGGCTAGAGCATGGATGAAAAAGAGGTGGTGATGCCATGTTGCAGGACAAGCGGGAGAGGGTGAGGGGAAGCCGACCACACCATGGGGGAAGGAAGGGGGGGTGCGCTAGGTGCACCTCACACTGGAGAGGGGAAAGTGGCGACACCCCTTAGGGTTTCCCCTCTTTTTCTTTATAATAATAAAATTATTACATTAATAATAATAATAATAATCAAATAAAAATAATAATAGAAATAATAATAATAATTTGACAACCTTAATAATAATAATATAATTATAATATTAATAATAACACTTTTATTCATTTTTTTAACAAATATTAATAATATTAAAAATTATTTAATAATAATATCATTAATAACAACTTCAAT
The DNA here is from genome assembly GCA_963277665.1 of Viscum album. NCBI lineage: Eukaryota > Viridiplantae > Streptophyta > Magnoliopsida > Santalales > Viscaceae > Viscum > Viscum album. The sequence goes on along the minus strand of OY728129.1, from coordinate 332,182,508 downwards.
AACTTTATTTTTATTAAAAAATTTAATAATAATAATGTTATAATATTTTTATAATAAAATTACTATTATGGTGTAAATATTAAACTTATTTTATTTATATAAAATTTTATTTATTTTAAACGCCAGTCAACTGCAGGACTCACGTTCCGCTGAGCATGCGGTTGGGCGAACCGTGCTCGAACTATGCCACCCAACACTGACCACATACAGGGTTAAGTTGCGTGCTTTCTGCGTAGTTTCATAACTCGTGCGCAAGTTGTGCATCAACTAGGTCAGGGTGTGACACACCAAACCCATTATTTAATTCACCAATTAATTAATTAGTATCCACAAACTCAATATCCTATAATTAATTCAACAATTAATTTTCTAATTTAATCCCAATATCTCAAAATTAATTCAACAATTAATTATCTCATTCTAAAAATTCAATATTTTGATAATTGAATTAAGGATTAATTATCCCCAAATCAACAATTTCATGTTCCTCATAATTAATTTAAAAATTAATTATTCATGATTTAAAATCCCAATATCCTAAATTCACATTTCCTTTAATTAATTAATTGAAAAAATTAATTAATTTAATCAAGAACACAATTTCTAAACATCTAATAGAAATTTTATAACTACATAAAAATATTTTTTATTTATACTTTGGGATTTTAATTATACACCACCTACCTCAAGAGCGATGAAGAAGGATCATAAATGGAAATCCTTAAGATTTCAGTAGAGATTCAACATAGAATGAGATTTGGATCTATAACCCTAAATAAAAATTAAAAAAAGAAAGATATCTTAGATATAAATTTATATCCACAATAATAGATCTAGATTCATCAAATATAGATCTAGATATAGAAAAACAAATGACAATATCCCACCAAAAGAACGGGGGTCGATTTAGAACTAATTAGGGGGGTTCAAGAATTTTAAAAACTAATTTTAGAGAGACTTTAATTCCCACATACGATTTGCTGGGTAGGGGTGCATGGTTTTTGCTAACCATGTGCCTCTTTTATAGGGGTTCACGATTAATCATAATAGGGTTCACGTTTTGACAAACCATTCACCAATTGTGAAATTTCCCTATGTTCATGCTTGCAAGGTTAGCTGGGATGGGGTGCACGGTTGGGGTAAACCATACGCCAAGCGTGCACAACTTTATTTCTTCCATTTTTCTCAAATTTTCACCCAAACAAATCCCAAGGGAAAACACAAATGAAAAGTAATCAACACTTAACAAAAGAGTACCTATAAACAACCCTGAGAAAACTCTATAAAAGGTCATGATCTTATAATCTCCCCATCTTATAACAACATGTTTTTGAGCTACAATACCAAACATATCTAAGTTTCTGAGTCAAAAATATTATTCCATTGAGCCCTGGTATCTTCTTCCCTTTACCACATTTTCTCATACACACACCCATGTTTCCACAACACACAAACTATTAGTATGACCTTTTTCATAACAGTTTCTCACTACGACCTAACACACGTACCAGATGCTCCTCAAAGGATGCATCGATCTCAAGATAAACTTCCATAACATACCCTATGCATTTACCAAATCACTATACCAAATACTCATAATAATACCATCCAACATTATCACTCACTCATTTCATAAAGAAAATGCCTGGAAAGGTTGTATATCCACCACCTCCAAGGTCCACCCGACCTTTCCTAAGGATTTTAAACATGCACCTTACAGGTTCCTGATTTGCATTCCAATGCCACCACTTCCAACCCATGGTATTTCTCTATGAACCTACTACTGAAATATCGCTCCCCACATTTGGTACATTATTAACCTCACTTGTTAAGAAAATAAACCACCATGGTATTCATAATCCTTAGGTTCATCATGAGAACCTCATCTGTCAACTATCAATGGCATACCTTTCACCATTCATCTCCACATATACCACTTCATAAGCGCGACCTCCAAGGGTCCCAATATATAACCAAAACACATTTAAGTATCTAGGTATAAAGCTAGATATTTTTCAGCATACCCAAATGATGTCAAGGTAGGTGACATGATCTTCACTAATTAAAAGTATGCTACGAAATATTCGGTGAATACCACTATAAATCCTCCATTACTGATGTTACCTCACACTATATAAAGACCTTATCCTGATGAATGTATCAGGCTTTCCTACCCACCATCATCTCACTATACGATCCAAAACCAGATGGTCCCTCGCACAACCTACAACCGAGTTCTAAAACAAGGGAATTATCACTATGCAAAACACCCAAATCAAAGGAAAAAACAAAGGATTATCATTTCACAACATTAACAGAGTTAAAGAGAGGGATTTATACAAAACCATAGCAAGTATTTCCCCCTTTTCCCACCACATAGTCAAAACTAAGGCGTTATCACTACCTTTAACCATCCTATACATATGTCTTGGTTAAACAGGGTAAACACAATATCATTATTCAAGTTTCTCATTTAGACACCCATTTATTCCAATGTTGCATCATTTTAAAAATATTTCTCAATTTCATTTTAGGAAATATTTTTATTTCAATTTCACAAGCAAGTAAAAATAGTTAAAGTTCAATAACATACCCATAAACCATTTTTTCGTGCGTGCCTAAAATAATTAATTTCATAAAATAATCTTGAGTGCCTAAAATGATGCATGAAAACTCAAATATCGTGTCATATTTGGCCATGAGTCAATTCCTAGAAAATATCAGAAAAAAATCACATTAAGCCATAATTGCATCACCCAAGGTGAAATAATATTCAATTGTAATAGCAGACAATAATAACATCAATCCCCACCCTCGGTACTTTGGTCCCCCCTCATACATGGGTTTCTACTCCCATGAACGAGCTCATAACCAAGACCCAAATCTTCATATTTTCATATCTAACCTTCCAAAATAGTAATACAAAATAAAAATAAAATAAAACTCATTTGATACTACTTTGTAACATCTCATCCTAGGTGCTACACATTGGTTCCCTGATCTGGTCGGTCACATGGCCTTAGGTGTGCCTCCCCACATGCTAGAGCCTTTTGACTAGTAGTGAGGGTCTAATATCAATCATGGGGAGACTATACCCTCTTTTTTCTTTATAAGAGTAATAAACTAAAAATAATAATAAAAATAACCAAATGATATAACATAACCAGAATAACCATGTATCATAAGATGACCAAAACTGGAAATACAATGTCAAAACTGAATAGTAGATATACAATGATAAACTACATACCAATTGTCAAAATGAAAACCCAAAGGTAATGAAACTAAAAACTCCCATGTGGGTCCTGAACCACATTTGGTTACCTCATCCATGCTTCATCCCAAACCAGCTATCTAACATAAGGCCTTTTCCCTTAACCTATCCTGCAATCATGTAATCCATTCGAGTACCGATCAGGAAGCCCAAGTAGCGTGTGGGTACAAATCAGTAGGCCACCACCAACATCATAAAAAACAAATCAAATCAATAATAGGGTATGTAGTTGTATAAAATATAAAATACAAGTAATAAAGTAAACAATTTACATTTATTCAATTATCTTTTATTTAACTGCATAAACCCCCGGGTTAAATGGACACCCAACCTCAATAACCTCTTTGGCCCATGTCAAAGTCTAAACCATTTCATATTATCAATTCACAATTCATTTAACAAATACACTTTTATTATCCACTTCATTTTAATTAATGATACAACTAATTGGAAACATAGCCCAATGCCACTATTTTGGGTGTAGATCGTTATGTCTAGCGCCCCATGAGTATTTGGAGCATCAATCCCTATTTCACACATCATGGGTATTTAGAGAATTAGTTTCTATCCTACACATCATGGGTATTTAGATCATTATTCTCTATCCCATACAATGTAGCATGCATGGAGTTTTACACTCTATGGGTATTTGGAGTATCAGTCCATACACCACACTCGTATATCAATCAATCACACATGGGTATTTGGAGCATCATTCTATGTCCCATACTCATATATCAATCATTCACATGTATTAAAATATCACATGTATCATTATATAACATCAATCAAGATTAATCAACATTAATCCTCTTATCACATTTCAGCATCACAATCTTCCATTAATTAATTATACAATTAATTAATCCAATTCCATTAATTATTTCAATAATTAATTAATCACAATGATTTAATTAATTAACTCAACTATAAATTAATCATTTCCATTCCAAAAATTAATTAAACAATTAATTATTCCCAAAACACAATATTAATATTCTATAATCAATTCAATAATTAATTATCTAATTCTCAAAACCAATATGACATAATTAATTCAATAATTAACTATCACATCTATTACATTAGTTAATTCAACAATCAAATAATAAAATTAATAACATTAATTAATTTGACAATTAATTAATCAAATCAATTCCATTAATTAATTAAATAATTAATAAATCACATTAATAACATTAATTAATTTAATAATTAATTAATCACATCAGTTCCTCTAGTTAATTTAACAACTAACTAATCACGTCAGTGTCATTACTAATTAAATAATTATTTTATCACATAAATCCCCTTAATTAATTTACCAATCAATTAAGTACATAAATCCAATTAATTAACTCATCAATTTTAATCAATTTCCACAAAATCAAAAACCCATAATTAATTCCACAATTAATTATCTCATTTACAATCTCAATATCTCATAATTAATTCTACATTAAATTATCACAAATTATATATCTCAATATCTCATAATTAATCCCATAATTAATTATCTAAAATCAACAATCTTAATATCTCATAATTAATTCAACAATTAATTATCCAATTATATCAATTCAATATCCCAGAAATTCATATTAATTAATTCACGAATTAATTAATCCAATTCATTCAATTTCACCATCATAACAATACTCATTAATTAATTCATCAATTAATTAATCTAACTCATTAGATTTTATTAACACAACAATATCCATTAATTAATTCAACAATTAATTAATCCTACTCAAAAATCATAATATTACATCCATAAATTAATTCACTAATTAAGAAAAATCATTTACATTAATTAATTTCAAAATTAATTAATCACATTCAATCCATTTAATTAATTCACCAATTATTTTTTCACGTCAATTCCATTAATTAATTCCATGATTAATTAATCTAACTCAATCACATTATTTAATTTAACAATTAAATAATCACATTACACCCATTAAATAATTCAACAATTAATTAATCCCTACTTAAACAGTTCAATAACTCCAATTGATTCATCAATTAACTGTTCCTTCTCAATCAATTCAATATCCCTAATTAATTTATCAATTAATTGTTCCAACTTAATCAATTCAATATCCCTAATTAATTCATCAATTAATTTTTCCAATTTAAATAATTCAATATCCCTAATCAATTCAACAATTAATTATTCTAAATCAATCTCATTACTAATTTTATAATTAGTTTATCACATCAATCTCTTTAATTAATTCCCAAATTAATTAATCATGCCAAACCCATTAATTAATTCACCAATTAATTAATCAATATCTAAAAACTCAATATCCTATAATTAATTATCTAATTCAATCCCAATATCTCATAATTAATTCAATAATTAATTATCTCATTCAATAATACAATATTTTGATAATTAAATTAAAAATTAATTATCCCAAAATCCAAAATCTCAATTTCCTCATAATCAATTTGAAAATTAATTATTCATGATCTAAAATCCCAATATCCCAATTTCACATTTCCCTTAATTAATTAATTAAGACAATAAATTAATTTAATCAATAACACAATTTATAAACATCTAATAGAAATTTTAAAATTACATACACATAATTGCAATTAATACTTTGGGATTTGAATTATAGACCACCTACCTTAAGTTTGACGAAGAACACTCATCAATGGAAATCCACAAAATTTCAGTGGAGTTACAACATAGAACGAGATCTGAATATATAATCCTATACCAAGATTAAAAAAATCAAGATCTCTTAGATGTAGATATATATCCACAATTATAGATCTAGATTCATAAATTCTAGATCTAAAACTAGAAAAATAGAGGAAACCATCCCACCAAAATAATGGGAGAAGAATGAGAATCAAACAGAATAGGATTGACTTATTGGGAGGGAAACAATCTTCAATCCGGGCATCAAATCGTGAAGAAAGGAGGTGAGGAAGGCTTGGAATTTGTCTTGAGATCCCTAAAATCGTGAAAGATGACATAGAGTCAAATGAGGGTCGACTTGGGACTAATTAGGGTGGTTTGGGAATTTTAAAAACTAATTTTTAAGATACTTTAATTCCCACACATGATTTTCTAGGCATGGGTACATGATTTTCCCTAACCATGCACCGTAAATGTGTGCCTATATTAAAGGGGTTCATAGTTACTCCTAATAGGGAACACGATTTGGTAAGCCATGATGCAACTGTATAGTTCCGCTCAGTCTAGGGTTGAACGGTTAGCTGGGCTGGGGCGCACAAATTGGGAACATCATGTGACAACTGTGAATAAGCCTATTTGTTCCATTTTTCTCAAATTTCCACCCAAACATAGCCCAAGTTAAAACCGAAATAAATACTACCCAACACTAAACAAAAGAGTACCTATAAAGGATCACGATACAACTCCAGAAATGGTTAGGATCATACAATAACCCACTTTTTCCTATTAGGGATACCTTTACTGTTGATGATCTGGGTAGTCTCTACATGCGTAAGATAGTATGACTACCAAGTGTCCCAAAGAATTTCATTTTTGATAGTGATCCTCATTTGACATATAGGTTCTGGAAGGTTCTTCAAAAGGCTCTATGATTACAGGTTCTTCTAAGTAAAACTTATCATCCACATACTAATGACCAATCTAAATAGACTATTCAGATTCTAGAGGATATGTTATGATCCTATTTTTTGGATTTCAGTGGTTTATGGGGGTATTAATTAACACTCATGGAGTTATTTTTTTTAAAAGTTCAAAGCACAATATATAAAATAAAAAGGTTACAAGAGACAAAAAGATGAGATTTTTTGACAATCTCTGTCGAAAAGATAAGATAAATCAGCTGGCAGAGTATTGAACCAAGTCATGTTTTGATGGACTCCTTTGTTAGCAAGAGCATCAGCAACAGCATTTTCTTCACAGTAGGCATGAGTAGCAATGTAATCAATCCCATGGAGATTCTTCAAGCAATTCATCCAGCGTGTAGTGAGAGGCCAGGCCAGATGGATGATGTCATTGGAGATGGGATGAATGATGGTGGTAGAATCACTTTCAATCCAAAGCTTTCTCCATCCTTTTTGAAGTGCAATCTCAACAGCGTGCATGACACCAAGCATTTCTGCCTCCAGAGATGAAGAGTGACCACATCCAACATAGAAGCAACCCTGACATTGGCCATATGAGTCTTTGAAGATAGCACCACAGCTGGAAGGTCCTGGATTGCCTTTAGAAGCACCATCAACATTCACTTTGATCCATCCTGGTATCGGCGATTGCCAGAAAACATCAAAGGAGCGTTGGGGTGCAGGGTAGATTCCAGGAACACGGAGATGACAATGTATCTCAAATTCACCAACAGAGTTGTTGCAACAGTCTTTTTGTATTGAGGCGGCTTCATGTATAGCAATAAGAATCCAATATTTTCCTGCATTGAGACTAAATGAGCGATTATTATGAATGAGATCATTTCTAGCATACCAGATCTCATGCAGGAGTTCTGCCACAGCCGCAAGAAAAATATTTTTAACCTATGAAGAAGCTTCATGTCTAATGCAATTTTTGAAAAATGAAGAAATAGAGTCAGTTAAGATCCATCTGCAATTGAATAAATCAAAAACATAATTCCATAAAGCAGAGGCTGTGGCACAAGAAAGGAAGAGATGATTGGCATCCTCCCTATGTTGATTACACAAGCGACATTTAGAACAAAGATGAATGCCAAATTTTTGCAGAATAGTTTCAGTGGGAAATCTATTATGAGAAATACGCCAAATGAGGGTGAGCCTAGAAGGTTTAATCCAAGGATTATTGAAATGACTCAACCAAAGATAATTAGAATCCTCATTAGAAAAGTTATCCTTATAAAAGTTTTTTGAGTCAAGCATACCATTTGGGGCAGGTTCCCAAAAAAGGAAGTCTCCATCAGAGGAGAAGGGATAATTATCAATAGTCTTCACAATATGTTCAGGGAGATCATATCTATGAGAATGTAAGACATCTTTTATGGATAGACTAGTATCAGCAGGAATGACATTGGGTGGTAACAGTGAGATCAGGGGGTTACCACACCATTTTTAACACCAAAAATTAATGGAAGAATCAACATTAACCATCCATCTTGCATTTTCCATGATCTTACAGTAAGAGTCTCTGATAGAAGGCCAGATTTAAGAGTTGATGAAAGTCGAATTACCCGTTGAAATTTTGTGAAGAAATCTATGTTTTAAAAAATCATAAACTTTAGAAGTAGAATTGATAATATGCCATGTTAGACGGGCTTGCAAAGCGCTATTGAACAACTTTAGATTTTTAATTCCAATTCCGCCTTTATCAATCGGTTTACAACAATAATTCCAAGGGATAGTGACAAGCTTTTTTTCGGAAATACTTCCAGTACAAATAAATTTTTTAATGTAAGTATTAATTTTTTTGAGGATTCTTATAGTCCATTTGTAAATCATGAGGGCGTAGACCATTTTAGAAACAATGGTGGATTTGACTAAACATATTCTCCCAGCCATGGAAAGGGATTTACCCTTCTAATTAGAGAGTTGGTTAATGATTTGATCTATGATATTAGCAAAGTGGCTAACTTTGGGTCTACCCCAAATGATAGGAACACCTAAATAAGAGAAAGGTAAGAGACCTTCTTTGATACCCAGATAAGTGGTAATGGTAGATTTTCTTCTAGCCAGAAAGTTCTTACCAAAATAAATATGAGATTTATTCCAAGAGATAGCTTGACCAGAAACTTCCTCACAGTGGGTTATGGCTTTCTTGAAAACTTGAATGTTTTTTTGATCCCCTTTAAGAAACATAATAATATCGTCAGCATATAAAAGATGAGTAGGGTCCATTAAGTTTCTGGAAACTTGAATAGGCTTAAGTTTATTTTGATCCACCAGACTGCTGAGAAGCTTACTTAGGTAGTCCTCAGCAATAACAAAAAGGATGGAAGAAAGGGGGTCTCCCTGTCTAACCCCTTTTGAGCATTTAAAAAAACCTCTAGGAGTGCCATTATTGAGAATAGAGATGGAAGCTGATTGAAAATGAGTCTTAATTCTTCCAATAAAGGTATCATTAAACCCAATGTTTTTTAAGACTTTGAAGATAAAATTACAGTCTATGGTGTCAAAAGCCTTTCTGATATCTAATTTAATAGCCACACATCCTCCTCTAGTGTTTTTATTTAGACTGTTGGTACATTCAGAGGCAAGACAGATGCAGTCTTGAATGGACATGCCTTTAATGAAGCCAAATTGATTCCAAGAGACAATTTTATTACCGATAGGAGCAAGTCTATTCACAATAATTTTGGTAATAATCTTATAAAGAGTGTTAATCAGGGCAATCGGTCTGAATTGATTGATCTGAGAGGAATTTGCAACCTTGGGAATTATGGTTAGAAATTGAGCATTGATCCCATGTGGTAAAGATCCACGAGTAAAGAAGGTCCTGAAAAGTTTACAAACATCATTGTGGATAATATCCCTGTGCTTTTGAAAGAAACCATTATTGAACCCATCAGGGCTAGGAGCACTATCTGGATTAAGGCCAAAGACAGTGCCTTTAATTTCATGGTCGAGAGGAATGCTTAAAAGCATTACATTGTCCCTTTCATCCACCATTAAGGGAATGATGTCAGGTTTAAGCTCAGTATTGATATCCGGGCCATTAAATATGTTGTAGAAGTAAGAGGTAACATGGTCCGTAATGGCCTCTTCTTAATCTATGATTAAATCATTATGGATAAGATTAGAAAGAGGATGATTGACCTTTCTGATTCTTTGAAGGCAATTGTAAAATTTGGTATTACGATCACCATCTGTAAGCCATGTAGTCCTAAACATTTGTTTACGAATATCATCCTTAAAAGTGAGTAAGGAGTTAAGTTTGAGGGAAATTCTAGCTTCCAATTGGGGATCCATATTAAAATCTGAATTGGTATTTTGAATTTGAACCCTGTTAAGCTCACTTTCCAGATAGGAGATATCAAGATCCATTTGCGAGTTCGTAGTTTTACACCAATATTTAAGGTCCTATTTAAGAATTTTCAATTTGTGTAAATAGGAAAAGGAATCATTATGGTGATTCATAGAGTTCCAAGTGTTAATGATTAAAGTGACACAGTCCGGGTTTGAGGACCAAACATTATTAAATTTGAAGGGGAGAATAGGCTTACGGTCATTCATAAGGCAACTAACAAGGATGGGATGATGATCGGAGTTGAGTCTAGGGAGCGTAACGCTGGATATTTGATCCCAGTTATCAAGAGCCTTTATTTTAACGAAATCTTTGTCAAGCTTACTGGCAACATTTTTGTTGTAGTGTTTCCTGTACAAAGTATATTTGGCACCAACAAGAGATATTTCAAAAAGGCTACAATTTTCAGTTGTAGACCTGAATTCCCTAGAGGATATGGAAAGATGCGAGGGGACAATTTTTTCAAGAGAGCTAAGGATGGCATTGAAATCACCCATCACTACCCAAGGATCAGTAATAGCATTGGATAAATCAATAAGTTCAAGCCATAGAACTCTTGTATCTTGATATCTATTCCTGGCATAAACCATAGTGGAAAAAAATGTGCCTTCTATTCCACGAGAAATCACAGGTGAGTTTCTGTTTAGAAATTCTAAAGATATTGATATTCTGAAGGGAATTATAAAAAAAGACCCACATGGAATCCATCGGAGGACAACTTTGACAAGCGCTAAGAAAACTATAGTTCAGAGATCCAAATCTCATGAAGCTTGTATTAAAAATGACTTTAGGTTCTGAAATGGAAAATATATGGGGCTTATGGTTGTCTAAAAATCTCCTTATAGTTGTGAGTGTATCCTTGTTGGCCACTCCCTGAAAATTCCAATAAAGAAGATTCATAATTATTTGTGTTTTGGGTTGGAACCCTTCTTTTTTTTTGATTTTCAAGAACCCTTCTTCCCTTGGGATCGTGTGACCATAGGGGAGGAAGCAGGTTTAAGTTTGTTATCATAAGTTTTAGTACTTTTAAGAGCATTTTTTTCAAAACAGAATTTGAACTATGTTCAGGAATTGGATTATTGGCAGTACTGTCTATGGGGGAAACACTCTTGGCTCCATGAGTAGTGTTGTGTTCAATTGAATTAGTTATTTCTATATCAACCAGAGAACGATTAGAATCTGGTGAACCTTGCGCTGGATTAGGAAGGGCAGGAGGAGAATTTATAGGAGAAATGGCCTGGTTATGAACCAAAACAGCAGCTTGAGCAGGGGGTTTCCAGCTACTATCTATGCAGGTTCATAATTAGCTATGGATTTCTCATCATTTTTGGGGAGATTGACAGTGTAATCCTCAGGTTTCAAGTGTTCATGGGTGGGAATAGGAGTAATAGGGGGAGGCTGAGGCGTTTTAGTGTTCTGTTTTTCAACAGAAGAACTGGAAACCAGCCTGTAATCCAATACAGAGGGAGAAGCAATAGAATAACTGCTCTGGTCATGGTCCAAAATATCAACTTGAGCAGGGGGGTGACAAATTCCAGCTACTGTCTTGATAGGATTAACTGAGGATTTCACATAAATTTTAGGCGTGACAGTGAAATCCTCAGGTTGCAAAGTAGGAATAAATCTTGCACTGATCAGCGAATATGACCTCTATAGTTTGAGGTGGGTCATCATGTTTTCCTTGGGGTATCGCCCCGGTTGGGGAAATACCATATTAGGAAATATGGAAAGATAACACCTAGTTTTTTTAGGCCATTCAATATAGTGGAATGGTTTGGTCTAGTGGTATAGCTATTGGACCTTCCATAATGCTATAGTTCTATGCATGATGTGTTTCATGTGTCACAACTTCATAGATTTCATCTAGACCCTTCTCACATGATACAATTTGATGAATTCTATCTTGGTGTAGATGTTTCCTTTTATAATCATAAAATATATATTTTGAAATGTAATGATAAGTATCTCTGGGGAAAGAGCATACCTCTAGTTCAAGTGTAGTGGTAGCATGATAATGTTCAAGATGAAACCTGGGAGAGGGAATTTGATATGTAAACCTAGTGTCCAGATTTGTTCCTTGATACCCCATAGGAAAACATAGAGTAGCTTGGGGATGAGATATTACATGGTGGGGAGGTTTTAATATCTCTTCTTTTCCCAGGTACATCCCTCTTTGAGTTTTAGCTAAACCTCTTTTAGATATGTTTTTTTACTTCTTTAAACCTTGGTGATTGAGTAACTTTTGGGTATGAAGAGAATTTTATAGTGAAAATTACCTAAAGTTTTGGGCTGTATTTTTTTTTAAATTAATGGAGTCAAGAGATTACAAGGCTTTTCCATGGGTTGGAAGGCTTTAGAGCTGGTTCAGGATTTTCCTGTAGAATCTTGGTTGGCTGCTGCCTGTTAGACACTTTCATATTGTGAATAGTTTACACAACGTAAATCTGTTGTAGAGAACAAGGCTTGAACTGGTTTAGATCATGAAGCATTCATATTCCATGAAACTAGTTCACTTTGTGAAATGCTTTATTAGAGTTATTTTAACCTGAGGCGATGGGTTTTTTGGTGTATCATATAAATCAATAAATTCACGTCATGAATGTCTCGAGACTAGTGATTTTAAATCATGTTGTATGTATGATTTTATTTCATCCACTATGCATCCTTCTCTCTTTAACCCTAGTGAGACTCCAATAAATTTTAGAGCGATACCTTTCCTTATGGACATCTTGGTATAGTGGTTGATCTTCGATGTGTTCTTTTTTATTGGTTTTCCCCCTCTTCTTCTTGTTCTCTGTTATTGTGGTGTGATATCTTAACTGATGTTGAATCAGGTGTTGATCTTGATGTTTTCATGGTTTAGGTTTTTGTTGTGATCACCATTTCCTTTCGACTTTGTTGTTGTTACCTGTTTAAATCATTGATTTGATCACCAAATAAATGTAGGTGGTCTAGAACAAAACCCTTTGGTTTTTTTCTAATTGTTTAAGTATGTGAAACATCTTATGAATGCACTAATTCAATGTGTGAAATAACTAATATAATGATGGGTGATGATAATCATATGTTTGGTCTATTACTTGGATCCCTTTGGATCCAATAATTTTGAGACCTAGTTTGTGTCTACCCTTAGGGTGATCCTATCCTCAATCAATAAATAACTAGATAATGGTTTAAAATATGTTTTAGCATGACATGATACCTAAAGTGATTTATTATGATAGATTCATCTTGTAAGACACCTCACTTGATTGTTAAAATGACCAGTGATAATTGGTATGAATTGGGTGTATACGTTGGCCTCATAATAGATTAAGATATAACTTGATGAATTAATGGACAATCAAAAGAAAAATGATAATAGGATAAATTGACCATTTTGGTTTATTATATTATGTTGTGTTATTCTTTTCATTATGAATTGTGTTATAATTCATGTTGAAATGATTATATTAAGGGATTGTACCAGGTGTACTAAAATTATTATATAATTGTATTAGCTTAGTTATGATAAAATGGTTATATAAAGGGCTTGGTCGAGTTATATTAAAATGATTATATTAAAATATTGGCCCGGTTATGGTAAAATGATTATATAGAAGACTTTATTCAGTTATGATAAAATTATTATATAGAGTACTTGGTATGGTTATGATGAAATTCTTATACATTGGGTTTTTTCTCGGTTATGTGATTATTCCATGGGCTTATGGTTATGGTTGGCATGGTTGTGTTACATGATCATAGACATTTCAACATGGAATTGAAGAAAATTTATTGTTGTATCGTATTAATTTATTAATTAATACTTATGATTATCACTTTATTGAATGCTCTTATTATCATACTAGTTTTGATTATACATAGTGGTTTCAACCTAATAAGTTTTACTCACACCCTATTTGGGACACCGTTTGGTACCCAGGAAGATTACATAGATTTAGGTTTGGAAATAGGCAAAGGACTTTGTTGTTTATTATTGATTGTTAGCTGAGTTGGGGCGTGAAGATAGGACCGACCAGGGATTTGGGACTGGGGTATTTTGAGTTTATTTATGTCTAATCATTATTTGATATGTAAGACTTCATACAAGTCTTTTAGTTACATTTTAACCTAACATTACATGGTTCATTATTATTTGGTTTACTTGGGTCATAATTTATCTTCTAGTTGTATGATGTACTATTTTAACTATTTCCATTACTATGATGATTATTTAATTACACTTTTTTGAAACTCTATACCAGAGGGTAAAGTATCCCCACAATTTTTTCTATACCCCATTACTAGTTGGTAGACTCTAACATATTGGGAGGTGTACTTGAGGTTTAGTAATCTACTTTATTTGGCCATGTGGGAGAGTACCAGATCAAAGGATGTTATAAAGTGGTATCAGTGGGGTCAGGTTTCTTTTTTATTGCTTTATTATTTGAGAAAGGTATAAAGGATACTAGGATGTGTTAGGGATTAGTAATGATATTGTGCATTGAGTAGCTAATCCATGTGTAGGGGAAAATCTGAGTGACCAGGGATGGGATTTTTGTTCACGATGTTTGCTTGTTATGATTGATATTATATAACCTTGGGTGATTCAAATTCTATGTAATGTTATTGTTTATTGAGATTTATAATAATTTCCTGGTATGGAGTGATATTAGTACACATGCATCATGATAGGAACATAGGGATATATCTTGAAATGCATTGTTCATGATAGGTACATATTTATTTCATGTGATATATTTCCCTGTATGAACTATGAAATGATATACTTGTTATATAATGACCAAAACTATTATAAATAATATTCCCCTTGTTTTTTATTAAATGTATTATTATATAACATGGTTATAGAAAACACATGCACTTATTTTGTCTTATTATGACCATTGGATTTAAAATACCATTATGTATCATAACCATTGATAATATATCTGTTGAATAGTGATAATATGATTAGTATAAATATATGGTTCTAACAAATCAAATTGTCACAGACAAAGGATGTGATGGACTCAACCAGTAGGATCATACCCTATGAATCCCATTTTTCAGAGATTACAAGGGATTTAGAATTTATTAGCTTTTCCCTTGACCAAGACCAAGATTAAATTGAACAACTTAAACATGAGCGAAACTGTTTATAGGAGAAGTTCAAGCTCATCGAGATCACAACCCAAACCATGCTCATCGAACTATCCCATGAAAGTCCCACCATGACACACCTTACCATTAAAGAGTTTTTTGGTGTATTAAAGGTATATGTAATAATACCCTAGCAATATGATTATGTACATTATTTGGTATAGAATAATGAAGATATTTTCGTCCTATTATTATTAATCTGTAAATGTTTTTTTGTATAATAATGCAAAAATTGTATTTTTTGTTAATATTAAAATTCAATTAATAAATTTATGAATTAATGGATTTTTGAAATGAATAATATTTTAATAAAATATTATTATTAAATATTTTTTATCAAATATAAATGATCATATTATTTTTTTATGAAGTTAAATTTAATTTTTATAAGGTTTCAAAAAATGTTATTTAAAAAACCATAATTTAAAATAAATGTAGGTTTTTATTTTAAAAGTGGAAATTAACATATTTAAAAAATTACTTAGATAAAATTAATATTATTTTTGGAATCAGGATGTTGAAATTATCCAATGGTGAATTTTTCATAATTTTTGGAGATTGTCAAATTTTCGGGTAAAAATTAAATACCATATAAATATACTTTGTATTTTATGACATAACAATGACCCAAAAGTGATGTAATAAGTAATATAAATGGAATACACGACAAAATATATTTATTAAATTTAAAATAATGTTATTTTAAGCTTATTTTATTTATTTTTTAATGCTATTATGAGTCCTCCAAGACTTATAATATATTTCAAGATTTTAAAATCATTTCTTTAAGAGTGCGACTTACCTTCACATCACCAATGGTAATATTTTAATAATTTATAACCTTGGAATTATAAAATAATAAAAACCACTCCCCTTTGGAAGATATCACGGGAAAAAACCATGGTATGATTTTTAGTTTTGGATATTTTATTATATAGAGTTAAAAACCTAAATAATAAAGAAATCCCCCTATTTTCCTATACAAACCCACCCAATATCCCATTTATCTTTACTAAAAATACTTGGATCATGTACATAATCTTACCTAAACTCTCCAGATTCCCCCCAATGTGCCACCAAACTCTCAAAAAGCCCATCCCAATCTTTTGTAGTCACACACTCAAGTATGGGATCCTCACCTTCCTCTCCTCATTTCAATTAAAGAGCATTCTTTGAAATTAGCCCTTTTAATTTCAATTAGTTATATTTTCATTGATTTATAAAAATTCCATTATTGTAAAATTTATTTTATTTTAATGAGATACCATTTATCCTCTCTCATTTTGACCCTTACCTAAGCCGTTACTATGCTAGAATTTTAGTAAGAGATCTTGAACTCTACTGTTTTATCAAGAACTCCTTTAATATTATGTATTTTACTTTTCATTTTATTATGACGGGATATGATATTATATATTACAATTAATTTAAATTTGATGTATAAATTATGAGATATTCCTTTGACTCTCATTAAGCCTCCCATGATCCTTTATGTACACCCGTTACCATGATGAAATTTCATAAGGATTATTTTCTCTATTCAAGTTTCTTCATTACCCTATGCCTTCTATTTAAAAATTTATAATGTTGGGATATAATTTTCCATGTCCATATTACTTTCAAATTTATTTTTATGTCATGATATACCCCCTTCACTCTTATCAGTCCATTTACGAATCTTTAAGTGATGCCGTTATACTGCCAAAATTTCATCACAATTTTCCATGCCAAAACAGTTTTGTAATGAATACCACATTATCAAGGGTATTAACCTTTATTCATATATACTTATTTATTTGGGACTTAAATTTATGAAATACACATTCCATGATCATGAAATAAAATATTATGATGAATGAATCCATGTCGTATGATCTATGTGGCACACTTAAGCATGAGAATGAAATGATTATGATGGGTGCACCCAGATAGTGATCCAATGAATTGGGTAATGTTTAGTATCATGATAATTAATGTTTGGATAGGGTTGTACCTAATTTATTTATTTTAAGTTTTCCACCATGAAGTCTTGGTGGTATATCCTTGACCTATTTTCATGATTCAGTGTTTTAAGTTGTTTCCACATTTCCTATGATATGATTATAATGCAGCATCATACCTTGTTATTAATGCTCCTTTTATTCCTAATTTATATTCCTATTTTCTAACATGTATCACTTATTCCATGTTTATTAACTTAATAGGCTTTATATCTCACCCCTTTATTATGTATGTCCCTTGGTTATCCCATGCAATTTTATGTTTTAAGGAGTATTTTAAGAATGTTAAAGAAGTTTTCAATAAAGAATGTTAAGGAAGTTTTTAATAATATTTTTGTATCTCATGTTCAAGATGTTATTTTATGTACATAATTCCAAAATAAACTAGAATTATTGATCTTTTGGGTTTTATTAAGTGTAATTTTATGTTATAAATCATGTATTAATGTGTAATAAAGAGCATGGATGTTATATTTGGTATTAGAGGAAAATTTTAGTAATTTTTGGGATTAGGATTAGAGAAATATAAAAAAATACTTAGGTATAAGACTAAATATAAAAAAATATACATAAATTTGGTAAGTATAGAGTAAGTGGTTTATCAAGAAAATATATCCCTGTATGGATACTACAAGCGGACGTGGTTATGAAACAAATGTACCTAGAAGTAACAACTCTAATAAGGTGTTTTGGGCTTGATTTAGGGTAGCCTAGAACATGAAAATAGGCCTCCCTACACACTTGGTTTGACACTCCTGGGGGATATGATTTGGTAAATTCATAATCTCATTACGAACCATTATTAATAGAACAAAAAAAATTCCCATAATAATATATGTTAGGAAATAGATCTTTGATTACATATATTAAAGCCTAGGAACTCATAAGTTAAGAATATAAATGTAATTTATAAATTATCCCTTTAATGTAATTGGATTCCACTTTATGTATTTAACTTTTTAAATTAATCATCCCTAATTTTCCTTTTATTCTATATAATGGCTGGAAATAGGAGAAATCAGTTAAACAATCAATGAGATGAGTGATGTGGTGACTTCCCTAATGAGATACCCAATATAATGGGATCAGGAATCAAAAAAAATTTCATGATACTCTCTCAGGTGACTCAGGTTTTGAATATAAACCTGGATAAGTAGGAGAACCCAAACCCCCCTAAGAGAGAACCACATGCAATCAAGAGCTTCATGTGAAAAATGCCTCTTAATTTTAATGGATCATCTGATCCCTTAATCACAGAATAATATATCTACTCCATCAAGAAGATATTCTCCATCCTTAAATGCTATAATAAAGAGAAGGTTATACTAGTTGTTTATCATATGGGGGGAGAAGCAAATCAGAGGTGGACATTGATTATGAATATAAAGCCTGAGGAGGACATCAAATTAATGGATTCGAAGGAATTTTGGAAAAAGTTTTTTGATAAATATTTTCCTTGAACTCTCTGACTTAAAATGGAAAGACATTTCATCAACCTCAAGAAAAAATATGATTAATCTATTAGGGATTATAACATAAAATTCACAAGACATTAATGATATGCCTCTAACTTTTTCATTACCCCTGAATGCAAGGTTGATTGCTTCTTTGGTGGGATAAAACCAAGTCTAGGAAAATCCCTTACGATCCGTGACTTTGATAGATATGAGAAAATTATCTGATGTGACCTCAAAGTAGAAATGGATATTGGAGAATCCCAAGAGAATTATGGGGATAAGAAACAAAAAGTGGAGTTTTATATTTGTGTTCTAATGGAGAAATTTAATAGTGCTATTAAATTTTAGCATCCCACTTGGAAAGGTTTGGAAAGAAGTACCCTGGAAATTTCCTAAGGGGGATAAAGATATGTTGTAAGTGCAGGAAGGAAAGACATTTATCTAATAATTTCCAATAGAAGAGAACTGCTAATTTGATAGAATAAATAAATTATCTAGCCAACCCTTAGTGCATTTTTCATTTCTAAAACTGCAAGGAACCAAATCAATTTACAAACCAATGCTGTAATCTAAGGGTTTTTGGAGGAAACCAACAACCTCCAAGACAGAAAGGGAGAGATTCTTCCATCACTACAACTAAACTGAATCCCAAAAATGAAGTGGTGATAGGTATACTAGTTATTCATTCAATAATAGAAAAAATACCTTTTTATTATAGTTCTATCCATTCCTTCATATCACAAAAGTTTAGTATAATTATTCAAACACCACCAAAAATCATGGAAGGAGAGATGTCTGTGAAAATATAAAATGGTGAAATTATTGATTCCCATGTATATAAATCCTCCCCTATCATAATTTTTGGGATTAAAATCCCATCAAACCTTGTTACACTTCCTTTGGTGGAATTTGATGAAATTATAGACATGGATTTACTTCCCCTATATAGAGCCAAAATAAATTACCATGAGATGGAAATTACACTCCATATAGAGAATCAACCCTAGATTCTGTACAAGTGTAAGGAGGAGGATGAATATTCTTTAACACCATAATCTCAAACTTGGATATTATTTCCCTATAAGTTAGTTTATCTAGATCAAATTATTGAGTTTAAGTAAAGGATAATCCTATAAGACATGACTATTGTGAGTGAATACACTGATGTGTTTCCCAAGGAATTTCATGGTCTCCCTCCTAGCAGAGATGTTGAATTTTCAATGGAGCTTATACCTAGGTTGTTTCCAATCTCCAAGACTCTATATAGAACAGATATTGTGTAACTTGAGTAGCTAAAGAAACAACTACAAGAGAATTTGGATAAAGGGTTTATACGCCCAAGTGCTTCACCATGGGGTGCACCAGTCCTCTTCATCAAGAAGAAGGATGGGTCAATGCACCTTTACATTAACTATTATGAGATCAATAAGATGATGATAAAGAAAAATTATCATATTCCATAGATTGATGACTTGTTCGATCATCTGTATGGATCAAAATACATCTCCAAGGTGGATCTTTGGTCGGGATATTATTATGTATGGGTGAAGAAGGAAGATATCCCCAATATTTCTTTTGAAACAAGATAAAGGCACTATGAGGTCACAGTGATTCCATTTAGACACATTAATGCTCTAAAAATATTTACGGATTTGATGAATAAATTATTTAGATACTACCTTGATAAATTTTTGGTAGTCTTTATAGATTATATCCTAATATACTCTGAAAGAAAGTGGTATCATGAGGAGCATTTGAACATTATGATAAAGACCTTACGAAAGGAGAAGCATTATTCCAAGTACAACAAGTATGATTTCTAGTTGAGGGAAGTCTCATTCCTGGGGAATATCATCACAAGAAATGGGATATCCATGGACCGTTAAAAGACAAAAGAAATTGAAGGGTGGATGAGGCCAACATCTGTGAAAAATATCCGTAGTTTCCTTGGGTTAATAAGGTATTATCTCGGATATGTGAGAAATTTATCATGATTATTGAACCCTCTTACCAAGATAATTCTGAAGGGAGTCAAGTTTTCATGGAATGATGAATGTGAAGAAAGCTTCAAGGTGTTAAAAAGGAGGCTTATTACTACCTCTATGCTCACAATGCCCAGAAGTGGAGAAATTTTCCTAGTATTCAGTGATACTTTGAAGAATTTATTGGTATTTGTGTTAATGAATAATGAAACATTCATTTCCCACATCTCAAAGAAGTTGAAATTTCATGAGAAAAACTATCCCACACATGATCTGGAGTTGGAATCATTGATCTTTACACTGAAAATATGGCAAAATTATCTCTATGTGGAGAAGTGTGAGATATATACTGATCATAAGAGCCTAAAATATATATTCACAAAGAAATATATTAATATGTTCCAAGGAATATGGTCAGATATGATCATGGACTATGACTTCTCAATTCACTACAATCCTAGTAAATCAAATAAAGTGGTGGATTTTCTAAGTAAAAAGGATCCAAAATTTTTATCATTAATGATAATTTAGAAGGATACAATATTCTTAGAATTGAAGAGGATGGACATGAGGATCATAATGGAAGGAACATCATCAATCCTTTCAAAAATTATTTCTCAATCGTCTCTTCTTAAAAGGCTAAAGGATGCTAAAAAAGATAATGTGGGAATTCAAAAGAAAGTGGAAACTATAAGAAAGGGTAAATCCTCAGAGTTAAATATTAATTAAGAAGGAATTGTGATATTTGGTTCAATACCATGTGTTCCATCAAATCCTAAGTTAAATATTGAACTATTGGATAATGCACATAGTTATACTTTCTCCATTAACCTAGGAAACAAAAAGAGGTATCAAGATCTTAGAGAGAACTATTGTTGGGACAACATGAAGAAGGATATCACTATATATATATCAAAGTGCCTGATATGTCTATAAGTGAAGTATGAAATGAAAAATTCTAAAGGGATGATGCAAACATTACCCATACCAATATGGAAATTGGAAAAAAATCACCATGGACTTTGTCATCGGACTTCTGAAGACATATAAAGGAAAAATTCTATCTAGGTTGTTATGGATCATCTTATAAAGACTAAAAAATTAATTTAAATCAGAGGTGATTTATCACTGGACCAACTTACACAGATATACATCAGAGAAGTGGTGAGGCTGAATCGACCACCACTACCAATTGTGTCCAATCGATATCTAAGATTTACCTCTAAGTTTTAGAAAAGTCTCCAGTATTCTTTAAACATTATGCTGAACTTTAATTTGGATTATCACCCTCAAACTAATGGGAAATATAAGTAGTCTATCCAAAAACTTGAGGACATGTTGAGAGCATGCTCAATCGACTTCAAAGGAGGATGGTACCAACATATTCCTTTGTTCGTGTTCTCTTACAATAATAGTTTCTACTCGAGCATCCAAATGGCTCCCTATAAATCCATTTATGGGAAGAAGTGTAGAAAAACTGAATGTTAGTAGGATGTTTAGGAAAAAAACTTATAGTTCTTGAAATGGTTGAGGAAAAGGAGGAGAAGGTTAAGACCATTCTATAGCACATCAAGGATGCTCAAAGTTAATAGAAGAGCTATGCTGAGAGTTGTCAACGTAACCTATAGTTTGATGTTGGAGACATGGAATTCATCCAAACATCTCCATAGAAGAAATTGATTAGATTTGGGAATAAGGTAAATCTTAGTCCAAGGTACATCAATCCCTTTGATATCCTTGATCGCATCAACCGATGACCTATTGACTAGCACGCGCACCGAACCTATCTCAAGTACATGATGGGTTCCATGTATCCCTATTGAGAAAGTACATACCATACCCCTCACATGTACTCAATCCAGAGGTGGTACCATTGGAGAATGACCTTTCCTAGGAGGAGAAGTTGGTGAAGATATTAGATCATAGAAAAAAATTTCGACAA
Organism: Viscum album; assembly: GCA_963277665.1. NCBI lineage: Eukaryota > Viridiplantae > Streptophyta > Magnoliopsida > Santalales > Viscaceae > Viscum > Viscum album. The sequence goes on along the minus strand of OY728129.1, from coordinate 332,159,723 downwards.
AATAAGACAACGCCCCTAGTCAAAGTGTTCTAGAGAAACAAAATGTTTGAAGAAGAAATGTAGGAACTAGAGGAAGTGATGAAGTAGAGTCACCCTAATGTGTTTTAGTGAGGGAAAAGAAAATTTTTAGGGTGAATTTTTTAAGAGGGTAATATTGTAATGACATGAACTATTATAAATAAAATTTCCCTTGATTTTTTATTAAATGCCTTATCATATAATATGGTTATAGAAAACACATGAACTTATTTTTTCTTATTATTCCATTTGAATTTAAAATACAATTATTTATCATTACCATTGATAATATATCCATTGACCATTGATCATAATATTATCATAAATATAGGGTTTTAACCAATCTAATTGTCACAGAAAAATGATGTGATGACCTCAACTAGTAGGATCGTACCCTATGTAGCCATTTTATTGGAGCTTCTGAGGGAGATATCATTTATAGGATTTTCCATTGACTAATCCTAAGCTGTGATATAATAACTCAAGCATGAAAAAAAACATTTACGAAATAATTTCAAGCTCATTGAGATCACGACCGAAACCAAGTTCGTTAAATTGCCCCATGAAAGTCCCACCATTGCGCACCTTACCCTTAGGGCGTTTTCTGGTGTATTAAAGGGATATGTAACAAGAACCTATCAATATGATTATGTAAATTATTTTTTATAGAATAATGAATATATTTTTATCCTATTATTGTTACTTTGTAAATGTTTTTTATTTTGATACAATAATGCACAAATTTTATTTTTTTGTTAATATTCAAATTCAAATAATGAATTAATGAATTTATTGATTTTTTAAATAAATAATATTTTAATAAAACATTATCAATAAGTAATTTTTATCAAATATAAATGATCATATAATATTTTTTTTTCTAAAGTCAAATATATTTTTTATAAGGGTTCAAAAAATATTATTTTTAAAAAACCCATCATTTTCAATAAATGTCATTTTTTATTTTAAAAATGAAAATAAAAATATTTAAAAATTATTTATATAAAATAAATATTTTTTTTATAATCAGGACATAAAAATTATCCAATGGTTAATTTTTCATAATTTTCATGGGCAGTTGAATTTTTGGGTAAAAATTAAATACCATATAAATATAATTTGTGTTTTATGACATAAAAATGACCCAAATGTGATTTAATAAGTAATATAAATGGGATCTACAACCAAATATATTATTTAAAATTAAATTAATGTGATTTTTTGTTTATTTTATTTATTTTTTAAAGCCATTATGAATCCTTCAAGACTTATATTATATTTTAAGATTTTAAAATTATTTCTTTAAGAATGTGAGTCACCTTCACATAACCAAGGGTAATATTTTAATATGTTATTCCATTGGAACTATAAAATAATAAAAAAAATCTCATTTGGTAGAAACGATGGTAAAAAACCGTGATATTGGTTTTGGGTTTTGATATTTTATTATATAGAGTCCAAAATCTAAATAATAAAGAAATCCCCCTCTTTTCCTATATAAACCCACCGAATATCCCATTTATCATCACTCAAAATCCTTGGAATAGTCCATACTCTTTCATACACCCTATATAGTCCTCACAAGTCACCCCCAAACTCTCAAGAATCACCTACCAAGCTTTTGGAGTCACACACTCAAGTAAGATATCCTCATCTTCCACTCCTCATTTCAATTCACGAGACTTCTTTGAAATTAGTCTTTTTAATTTCAACTGGTTATATTTTAATTGATTTATAAACATTAAATTACAATCCAATTTATAATATTTGAATGATATATCATTTATCCTCTCTCATTTTGACCCTTACCTAAGTTGTTACTATGCTGAAATTTTAGTAAGGGATCTTCCACTCTCCTATTTTATCAAGAACTCCTTTAATGTTATGTCTTTTACTTTTAATTTTATTATGATGGTATATGATATTACATATTCCACATAATTTAAATTTTATTTTTAAATGATTACATATTCCTTTAACTCTCATTAATCCTCCCATGATCCTTTATGTACACCCATTACCATGTTGAAATTTCGAAAGGATTCTTTTATCTATTCATGTTTCTTCATTAACTTATGCATTCTATTTATAAGTTTATAATGTTGGGATATGATTTAACATGTACCTATTACTACCCAATTTATGTCTATGTTATTATAAACCCCTTTCTCTCTCATAAATCCATTTTACAAATCTTTAAGTGACACCGTTATGCTTTCGAAATTTCACCATGATTTTCCATGCCAAAACAATTGTGTAGTAAATACCATACCCATTATTATATCAAGGGTATTCACCATTATGAACATATATATATTTATTGGGTACTTACATGTATGAAATCCACATTACTTGATCGTGTAATAAAATATGATGATGAATGAATCCATGTTGTATTATCTATGTAGTACACTTAAGCATGAGAATGAAATGATTATAATGGATGAAACCAGATAGCACTCCAATGCATTGGGTAATGTTTAGTACCATGATACGTCATGTTGGGATATGGTTCTACCTGATTCCTTTATGTTAATTTTTCCACTATGAAGTCTTGGTGGTTTATCCTTGACCTATGTTCATGATTCAATGTTTTAGTTTGTTTCCACATTTCCCATGTTATGATTATCATGCTATATCATGACTTGTTATTCATGTTCCTTTTATTCCTCATTGATATTCCTATTGTATAACATGGATCACTTATTAAATGTTTATTCACATACTATTCTTTATATATCACCCCTTTTTTATGTATTTCCCATGTTATACTGTGAAATTTTAAGTTTCAAGGAGTATTTTGAGCATGTTAATGAAGTTTTCAATAAAGCATGTTAATGAGGTTTTTAATAATGTTGTTGTATCCCATGTTCAAGATGTTATGTTATGTACCTAATTCCCAAATACACTATAATTATCATTCTTTTGGGTTGTATTAAGTGTAATTTTATGTAATAAATAAATTATTAATGTGTAATAAAGAGAAGAGTTTTTATATGTTATATTCAATAGATAAAAATGAAAGGAATGTTATGTCATGATAATTCAATTGTTAATCCATGTTAAGAGATACCATGATCCAATGGTTCTATATTGTTGTCACCTATTGAGGTTAAGATTAATGTTATTTAATATTCTAAGGAGTTCATTTGTCTTGTAGTAAAAATACACCCCCTTTGCATTTGAATTGAGAATTAAGAGAGAAAAAATCAACATGATCCTAACACAACTGAACTAGAGATTCCTATAGGTTATGAGGATCAAATGGATGTTTTTATTCACAACAGCTTCCTGAGGATCATGAAATCCATATATAGAGAGATATAGAGAGAGTTTCAACCACAAAATATACCTATGTTCATTGGGGAGTGAGGCCCTTAGGTAGCCGAGTTCTAGATCGAGTCAGTCCAGATGATCTACAAGCACATTGAGACTCCCACATATAAGAGGGTGACTCTTACTATATATATGCTTTATGGACCTACCAAGTGTTAGTGAGAAATTATAGATCAAAGTAGGTAGTACGAAGAGTTTTCTTAGAAGGACTTCGAGGTAAAGTTTATGAGCCACTTGTATCTTGAAACATTGAGGGATGAGATGGCTCGTGGGTTCTTGTACCTGATGTAGGAGGTCTTGTCAGTGATGGAATATTCTTTATGTTTCATCAAAATACAATACTTTTTTACATCTTTAGTAGCTGATGAGATAACCAGAGTGAGGAATTTCTAGGATGAGATTTTCTATGATATCAGGTCACAAGTGAATAATTTTCACTTGAGTAGCTTTTCATATGTGATGAACCAGACTCTCATCATATAAATAAATCTAATAGACGCACTAGGATGAAGCCATGCCATTTTAAAAATGAAAATTAGGAGCTCTTATCTAGGAATAAAGAAGCATCACTATTATAGTTATCACCAATGAAACAGTGGGAAGAATAGCTAGGGTAGTAGGTAGCCATCTCAAGGATGTGTTTTGTTGTAGTGCTATCATTGTGGCAAAATTTGGTCACAAGCAGCCTCAGTGTTCATATCTTGATTTGGAGTGTCATGATTATGGTAGGATGGCCCACGTGTAGAGTTTTTTTAGGGGCATGAAATAATAGAGAAGTGGAAGGGGACCAGGATAGGTACCATAGTATGGGAAGGACACAACTACCCCTCAACAAACTAGTAGATAGAGTTCCACTAGATGTTTAGGATAAGGTAGAGGATGAGGTAATCCATTGTAGGAGCGATAGTACCATATAGAGGGAGTATCCTAGGGGAGTTAGATTGGATCCTAGGGTAGAGGGGAATGTTAGTTTCATGCTATGTAGTGTACTTTGACTAGTTTGTATACAATACCTTCTACCATCAAAGGTATGATTATTGTATCATCTACCATTTCCTATGTTTTTTTTGATATTGGAACACAAAATTACTTTATATTTTCTATTTTCAAAGATATTTTTGGATTAGTTTTGATAATCTTGGATGGTGTATTGACACTACTACAAAATCAGGCTATAGTCATGGTTTTAAACCGTGGTTATAGGCCCAAAAACCATGGCTATAGTTTATAGCCACTGTTCCCACAACCATGGCTAGTATTGGCATGGATATAGGGTAAAACCTATAACCACAGTTCCCAACCGTGTCTATAGCCCTTTATCCACTATAACCATGTTTCTAACCGTGGAAACAACCATAAAGCCACGGTTTTCAACCAGTGTTATAGGCTAAAATCACTCATCTCTTATAGACACGGTTGGAACCCTGGCTATAGACATAGAGCCAAGGTTAGGAACCATGGCTGTAAACCTATAGCTACGGTTTAAAACCGTGGCTATAGGCCTACAAATTTCGTAAAAAAGCCCAGCACCGTTCAACCAGTGCTGGCCCCTTACATCCTCCCCACTGCCCCTGCAAATCCCCCCCACTCTCCCCCTCTCACACCACCTACACCTTAAATCACTCCATGCACCCATCCCTATGCAGCCCCCCTTCCCACCCTGGACAGATCCCACTCACCCCCTAGATAAACCCCCCCCCCCCCCCCGGACAGCCCCCACCCTCCTGGACCCCCCCCCCCCCCCCGCCCCAGGACAACCCCACCCGGACAGCCCCCCTGATGGACACCCCCTGCACCCCCTGCTAGACAGCCCCAAGACATACCCCCTGCAGACCCCTCCCTCCTAGACACTGGACACCCCCACCCTACCAAAACCCCCTCCCCCCAGAAAGCCCCCCTGTAAAGCCCCCCTCCTGGACAAACCCTGGACACCCCCCAGACAGACCGTAGACACCCCGAAGACCCTGGACACCCCCCAGACAGACCTTGGACACCCCTCGTACATACCCTGGACATCCCCCAAATAGACCCCGGACACCCCCCGGACAGACCCTGGACACCCCCCGGATAGACCCTGGACACCCCCAGACCCTGGACACCCCCAAACCTTGGACAGACCCCCCTAGACCGCCCAAACCTCCACTCCCATGGACAGCCACCCCCACCCTCCTGGACAAACCCTGGACCCCCCCAGAACCTAGACACCCCCATACCCCCATACCTTGGAAACCCCCCAGACCTTGGACAGATCCCCCTAGACAGCCCAGACCTCCACTCCCCTAGACAGCCACCCCCACCCTCCTGGACAGACCTTGGACCCCCCAGAACCTGGACACCCCCCAGACCCCCCAAGTCCTGCCCCCCCACCCCACCCCACCCGGTTCCCCTCCCCCCTGCCCCTGCCAACCCCCACTTGCACCCCCTACCACCCCCCAATTACACCCCCTTCCAGTGCCCCCCTGCCAGTTTCCCCCTGCCCCTTCCAGTCCCCTCAAATTTAAATTATACATGAATTCTAATTATATAATAACAATTAGACAAATCGAAATATAAAAAAACACATAACTGCACTTACATGAGTCTCCCTATAAGACAAGCTATCAAAGAAGTCTAGAACCATCTCAAAAGTACCTACAACAAAAGGTATAACATAGTAGTGCTCATCCCCTAAAATTATGGTAAAAAAATATCTAAGAATATTCACAAAGAATATAACTCAGTAAACAAGAATAGTGAAGCCCCCTGCTGGACACCCCTGGACAGCAGCCCTCCCCACTACTGGACCCCCCAGACAGTAGCCCCCCTACTGGACCCCCCTAGACAACAGCCCCCCTGGACCCCCTTGGACATAATCCCCCCTGGACCCCCTGGACAACAGCCCCCCCGGAAAGAAACCCCCAATTCTGGACCCCCCTGGACAGCAGCCCCCCTGCTGGACCCCCTGAAAAGCAGCCCCCCCCAGACCCCCCTAGATAGAAACCCCCCCTAGACAGAACCCCCCCCCCCCTTCTGGACCCCCTAAACAGATACCCCCCTGCTGGACCCCCCTGAACAACTGCCCCCCCTGAACAGCTTCCCCCCTACATTGGATGATTCTTAAGGTTGGGTCTGGGAGATGCATGGTTTATCCAATAGAGATATACAGAGATTATCATAGTGGGGTTATAGGTTTCTTGTGGAGAATTTAGGAGGTGAGTTTGTGAGTTTCATGTTGCTGTTTGGAATTATAGGACCTCTGAAGATGGGTTTCAGCTAGGGGTGTTTCTATTTGAATTTTTATACATGGTGTAGTACACGATAATCTTTCATGGTGCATGGTGCTGGTTGGTATTTTATTTCTACTATGATTGGTAACATGTTTTGGGTGCATAGGGGTTGGCTTTCTGGTGTTTCTTCTTTGTTTTGGATTACTATTGTAGGCTTCTGGTTCTCTCGATTGTCTAGTGTAGTGGATATAGTTTGGGGTGGGTCTTTAGGTGGTGGTTTGGAGTAAGTTCAGTTGTCTTGTGCTCGGTTTCCCCATCTTGTGTATTCTGGTTGTTGATGGTGTAGGTAATTTCTATGGTGTTCTGGGGATGATTTGGTTTATATCTAATATTTTTGGGTGTTGTGTCTACTATAGGTGCTTATTGTTGTTGGATCTGCTGTGGTTTAGGGTTCTTGTGCATGTAGGTGTTGGTTTAGTGTCCATTAGTTGGAATGGTTGTCTAGAGGTCTTTCACTCTAGGCTTTGTTGGATAGGGATGCTGGTCTGGTTGGTTGATGTTGGTTGCGGGGCTGGGGGTTCAGTGGATCTATTTCTTTGGATAAAGTTAGGCTTTTAGATGGGTGATGGATTTTGGAAACTTGTGTGTGGGTGGGTGTGTTTGTGTGTGGGTGGGTGGTTGTGAGTGATTTCCTGAATGTCTGTGTGTTGTTGGTTTCTATCATTTGTGACTACTTCATTTTGGTTTTTTATATTTCTCCTTTAGCTGCCTTGTTTCCTTGGTTATACTTCCCCTAGGAGTGCTTGTTGGTTTTGTGCTTGGGAGCTTCTGGGATTCCTTCCACTGGTTTGTAAGTGGTGCATATACTAGGATCTTATGCTATTTTGATAGGTGATTTCAGAATTTAGAAGAAAGATACACAAAGATGAATTACCTTTGTTCACTTGTACATGAATATTCTGTTACAACAGATTGGAGCTACATTTTCTCTCTCCTGGAAAAATGTATTCTTCCCAGGCCCAGGCTACTGCCAGTACTTCTCCCAATGTCCCGATCCCCTTTCCCCCAACCAGACACCCTTTATTTATAGCCTGAACAGTAACAGACTAACAGACTGAACAGAACTGAACAGAAAATAACAGACTAACTGACTAATAGAACTAACATGACTATTTACAAAACTTCCCTTTGGCAGTTACTCCCATCCTAACAGACAAAAACTACCCAGTCTTCTTCCTCCATTGGTATGTGAAACAGATAGGAGGCCTTTCCCGACCTGGAAAAACTCCATCCCTAACATTTCCTCCTCATTTAAAATTCACCTTGTCCTCAAGGTGACAATAAGGGAATTGATTACTAAGTATCTTTGCATCCTCTCATGTTTCTTCTTCTTCCAATCTACCTCGCCACTTAACTAACCAAAATTGGGTAGCTCCTTGTTTTTATTCTGCTATTATAGCTTCAGGGTATTCTTCCTCTGCTAAAAATTCCTCTGACAATTCTCTTTCAAAAGAATTGTTCCCCACAACAGCTTTTAGTTGAGATACATGAAAAACTGGGTGTAGCTTACTAGTTTTGGGTAAACTTATCTGGTAAGCTACTATCCCTATTTTTTCAGTAATCGAAAAAGGTCCATAATACCATTCAACCAACTTTCCACAAAACCTAGTGTTACCCCATGTAAATTTGGTCTTATCTTGACCCAAACACGGTCTCCAACTTCGAACTTTACTTCCATTCAGTGTCGGTTAGCATATTTTACCATAAATTGTTGGGCACGCTGGAGATTTATTCATAGTTGCTTTAATGCTGCATCCCTGTGCACCAAAGCATTCTCCACTGCTTCCACAGCTGCTTCCCCTCTTGAATATTGAATAATTTTTGGTGGTTTCCTTCCATAAACTGCTTCATATGGAAACTGTCCAATCAAAGTATGATATGAAGTATTAAAACTATATTCTTCCCATGATATCCATCTTACCCATCATCGCGGCTGGTCCAAAGTAAAACACCTGAGATATATCTCCAAGAATCTATTTACAACTTCTTTCTTTCCATCACTTTGAAGATGGTATGATGAAATCATATTTAGTGAGGTTCCTTGTAATTTTAATAGCTCTTTCCAAAATAAACTTTTGAATATAGGATCTCGATCACTAACAATTACATTGGGTATCCCATGTAATCAGACTATCTCTTTCATGAATACTTCAACCACTATTTTTTCTAAATATGGGTGCTTAAAAGGAATATAAATCACATATTTACTCAACCTATCGACCACAATAATCACCACCTCATCCCCTTGGGACTTAGGAAATCCAGGAAAAAAATCCATCGATACTTCCTCCCAGACCAGTGTTGGAATAGGTAAAGGTTGGTGTAAACCACTCAGACTCAAAGCCTTATATTTACTGCGTTGAAACACTTTACATTCCCGGACATATTTCTTCACTTCACGTGTCATACCAGCCCAAAATACTCCATTAGATAGTCTTTTGTAAGTCTTTAAATATCCCAAATATCCCCCAATTGGTGAAGAGTGTAAATGTTGCAATAATTGAAGTATTAAGAAAGATTTTTGAAAAAGTACCAGTCTGTTTTTATAATACAGTAGTCCTTCTCGAATAGTATATCCTGATTTCACCATTTCAACCTGGTGTACAGCTCGGACTACACTTTGTAACTCCTCATCTTGTAATAATTCTACTTATATCACTATTATTTCATCCCAAATCGGTCTAGATACTGCCATTTTACACAACTTTCCTTCAGTAACAGATCTGGACAATGCGTCAGCAACATTGTGTGCCTTACCTGGCCAATATAAAACCTCAAAATTATATCCCAACAAATTTTCTTGCCAACATTGTTGGTTTGAAATCATTACCCGCTAGCTCAAGATATATTTAAGGCTCCGGTGGTCAGTAAGCACTTTAAATCATCTTCCCAAAAGATATTGTCTCCCGTGTTGTATAGATAAAACCAATTCCATCAATTCTTTTTCATAAACCGACTTAGACAGGTTGCTATCTGACATTGTTTTACTGAATTTTTCCAAATGTCGACCCTCTTGACCTAGAAATACACTGATACCCATCCCGAAAGGATCACATTTTACAGAAAATTATTTAGAAAAATCCAGTATCCCCAAAACTGGCGTAGTGGTCATTATTTTTTTAAGCTTCTCAAAAGCCAATTGTGCTTCATCCGTCCACTTAAATTCCACCTTCTTGGTTAATGCCATCAATGGTCTTGAAATTTTTCCATAATCTCTAATAAATTTCTGATAGTAACTGGTATGTCTGTGGAACCTCTTACTTCTTTAACATTCTGCGGAACTCTCCATTCTTCCACTACTCCCAACTTCTTAGGATCTATGGAAACTCCTTCAACATAAATTATGTGCCTAAGTACTCCACCATCCGCCGACCAAATGAGCATTTTTTTTCTATTGGCTCGCAATGAATTCTTTTCCATCAGCTGTAATAGTTGTTGTAACATAACCAAATTCTCTTCCCATACACTATTGTAGAGCAGAATATCATCAAAAAAATACTAAAACTCCTTTTCATAGCATCGGTCAAAAAATATTGTTCACAGTTATTTGAAAAGTAACTGGTACATTCATCAACCCAAAGGGCATAACTACATATTCATAGTGCCCTTTGTGAGTCACAAATTCTATTTTACCAACATCCCCACTCCTCATCCGTACCTGATGAAATATTTATTTGAGGTCCAACTTAGTAAAATAAGTTTCTCCATGCAATTCATCCATTAATTCCTCAATCACTGGGATTGGATACCTATCATCCACTGTTATGTTATTTAAATCTCGATAGTCAACACACATATGCCACCCTCCATCCTTCTTTTTAACCATTATTATTGGACTTGAATAAGGACTGTGGCTATGTCTGATAAATCATATTTTCAACAGTTTATGTACCTAAATCTCTATCTCATTTTTCATATGGTAAGAATGCTTGTAAGGATTGAAATTCACAGGCCTAGCCCCTGCCTTCAATCTAATGGCATGGTCAGTTTCTCTCATCGGGGGTAGTCTTCTAGGTTCTTAAAACACAAAACTGAAACACTCCAGAATCTTCCTCCGCTGGTATGTGAAATGGATAGGAGGCCTTTACTGACCTAGACCAACTCCCTCCCTAACATATTTTGTGGGTTTCTAGTGTGCTATTTATGTGATACAATATATATGGGGTATTAATTAGATGAAATGTAGAAACACATGTGATGAAAGTTGTAAAAATGGGAATTAATAGAAGTAAAAAGGAAAGAAAAGGGGAAGGGGGATAATCAATTAGGACCCCAAGGATACTTTATTTTTAAAACTCTAATTATAAAGCACCAAGAAGGTTGATCACTCCTTTGATAATACTTATAAGAATTCACCTAAGAACACAATAAACACAAACATAATAATTTTATAAAATCTAAAAATTTGTAATTAACCTTCAATGGGTACAAAGAGGTGGCTATTTATAACCAAATGTGAGGGATACATGTCAAAATACTTGGCCCAAAAAACATATAAACCATAACCCACGAATTTTAATTTCTTTACACATGTCCACGGATTTAGGGGACAATATATCCACCGAGAATACTTTTTGACATGACCATAAAAACTTTGGAGATTCCCACCATGAAATTGGAGGCTAGGAGATGGTGAAGGCTGGAGCTGGTGGCTAAGGCTGTTTTTCAGGTGGCAGAGGGATGGAATGAGTGTTTTGTAGGAGGCTGGGTGGTGGTGGCTGGTGCGGGCTGGATTGCAGGTGGCTGGGGGATGGCGCGGGCTCAAATGCAGGTGGAAGGGGGATGGAATGCTGGTGGAAGGGGGCTGGTTGTAGGTGCTGGGGGGATGGTGCGGGCTGATTCGAAGGTGGAAGGGGGGCTGTTGCGGGATGGAATGCTGGTGGCAGCGGACTGAAATGAAGGTGGAAGGGGATGGTGTGGGATGGATGTTGCTAGAGCAGGTCCAAATCACGACATTACCGCGGCGTGTTGGCCCGATCCAGCGAAATCCATGGGGTAGCATCTTCTTGCCAGGAGCGAAGGGAGTAGGAGGAGGCGGGGAAACATTCTGGTTATCTCCATGCTGGTAGAAGTTGTGATTATTCAGTATGAACATTGATCACAAGACTCATGGAATACTATCACTGCAAACCGCCGCGGAGTGTCGTCCTGGAGCAGGGCCAAATCACGACATTAACGCGGCGTGACCGCGGTGTGACTGTGGCATGGCCACGGTGTGACCACAGCGTGTTGACACAGTCCAGTGACATCCGCGGGGCAACATCTTCTGTCCAGGAGTGAAGGGAGCGAGAGGAGGTGGGGAAAAATTTCCGTCATTGCCCCGCCAGCAGAAATTGTGATTAGTCATTCTCAATATTGATCACAAGACTCATAAAATACTATGACTACGAACCACCGTGGGGTGTCATCCTGGAGCAGGGCCAAATCATGGCATTACCGCGGCATGACCACAGCGTGACCGAGGCATGATCGCAGCGTGATCGTGGCGTGACCGCAGCGTGACCGCGGAGTGACCGCAGTGTGACAGTGGTGTGATCGCGGAATGATGGCATGGTCCATCAACATCCGTGGGGAACCATCTTCTGGCCAGGAGCGAAGGGAGCAGGAGGAGATGGGGCAAAATTACGATAGTCTCCCCACTGAAAGAAATTGTGATTAGTCAGTCTCAACATTGATCATAAGACTCATGGAATACTGTCACTACGAACCGCCACAGGGTGTCATCCTGGATCAGGGCCAAATCACGGTATTACAACGACGTGACCACGGTGTGACCGCGGTGTGACCGCGGTGTGACCGCGGCGTGACCAGGGCATGACCGCGGCGTGAATGGGGCATGACCACGGCGTGATCGGGGCATGAACATGGCGTGACCGGGGCATGACCACGGCGTGACCGCGGAGTGGCCGCGGCGTGGCCGCGGCGTGACCACGGCGTGACCGTGGCATGACCGTGGCGTAACTGCGGTGTGTTGGACCGGTCCAGTGACATCTGCAGGGCATCATCCTCTGGCCATGAGCGAAGGGAGTAGGAGGAGGTGGGGGAACATTCCGGTCATCGCCCCACCAGAAGAAATTGTGATTAGTCAGTCTCAACATTGATCACAAGACTCATGGAATACTATCACTATGAACTGTTGCGGGGTGTCGTCCTAGAGCAGGGCTAAATCATGGCATTACTACAGCATGGTCACAGCGTGACAGTGGAGTGCCCATGGCGTGACCGCTGCGTGACCGCGGCGTGACCGCGGCGTGACCGCGGCGTGACCGCGGGGTGACCGCGGCGTGACCGCAGCGTAACCGTGGCGTGACCGCAGCGTGACTGCGGCGTGACTGCGGCGTGACCGCGGCTTGACCGCGGATTGACCGTGGAGTGACTGCGGCGTGACCGCGGTGTGACCGCGGCGTGACCGCGGCGTGACCGCGGCGTGACCGCGGCGTGACCGCGGCGTGACCGCGGCGTGACCGCGGCGTGACCGCGGCGTGACCGCGGCTTGACCGTGGTGTGATCGTGGTGTGACTGCGACATGTTGGACCAGTCCAGCGACATCTGCAGGGCATCATCTGCCAGCCAGAAGCGAAGGGAGTGGGAATAGGTGGGTCAACATTCGGACCGTCGTCCCACCGAAAGATGATAACACAGAACAACTATTTAATATGCTATAACAAGGGATTTCCAGAGAAGGTTGTAGTGAGAAACATAATGATGCAACGTATAAAGGGTAACAAACCGATGGAAAAGAATCACACACCCTACAAAAACCATTTACAAATTCATTCACTTTGCCTAAACATGAAAATTTTATTTATAATATTCAAAGCGTGCAAAGGAGTGTCATGGTCAAGGAATATGCCTACTGGGGAAATGTAATTTGTGTTAAACGAGTATGATAATACAATTTATATTATTCAAAGAAAACAAAAACTAACTAGACACAAAACAAACACCAACAAGAGGCATATGAAAGACTCAAACCAAATCTAAACATGATAAAAATAACTATTAGTACTCTTTGGTTTAGAAGACAGCGCACCTCCATTGGCGGGGTTTTATTATAAAATCATGGCACTGTTTTATCACAAAATTCATTTAATTATATTTAAAATTTATTCTAAAACTCATTCAGTACAAATCGAATGCAATAACTTAAGCAACTAGATCAATATAACTATCACTGTGAGTTTTTGCAGACATCGTACCTCCATTGGAGGGGTTTTATTATAAAAACATGACTTTATTTATCAAATGAAAAAAGTATATAAAAGAACACTTATTCCAGATATGAAATTCAATATAATTTAGTATAATTAAGAAAGAAGCTAAATTCAATTTAAATCATTCTTGAATTAAAGAGGCTAGAAGAGGGTCCTACCTCAAGGTGGAACCAAACCATACACTTCGGCTCTTGGAGCTTTCTAACTAAAAGTTTTTGCTCCCCCACTGGGTATAATGGCCTGGATTTTTAAAATAAAAGGTGTTAAATCCATACCAATAACAACTAGTGGTATCATACAAAATCTGATTTGTTGCAACTAATATCAAGCCATGATTTAGTGAAAGCAATCAGTTGTAAATAGAAAGACATATTTGTAGAAACCTAATCATGAAGAAATGGGGGAGTTAGAGATGGATTGTAATGGTTATTCAAACTTATATAAGATTAAAGAAACCTATAGAGACTAACTACACCCCCTTCCCCACCCCCTTGCCCCATTTCCCCATTGCCCAACCCCCTCCCCCCTGCCCTATAGACCCCACTGCAGACCAACCTCCTGCCCCTGCCCTGCAGACCTCCCCACTCCACCCTGCCCCCTCCACCCACCTACAGACCACCCCTACCACTACCCTACAGACCTCCCCACTACACCCTTCCCACTCCACCCACCCCTCCCCCTCCCCCTCCTCCCTGCCCTAAAGACCTCCCCCCTGCCCTGCAGACCTCCCCCCTCCCCCTCCCCCCTGCCCCTACCTCCCCCCACACTACCCCTGCCCCCTCCCTCCTCCCCCCTGCCCTCCTGCACTCTCCCCCTGCCAGTTCCCTCCCACTTACCCCCTTGCCCCACCCCCTTTCACCCCCACTCGGACAGAAGATAAATCCAAAATATCAGTAGAATATATATAATCAACTGAACAGAAGATAAATGTAAAATACCAGTAGAATAAATATAATCAACTGAACTGTATATAATATATTCAAGAGACAATAGACACAAATATATATCTCATTGTTTCCCTCGGAATCCGGGGATGACCACCTTGATGGGAGGTTCAAACGTTCTGATCGGTTTCTAACGGATTTCTTCGTAGAACCGGAAACATCCAATGATTCCACATCCATTTAGACCTACTTTCCAAAGGTAGGTGCTCATTAGTTTGTGGACTGATGAGGCTTAGGAATTTTCATTGGTCTAGAGAATGGGAGGTCGGACTCATCAGACCTTTTTGAGGGGAATTATTGTCTACTATGGAACTCTCTTTGTAGATTTAAGTTATGTTCGTGAATCCTTATTACATTACCAAGTATAAAATGATATTTCCTTCAGATCTGACAATCAAATATTAAATATGTAGGAAATTTAGAGAATCTTTTGTATGTATTCGAGGTTCTTCATCAATAGAGAATCATCTGTATTTACTAGAGATTCTTGGTCAATGGTACCCTTCGACACATTTATACAGAAGTCTCTTGGTCATTATGATGACCATGCTGGTTTTAAAGGTACTTAGTGGGGCACTTGATGTTTATTGTCATTCAGAAGGACATGGATTATTTTAGAGTTGGGATCGAACCCGTAGACGGGATACCTATGTATCCTTTGTTTAGAAAAGGAATCAGAACCCACGTAGTTCGAGTAAGGTAGTATGATTTTTATGATTGATGGCTCAAAGAAGGATGTCACGATTACCTTTACACTCTAAGATCATGTGAGTCATGATAGGTGTAAGAAACAAGAGGTATTGGTAAAAAATTAGACAATTGTGCCATGAAGGATGCAATCATAAGAAATAATGTGGGGTTTATGTATGTATGACTGCCCAGATAAATGAAGGTGTAGGATTTACTATAGAGAAGAAATCCAGGAACAAGGTCCATAATGGTATACGTGCTTCATGGAGATTTTGAATACTCTAACTTGGGGACTACTCCTGAAAAGGAGGCCCAAATTAGGAGAAGACTTATGATTGGGTTTTACTCCTGAAAAGGAATCCCAGATCAAAGGTAAATTAGGACTGGTTAAGAGGAATTAAGACTGGGGTTTACTCTTGAAAAGGAGGCCCATGTTATGGGATTATGACTGGGGCTTATTCCTGAAAAGGAGGCCCAGGTTAAGGGATTATGACTGGGGAATATTCCTGAAAAGGAGGCCCAGGTTAAGGATTATGGTTTGGGGCTAACTCTTAAGAGGATGCCCAAAAATTGAGGGACTTGGGGCTTTCTCCTAAAGAGGATGCCCAGATTTGGGAATTTTAAGAATTTGGGGATTACTCTTAAGGAAGATGCCCATATTTGATATTGGGGATTACTCTTGAAAAGGAAGCCCAGGTTAGGGGATCTGGGGCTTAATCCTAAGAGGATGACCAAATATTAAGGTACTTGGGGATTACTCCTAAAGAGAATGCTCAGATTTGAGACTGGGGCTTACTCCTGAAAAGGAAGACCAGGTTAAGGATTCTCTCATCTTAAAGGATGATATTGAGTGAATGAAATTTCAATCTTTAGTGACATGAAGATGTATAAATCAGTAGGTTTTGAGAGATATTCCACATAATTCCTTTCAGATAAGGAATTCAAATCAAGAAATCATGCCATTAATGGCTTTGGAGAGTGTCTTGAAGACTGAATCTTGAATAGGAAAGGTATAATGGCTTGAGAGGGGTGAAATGGGCAATAAAGGAACCCAAAAAGGCAAGGGCATGCAAGTCCTGTCAGGTGCGCAGGTACTGCGTGGGCGTGCAAGTTTTGGTCGCGCAGGTCCTGGTCACGCAGATATGCCTGCGCGACACATGGTGTACTTGCGCGACAGTTGACCAGCAGGGTAATACTTGAGCGACTCTTCATTAAAGCCTTTAGAATCCTCTTGAGGTTTTTTCAGAAGAAGGGCGCGCAATATATAATGAAGGAGTAAGGTGGCACGCAAGTGTGGACCTTTTCCCTTAACGGCTGGCCACTCAGGCCCGCAAGTGTTGATGAGTTTCAACACATAGGACTTCCTCCACCTCTTTAGATCTTCCGTTATAGGTAAGAAATTACCTTAGAAGTGTTTTGGAAGCTTTAAGAAGAGACTAGGGCGTCGGGAGCTCAAAGATGGGTTTCTGGAAAAAATCCTCCTCGAATGGGGGGCCCACAGGGTCTATTTATAGGCAGGAGAAGACCCCGGGCGGTTAATGGGCGGTTATCACTTAGGTCGCGCAAGTCACTTGCACGACCATAAGGCATCACGCAAGTGGAATTGCACGACAGTGATAGAACTTGCACGACAAAAGTTTTTTTGATCCATTGTTCATGCCTTTGTCGATTTTTGATATTTTCGTCAAAGGATGGATCAATTTGTGCTAAGTCATTTCCCTTTACATTCCTTTGGACTCTGTGACGAAAAAGGAGCGTCAACAAAAGTCCCCCCTCAGAGTTGGATCCAGAGAGAAAAAGAGGATTTGACTCTAAGGAAATTGAGAATCAAAAAGGAAATCTGGTAGTTTAAAGTCATGCATGTCGGACATAAAAAGGCTAATGTTTATGGTCAAAATAGCTTTGACCGAAATGGATTAGAATTGACTCAATTCCTTGAAAATTCATCTGAAAACATATTACCATACTCAAGTATGAGGGAAAATATGTAAGCTATGACTTAAGAATATTTGAATATGAGGAATGATATGAAAAAGAGCTAAAAGGAATTAGAAGAAGTAGTTTCCAAGAATGAAGTTACCATTATTTAACAAAACCGTTAGGGGGTTGAATTATACAGGGCCACCTAAGTGAATTGGCTGCATAGTTAAATAAAATAGTATCTTTTGTCTAACAAGTCTGTTATGTAGACTGTTTATGCAAGGCCACCTATGGGCACGTGCTGCATAGTTAGGAAAAAGAACTCTTAGAAATTTACTTTCCTAGTGCTAAAAAGCTAGTGAAAGTTTTGGGAGATTCAAATCTTCCAAAGTATAGAGTTTTCTGTATGGAAGGAGGTACTTGAATATGGAGTAGATATTTCCAAACAAGATTATCGAAGAACTGGATGAATATCACTCCTACGAAGGTCTGACCCAAACGTAGGGAAGGAGAATATAAACCATAGACTTGAATACTTTCAGATCATGAAAAAGGATATGGGACAAATATGTTAAGGATGGCTATTTTTGCGGATCCCTATATACTGTTATTTAAGAAAAATAAGGACAAAAGAGGAATTCTTCCCAAGAATGAAGTTACCACTATCCGAAAAGCCCGTTAGGGGGTTGAATTATGCAGGTCCACCTAAGGGAATTGGCTGAATAGTCAAATAATAGTATTTTTTGGCTAACAAGTCTATTATGTAGATTGTTTATGCAAGGCCGCCTATGGGAACATGCTACATAGTCAGGAAAAAGAACTCTCAGAAGTTTGACATTTTTGTGACTAGAAGTCATGAAAAGGGTTATGAGGATCTGGAAATATTTAAGGTTAGGATTATGACACATAAAGATGGGTATTGTTCAATGTATGCAGAGATACACAAATCAATGCTAACCATAATCCTGTTGTGGCTGGGTCCTGAATTGAAATGTTGGACTTCACTACGTATCCCATAAGGATGAGAATCAATCCATACCTAGTTCTTAAAATATAGTTTAACGTCATGTGGGACAAAAGGATTAGAGATCTTAGTTTAGTGTCATAGAGCTTGGACCATTGTAAGAAATACACAGTGCGTGTTTTCATGGGTACTTTTCATCCACGAGACTGAAAGTGGAATTTGGGGTTAGGCCCAAAGGCTTGGGGCTGGATTCGAGGGACACTCGAACGTTCCTACGTATCCCATAAGGATGTGAATCAAGCCCATGTAGTTCTAGAAATACCCTTTGTACAAATTTGGTTCGTACATATGAAGGGTGAAAGGGGAATTTAGTACAATGATGGTTTAACCCAAGATAAAAGGTTTGGGCGTTGCCATGTATGCATGTAGTCTTTGAGATGAAACATGATTGAAAAATCAATTTAAATAATGGTTCCCTCTCAGGTGAGGGTATCAAAGAATATTGTAGTTTATTATCATACTGGACAAAAGTGTTGTATTGTTTAACGTCGTATAACAAGGAAGAATGTGAACCAATGTAAAGATATTTATTCTAGGGGTGGTTTCACGAATCAACATCATATGAGATGGAGGCGAACCGATGTGAAGAGATTGGTTTTGGGCTTGAACCTTGGGAGGTTGCCTACATACCCATCCTAGAAGGAAAGGATCAAAGTCCATGTAGTTAAATTAAAGAATCAATTAATGATAAAGTTGTTCTTGAGAAAAATGACCTAAAAAATGATGTTAGGACTTACACATGGTTAGCGGCATAGAGAGAATATAATGGTTGAGGTTTTCTCTAAGCTCACATGAGTCATAATCGGTGTGATAAACAAGAGGTAACAGCAACCTTAACGATGCATAGTTTAACGTCATGTAGGAAGTATGAAGGGACTACGCAGTTTAAAGTCTTGCAGTTAGAACTATTGGTGATGCACATTTTAGTGTCATGTAGCAGGGGAAAAATACATTTTAATGTCATGTAGGACGTATCAAGAAATTTCTGTACAGTTTAGCGTCATGTAGTTAGGACGATGAGGACAATAGAGTTTAACGTCATGTTGGACGAAAGGGGGGGGGACTATGCAGTTTAATGTCATGTAATGTGGACAAAAGAGTGCACCATTTTAACGTCATGTTGGACGCATTGGGGATTTTCCCCCAGTTTAACGTCATGTTGGATGAAAAAGCGACGATACAGTTTAGTGTCATGTTGGACGAAAGTGCGAATAGTTTAAGGTCATATGCATAGACCGTGGATGGTGAAGTTTAATGTCATGCTGGACGGTGGCGTAGTTTAAGGTCATACAGGACCTTTGATGATTATATAGTTTAACGAATTTCTGGACATAAGGGACTTTTATACAGTTTAGCGTCATGTATTTAGGATGTCACAATTTAACGTCTTGCTGGACATAAGGGACTTGCAAACAGTTCAGGGTCATATGCATGGACCGTTGATGATGCAATTTAAGGTCATATAGGACCTAGTTGCAGTTTAAGGTCATATTGGACCATTTAGGGAACTTTTTTCACAGTTTAACATCGTGTGGGATGAGGTTGCAATTAAGGTCATACTGGACCATTGCTGTATAGTTTTAACATCATATAACAAGGACGAACTGGTGCCGCACAGTTTAGTGTCATGTTGCAGGGACATAGTAAAATTTAATATCATGTAGGACATATTAAAGGACTTTTGTACAGTTTAGCGTCATGTAGCTAGGACGATGAAGGTGACACAGTTTAATGTCATGTTGGACGTATGTGCAAAATAGTTTAGTCTCATATGCTTGGACCGTTTCCATATATTTTAACGTCATATAGCAAGGATGATGAAGGTGACACAATTTAATGTCATGTTGGACGTATGTGAAAAATAGTTTAGGGTCACATGCTTGGACTGTTGCTGTATAGTTTAACCTCATATAGCAAGGATGAACTAGTGCCGCATAGTTTAGTGTCATGTTGCAGGGACATAATATAGTTTTTTGCAGTTTATACAAAATACTTCTTCAAAAATCTAGCATTGGTTGGAGTAGTGATGAGTTCTCCATCCATTGAGATTAATGAATAAGCTCCATTGGAGTAGACCCTATGTATTGAATAAGGTCCATCCCATTTTGGCCCAATCTTGGGAGGTTTCTTTCCTGGTATCATTGGAGTTCTAAGAACTAATACCAATTCTCCCTGAGTGAATGAATTAAGACGAACTTTTTTGTTAAAAGCTCGTGCTATTCGATTCTGATAGACTTATAAGTGGTGCAAAGTGCACAATATTTTCTCATCTAACCATTCCAATTCATTCAATCTCTTTTGAGATTGTTCATCTGTAGATGATTGATCACAAATGGCAACTCTGAGTGAGGGTAGTTGAACTTCAATGGTAAAGACGACTTCCATTCCATATACCAATGAATATGAAGTTGACCGAGTTGTAGTGCGGGTGGTAGTCCGATAATCCCATAAATCATGAAAGAGTTTATCAGGCCATGACCTCTTATCTTTATCCACAATCTTTTGTAGTATATTTGAAAGAGTCTTGATAAAGGCTTCTATCTGGCTGTTGGACGCTGCATGATATCGAGATGAATGGTTGGATTTGATGTTGTATTCTTGATACAACTTCTTCATCTCAGATGAACAGAAATTGGTGCCATTTTCTGTCAATATGGTATGAGGGACACCAAATCTGGTAATGATGTTAGACTTGATGAAGCTAACAATGCATTTAGAACTGACTTCCTTGAGAGGTATTGCCTCTGCCAATTTGGAAAAGAAGTCAGTAGCAGTAAGAATATACTTAAACTGCTTAGCCGTAGACATAGGGTAAGGTCCCACCACATCCATTCCCCATGTGGCAAATGGCCATGAGTATTTAGCTGTATGAAGCAACTCTGGAGGCTGATGAATGAAGTTGGCATGTAATTGGCATGAATGACACTTCTTTATGAAATCGACACAATCTCGTAACATTGAAGGCCAAAAGTATCCAAGCCTTCGAACCTGATCAGATAGTCTGTGTCCAGACTGGTGGGAACCACAGACTCCTGCGTGCACTTCTTTCATGAAAGCCATTGTCTCTTCACCATCAATGCATCTGAAGAGAACTCCATCAAAATCATGTTTGAATAAAATTTTCTCTAGGTGATTTGGGCTATCATAAAGAGTGAAATTGACCACACGTCACCGGATTTGTTCTTTCTCGGCTCTATCAGGTGGAAGTGATCCATTTTGAAGGTATTCCCTGATAGGTGACCTACATCCTATAGTATGACCATACGGTTCCGGAATCGGACTAATTTCATTAATTTCTTCTATTCTGATTCGAACATAAGGTGAAATTGCACTACGGTGGGCAATACTGATGGTTGTTTCGTCCCGATTTGGATTTGTCAGAGTTGTGGCTATATTATCCAGTGCATCAGCTTGAGCATTTTGTGATCTTGGGACATAAGAAAATGTCGGTTCCAAATGGAATTATGCCATTAACTCTCTAACGTAATCATACAAAGGGATTGGTTCTTCTTTTCTGATGGCATAATCCCCATTGACTTGTTTGATTACCAAGTCTGAATCACCCTTCACCTTTAAGTGATTCACTTGTGCTTGAAGTGCTAATTCCAAGCCCGTGATAAGAGCATTGTATTCGGATTCATTATTGGTACCACCTTCCCACAATAAGAAGGAATAAGGTAACACTGCCTTTTCTGGAGAAATGAGTACAATTCCTAATCCAACTTTTTTGAATTTAGGATTTTCCATTATCTTTCCTGTTGGACTCCTGGAAGCACCATCAAAATACATTTCCCATGCTTGAGGAATTTCTTGAATAGAGAAGACTTCATCATCAGGGAGTTCAATATCTGAAGACGTGTCTTCCACTGAAGGGTGTTCAACTAGGAAGTCAGCCAGAGCTTGGCCCTTTATCGCCTTTTGAGACACATTCTGAATGTCAAATTGTTGCAAAATAACTGCCCACCTTGCTAGACGTCCTGTAAGCATTGGACGACGAAGGATGAATTTGAGCGGTTTATTGCGAGACACCAATTGGACCTCGTGATGTTGCAGGTAATGTATCAACTTCTGAACTGCAAATATTAATGCCAGGCAGCACTTCTCAATACTTGAATATCGGGTTTCTACTTGAAGCATAGTTTGACTGATATAGTAGAGGTTGTTTTCATTCCCAGTATCATTCTTTTGAGCAAGAAAGGCACCCAATGATCGCTCTAGAGCTATCACATAGAGGATAAGTGGTCTTCCTTCAACAGGTGGCATGAGTACCGGTGGACTCAAAATGTATTTCTTGAGAATATAGAATGCTTCTTGACATTACTCAGTCCACTTGTTAGTGACTCCCTTCTTCATCAACTTGGTAAAGGGTAAACTTTTGCATGCCAAATTGGCGATGAAACACCGAATATAGGCAAGTGTCCTTGACGTCCTCTTAATTCATTCAAATTTTGAGGAGGTGACATACCAAGGATTGACTTGGTCTTCTCAGGATCGACTTCAATACCACGATGGCGTACAACAAAGCTGAGAAATTATCTTGAGGTTACCCCAAAAGCACATTTTAAGGGGTTCATCTTCAAATTAAGTTGTCAAAGCTTGCAGAATATGACCTCCAAATCAGCCAAGTGATTAAAATGTTGTTTGGATTTAACTACCAAATCATCTACATAGCATTCAACAAACTTACCTAAGAAGGGTTTGAAGATACGATGCATGGCGCGCTGATATGTTGCACCTGCATTATTTGAGCCAAAGGGCATTACCCGGTAACAAAACACACCCTGAGGGGCTCTGAAGGCTATGAATTCCTCATATTATAGGGCCATTAAGATCTGATTATATCCATAATATCCATCCATGAAGGAAAGTGCTTCATAGCCAGCTGTTGCATCAATTATAAGTTCTGTAATCAGAACTGGGAAATCATCCTTAGGACAATGCCTATTAAGATCTCTGAAATCGATGCAAACTCAAATTTGTCCGTTCTTATTCTTTACAGGGACAATATTAGCCAACCACTTTGGATACTGAACTTCTATGATGAAGTTAGATTTGATAATCTTATCCACATCAGCTTCAATTTTAGAAGCATAAGTTGGGTGTGTTCCTCTCGCGGCTTGCTTAAATCCTCGATGTTCTTCTGGTAAACCCAAATGATAAGTAGCAACATCAGGATCAAGCCCGGGCATTTCTATATAGTTCCAAGCAAAAATATCTCTATTTCACTTTAAAAAATAAATATACATCTCTTTCTCTTCAAGGGTCATGGCCACACTGATTAAAGTGGGGCATGGATCTTCCTTTGTACCCAGATTTATTTCTCTGAGTTCATCCACAGTGGTAGAGATACCCTCTTCAAATGCTGGAGGAGCATCTCTGAGATCTTCCTCTTCTTCTTTATCATGTGTTATTTCTTCCATTTCTACTTGCATAGTAGATGAAAAAGCATAATTTTCATGATCAGAAGAGATGTCAAAATTTGCACATTTTGAAGAAGAAGCTTCCATTTCCAACACGATTGATGGTGAAGGGTATTCTTTGGGTAATAAAGAGGAGATGATGGATTGAGAATCGACATCATTGTTCACCTCCGATGTTTCTATAACTTCTTCTAGCCTAATTGGAAAATCATAGACTTGTTGGATTTCAGAAGATGAAATGAAGATGTCACCATTTGTGCTTTCATCACTGCTTGGTAGATTAACAATTTCTCCTCTGTTGTCTGACACGATTGCTGTAATTGACATTATGGATCTTTCCATAAGAGTATTTTGATTTGGGTCTATCTTGTCAATTTGACTGATAGGAAACACATAATCTGTACTCACATGCGTAAATGGATTTATTGGAATTTTTTCCAAACCATATGAAGCATTAACTTTGGTAATCTCCTTCATTATGGATTTCTCCCTTTGCTTCATGTGATAGAATTCTGCCTCAATGTATTGAGACTCACATGTCTTGAACGAGGCCTTATCACCATACAACGTCCCAACTTGACCATCGAAAGAATATTTGAGACATTGATGGCATGAAGAAGGGATAGCTGCATGTTGATGTAACCAGGGTCTTCCAAGAAAAATGTTAAAGGCTTAGTCTTGATCAACAACCATGAAATCTGAATTGGATACAAGATCTCCAAAATGAGTTCTGAGTGTAACATCACCCAATGGTTCTTGTTCATTTTTATCATATCCCTGTAGCATCATGGTGGAGGGAGATAAATCAGATTATGTGAGGCCCAATCAACGAAGTGTACGAATGGGCATGAGGTTGACTCCTGAACCATTGTCAATGAAAACTATTCGAACATCCACGTCATTGACTTTTCCAGACAAGTACAATGTTCTAATATGTCCATGCACAACATGATCTTCATCTTCATCAATAAAGGATATTATGGCATGGCATTCTGTAGGATTATTCTCTATGTGATAGAATTCATCTGCATCAATTTTAGTTTCAAACTCCTGAGGACTTGACAAAGCCTCGATGGGTGCTTCCCGAAGATCTTTTGACAGATTCAAAGCATCCAGAATTGATAAATTGGCTGGTACTTGGGCCAAGAGTTTCAATATATCATACTTTTGATCCAGAGGTCTGTGTTTCCCAATAGGAATATGTGGTTTAGCAGGTACCTTGGAAGCAGATGCTTTGGAAGTTGATGCATCTTGTATAGGAGTTGGCAATATTCCTGGTTTTGGAAGATTAGA
This sequence comes from Viscum album, assembly GCA_963277665.1. Classification (NCBI taxonomy): domain Eukaryota; kingdom Viridiplantae; phylum Streptophyta; class Magnoliopsida; order Santalales; family Viscaceae; genus Viscum; species Viscum album. The sequence continues at coordinate 332,134,598 of OY728129.1, read as the reverse complement.
CCGATTAGATCCATTTACTTGCTGAGAGGAAGAAGATGGAACCTTCAACCGATCTTCCAAAATGACTGTGCCAGGACTGAATTTTCTATTGGTAGAAGAACTTTCTTGTTCTTGCTGAGCTCACTGAAGAGCTCTACCACAAGTTTCTGCTGCGTACACAGTTCTAGCCGGGGTGGAATTGGAATAGTGGCTTCTGAAAGCTCCATGTCTTCCCCTGTATCCTGAGCCCCTGTAACTTCCTCTGATTCCTCTGTTCGATAAAGGGAATTCAGGATCATTGAAATCGAAACTGCGACTGGCATATGGATATGTTAATTGAATCATATTAACAGAACCAAAGATTAACTCTTCGTCTGATGAAGACTCTGCCTGATTAGCCTATTTAGGCTGTGCCGTTTGGTGGGGCGATGCCCGTGGCTTTGAAGTAGATGGAATGAATTCTGCCAAAGTCAAAGACAACTTAGGCTTTGACACATAATCATATTCTTCTGATTCTTTTTCTTTCATTGAATCATGTAGTTTCTTTGAGGACTTTCCCTCTGATGAAGAGGGTTTTGCCACAACATTCATGGAAGAAGACACAATTGGTTCCCTTAATTGTGTTCACAAAATAGCATGAGTTCGATTGATTGTCTTTCTGACCATCCAATAATCATACTTTTGTGTATTTTTTCTTTTGACTTCCTGCCATTCATCTTCCTCCTTTGGAACTGTAGCAGTGACAGATGCTACTTGGGATGAGGAGCCTTTCAATGTGACATGTCCCAAGTTGACCATCTTTTGCAGGAGGTCTTTGAAGACAAAACACTCCTGGATGGGATTCCCCAACATTTTATGAAAAGGGAAATAATTAGGATGATCTTCATCTCCTTTCTTGTTTGGCCTCTTGGGTATTGTCAATTGAACCAAATTTTTTTCCAGAGCCGAAATGAAATAACCAGGAACTTGTTCATTTCAGAAAGAGTATGTTTTTCTCTTCAAATCCTCAAATTGTTTTCGTCTTTGATTTTTTTGATCGTCTGGATGAAAAGGCCTTTGTTGTTGGCGCTCCGAAGGTGGAGCCCTTCGAGAAGATGATGCTTTTGAGGTAGAAATAGGTACAGGTACTTGTTTAAGCATAACTGTAGCAGTTTCTGCTTTACCCATTCTCCTTCCTGGAGCTGATGGAATTACACGAGATTTAGCCTTAGCCTGTATAAGGGAATCTTCAATCTGCTGAGCAATTGAAGTAAGGTCTCGAAACCCTCCTGTGTATTTCACAAGGATTAATGGTGTTCGTAATTCGTCATGCAGATTTTCCACATAGATTGGAAAAAATTATTCTTGAAGGAGTGCTAAACTCAACGAATATGTTAATCCCTTCCATTGAGTAATGAAATCAGAGACCCTTTCATTCTCTCTTTGCTTACAGTTTGTAATATAGAAAACTGTTGTCTTTGGAAAAGTTGAGCTAAATTGAAGGAGGTATTTTTCGCGGAGATCCTCCCATCCGGTAATTGACCGGGATTGCAAGCTTGTATACCAAACAAAATCTGGTCCTTGCAAGGTTCACACGAAGCATCTGAGTTTCACTACTTCTTTCTTCTCCAGAGTTCCCATCATTGGATCGCAACAAGACATGTAATGCGTCAAATGTTGTTCTGGATCACCTGATCCATTGAAAACAGGGAATACAGGGTTCCCAAAACTAGATGGAGGAGAAATTGAATCTACCCATTCCGGGTAAACTTTCTTTTCTGGTTGAACTTGAGCACTCTTCCCTTCCATAGTTTCTAACTGAGCTGTTAATGACTCAATAGTAGTTATTAACTTTTGAGAAACATCCGGTTGAACTTGGACTTGGGTAGGTGCAATGACTGGAGCTTGGAAAGATGTGGCGATTGGTGCTACAACTGATGGTAGCACTGCCAACTGTTGTTGCACTTGACCCATAGGATTAGACATGTGAGGGTGTACTGATAGATGAGGATATTCTTGATCCACCTCAGTAGCTGCAACAAATTGCTTTGGATGACTAACTTCAGTATGCTTAAGAAGAAGACTACTCTGAAGTAGTTCTGCATTCAACCTTCTTAATTCCTTCATTTTTTCCTCCTTTTGTGCAAACCTCTGCTCTAGTGAGAGCGATTGACCTTCTCCAGAGGAAGGATATGTAACCTAGTTCTTTCCCTTCCATTTGTTGGATCCTTTTCGGAGAGGGGGAAGTGGGTTACTCGAAGGATTACTGAAGTTCTGAGTATTCCTTTGACTTCGTGTACGGACACCTTGTTCATTTGTGTCGGTGCGTAAATCTTCTTGAGCAGGAACCTCTTCATCTGAGTCCCCTGAGTGAGCCTCATCTGGTAGATCTTCAACAACGGCATTGATGACATTAATCGATTCATAACTCATTACATCACTTCTATCAGCATTTCTTTGATATTGCCTTCATCCATGTCTTTGATGAGACATTGCCTTTTGTTGATTCAATCCCTTAGGAACTTCTTGATGAACCGTAATTTGGAGGGAATATCCTGATAATTTGGCTCTTCATTTCTCTTGAGGTTTATTCCCCAATCGAGAAAAGAACGACTTTCTCTGAGGAGGGGATTGATGATTTGAAAAAGTACCCAGTCCAGTGGACTGGGGCTGTTTCTGCTATTCTCGCTCAACTCCTTGGAACCTATTTGTTGATTCTGAGGGTTGGTTTAAAAGAGTCCCCAGTCTGGCGAGCTGGGGTGGTTCTTGACATGCTATGTCTGAGACTTTCTTGAAAGTCCTCCTGATCTTGCGAACCTTGGTCTGTAAATTAGCTGAATGCATTAATCTGTATCCACTTTTATCACCCAGTTCAAAAGACTGTTGGATGATTTCTAATACTTATGTCATTTGGTGACGTGCTTGCTCCAAACGAGAGGCCTGTTCGATATTCTCATTTGATTGATGCAAGAGTAATTCAACAACTTGTTCCTTGTATTCTTGATTTTGAGAGGAACTAGTTGAAGCCTGTTCTTGGGAAATCTTTTGATTACAAACAAATCCCATTGACTGTGGCCGACCATGGGAAATAACATTGCATGATACCATTTTCGGCAGGCTTTGTTGACTGGAGAGCACTGTGAAATGCCATGCTCCATGAACACCCCATCCTCTGACACGAATACCAGATGGGGCATTGGAAATTAACTGATGCAATATTCTTAGTGTGCCAAAGCATGAACGTTGAAGGGCTCTCTGCTGCTTTTCAGCCTTCAGATATCGAGAGACTGATAGAGACGCCAAATCAATCTGATGTTGTAACCCTTCTATTATCTTAAGATGATTTTCATATTCAGCATAAGATAATACTTTCTTTTTCAACTGACAAAGAGTTTTCCATATGTTGAGATGAATATCATGAATTTCATCTTCCGTCAACATTTCTAGAATATTATACTGAGAGTCAGCCAGAGGCAAAAACATAACTGGAACTTCACCTTTCGCCAGTAGTTTTCTCATATTCAGCATTTCCTCTTTATCATTTGATGAAGATTCTTCTACCTGATTTGACCAGAGTTGGTGTTTCCTTGTTGCTTCATTTGATTCAACAGGATTGGTAGAGAAATCATTGATCAAACTAGAATATGCATGACTTAGGGGTGGTTCGGAGAATGACCTACACCTTGGGCTATCTTCTGATTGAGAAAGTATTTTACCTGCTAGCGATGAAGCTTCAGATATGACTGGTTTCACATTTGCAAGTACCTCAAGATAAGAGGGCTTTCTCGGCACTACATTTTCCACTGGAGCATTTTCTGGGAAATGTGCATCACTACTACGGAGAGGACTTTCGCAGCAAAATTCATCATCACGGGGAGGACCACTATAATGGGTTACAATAAAAGATGAGATCTCTTTCTACTTGGTCTTCTGACCACACAGAGGGTTCCTGTGGCTCTCATCTGAAGATGAAACTTCGAGATCGACCGAATTGTCATGAAGCAAGCCTTCATGACGAAGTGTCTGTTGAAGACCTTCGGAATTAATGTTCACACTATTGGGAAATGAGGGAGTAGAATCTTGAATTCCAATAGATAATTATCTAAGGGCTTCAAAAACTCCAGCATCGAGAAAGGCCTTGTTACAGATTGGCACTTGATCTCCTAACTGTACTAGGCGGGTCTTTTTCTTATACGCCTTCTTACTCAGCTTGGAAACCACTTGTTAACGAAAGTGGATACTCTGAGCAGGTGTATGTGCCTGATCAGGAAAGATGGCCAGGTTAGGATGACGATCTCCTCTCAAATCAGGTGTATGTTCTTGACTTGGTTGTCCGTATGATATGGGGGAGTACGCCCCATAACCCTCTTGGACTGGAACAGATGTGTGTGTCTGTTCCGGAGTGAATTGTTGATGTATCACTCCACTAGTAGGGACAGATTTATGTGTCTTTCCCTAAGATGCCGCTGAAGTTGTTATAATATCCTGGCAGGCATCCAGAATATGAGCAGGGATTTGTTTCTTCTCTTTCACCATTGATAAAATATGCTTGGTGACTTTAGCTACCGGAACGGGAATATATGTCCATTCCGGGCTTGGAGCAGGTGTATGTGCCTGCTCGTGTCCTCCTTTTCCTGTCAGTGAATCCTGACAGTACTCAAGTGTGGGGGCAGAGAGTTGAGTCTGCCTCCTATTTGTTGTCAGGGCTTTCTAACTAACTTCTCCGAATGCTACCAAGCGTGACTGTTGGTAGGCTTGATTAATACCAGCAGGTGTATGTGCCTTCTGATTGCACTTTTCCAAACGTGGTTGCCGAGATCCATCATATGTAGTCAGATGAGCCTGCAGACTAGCTGATGGTGTATAAACAGGTGTATGTTCCTGCCTATAGTACTCCACCGGAATTGCCTGGCGGGATTGGCGTGATGCTGCCAGACGAGTCTGCTGGATAGCGGAATTAAAACGGGTAGGTGTATGTGCCTGCTCATTGCTTGCCACCAAGGTACGTTGGTGGAATTCTCCGGAGATGGTATAGATGAGAACCTGCTCACTATTTACCGGATTCCGCTTCTGGTGGTTCGTCTTGCTTGCTCGGGTTCGAGGAACCTGAGCCAAATGCCTGGAGTCGGTACCCTCATCATGTTGAGGGCGCACTGCCGCATGAGTCTGGTAGAGATTGTTGGTGGGAGCCCTCAGGAAGGAATCCTGTCTGTTTGAATTAAGGTCTTGAGGGACCTGCTCATTCACCTCCCCAGAATAAGGGAGTGAATGGTGATTGCGTTCCGGGGATAACGACCCGAAACGGTTGGAGATGGTAGCCAGCACCGCCCGCTTCTTGATCACTGGTCATCGTTGTCCGGACGACCGATGCGAGTTATTTACTTGGAGGGCTTGTCGGGAAGCCTCTAGAGTTGGGATGATACCGTGTTGACGGTACTCTTTAACCAGTGCGTTTGATACCCAGCGTTGAAGATGCTAAGTAGGTGATATCGTCCTAAGAGCGGACGACGATCCAACAAGAGTAGCAGCAGTGTCATTTGAACAAGCAGTATTCACAGGTGTGAACTTGAGAGCATCCATTCTAGAAATGCAGAAGATCTTGGAAAAGAGTTCTTTTTTGATATAACATATGTAATCAAGATAAATTCAACCACTATATCTTTTGGTTGAGCACATATATCATTGATTGTTTTTGTTGGCCCTCTCATTGAGTTTTAAATAGGGGCCTAACAAAATAGGTAAAACATCATTTTAACATTGTTAAGGATTCACGTCGGGTTCACCATTTTTTGTTTCCCTCGGAATCTGGGGATGACCACCTCGATGGGAGGTTCAAACGTTCCGATCGGTTTCAAACGGGTTTCTTTTTAGAACTGGAAACATCCAATGATTCCACATCCATTCGGACCTACTTTCCAAAGGTAGGTGCTCATTAGTTTGTGAACTGATGAGGCTTAGGAATTTACATTGGTCGAGAGGATGGGAGGTCGGACTCATCACACCTTTTTGAGGGGCATTATTGTCTACTCTGGGACTCTTTTTGTAGATTTCAGTTATGTTCGTGAATCCTTATTACATTACCAAGTATAAAATGAGCTTTCCTTCAGATCTGACAATCAATGATTAAATATGTAGAAAATTTAGAGAATCTTTAGTATGTATTTGAGGTTCTTCATCGATAGAGAATCATCTGTATTTATTAGAGATTCTTGGTCAATGGTACCCTTCGACACATTTATACAGAATTTTCTTGGTCATTATGATGACCATGATGGTTTTAAAGCCACTCAGTGGAGCACTTGAAGTTTATTGTCATTCAAAAGGACATGGATTATTTTAGAGTTGGGATCGAACCCGTAGACGGGCAACCTACAAATCCTTTGTTTAGAAAAGGAATCAGAACCCACATAGTTCGAGTAAGGGAGTATGATGTTTATTATTGATGGATCAAAGAAGGATGTCACAATTACATTTACACTGTAAGCTCACGTGAGTCATGCTCGGTGTAAGAAACAAGAGGTATTGGTAAAAAATTAGACAATTGTTCCATGAAAGATGCAATCATAAGAAATAATGTGGGGCTTATGTATGCATGACTGCCCAGATAAATGAAGGTTTAGGATTTACTTTAGAGAAGAAATCCAGGAACAGGGTCCATAAAGGTATATGTGCTTCATGAAGATTTTGAATACTCTAACTTGGGGCTTACTCCTGAAAAGGAGGTCCAAATTAAGAGAAGACTTATGATTGGGTTTTACTCCTGAAAAGGAATCCCAGATCAAAGGTAAATTAGGACTGGTGAAGAGTAATTAAGACTGGGGTTTACTCCTAAAAAGGAGGCCCAGGTTAAAGGATTATGACTGGGGCTTATTCCTGAAAAGGAGGCCCAGGTTAAGGGATTATGACTGGGGATTATTCCTGAAAAGGAGTCCCAGGTTAAGGATTAAGGTTTGGGGCTTACTCCGAAGAGGATGCCAAAAAATTGAGGGACTTGGGGCTTACTCCTAAAGAGGATGCCCAGATTTGTGAATTTTGAGAATTTGGGGATTACTCTTGAGGAAGATGCCCATATTTGAGACTGGGGATTACTCCTGAAAAGGAAGCCCAGGTTAGGGGATCTGGGTCTTACTCCTAAGAGGATGACCAAATATTAAGGGACTTGGGGCTTACTCCTAAAGAGAATGCCCATATTTGTGACTGGGGCTTACTCCTGAAAAGGAAGCCCAGGTTAAGGATTCTCTCATCTTAAAGGATGAGGTTGAATGAATGAAATCTCAATCATTAGTGACATAAAGATGTATAAATCACTAGGTTTTGAGGGATATTCCACAGAATTCATTTCAGATGAGGAAATCAAATCATGAAATCATGCCATAAATGGCTTTGGAGAGTGTCTTGAAGAGTGAATCTTGAATAGGAAAGGTATAATGGCTTAAGAGGGGTGAAATGGGAAAGAAAGGCACCCAAAAAGGCAGGGGCGCGCAAGTCCTAGCAGGCGCGCAGGTACTGCATGGGCGCGTAAGTTTTGGTCGCGCAGGTCTTGGTCACGCAGATATGCCTGCGCGACACATGGTGTACTTGCGCGACAGTTAACCAGCAGGGTAATACTTGAGCGACTCTTCATTAAAGCCTTTAGAATCCTCTTAAGGTTTTTTCCGAAGAAGGGCGCGCAAGATCTAATGAAGGATTAAGGCGGGGCGCAAGTGTGGCCCTTTTCCCTTAAGGGCTGGCCACTCAGGCGCGCAAGTGTTGATGAGTTTCAACACTTAGGACTTCCTCCCCCTCTTTAGATCTTCCGTTCTAGGTAAGAAATTACCTTATAAGTGTTCCAGAAGCTTTGAGAAGAGACTAGGGCGTTGGGAGCTCAAAGATGGGTTTCTGGAAAAAATCCTCCTCGGATGGGGGGCCCACCGGGTCTATTTATAGGCAGGAGAAGACCCCGGGCGGTTATCACTTTGGTCACGCAAGTCACTTGCGCGACCATAAGGTGTCGCGCAAGTGGACTTGCATGACAGAGATAGAACTTGCGTGACAAAAGTGTTTTTGATCCATTGTTTATGCCTTTGTCGATTTTTGATATTTTTTTCAAAGGATGGATCAGTTTGTCTTAAGTCATTTCCCTTTACATTCCTTTGGACTCTGTGACGAAAAAGGAGTGTCAACACCCATGAGATAAATACAAGTAAAACAAGACATATATATGAAAATCCTACAGAACATGAAGTATTGTGAAGATCCTCCACATTTCACATACTATTGGATCACTCTTTATCTGTATTGTTGACCACTACTATCACAAATACCCATGCTCCATAATGAATCTCCTGGCATCCTCGAGCATTTTCTCTAAACAAGCCACCTCAAATCTATGTCAATCCAAGCCATCTCCCCCCAACCTCCCCATGTACTAGCCTCCCCCCTAAACCAGTCCCATCCCCCACAACCATCCCCACACCCCCACACCCCCATCCTACACCATCCCCCAACCCCCACCCCTGCACCAGCCCCCCCTAACCCCCCTACACCACCCTCACCCTTACCCTATATTAGCCTTCCCCCAAAACTGGTCCCCTCCCTCCAAAACCAGCCCCCCCCCACACCACCCCCCGGCCCCTGAGCCTACACCAGCCCCCCTGCACCACCGCCACCCCGTCCCCTGTACTAGCCTCCCCCCAACCAGCCCCCTCCCCCCAAACCAGTCCACTTCCCCACAACCATCCCCTACGCCCCCTACACCACCGCCCAACCCCCTAGCCTGCACCAGCCCCCCTAAAATTTTCAAAACAACAGTTCAACACAGGTACTATTCTATAAATAGAAGATAGAATTATGAATACTTGAATAATACCAATCATGAAATGTATTATAATAAAATTAAATCTACATATATTGATTCAAAAATATAAACTCACAAGAACAAGACATTTCATGGAAAAGATTCATGTAAAATTATAGCAACTTAACATGCTACACAGAAACTAAAATAACCATTTTGATTGACACCAAATCAAAAATCATGATTAGTATGAGAAAAAAATAACAAATAGAAGTGATCACCAACAACACCAATAAATATAAAGCAGTAAAGAAATCATAAAAAGGACACTAATATTTTTATGTGCTTCACAGAATTGGAAAGAAAGAATCACCATAACCAGGTTTCTCCAAACACAGTAGAATAAAAGATGTTAACCTCATGGGACCTCAGTGGTGTTGTAGTTCCCCCTCTTCACCTCTTTTTCATCATCAGTAACTAATAATTTTCCATAAAACTTGGTTTAGGTTTAACAACATATAAATTAAAAAGTTGAACATGTACAGGTAGATAATTAGAAGTCAAAATTCCCCTTTTGATGCTAGCAATGAAAACTGTAGACCACAGGCTGCACAACACCCATTTGAAGCTCACTATTTTTTATAGGTAAATATTCTATGCAAAATGAATGAACTACAATAGTGACAAAATAAATGAGTTGGTTTTCCAACCCATACCCTGGAAAAAAATTAAAGGTTCATGATACAGTGAGAACATGAGGTGCAATGAGCATGCACTATCAAGTAATTGAAAGAGGATATAAATATGAATTATAATAAAAATTAATATAATGAGGAAAAGGAGTCACTGTATAAGCCTGAAAGCGCAGAAAAACTCCATATAGAAAATCCTGTTGCAACATCCACTTTCTCTGCTCTTCCATAATTAGAAGTGTTTCACTTCATTAACAAAAAGTCTTCATATTCCTCTTGGACCAACTTGAAAATCGAGTAAATAAGCATTGTCCAGCCCTCTGTCCAAGTTAATCAAATGAAAATTCAACTAAGCATGATTATATGAAACAGAAATTTAAATCATTCTATCAGATAGGCAATAACAGATAGTCTTCAATAAGAATGTCCTTAAACAAAAGCATGATTCCAAAAGGATGATCAAAGTGCAGCATGTAAAACACTAGTGATTTCTAATTCAATAGGTATATCTGATTAAGAACTCAAAACATGATTGCCACTAATTTGCAACTCCAATCTGGAAATGTAATAAAATAGAAAATTAAAAATACTAAATTTTATGATGAAAAGAGATAGGGAACTAAAACATGATTGCCACTAATTTGCAACTCCAATCTGGAAATGTAATACAATAGAAAATTAAAAATACTACATTTTATGGTGAAAAGTTATAGGGAACCACAAGTTCATGGAAGGATATAATCATTCATTCTCCTCGCACCTACACTAATATAATACTATTAATTTGAAAATAATGAAATAATGAAGGAGCGGAACCACAAGTTCATGGAAGAAATAAAATAAAAGTGAAAAATGATGAATATAATGAAGGGTGAACTTATATAATTATCTTATTAATTATATAATAATATCTTATAAAATAAATTCACCCCCCTAAATAATACCTTGGAATGACCCAAGATCTCAATCCATTCACTCTCTCTTTAGTGTGTTAGGTTAGGTAGTGAAAAAAATGTTTTTTGATACACTACATTCACCTACCCATGGTAATTGAGAATGCTTAATCAGTCCTTTATCACCCCTCACTCCCATACATCATATTATAAATGAATGAAAAATGTTGTAGTATTATGTGTAAACCAAATTAAAAGATAAAATCATGATAAAATTTAAAGGCGCATGGATAATAATCAACTACTCATATGGAAACAAGGATGCCTACTATGGAACTAGGGTACAACGAAAGGTGACTTATGGGACCCATAAACGGGGATATCAGTAGCGTAAAACATCTTCCAACACATAAATAAAGTTTTTTAGTTTTTCGTGATGAAACAGAGTGTTCTGAACAAAAATATCCTCATATGTATCAAACATCAGAAGAAGTTCTTCAATGGTCATAGAAGAATATGGAATGGTACTAGAAGTAAAATGAATCTAATGTTTCTTTGAATGATATATACATTCCCAATTTTTGGTTTTTGGATAGAAGATGTACCTCACACAAGAAATGAAATAAAAATATTATTATAGATATCAAATATGATAAAGGTGGATTGGTTCTGTTTTCCAATGATGAATAAATAATGATTCAAAAACTACTTTTTAAAATAAATGAAAGAGTTCTGAGAAGGTACAAACCAAGTTCAAAAAGAATCAAACAAAGGGGAAGAAAAAAAAATCTCACCTAGAATTGTGCTAGCCTGTAATGGTGAAGATCAGGAGCATCTGTGATGACCAGATTTTCCCCCTCCCCTAGAAGTGATCTGAGACCTGCGAACAGAGTAACCTCTTTTTCATAATTCACCTTTGAACCTAGAAATTCCACCACTGTGTTCCTTTCATTCCAAGCATGAAGAACCTCCAGGTTGTCTTTCATAAACGTTTTTCTTCTGCGTATGGTGTATTCATTAGTCTATGGTGAGATACCACATCCGAGAAGGGAATTGAAGACCATTAGAGAATCAGTCTCAATTGCATGAAGAGCGATATGCTTCTACATGGAAATGGTGAGACTGCTGTGAAGAGGTCATCGGGGAGGAGGGCGCCACTATGGGAGAGTTTGTTGGGGAGGAGGTCACCGCTGTGAGAGAGGGATGTGTGGTGAGATTTTAGGTAGGAGGATAAGTCATCGAGGAGAAGGGCTGCACGGTGATAGGGTTGTGAATCGGTGGAGGAGGAGGAGGGCTATGGGGAGGAGGAGACGCCATTGGGGAGGAGGGCTGTGTGGTGATAGGGCTAGGAATCAGGGGAGGAGAGGAGGGCTACGGGGTGGAGGAGACATCGTCGGGGAGGAGGGTTGCACGGTGATATGGGTGCGAATCGGTGGAGGAGGAGGAGGGCTGCGGATCAGGGGAGGAGGAGGAGCCCGATACAGATTAAAAAAAACGACGCCCGCGGTGTAATATTGATTTAGCCATGGAGATTGAATTAAACTGTGAAAATAAAAAAGATATTGACACGGACCTATAAAACCATGTCTATAGGTCCATGGCTATAGCCCATATTTTTAGTAGTGTGACCATGAATACACCATTGTGAGTGTAGTTAGAGAATATCAAACGTTGCAAGGAGTGTTCTCTTGAAATTGGGGGATATAATTTCCATTAGTAATTTATTTATTGGAAATGATAGTATTCAATTTTATTCTTAGTATGGATTGGATAGTTATATAATATTCTCATATAAACTCTTATTTGAAGAGAGTCACCTTTTTATCTCCAAATGGGGGAAACTATACTCACTAGGGTGAGTGAGATCTTCAGGCTAGCTGTGTAGGATCAATTCAGTGCATACTGGATTTTCTGGTAGCTTGGATAGTAGACCTTACTTTAGATGATGGTGGAATGCAGCATGATACTTTTACTTCAATGGAAGATTGTTTTTATGATATTTTTCTTGAAGAGTTCTATAACTTACCACCCAAATGGGGTATCTAGTTCATGATCATGTTGGTGTCAAGAGTAGAGCCAGCTTCTATCCCAACATATAGGATAAAACCAATAGAGCATAGGGAATTGAAAATTAAGTTATAATATTTTGAATCTAAGGGTTTCATATAGTCTAATACTTCACCATGGGGTTCTCAAATTCTTTTCAAAAAGAAGGATGATGTGACTTTGTGCTAGTGTGTGGACTATTAGAGATTGGACCGGATGATAGTAAAAAAATGATATCCCCTTCCATGTATCAATAATAATTTTGATCATTTGAGTAGTGATATGATATTATGTGAATTTTTATTTATATTGGGGTATCATCAGTTGAGAGTGAGACCATCCAACATACCTCTGACTTCTTTTAGAAGTGGGTATGACTTGTACAAGTTCCTAGTGATGCCGTTTAGTTTAACGAACGCACCAATAGTATTTGTGGCCTTAATGAGTCATATATTCAATAATTTATCAAATAAATTTTTAGTGATTTTAATCAATGATATATTAGTGTATTCCCAATTAGTGAATGATCATGCCCAACATCTTGACATCAACTTGAGCACATTGAGAGAGAATCGACTTTATGACAAGCTAACCAAATGCAGTTTCTAAATTGATAAAGTATACTTCTTGGGTAATTTCATCTGAGATGTTGGAGTTTTAGTGGACCCATAGAAGTTTGAAGCCATGGTATATTAGGATAGGCACAATAATGACTTTTATATTCGGATTTTTTTAGGTTTAACAGGTTATTATCAACATTTTATCAAAGAATTATCCCATATGGAAGCACCAATGTCTGGGTTGACCAAAAAGGGGTGAAGTTTGTTTCATCACATGATTGAGAGAAATATTTTCAAGAGTTTAAGGGTAGTATGACCTATGTACCGATCCTCACCTTACATGTGTTGGGTAAGACATATATCATGTACTATGACACATTCGAAGTTGGACTTAGAGAATTTCTGATGTAGGAGGACTGAGTGGTTTCTTATAGATCCAAAAAAATGAGACTACATGAGATGAATTATCCTAATCATGATATGAATTTATCTATTTTGGTACACTTCGTGATAATCTAGACACAATATCTTTTGGGTGAGATATTTGTGTTGTACATGGACCATAAGGGACTTAGGTACATCTTTTATTAGTAGGACCTAAAACTTCAGCAGAGGAGGTGGGTCAAGTACCTACAGTATTTTTACTTCGATCTAGATTATACAACAATAAATGGAAATGGTTTTTCTAATTCCTTATGATATAAGAAGAAAAAATGTTAGTGTGGGAGTCTTGCGATGGGAGGTGTATAATGATTCTCTTTTCATACATGCATCTAGATGTTCAGGAGTTCTAGGGATGATTAGCTCTGACTTCAACATCTGTTATACCCATACTTCTTGATCGAATCAAGAAAACAAATATCTAATCCAAAGTTATTAGATCTAAGGGACATCCTATTTGGTGGGGATCCTCCAACAGGATGGTATCTTGGCAGTGAAAACATTCTTCTTTTACATGGACGAGTATGGGTTACTATGAGATTTTGCAGGGAGCTGATGAGAGAGTTTCATGATTCTTAATGGGTGGTACATCCAGGTATAAAAAATATGTATTATGATCTCTGTAGATATTAATGGTGTCCAGAAATGCACAAGGAGGCAGTGGGATTCATGGTGAAATTTTTCACCATTCAGTAGGTGAAAGTCGAGCATTATAGGCCCGTTGAGCTATTGTATCCTTTGAACATTCTGGAATGGAAACAAGATGATTTCACTATGGATTTTGTGATAAGATTACCCAAGACACCTTGCAAGAACAATGCAGTATGGGTGATCATAGATCAACTGTCAAAGGTAGCCCAATTTTTTCTTAAAGGGGATAATTTCACTATTGATGATCTTGGTAGTTTCTAAGTGCAGGAGATAGTTCAACTACAAAGTGTTATGAGGAATATCTTTTTTAATTGAGATCCTCATTTCACATCTTGGTTTTGTAAGGGTATTTATAAGGATTTTTGATCAAAGGTTCTTCTAAGTACAACCTATAATCCATAGGTTGATGGCCAAACTAAATAGACTATTTATATATGGATGATATGTTATGAGCCTATGTTTTGGATTTTTGTGGTTCATGGGGGAAACATTTATCAGTCATGGAGTTTTATTATAATAAAATATTCTAAGCATCGATCCAAATTGAACATTTTGAGTATCTATATGGTAGGCCATTCCATTTGAATCTTTATTGGTTAGAGGCAGGTGAGTTAGTTCTTGTTAGACCTATTCTCATGTAAGAGATGTTTGAGTAGGTTTATTTGATCAACAGGTAGTTGGTGACCACACAGAGGAAGTATAAATATTACATTGATCAATGAAGAAGACCTATGGAGTTTGAGGTGGGTCATCATGTTTTCCTTTGTGTGTCACCTAGGTTGTAGAAACACTGTATCAGGAAACCGGAAAATCCAGTGCTTAGTTTTTTTGGTCTATTAGAGATAGAGAAAGGGCCAGTCTAGTGGAATACCGATTGGACCTTCTACAGTACTACAGTGCCATTCACGATGTGTTTCACATGTCCCAGCTTTAAAGATATCATCCAAACCCTTATCATGTGATAGATGTTGATTATGTTTAGATTTTTGTAGATACTTCCTTTGAGTTTTATCTGATATGGATTTTGGACAATAGTGAGAAGTATCTCCGAGGAAAGAACATACCTCTAGTTCGAGTGTAGTGGCAACATGGGTGTGTTTAAGAGGAAACCTGGGAGAGGGGATCTAATATGAAAGAATAGTGGCCATATTTGTTTGAAAAAACCTCACAGTGATACTTAGAGAAGCTCGGAGATGAGCTTTTATATGGAAGGTAGGTTGTAAGATCTTTCCTTTTTCTAGGTATTCCCCTCTTTGAGTTTTTGTTGAATCTATTTTAGTTGGGGGTTCCTTATTATTTAGCCCTTGGTGGTTGAGTACCTATTGGGGGATAGAGAGCATTTACTAGGGAAAATGACCTAATGTTTGTAGATGTATGTTTGTTTGAATTAATTGAGTCAAGTGATTATGAGTGTTTTTCATGGTTTGGAATGCTTTGGAGATGGTTTAGTCTTTTCCATTAGAAGTTGGGTTGGGAGTTTTCTTCTAGAAACTTTCATTTCGTGAATAGTTTACCTATTGTGAATATGTTTCCAGCCAAAATCCATGGAATGGTTTAGAGAATGAAACATTTACACACCATGAAATTGGTTCATGCTGTGAAATGGTTGATCAGGGTTATTCTAACACGAGGTAATTCATTTTTTGGTGTATCTTATAAATCAATAAATTCACACTATGAAAGGCTTTCACGTCATGAATGTCTTGGGACCAGTAGTTTTAAACCATGATATGCGTATGATTTTATTTCATCCATTGTACAACCTCCTCTCTCAAACCCTATGGTGACTACAAGTTATTTTGGATTGATTCCTTCCCTTCAAGAAATTTTTATCTACCATTTGATCTCCCATTAGTTCCTTTGTATTGGTTTTCCCCTCTCTTCCACTTGTTATCTATAATCATGGTGGGATATCTTGATCGCTGTTGAATCAGGTTTTGATCTTGATGTTTGTGTTATCTAAGTTTTTCTTATGATCACCATTATCTTTGTTATTTGTTGGAGTTACCTTTTAAAATCTTTCCTTTGATCACCAGATAAAATTAGGTGGTTTAGAACAAAAACCTTTGGTCTGTTTCCAATTGTTTAATTATGTGTAATATCATGTGATTGTGCCAACTCAACATGCATAGTAACTAATATAATAATGGATGATGATAATCATGTGTTAGGACTATTCCTTGGACCCCTTTGGATCTGGTAGTGTTGAGACCTGCATTTTAGCTTTTTATATGGTGATCCTGACCTTAAACAATAAATAATTGGATAATGGCTTAAAATATGTTTTAACATGAAATGAGACCTTAAGTGATTACTTGTGATAGATTCACCTTGGAAAATGTCTTACTTAATTATTTAAATGACTGGTGATAATTGGTATGAGTTAGAACTAGCCTGATAATGGATTAAGTTACAACTTGATGAATGAATGGATAATTGAAATACAAATGGTAATTGGCTAAATTGGCCATTTGGGATCATGATATTATGTTGTGTTATTCTTTCCATTATGACTTGTGTTGTGATTCATTCTAAAATGCTTATATAAAGGGCTTGACCCGGTTATACTGAAATGATTATATAAAGTGATTAGAGTGGTTATGTGGAAATGATTATATATATGACTTGGTTCAATTATTCTAAAATGTTTATATAGAGGACCTGGTCTGGTTAAGATGAAATGCTTATATAGTGGATTTTTCCCAATTATGTGACTATTCCATGGACTTGTGGTTATGGTTGGCATGATTCTGATACATTCTCAAAGATATTATAGCATGGTGATGAAGTAGGTTTATTATTGTATCATATTAATTGATTAATTAATACTCTTAATTATCACTTTATTGCTTGTGCTTATTATCAATATAGTTTTGTCTACACATGGTGATTTCGACCTGCTGAGTTTTATTCACACCCTATTTGGGTCACCATTTGGTACCCAAGAAGATTACATGGATGCAGGTTTGGGAAAGGGTAAAGGACCTCGTTATTAATTGTTTCTTACTGTATGGGTTGGAGCTTAGAGATGGGACTGACCAGGGATTCAGGACCAAGGTATTTTGTGTTTATTTTTGTCATGTTTTTCTTTGATCTATATGACTTCCAACATGTCTTTTAGTTATATTCCAGCCTAAAATTATGTGGTTCATTGTTATTTGGTTTAATTAGTTCATCCTTTATCTTTAAACTGTATGATGTACTATTTTTGGTATTTTTTTTACTCTAATATTTGTTTATTTATGTCATATTATAACTCTATACTAGGGGGTGTAGTCTCCACACAAAGTTCTCTACACCCCTGATGCTAGTTGGCAACCACTAGAATACGATGAGGTGTACTTGAGGTATAGAAACCAACCTGATTTGGCCACATTAGAGAGTTCTAGATTAGGGCATGTTACTCCTCTGTTGATTTAGTCAGTACTCAGTTAAGGGTAGATGATATTGTTTATAATGCATATCCCTAAAAGGATAATAGAAGAGTTGATTGACTCAGCATTAATCTGGCCATTTCAAGAAAGGCCCGATTTCTCCTTTCACTAACACTATTCCACCAATTTGTATTAGGATGAGTGATTTAGGATATTATTCCACAATCCTTTAAGTGATCAATGAATGCTTGGTTGAGATACTCACTGCCTCGGTTTGAGTAGAGTTCCTTAATTGTCTTAATAAGCTAGTTTTCTACTTCATACTGGTATTCCTTAAACATCTAAAAGGAATATTACTTATACATTATTAAGTAAATATATACATACCTACTATAGTCATTGGTAAAAGAAATGAAGTATGAAAATCCACCCATTTCCTCTATTGTAAATAGACTACATATGTCAGTATGAATCAATTCTAGTAATTTAGTGTCTCTTACTCCTTTTCCAAAGAAGGGTGATTTGGTAATTTTACCTTAGAAAAAAGTGTGACATACATCCAAGGGTTTTAACTCAGTTGAGTCTAAAGACCCTACTTGATGTAATTTTTCTAAACACTTCTCATTTCTGAAGTTCCATAGGTGGGTGTTATATGATTCATTTTTCCTATTTTTTTTGTTAATTACCATTACTGGGTTTTTGAGTTCAAGTATATATAATTCATTGGTATGAAGCGCTATACCTTAACATTTTGATCCCTATAAAAGTGACAAAATTTATTTTGAAACTTGAAATGAAAACCCATGGTTTCCAAACTCAACACTAAGAATATGTTTCTGGTAACTGAAGGAACATAATAACAAAAATTTAATACAAGAAGCAAACCACTAGGAAAAGTTAGGTAATAATGTCCCACCACAAAGGCTACTAGTCTCGCACCATTTATAGCCTAGATACACAACTTGATCTTTTTAATCTTCTATAAACTACTTGGTTTCTACATATGAATACAAATTTGTGAGCCACATGTTGTATCCAATACCCAACTTGTAGAAAAATATAAATTTCATTAAATGAAAAAAATACCTAAAATAGAAGCACCAACTTGGTTCTTCTTCCTAGACTTTTATTTTTTCTTCCAATGGACATTCTTTCCAAATGAAAACCTTAAAATCACCATATAATTGCCATCCATTTTTTATCTTTGGATTTTTGGAAGGATGATACATTAGTGTATTTAGTTTGGGTAGAGTCTTTGACCCATTATAATTTCCCTTCCTCCTCTTTTTCACCATAAGTACTGAAGAATTAGTATTCTTCAAGTCCTTATAAGCTTAGAGAACTAAATCCAATAGGCATGGGATAACTTTTTCATGTTATTAATATTGTAATTAACAATTAATGTTAAGAATATTAATGTTAGAGATGAAATAATGAGACCAGTCTCTAGTTATTCGTTCAACTTGAACCTAAGGGATTCAAGTTTCTTAATGTAGTCTATCATCTTGAGTACTTGTGGTCTTGATTGATTCCCTTATGTTAGTGTTCATATATACAATGCACTAGATATATCATACCTTTCTTTCCTTGTTCTATACTAATATAACTATTAGAGATTAGTTATAATCTTGTAGGCATCTTCATCTTCATAAATTTTATGTGATTGAATGGACATCGATGAAAACATAATACACTATTCATATAGTGAATCATCTATGTGATTCTTATATATGTATTTATCCACCTTGCTTTCTCCTTAAGGAGGATTAGTTAGAAGTGAGGACTCCAACACATAAAGCTTCCTTTCTTAGAATATTATTATGCGTAAGCGCCTATAACACTCCTAGTAGTTATGACTAGTAAGGATATTTTCTTTATCTAGAATTGATTATAGTGATAATGTTTTGGTGGTGTTGACTTCCATTTTATCTACAAAAAATAAACATCAGCAATTATTAATTTATCTTGATTACCTTTTATAAATTATTGATTAATTAGTTAAATAATTAAATGTCTCCCACTATTTTATCAAATCTTAGTATCCCTCACTAATGGATTCAGAATACTCAATCGCTTGAGTATTCTAGTGGAAAGGATCCTTGAAACCTCTCCTCATAGTACAAGATATGGATATGGTACTACTTAGAGACTTTCAAGGTAGACATTAGACTAACAAACTACATTGACTCATGACTCCTTGAACTGTTGAGTGAAGTCCTAACTTTTCATAATCATAACCTTGATTTCCCTAATACTTTGCCTCTAAAGTAGCAAAAAGATAGATATGATTACTTATTTGCTACCATATTTAGTTAATTATAGCCATCAATCTCATAACAACTAACTAGTAGTAGGATACACCCTCAACTAGGGATGATGTTCACCTTTTACAAGTAGTGTTGTTCAAATTTAAGTGACAGAAGGCATTACAATTTCATATTACTTTGAGGGTTTTTATTATTTCTCAATGAATGTAATAAGTTTCTATTAAATATGTTCATACTATGTGATCATGCTCAAAAATAAACAATACATTAATAGAAAACATTTATCACATCTTTATGTTTTATTTGTTTATTGTTTTATGTGTTTCCGCAAACATGTGTATGCCTAAAATAATAAACAATGAATAAATGAAATAAATCACCCGAAAGATATTGAACATTTTGCATTGGTTAATCCATTTAAACATAATGAATCATCCATTACCTAGGGGTATAAAAACTGAGCGAGTCTTGAATTGCATTAATTTTTTTACCTTATTCCAATTTTTTCACATCTCGTCTGGGATACCACATCATCATGATGTGGTCCACATATAATAATGAAATTGTCATAATAAAAATATACTCCCGTATAGGTGAGGTGGTCTCTAGAAGCATAAAAAATATACAAAATAAAACTGATGGACACATAGATCCTTATACATATTAAAAAATGGAAAAACATGCACATATTGTTATAAAAATTAAATAATTATTAAAATCATCACACATAATTGTAATAATTAATTAATTAAAATTAAATCCAGAAAAATAAAGGTTGGTCACTAGTAATGATCTATCAAAAGATAAAATAAATGTGTAATAAAAATTAAAATAAAGTAAATTAAATTTCAAGGGAAATTAAATAAATTAAATGAATTATTTCAATTTAAATAATTTAATTTCATTCAGCTTCAAAATTCATTTTTATTTTAATCCAAAAAAATTAATTCATTTTTGAATATTAATAATATCATTTTTTAAAATCCAAAAAATTTAAATTATTTTTTTGTATATGTAAAAACATTTACAAGCCCCAGAACCCACCCAAACCCATTGCGAGTTAGGAAGAATCCATGGAGATTTATTTCAAATCGGGTAGAACCCATGAAGATATGTTTCGGGTTGGACAAAATCCACCCAAACCCATTTTAGTTTGGGATAGACTTTCCCTGATCTATATCGGGTCAAGTCGACCTGATTTATCCATGGGTTGGCTGATTCATAGGAGGAGGCCCACACAGGGGAGCCTGATTAGGACATGGGACGCACGTGGAATCCAACCGGGGCAGGGAATGTTTATGGGAAGGTCACTGCAAGGGGAGACCGGTGCCGCTACTAGGGAAGGTCATTAGTGGCACTAGGCAGTGGTCGACTGGGAGGTCAGTGTTCATGACAAGGGTGGTGAACTGATGAGATGAAACAATAGTGATCATTATAAGATCTAGTAAATGGCGCAAAAGTTATGGTGGTAGTGGAGGAGGTGACGATCCAGCGATGGTGGGTGACCAAAGGAGTCTCATGGGTGGCAGTGCAATGGAGGTTGGTCGGAGGAGGTGACTTGGGGAATGGGGAAACCAGGTGGTGGGGAAGTTTATTTTCAAAAATTGTAAATTTAATTTCATTGTTTTAAATCCAACAAAAGTGTTATTTTAAGTGGAATTTCCATATTTTATGATTTTAATGGTATTTTGAGCTTAATCGTAAAAATGGCCCATTTTGGTTTTTTAACAGTTTGAAATTCTTTTTGTATTTAGGACATAAAATTTTCTATACTAATCCAAATTGTGAAAATATTTATTTTTAGGATTTTATACATCCTGGGATTCATTTCATCCTTTTGGAACATAAGCTCAATCAATCAATTGGAGTCCCAAAATTAGTTCACAATATAGGCCTCATTAACTATTCACAGATCTGAAAGGTTTTGAATATGATATTATATCTTGAAGTTGTAATCCCAATGTAGCTAAAATTAAACATGGATCTAGTTAATTAATTTATTAACAACATCAATTAATGATTCCATGCATGTATCTTCGGTTTTGAAGGACATTAATGCATGGGAAACCAAAGACATTGAATATAAATAGTATGTCTAGAAAGATTAAATTCTCATAGTGAAACAATCATAACTCACACTACACATGGCCAAATACCCTGAAATTTTGAGAGGAAACACAAAAGAAAATTTTTACCAACTTTTATGAAGGGATACACACATGAATCTGCAATTTAATGGGTATAAAATGTGATAAATTTTGATGAGAAATTCTGGCCTATAAAAGTTGGAGAGATTCTCCTTCCCAAATCATTCCACTCTATCCCATTACATCTAGGGTACCAAGGAGAGGATGCCAAGAACAATTATGATTATTTAAGATATCTTTATTTTCCTTTTATTTTAGTTTTATTTTATCATGTAAAAAATATACATATTTTTAATTCAAGTGTTTCCATATTATTATATTTATAT
Source organism: Viscum album (assembly GCA_963277665.1). Lineage (NCBI taxonomy): Eukaryota > Viridiplantae > Streptophyta > Magnoliopsida > Santalales > Viscaceae > Viscum > Viscum album. The sequence goes on along the minus strand of OY728129.1, from coordinate 332,112,467 downwards.
TTATCCTCCATCCTCAATCTAATTCTTCTATTTCATTATATTTCCACTATGAACTCTCACCCAAAAAAATGAGGGGCTAACATGATGCTTAGACTAAGGGAGGTATGTGTCAATTTCATTTATTCTTATCATAAATTATTATGTTTTATTATGTTTGTGATGAGAAAGAGTGATGTGCATGGGTGTGGTGATTGTCTACCATGACACTGATATTAAACTCATTTCTATTATTTTATTAAATTATTTCCCTCCCTTATACTAGATACAATATCTTCATATAATGGAGTTAATATATTCAGTGGATGAAATGGAATACAATGGGGCCAGGTCCTAGTATATGTCACACTCTCAATTGAGGTGTGGCATGAAACTTGATTATAAGAGTAGTTGAAATTAAGATTTCTAAATGAATTTGAGATTTCACACCACTAAATAAAATAATAGTAATTAATGAATGCGATCTCATAATTGAATTATCAAACTTAATCTAAACACAAAAAAAGATAATGATGGAAGCTACAAACCAAACCATAAGGGCCAAGGTCTTTATTTACTAATCTCATTTTTCCATTTCATGTTAGTTTAATAATTTCTTTCATTTAAATTACATTGCCTTATTATAATAAATAAAAACAAACAAAAAGAAGTATTTTAGGTGAATTAGATTATGTGAGTGAACAACCAAGAAATATCTTCAAGTGAGATGACCTTGGTCAGATTCTGTGCTGCATTAGAAAAATTAAATTTCTTTTACCATGTCTTATGATAGGTGTGCATCAGGAATGATTTTACAGGAAGCTTCCTATTTTGATTAATTTTTTTTTTCATGCCGCCCACCCCACTAGCTATTCTTTTGTTTTTAGTTTACCCCAAATAGCCTTCTGCCAGCTTTTTTCCCTTTTGATTAATTTTTTACGTAGAAATAGGCTATTCTTGTTAGTTGATTTTTCTTTAATCCTTGATATTAGTCTATTTTTAATTTTTAAAAATTCCACATGCTTGTAGTATAACAACCTACCGACCAGAGTTATTTTGGCCACCATAATCTGACCAGAATGTGATCAAGAAAAATTGGGGTCATCAGAATTCACCACCATCCCACACCATCAGATAAAAAACACATATATAAATATACAATTTTAAAATCTTACACCCATGTGTTAATATGGATTTTTTTTTTCAAATTTCCATAAATTTAAATTTAGAAATTGGATCAATGAGTGGTCTATTCCATTGGGGTCAAACCGATGCCTTCTACTTAAAATTAAGGAAAATTAATTTTTCTTGGCTAAAAAAATTCACATAATCACTCTGATACCAATGTTTTGTACATGGGGGCGCAATAAAATCTAGTGGGATTGAGATTTTAAAATTTTATCACCAAATAAATGTAACTTCATCATCTCAAACAATCTGATCCTCGATAAAGGTTCTATGATCACATGTGAATTAATTAAGAAAAAAAATATAGATAAAAATTTACCTCATTTGAATTGATGGAATGTTTGTTAGCTTCTTGAAACCAGTGATCATTTCTTGAAGAATCTGAAGCTGAACACCTCTAGATCATCCACACATGATTCCAGATCCCATGAAAATGATGATCGTCAAATTTTGAGTGCTAGCATAGAGGCCCAACGAATCCTTAGACATCTTGATGATCACCACATTCTCGTTCCTTATATCCACGATGACAATTAGGGATCAATTGCTTGGAATGAAGATTTATCTGTCCAGGATACAAGAAGGAGGAGAGAGGAGATCTCAAATTCATGGGAATGAATATTCCCTTAGAAAATAGATCCATCCTACTTATATAGTGGAGTTTAAACACCTGGAAAGGGTTCCCTGACCCTCGTATAAATAACAACCACTAAAAAATATATAAATGAAACATTATAAACAACTAACTTTGTCATAATGTAATTTATATTTTTATCACCGACTTGTAATATATAATAAATATATTACATGATAAAAGAGAGTCATTAAATTGACTCATAATTCTCACTAATATTAAATGAACCTTAAATATTAAAATAATATTCATTCATATAATATTATTTCATATATTAATTTAATAACTTATGAATACTTCTAATAAATAAATTCAAATCCAATTATTCTATACTCAGATAATAATGAATTTATTTTTTCATTGGTGATCAATTATTATCATACATATCTTGAACCCTATAGTAGGGACCACCATGTTCTATACTTCTGTTCATCAGAATACGCTAGAATTTTTAATGCACTATGTGTGTGACCCTATGGGCCCTTATCTCAATAGCAGTGAATACTATTTATAGACTAGGAGCAGAGTCTGAAAACTCATCAAGGCCACTAATGAGATAAATAAAAGTCATAACAATGATAACCTTTTATATGAACACACACTGTGTAATATAATCTTTTTGTCTCATAATATCTCATAAAGTAGGATTCACACTTTGTTTCATCATCCATTATTGATTTATTATTCATTGACCTAATTATACATATTTAAATTTCTTTTATCATGTCAATGGATTTAGAAAAGGTACTACCATCTTGATCAACTAGCCCTGAGATATTACTTCCTTTCAAAAGCGACAAATTCTACCTTGATTATTAAATCAATTTCATAACACCAATGACGCACCCAACACATGATATCTTGATATGATACCAATTACATATTTTTCATCTTACATAAATGTACGTAATTAAATTGTAAAAACTGATAAAAATCTCAAGTCAAGAGACCGTTACACATGTTTGTAGATAGGAACTACCAATGACACCTGAAACAAGTGGTGTTCCAATTGGTAGGTCAGTCCTCATGATCTCATCTACTCGAGATCACCAAACATGAACTTCATGAGAATAAGTATCAATGATTATAAGCCCCTAACACATAATATTCAAAAATCATCTATTTCCTATCATCATAATGTATATAGACCATATGACATAAATTTAAGATAATTATCATTGTATCTATAGGTTCTCATTATAAACTGGGAACTACTATAACCTTTTGATATAACATGTGATATTAGGACATTACCATAAATACAGTGGATGGAGAAGTATAAAAAATATTATGATAAGATAAACACATGTATATATCAAATTATATTCATGTAATGGTAATCAAAGTACATACATAATTTGGGTATAGGGAACCCACTTTCAATATTTGTGACTCAAATCCTTCCCTTGGATCATAATAACTTCTCTTTTTCTAAAACATTTTCATGTATGATCACATATAACAGATGATAATGTTATGTTGTATTTCCAAATTCTTTTCAAGGGAAATCATGTTTGATGAATCTATTATTTTATGGAAATGATTTTTTGGAATAATTATTGTCTCTTTTAATTTATTTTCCCCTCCATTTCCACATGTTTACTTCCCACCAATATTCTCTTTCCCCTAGTAGAAACTCAAATTGTTTTTTTCTCTAATGATCCTTATATTTCCCTTTATTTTAAAACCATGGTTTTTATGTCTTTTTAATGATGTGGATTTTCAATATAGAAATTTTTAAATATTTTAAGGGCTTTTCATTTTATCAATCATATATTATTCCCTCATACGTTGAATTTTAACATAAGATTTATTTCTTTTCAAGGTCTATTTATTGGAATTTTTTTCATAAAAACGTTTTAAGATGTTTCCTCTTCATTTTTAAAAAATATTTTGGAATGTGACTTAAAAATCACATCTTTTTAAGATGATATCAAGATACATTTTTAGAAAAATCCCTTTTATTTAACTTTCATTTTCAAAGGATTCTTCTCTAATAAATTCATGGTTTATAAATCACCTGATATATTTTATTTTGTTCTTATCAAGTTTTTGTTATCAAATAATCATGTTTTTTATGTTATATCATTTGGAAATTTTATGAAACCCATTTTCCTTACCATGGGTTATTTATGATAAGATAAATGATTTGATTTTAAGTGGTACTCATATGTATGTATGATAAAGATTTGAGTATTATATCAACCTCCAATTCATTGGTTATGATTTTATATCTCATGAGATAATGATTCATGGACATATTTATATTTGTTCAAAAAATTAAAGGGTGTACATACATGTATTTGTTCAAAAAATTAATGGGTGGAAATAATTGGATTTGTTCACAATGTTTTACTATGCGTATATTTGTGAAACTACTCTCTAAAATGTTTATTATTTTAAAACTATGCCAAATGTTTATGATATTATTTATTCTAAAGATATTATTCTATCTTATGTATTTATTTCACGTTCATTATATGTTTCTAAGACATGTTTTCATGACTTTTATTTGGTCTTATGTTTATATTCCATGATCCTTAATGATCAATCAAATTTTTTTATTTATGATCTCGTGATATTTTTATCTAATGTTACCCCCTTACTCATGTTTTCCTTAATATTTAAGATCTATCTGTTATGACCAATTGATATGTTTCCCTTACTGAGTATTCGATCTCACCCCTTCTTATATTTATATTCCCTAAGTTATGGAGAAGACTGTGTTATATGAGATGTCTAAAAGAGGTTATAGAGGATAATGGTTATGGAGAAATGTTTATAAGTGTTGTAAAATAAGATATTTTTGTAGATAGTCTCTAAGATTATAAACCTTTCAGTCCTTGGTTTGTGAGACTATTTTTGGAATTTAGTAATTAAACCGTGAAATAAATTTATTATTCATTTATTTTTATATTGGTTTTTTGTAGTTGTAATTATAGGGGAGTTTTAGTTTTTTTTGTGATTATTTTTTAGAAATTTAGTGAGAGCTCTAGGAATGAGTCTAAGTATTATATAACATCATGATATTTCAGTAAATTAGAGATTATGTGGTTTTCCTAAATATACATCCTTGTTTAGATGCTGGAAAGTGGATTTGGATATGAAACAGATACACCTAGGGGTAATCACCCCAAAAAGGGTTGGTTGTGAATTGAATCAATCATCACCTTGATTCACAATTAGTTGGCCTAAGACTGCACACCTATATGGACACTTCTGGAGGATATGCTTTGGTTAATTCACATTCTCTTTATAAACTGTGACGAGGGATTTGAATATGTTTAGGTTAGGGAACCTAAAAATTAAATTACTATGGATAACTTAGATTGAATCCTAGAGTTTAGGAAGTTAGGATATATACATCGTTTATGAGTTATTTATCACACAAGTTGTCTAAAAATTTTGATTTACCAACTCAAACCATGTATAATGAACTATGCATGAAAACTGTCAACAGAATAATGATTTCATTTAAGATATATAACTCATCTCTAATATAATTTTGTGATAAGATACCCCATATTGATCTAGTTCTTATTCCCATGGTTGAATTTGATGTTATTTTTGCTATGTATTGGTTATCCCTATATATAGAACATATCAATTATTGAGATAAGGAGATCTAATTTCATATCCCTAACCATTCTATGATCAAATATCAATGTAAGGATGATTATGAGATCACTTTGGAAGAAAATTCTATAATATGGGTTATGATACCAATCAATGGGGATCTTAAGGCTCAAATGTTTGGGGATGAATTCAAAATTAATGACATGCCTATTGTACAAGAGTATACTAATGTATTTATGGATGAAATTTTTAGACTTCCCCCATATTATGAGGTTGAGTTTTCAATCGATCTCATACCTGAATCTATGCGTTTCTCAAGGAGTCCTTATAGAATGGACCTCATTGAGTTAGAGGAATTAAAGAATCAACTACATGAGAATCTGGATAAGTCATTTTTATGCTCAAGTGCTTCGCCTTGGGGAGAACAATTTTTTTTGTTAAGAATAAGGATATATTAATGCACCTCTACATTTAGTATCATGAACTTAACAAGATCATGATCAAGAATAAATATTCTCTGCCTCATGTTGATGATCTATTCAGTCAACTATAAGAAGTTTAATATATTTAAAAGATTGACCTTCGATATGGATATTGTTAATTGAGGGTAAGAAGAGAATATATGCCCAAGTCAACTTTACACACAAGGTATGGACACTATGAATTTATAGTGATGCCTTTTGGGCTTACAAATTCTCCTGATATATTTATATATTTGATGAATAAAGACTTTATAGACTATCTTGAAAAATTTATGGTAGTATTTATTGATAACATTATCATATATTGTAGGAGAAATGAAGAACATTAAGATCATTTGGGATTTATGATAAGGACATTATGGAAGGAGAGATTATACACCAAGTTCATCAAGTGTAAATTTTGGTTGCAAACATTACCCTTATTAGGTCATGTTATCACCAAAAAGGTTTTATCTGTGGACACATCAAAGACATATATAATTGAAAAATTACTGAGACCAACCTCTATGATTTAAATCTGAAGTTTTATTGGATTAGCTAGATTATACTGGAATTTTGTGATAAAATTCAAACAATTATCCAATCAACTAACCTAGTTTACCCAAGAGGGATTGAAGTTCCTCCAGATAAAAGAATGTGAGGAAAGCTTCAATGATATTAAGAAAATATTTTTCACTGCACCTATGCATGCACTACCCTACAATAAATAATGGTTTGTGATATATAGTGATGCTTACTTGAAGGGTTTGGGATGAATTCTTATTCAGAATGAGAAGGTACATGATTATGCATCACAATAATTAAATAATTATGATCAGAACTACCCAACTCCTGATTTGAAGTTGGTGAAAATATTATTTTCATTGAAAATTTGGTGGCATCATCTCTATGGTGAGAAGTGTGATATTTATAGATACCATAAGATCCTAATGTATATATTGACACAAAAATATTTGAGCATGTTCCAAAGTATATGGTTAAAACTGATCAAGGACTATAAATAATCAATACATTACCACCCTAGGAAGTAAAATAAAGTCACTGATGCCCTGAGTAGGAAGAACCATTCCATCTTATACATGATGAGTATTGAAAAGATTCATGTTGGGCCCAAAGGGCGTTGTTATTTCCCTATGGTTCTAATAAAAATAAAAAAATTATAAAACTCAAACTATTATAATTAGTTAATTAAAACTTGGTACATACAAGGTCATGTTCAAACCCACATAGACATTGAAATTAGTCTAGTTAGGGTTTTAAATATTTTTTTTATTTTTAATAAAGAGGGTGAAGGATAAATGTTGTTTTTGAAAGTGATTTGATGAAATTGAGAGAACAAAGAAAAGTAGTTTGGGTTTTGAAAATTAGGTTTTGAAGGCATGTTGGGGTTTTTTAGTTTTAGGGTTTAGGGGAACTTAAATTTTAAAAATTAAATTATTAATCCATATTTGGAATTAGAGTCAAGATGAGGTAGATCTAATGGTCATGGGATCCTATCCTTAAACTAACAATCCCCCTTTTCCCATGTCCAGGTAACCAGGGCATTGTATAATTGAGGTTTTATTTATACCATATTTAAACCTGGTTGCCCTAAATGTGATAATAGTAATGAATTAATTTAGGTCATCTAGTTTCAAAATTAGAATGTTCCTTTTAGATTTATTAACCAATGGTCATGATTAAACAAAAAGAAATATATTGTAATTGGATAAAAAATTGTAGTAAACCAAATACATGAATAAGAATTTGAAATAAATATAATGGTATCTTCCCCATTTGGCTACATAAACCTAGCACCAGTTGGGTTTTACCCCCTCATTCTAGTGATGAGAGAGTAATAGGGAAGGAATAAAGAAAAATAAAACTAAAAGAAAAGAGAGAAGACATTAAACTAGTGAGGACCCTGAAAAACGAAAATTATCTCTCCAAGATTTGGTCTCTGAATATCTTTAGTAGTAGAAGCCCAATAATATATTTATATACCCAAAAAGGCTCCTGTTTCATTTAATGGCATCATAATTGGTCAAAAACTGATCTTCAGGTCCTAAAATAGGTCTTCGCCCTTAATTCCATCGAATATAGCTATTTTTGGGTTATCCCAACACTTTCACATCATGTAAGTGTTTCATGACGTGTGATGTTTAGGGCCTTGAAATATTCTTAGATTGTTTTCACATTCCTTCTTGGGTTTACGATGTGATTTGTGAAATTATAGCTATATTGCAACTTCATTTATCTAGTGCCGCACCATGATGTGGATCACCACAATGCTACATGTCTTAAGCTCACGATAATCATATATTTTTGTTCATTTTCAGAATATTGGTAGTATCCTTCCATAAATTACAAAATAAGTTAAACAATCCAAATATTTTCAAGAATATAAATTATATTTTTCAAAACAATGTATTAAAATAGCCTAAAATATATACATTAAATACACATATCAATTCACTGCTCATGGATTTATAATGGATGAATCTTTCACTACTAGAAAATTACCCTATACCAACGGTTTCGAACCGTTGGTATAGGCCTCCAAAACATTGGTATAGTCTATAACAATAGTTTGGAGAACCGTTTCTAAGTAATCCATGTGGATAGGTCTATACCAACAGTTTTGGGAAAACCGTTGGTCCAACGGTTTTGAAAACCATTTGTATAATTAATATGAAAATCTATACCAACGGTTCCATAAACCGTTGGAATATGTAATTCAAAAAATAATAACTGGTTGGTTTTGATCCCAAAACCCCCGTTTGTGATTGAATGACCTAAAAACTAACCTAAATTACTTTTGTGAACATAATTTCATAAATATATAAATTTATTATCATAAGTATTTTAAATTTTGATTTATTTAATGTTCGCTATAAGAAGATTCCATTAAAAATACATGTACCTATACCAATGGTTTTGAGAACTGTTGGTATAGGTTATTTGATTTTGGGACCTAAACCAACGGTTTTGTACAAACTGTTGGTATAGGGGGGACCTATCCCAAAGGTTTGGCCACAACCGTTGGTATAGGTCACTTATATAGACCTATACCAATGGTTTTTGCCAAACTGTTGGTATAAGTCAATTATAGAGACCCTATACCAACATTTTGGCCAAACTATTGGTATAGGTCCCCCCTATACCAAAGGTTTTTTGAAAACCATTTGTATAGGTCCCTATAAGTTACCAATACCAATGGTTTTTGCCAAAATGTTGGTATAGGTCCAAATTAGTGATCTATACCAACGATTTGGCAAAAACCGTTGGTATAGATCATATTTCTAGTAGTGTTGAAATCATAATTTGAGGAGAAAAATCCTATTTTCTAAATTATATCTCAGCCATCCATTCATGATAATATCAAATATTCCCAGAAAGATGATGCACAACTATAGAAAAAGGTAGTGAGTATTATAGAGTTCATCTTTGATAAAGATGCAGTTATAATGTTTGGAACCCAGATAGGTCCCATAAAAACCAAAAATAAAGAAGGAAATTTTAGATGATATTATTAGATAATCATTATATATTCATCTAGGTAGTATGAATATATATAGAGATATTAAAAAAACTCTTATTGGTATAACATAAAGTGTGAAATCTCGAAATACACATCTAGATGCTTGGTATGACAACGAGTTAAGGATAAATGACAAAAGTATAAAGGTTTGTTGCAACCATTAACCATACCCGTATAGAAATGAGAAAACATCACCATGGACTTCATCACATGAATCCCAAAAATAATTAATTTTCATAATTCCATATGGGTTATAGTTAATTCAGTTCATTTTATTTCCATAAAAGAAGATTTGTCTCTTAAAAAACATTCCAGGATATATATAAGGGAAGTGGTATGGCTGTATGAAGTACCATTATCCATTGAATTCGATCTAGATCCAATGTTTATCTCAATATTTAAGATAAGAATTTATAAATAATTGGATACATATTTGAGTTTTAGCACTACTTATCACCCTCAGATATATGGTTAGTCTAAGAGGACCATCCAAACTCTTGTGGATATGCTATGATCTCATTTGATGGAATTCCAAAGATATTGGGATCAAAACCTTCCCTTGGTAGAGTTCTCATATAAAAAAAATTTCAATTCTATCATTCAGATAACACCATATGAGGCCTTATATGGAAACATATGTAGTACCTCAACATGACAAGATAAAGTTGAAGAAGGTAGATGATATGCCGTGACCTTGTTTAAGAAATGATGGAGAAGGTTAAAACCATTCAGTTACATATGAATGTGGCACATATTTGACATAATTATTATAGATATAATCATTGAAGAGATAATTATTTTGAAGTTTGAGATAGGTTTTCCTCTAGATATCTCCATGGACGCAGGTTATGAGATTTTAGAAGAAAAGGAAGTCAAGAACTAGGTTTATCAGTTTATTTGAGATCCTTAATTATGTCAGGGTAGTATCTTATCACCTATAACTACCTTTTTAACTCTCTCAAGTATATGATGTATTCCATGTATCAATATTGAGGATGTATATACCATACACATCACTTGTACTGAATTTAGAATCCATGAAACTTGAACATGATCTCTAATGTGAGGAACAACTAGTGGAAATTATAGATAGAAGAGATAAGGTGCTGAAAAACAAGACCACACATATGGTTAATGTTTTGTAGAGGAATAATAAGTTCAAGTAAGCTATGTGGAATCCTAAGGATATTATGATAGAAAAGTACCATTTTTTTCTCTGTGTAATAAAATTTCATGGATGAAATTCTTTTAAGGAGGGAAGAATGAAATAACCCAAAATTATAGACTTCGAAAAAAACGATGTTATGTTTGATAACATGTATTACACAATAAACATAAAAAACAATCCATAAAATATTAATATAAAATTATGAATAAATATATAATAAATACTATGGTAAACCATTAAATATTTAGAAGGTAAATAATTAATATGAGATAATATTGAAAAAGGTTATTTTTAATAAAATCCATTTTCTTTATATTATATATTTTATTTTAAAATTAAAATTTAAAAAAATTAAAATTTAAATTTTATAAAATAACATTAATTTTTGAATTATTCACATAAAAATTTACTTATTATGTTTTTTTAGTTTTTCTTAAAAGGCCGATTTTTAGTCGAAAAATAATATTTTTACAAAAATTATATTTTTTATGATTTTATCATTATATAAGATTGTACTAGAAGATTAAAAAACCTTTTATGTAATAAAATTTTTATTCAAGGAATAAAATTATGCATTTTAAAATATTATTTGAATTTATAATCCCATGTACAATATTTTTAAAATTAAATGAAAATGTTACTTTAATAAAAAAATAATTTTCACTATTTTCCTCTAGTTAAGTGTTTAAATGGTGAAATTCGGTTTTGGATCACCTATGAATACTTTTAACTTTTCCTATTTTATAAAAAATCAATCTATATCATTAAAATAAATACTAAAGATAATTTTATCTAATATATAAATTCAAATCTTAAAAACACTTTTTTTTCTAAAAATATTTTTACATGATTAAGTGTTTTTTTTAATTAACATTTCACACCTTTATAAATTTTATGTGTTAAAATTATTTTCAAAAGTTTTAAATTAGGTAAAAAATACAATCTTAATTTTTTTAATTAACTTTAAATACCAAGGTTAAACATTAATTACCACGGTAAAAGTTAATTTGGGTAAAAGGTTAGAAGTAAAAAAATAATAATTAAATCACTCTTACCTTGTCTCAAAATGAATTTATGGGAGGATTTTCAACCTTAAATTTCCCTACACCCCCTATGTGTCCATTTTTTATCCATTTACCCTTGAATAGTGTCATGACATTACAAAAAAAATGTGGTGTGTTTCCAAAAGTTCCATTTTCTTCTCTTATATAAGAATACCACTTCCAACCATTAAAATTTACACTTAATATTCAAATTACACCTTGAAACTATACTATTTTTGTAACACTATAACCCTATCCCACTTCAATAAGCTTTTTTTTCACCTCAAGTTTTATTAAGGCCTTCATTTATAAGAAGTTTTCCAAAAGCAAACTCAAGCTTCCAATTTGAGTATTACCATATATTAATATTTTATTTCATTATAATCCTTCCTAAAATAATTTAAAAAATTATTAATATGATGGAATAAGTATCATTATTATACTTAAATTCTATTATACTAATAATATAATAAATATTCAATCTATTACATCCATTAAGAAAACAAAATAACATCCATCGTACAAAAATGCTGACTACCGCCTCCATGATACGATGTGGTTTGTTTTACATAACCATATGTCAAGGGTGGTAAAAAGGTTATATTTTATGAATAAATAGGTTTTATGTGTCAAAAATAAAATTCTTAAATGATATTTTTCATATACTATCATTCCACCCATTCATTGAGAAATGATATCCATTAATCATGCGTATGTGCAGAGTACCGCCTCCATGAACAATGAATTTCATTTGTCATAACCACCAATATTGTATGGTTATAAAAATAATTTTAATGAAGATATATGATACTTATGATATATTTAATATTTGGTGAAATTTATATTAACATTATATAATAAATTTATCTTACTCATTCAATCATTACATCCCACTCTTGTTTAGGTTGTTTTTACCACCTTCACGAGTGATGTCGTAATGTTTATGTCATGGATGATTAATGATTTTTATATTCTAGAAAATACATGTAATAATAATTTATTCAATATTTAAAATTTATTCTGGAGTCATAATATTATTATATATTGTTTTTATTAATACATCACCTTTTATTCGTTAAACTCACCAAAACGAGCTCGTCTTTGATTTTGTCATCACAAAACGTAACCAAAACATATAAAAATGAAATTAATTTTTTTAAATTAATTTAAGAAATATATTACAGTACCTTGTATGATATATAAATTTTGAAATTTGTGAGAATAATGAATAAAAACACCACCATTACAAAACTAATTTGAAAGGACCAAGATTTCTGACACTCCATTTTAAAAATAGATAACAACTAAATAATAAAAATGTATTGAATATTTATAAATACATTTTATAAAAGGTTATATAAATTAATAAATTTATAAAATAGGTGATTAAGATAATTATTTTTTTGATATAGGAGGTTAGAGAACATTTGAATTAACAGGAGTAAAGGTAAGGGGTTTTTTTCATCCAAATCCCCCATTGGGTCATAATCACTTATCTCTATCTAAAATCTTTTCAAGTATGATCATATATAAAATATTATAATTTTATGTTGTATTTATACCATATTTTCTTGGTAAATCATGTTTCACAACAAATTATTCTTCCTTGAAAAATATACTGTTTTGTTGACATGAAATTCTGTTGAGAATAATTCTCACATCTTTTAATGGATTTTCCCTGCATATCCTTGTTTTTAATTCCCACCAATGTTCTCATTTCCCTAGTGAAAAATAAAAGTGTTTTTATACTTATTTATCCTTATATTTACCTTCCTTTTTTTAAAAAAAAATTTTAGTTTTATTTTAAGGGCATGGATTTACAATAAACGTGTTTTTAAATATTTCAAAGGATTTTACTTTAAACCATCATACATTCTTCTCTTCTTCAACACATTTTAAGATAAGATTAATTTATTTTCAAGGTATCTTTATTGTATTTGATTTTAAAATTATTTTTCACAATGTTTACTCTTGATTTTTTTTAAAAGGTTTTTGGAATGTGACTTGAAAATTACAACTTTTTAAGATGATATTAAGAAACATTTTTTTAATAAAAATCCTTTTTATGATTCATCTTTCAATTTAAAAGGATTATTATCTAATACATTAATGGTTCATAAATCACATGATATATTATTTATTGGGGAAATACTTCTTTTGTAATTAAATGATTATGTTTTTTATGTGATACCATTGGAAATCTTATGAAATCCAATTTTTTCCATGGGTTATTTATGATAAGATGAATGATTTGATTTTAAGTGGCACTCATATGTATGGATGATTATGGGTGGGGTCCTACATCTCCCTTCAATGCATTGGTTATGGCTTTATATCTCATTAGATAATGATACTGGGAATAGTCAGATTCGTTTACAAAACTAAAGGGCATAAGTACTTGGATTTTTTAAAAAAAATTAAAGTGTGGACATACTTGGATTTGATCAATGTTTTCATATGCTTATGTTTGTTACACAGATTCTCTAAAATATTAATTATTTTCAAACTATGCAAAATTTTTATGATATTTAATGTTGTAAAGATATTATACTTTCTTATATATTTATTTTCTGTTCAATATATGTTTCTAAGGCTTTTTTTATTACCTTTATTTAGTATTATGTTCATATTCTATGATCCTTAATGATCAATCAGGGTTTTTTATCTCTTATGATCTCATGATGTTTTTATTTGATATTACTCCCTTACTCATGTTTCCCATCATATTTAATATCTAACCATTATGAATAGATGATATTTTTCCCTTACTGAGCATTGAAGATAACCCCTTATTATGCTTCCATTATGTGGGTTATGAAGATGATAATGTAATATGAGTTATCTAGAAAAGGGTATAGTGGAGAATGGTTATGTAGAAATGTTCATAGGTGCTGTAAAATAAGATGCTTATCTATCTAGTATCCAAGACACTAAACCTTTTGTTCCATGGTTTATGTTACTGCATATGGAATGTAGTAATTAAACCATGTTCAAAGTATTATTTATATATTTTTATCTTTGGTCTCCATAATAAATATTCTGTATTACTATTTTGAATCCAATGTGAAGTTTCTTTTGAAAAATGGAAAAAATGAGTGAGTTTATTAAGGGCGAGATCATCAAAATCAATTGGCCATAATTTTAATACCACCAAAGTATTTAAATATCTTAAAACATTATTTTATACAGTAGTTTGGTGTTGGGACATTTATCTTTAATAAAGGATGTGATTTGATGAAATTTAGTGTGACTTGTTTGAGTTGATAACAAATTCATAGTGGGAGAGTGAAGACCCCATGGAATTATTGAAGGTGTATTGTTATTGTTTCCAACCACGAGTGAAGATCATTGATATTTTTTTTGAGATTTTAAGCATGTATTTGAAGTGATTTGAGAAGAATTTGAGTGACTAAGGTTGGTATGATTTGAGTTAAAAATCCTAGAAAAGTATTCTCGATTCCATGGTTTTTGGATAATTTGGAAATGTACTAGATTTACACTTTGATATGTAACATATTCCATATGATACATAATATATTATTACTACTATGTAATATATTCTAGTGTATACATAATATATACACTGAAGTTTATTTTGAGATGTGGTAAAGGTAAAAACCTTTTGTTAATACATAATATAATTCAGAGTATACAAAAGGTTTTCTAAGAGAAAGACAATATTATAATGATGAAACATATAGTTTTATAAGATTTCATAGAATACATAAGATATCCAAAAAGTTAATTCGTAAAAGTATTAGAGACACTATGATATATAGTTTATTTTGTCTGATTCAAATTATATTCAAAGGAAAGTTCAAGATATTATGAGAATATATAAGATTTTCATGATCCTATAGAAGATATTTTGAAGAATGCATAGGATATTTGAGATCACTGTAGTGATATGAAATATATTCAATTTATTATGTAAGGATTAATATTTTGGAAAAATGAAAGGATTCTAGAGATATAAGTTAAATGTTTTTTTTATGATCATCAAGTAAAAAATATCACATTCTGAGGGATTAAGCCATGAATCAAGTTACATTAGAAGAAGAATTAAATGACAATAAGTTGAGGGTATATTAAACTGAAGATCTTTTTTGAAGAGCCCACTAAATGTGTGAGTTGTATTTTTTTGTCAATGTTAGTTAATGGTTATCAATGAAGGAGAAAAAATTTATTAATATCAATATGTTTGGTTATAGTATCCAAGCATGGTTATGAATTATATGAATCTTAGATAATAGAAAAGTAGTTACTAATTATTATTATATTTTAAGAAGATAAGTTGAGTTATTACCTTTGGAAGACTTAGAGTATTTTCATTACTTGATATATTCACCACTTAAAGTAATTTTTTTTGAAGATTTAATGAACTTATGATGATTGGTGAAATGACATTAATGTCTCAAAAATGTGCTTTATGTTTAGATAATCATGATTATTATCAACATTATGATGTTTCTTTAAGAATTATCTAGAAAAAATGTTTTTAGATGAAGAAGGCAAAACCGAATGGACAAATAAAGTAGATTTAAATAGATAGAGGAAACTAGATAGAGGATAGCAGATAAAGGCTAGTGGACTAAGGTTCAAATTCACCAAGGAGGCAATCAAATGAATTCTACAGAATTTTTTTTGACTGTTAGTGTTAATAGGGACATCACAATTATGTGAATGTACTAAGTCAATTAGATTATGGATGGAACCAAATAATATCTCAAATAAATTCAAATTTCAATCAAACAATGATCATTGAACAAATATCATAAGATGATTAATGATGTATTATTTATTGATTAAACATCACAATGCATTGTGTTTGTCATTCAGAGATGATGTTTTGAATAATTGAACAACCTCTATGAAATATAGTTGAATTATATGATGATTTATTATTCAAAAAGTAAAAAAATCATGATTACCAAAAGTTCTTGTGATCCAAGCTTGAGTAAAAAGGGGGAGATTGAGGTAAGACTTTACAAAGTTAATGTTAAAATTTTTTGTGAAGTGCATCAGATTGATGTTATCAAAAAAATGTGTGGTTGTGAAAAGTTCAAGATGTGAAGTAATGAATTTTCATGGGTCAAAGTTAAAGGCTTATAAATATATGGAAGAATATGGATGAACTTAGTGGAACTATGGTTCTCAAACATTGTGAATTATTGAATAAAGTTATATGAATGGATGTAAAAAATCTAATATATATAATTATATGATTATCAAGTTGATAAGTAATATGGAATATAATAATCAAAGGAAGTATGAAGTCTACCGTAAAAACATAGTGAGTCGTTAGAAAAAATCTATCTGATAGAAGCTTTCAAATATTTGAGAATAGGTTTTTGGAGAAGGTCATCAGGAAAAATAATGATTATGAACTCATCAGACAAGTGGTTTCCAAATGAATCGAACTGAAGATTTTGAGCTAAGGGTCCAAACATAAGACTCTAAGAAAGTGCATCAGATAGGAGTCTATGAGTAATGTCATTATTCAGAATTTTATGAAGAAATCATACAATTTATTACAAAGTCATTAGATTGATTTATACAAAGACATCAGACTGAAGGAGAAGAGAAGATATCTGAGGGTTCATCAGATGGATGAAAATGAACAAACATCTAGAAACCCATCAGATAAAGGAATATCCATAAAAAAGTATGTAAGATATAATTTTTAAGGAAGATCAAATAAAGTCATCAGGATAAAATATTTTTGTGGAAGAATACTAGATGGATTACTATCAGACAAATGAGTTATTATGTAGAAGATCTGATCAAAGAAGATCATATGAAGAATAACAAGATAGAGAAATCTTGTGAAGGTTTCAAATAAATAATATTAATGAATGTAGAAGAATTCAATGTTTCCAGATGGGGAGATTCCATAGTACATTAGATGGAGTACTACGAGACTGAAGAATTTATTATAAAGAAGTATCAGATTAATAGTTCAAAGAAATTTACAAAGTATTTTGTAAATTCATCAAGTATAATGATGTTGATTTGTTCATTCAATTCCCCAATAATCATGTTGGAATAATCATTATTTAATCTAATATTTTAGGATGTTTTAATAATATAGTTGATTCTAAATTTCACATAAATATCTTATCTTTATAGAAGTTTAAATGTGGTAAAATAATATTTTTTCAAGTAGGGTGTTCCAATTTTGAGTGGGATGTTTTCATTTAAAAGTGAGTTTTTACCCTGAAAACTCATAGGAAACACATCAATATAAAGGGGCAAGATTCAGTAATAAGTGTGTGTGGAATTGATAATAGTTATTCTGGCTACGTGTATTTTTAAAGAATTTTAGTACTGTATGGAAGTTTTAGACACAAATCTAGAGTGAAAATTATTTATGGGTTGAAGTTTCAGAGCAAGAGGTACCAGATGAATATAAGGGTACCAGATAGGGCAATCAAGCATAAAAAAAATAAGTGGAATTATTTACATTCTAAAGAAAACAAATGGATTAATGGTAAAAAATGAGAAAGTTATATCAAATGGATAGGTAGTATTAGATGAATAGGCATCGAGTGAAGAAGAAAAAGGGATTAGATGAATTGGTTCCAGATGAATAATATCAAATAAACAATATCGGATGAAGAAGGATATGATATAAAAGTTCCGAATTAAATATGAATATAAGGAAATAAGGAAAGAAGGATTCGTGTAACTAGTGTAAGAAAAGTATATTTATATTCTTTATTGTAAATAATAAGAGTTGATTGTATGCTGCTATGCAAGTAAGAGAAAAGGACGAATAAAAAATTAGAATTGCGACATCCAACTGAAGTCACATAGGTGGAATACTTGGTGTTACAAATAATCTAATAATGAAGTTGGAGACTATCTATACATGGAATGTAAATATATTCCAAGGATATGTATTTGGAATAGGAATACACCAGTCTAAGGATTCATGATTATTTTATTATCCCCCACTTAATGTGTAGGGAACCACACTTGGGATAAACATTATTTTCTAGCCAAAACAACATACTTTGTATCATATTATAGTGGATAATTTGTGTACTAGCCATTAATATACATGACACTGACTAACTAATCTTATTGAGTATTAAACCTTTTAAAAATATCATTTTTAATTCTGTACCTACATTCATATACTTTTATATGACAATGAAGAGAGAATATGAGATTCTTGATCCTAATAGGACTAAGAGTTAGAGGGATAAAATGTTATAATTGTTTTAAAAGTTCCCAATAACAATTCACCCCCCTCTCAGTGTTGATCATATCCTGAAGTAGTCCTAATAAGTGGAATTATAGTGAATTTAACCTTTATTAGATTATCTAATTTGATGTTATTCTATTTTCAAGATTAGATATTATTTTTTATTTGAATAATGAATAGTAGTTTCAGTGAAGATTCTATTATCTCAGAGTAGAATTCTATTTATACCAATACGATGATGAACATGAGAAAGAAATAGGAAACAAAGCTAAATAAGCTATCCCTCTTAATCTAATAGGAATAAATAAGTTCAATATCTCTATGCCATGAAAACAAATAAGACATAACTAGCTTGGAAAGTGAAGAACAGGTGGTTCTAATTAACACTAAGGATAAGAAAAACATTTCTAATTTAATTGGTTCAAGATAAAGGGATAATGAGGTATGTGAAAATTATTTTACAAACTATCCTCAAGAAGAATATCCTAGCATAAGTGGTGATGAAGATATATCTAAAACTTTTCAAGATATATCCGTTACTAGATTGAGAGATATTCTAAATTTTATTCCCAAATAAATAGTATCTATTGTTTTTAGATTCTTTGAAAGTATGTAGGAATAAATCACCTAGTTAGAATAAGAAACAAAAAATATGGAGAAGGCTTTATAGAAAAAAGTTCTATAATGTATAATGATCTCCAATAAGAGTGAAACATTTGAGATAATAAAAGTGGACCTTGAAATAAGTTCCAAAAAATTTGAAGGTAAATACCTCAACAAAGTTTAAGAGAGAGATGAATTCAAGAAAACTATTTAAGAAAAGATCCATCCACTTGATGAAAAGTTGAAAAACAACATTTATGTCAAGAATTTGAAATTGGAAGTAAAATCCCATAAGATTAAGGAAATTGATTTTTTTTAAAAAATTAAGATGCATGAAGATTATGTTAAAATAATGAAGAAGGATAGTTAAGATAATGTGAGTATGATTGAAGATAAAAAGAATACCCTCAATATGAGGTGGCTAATGTTAGAAGTCAATCTAACCAATCTAGAAAAGGTACATATTAAGTCTTCACAAAAGAAGAAGAAATTCACTGATTCCACATAGTTAAAATGGATAATTCTAATATGAAAATAACTATAACATGTGAAAAATACATTATGAATTAATTTAATGATCCATCTCAAGAAATTGTAAATAAAGAGGTACCGTCCATACTTTCTTATAATTTTTTTATCTAAATTTTGGAACTTGAACAGTGCAGGAATAAAAACAAAACCAGCATAAGTATGGATGAAGAAAAGTGATAATAATCCTACCCCCATGTCCATGGTGGATAGAATAAAAATTACAAAAGTTGATTCCCTGTGAAGAGACCAATAGATGATGAATATAACCCAAAAATATCATACAATAGATATAAGAAGATCAAGGTTTGTGGGTCAATATTGGTGCTGCAAAATATTCAAGAATTTTTTGTTAGATTATTGGTAAAATCATCTAAATTATAAAAAAAAAGGAATCCCATGCCAAGAGGGAGCAATACAAATATAAAGAAAAACATCCACAAAGTACAAAAAATATGTATACTTATAATATATTTATAGAGATTGAAAATATCTGTGATGTATGCAATCATGGAGATAAAAAGGTTGGTGTATGATCATCTACATTTGTACCTAAAGTTGATAAGAAAAGGAGACTAAAGAATCTACTTAAGAAAGAATAAGCAACCTTTCTAGGTAAACAGAAAAATGTTTCAAAAAAATATCCCAAGAAGATATCAAGAAGGAAAGTTCATAATTCCTTGGATTATAAATCTAAGAAGTTGAACGAGAGTGAAAAATCTAGAAAATATGACGAGAATAAAGACACTAAGAAGAATCCATGTGGATGAACAAAACATGATTCCAATATACCTAATAATATTTAAGTAATCTGGCTAGAATATTTTGAGAAAATAAAAAAAACTTGAAGAGGCATAATATAAGTCTAGTTCTAAAGTAAAAGAAAATATTCCACATAAAGAAGCATAAGATCATTGTGTGAGGTGTAACATGGATGGAAATACTCCTAGAGATTATTCTATAATAATTATAGAAGAATAAGGGTTATTAATAAATATAAAAGTTTTACCAATAAATACAAGTGCCTTAAAGTATATTCAAAAGATAAAGTTCACACACAAATAAATTGAAGAGGTAATAAGATTCACACCACCCCAATCAGAATTGAAGTTCAAATGTACAAGCATGAAGAGTGGATGAGATGGAGAAACTTCGTTAAGAAAACTATCTCAAACTTTCTATTTATATTAATAAGGAATATCCAACTTATTCCCTTAACCTTTGTGTATTTTATTTTTTCTTTAAAAACAGTGAATTGAAGGTGAAACTTCATCTTAGGGGGAGAACCTAAGATAGTAGATGGTCTGTCAACATTGGACAACATTCCTTAAGGAAATTTCTATCCTTGAATTTTTCCTAAGTTGGTAAATTATAAATATCTTATAAGAGGCACATCCTTGACAAAGTGGAAACAGTTTCTATCAACACATGATAGAAAAGTGAAGAATACCCCTTCCTGTATTGATCCTAATTTCAGAGTTCCAAAGAAATATATTAAAGGAATATCTTCTATGATGAAGATATGGAAATTTTCAAAAGTCTAGAAAACCATATTAGGAAGATCCATTTTTCTGCATTCTAAACATGAATTTCCTAATGAATATATATTTAAGGGATTCATCATTATAAATATTGTATGAAAGGTCTCCTTGAGGAGGAAAAAAGTGGAGTATGGTGAAGTTTCTACTTTATTCATTACTTCATAAAAATATTATTATTCTAAAATGTTCTTAAAGGAGAGTCATTAAAAAGGTATTTTTTTCTTATTATCTCATCCTTGTCTACCAAAGAAAACAATTTCAACATAAAGGGGGACAAACTAAATCAATTAGTAAATTAATAAAAGTGGAAGAATGAAAGTGTATCAAAGCTTATTATCCTTCTAATTATAATTGAATATTTTTAACTTTTTTTTTGAAGTAAGTGTGGGAGTTTCAGGTTGATTTATTCGAAAAATATTTTATTTCACTATTAGTATATTAATATTGGAATACAAGTGGATAACCCTTGAAGAAGATATTATGAATTTTCATTTCATGAGGTATCACGATCAGTTGGTAAAGGACATCCTTGTTGTCTAAATAAAATCCTATTATTTTTTACACCAAGCATTGCTCATGTAGACTTAGAGTGAAATTATTTATGACACATTTATAATAATTAAATTATACTCTTTTCCCATGAAGTTTTATTTATTGTTAATAAGGGGGAGACAAAGTGAAATTAATGTTTTAAACGAAAGTGAGAAAAAGAGGATAAAGACTTACATGTTGAAATTTTTATTTTAAAGGATATATTTAAGGTGTTTCCAATAAATATAAAGTGTGGGATTGAATATCCCACTATATGTGTGTTTTTAATTTTTTTAATTTTAGTCAATGGTTTCAAATGAAATAGAAATAATTTATTGATATCAATATGTTTGGTAGTAGTATCCAAGAATGGTTTTGAAGTTCATGCATCTTGAATTATTGAATAGAACTTTCCAAGTCTTATTATCTTGGAAGAAGAAATATTTATTTATTACCTTTATAGGACTTGGATTGTATTTATTACTTGATATACTAACTACTTAAAGGTGAATGTTTTTTTTCATGATTTTATAAACTTATGATTATTTGTGAACTAATATGAATGTCTTAAAAATGTGCTTGATGTTCAGAGAATCATATTTATTATCATCATTATAAATTTTCCTTAAAGATTTACCTTAAGAAGTATACAAATAGAATGTTTCTAGATGAAGAATTTGGAGACCAAAAAATAGAGAAAGATGATTCAAATGAATAGTGGAAACCAGATAGAGGCTAGTTGACTTAGGCTAGAGGAATAAAGTTTGAATTGACCAAGGAGGTGATCAAATGAAGTCTATATGATAAAAAATTTGCCTATTATCATTCACAAGGACATTAGATTGATGTGAATAGTTTGATTCAGTTGGATGATGGATGAAACAAAATGATAGCTCAAATAAACTCCCAGTTCCATTAGACAAAGATCCATGAAAAAATATCAGAATATGATTAGTGATGTATTCTTTAATGATTAAACATCACAATGAATTATGGTTGTGATTCAAAGATAAATTTTGTAAGAAGCGAACAACCTTTGTCAAATAGAGCTGAATTGGGTGATGCTTTGTTGTTCCAAAATTACCAAACATCATGATTACTGAAATTTCTCAAGATCCAAGCTTTTTTATAATGGGCGGATTGAGATATGACTATAAAAATTTCATGATATGAAATTTTTTGAAGTACACAAGACTGATATTACTATATAAAGGTGTAACTATGAAAATTTCAAGATGTGAGGTAATGAAGTTTCACAATATAGAGATTCGTTTTTAAATTTTTTTTGAAGAAGATGGTAGAACTCTTTGTAAATATGGTTCATCAACATTGTGAAGTACTGATTACAGTCGTACGAATAGATTTAAAAATTCAAACTAATGAAATTGTACAATGATCAAGTTAATAAGTATTACGAAAACTACTGAAGAAAGGAATAATGAGTTCTATCATAAAAACTTGTCAAGTCATCAGGAAAACTATATTTTATAGTATCTTTCAAATGATCAAGAAGAGGTTTCCAATGAAGGTCATCAAACAGAAGAATGATTGTGATGTCATTAGACAAGTGTGTTCTAAATGAATCAAACTGAATATTCTAAGTTAAGGGGTCCATAATATGACTCATAGCTAAGTCATTAAACATATTTATTTGAGTGATTTAATCATACAAAATATTATAAATAAATGAAGATGAGTATTACAAATTCATTATAATGAGTTTTATGAAGTAATCAGATCAAAAGAGCATATCAGATCTTCGAGGGTTCATTAGATGGATGAAAACGAAAAAAACATTAGGGAACCCATTGGGCTACGAAAGATCCTTATTAAATCATTTAAGATATACTTTCTAAGGAATATCAAATGGAGTCATCAAAATAATAAGATTGTTGTGAATAAACACCATATAGAGTATTACTAGATGAAGGAGTTCTTATAAAGAAGAATCGGTCAACGAAGCTCCTATGAAGAAGAACCAGAAAGAGAAATCTTGAAAATGATTCAGATAAATAATTCTAATGAAAATAGAATAATGAGAAATTTCTATATGGATAGATCTTATAATACATCAGAAAGAGTACTACTATACAAAGGAAGGTTTTATAAAGAATTTCCATATGAAGTGTTTGAATAGATTTATGAAGTATTTTGTAAATTCATAAAGTATGATGATTTTGAGATATCCAATTAATGCCCCAATAATAATGATTGAATAATCCCAAATGAAGCTAATATTTCAGGAGTTTTGAATAATATAGTTGAAAGAAAGTGTTAAGTAATGTTCATGACGTTCAGAAAGTTTGAAGGCGATAAAACTATAAATTTTTTGAGCAGCAATTTTGAATTTTAAAGTGCATGCTTCACCAAAAAATTCAGAGTAACCATTACTATATAAATGATATTAGATGTGATGGGAATTATGTGTGGAATTTATAAGAGTCATTGTGGTTGTATGTACTGATAAAGAGGCGAAGTGTCATAAAAAAGTTTCATCCAAAAATTTTGAGAGAAAAATATCTATGGGTCAAAGTTTTGGAGTAAGAGGTACCATATGGGTAGGAGGGTTTTGGATGGAGAAAAAAACTAGATCAAGAAATCAAGCACAAGAAAAATAAGTGGAATTATAGAAGTACTTAAGGTAATTTATGAAATACTAGTAATGGATGAATGTTTTGTATTAGATGGATAAGTAGTATTAGATGAACATATAATGAGTGGAGAAGAAAATGGGATCAAATGAACTAGTTTTGGATGAACATAATTAGAAGAACAATATAATAAAAATAAGGAACATATGGATAGGTTACATATGAAATAATAATAAAAGGAAAACATATTAAAATCATTCTGGAAACTAGTGTAAGAAAAAAACTTCTTGTTTTCTGCTGTGAAGAAGAAGAGTTTCTTGTATTCTACTACTCAAGTAATAGAAGTGAAAAAATATTAAAACACTATGAAATCCAATATAATTCAGATATATGTTATAATTACTTGGTGTTTCAAAGTATCTAATAAAGAATTTAGAGACTATATACATAAGAAGAATGAAGATCCAATAATGATCTATAATTAGACTAGGAATACACTAATACAGGGATTCAAGATTGTTTTCTTATCCCCTTCTAAAGTGTAGGGAACCAAACTTGATCTAATGATTGTTTTATAGCCAAATTACTATACTTGTTATCACATTATAGTGAAGAATCTATGTATTGGTCATCACCATACAAGACAAAGACTAGGTACTCTTATCGAGTAGTGAAAATTTTAAAACTTTCATGTGACATCCTTTACTCACTTTAATATAATTAGATACAATAAAGAATATAGAATAATAACATATAAATCCTAATATGTCTATGGGGTAAAGGTATAGAAGGTTAAAATTGGTTTAAAAGTTCATAACACTAATTCAACCCTATCAGTGTTGAGTACATCCCGAAGTGGTCCTAACATTGTTCATAATAGTAGAAGGAGGATCATTGAATACTAAAGGAAACTAATATAATCTTATACAAACGCCTATTTGGAGATAGCTACAATTGGGTGATATCTTTGAAAGAGTCACGTATGTATTATACCCTTCTCTTGTAATCACTAAGACAACTTTTCCATAGTCAAGGATATATTCTCACCTTCTCTTACTAACTTCACATGAGTCAAGGATAAATTCACCCCTTATCTTTTAATCACATAAAATTGGTGATAATATTTTTCTCTAACTTAACCCAAACACAATAAGGATTAGTCACCCACATTGGGGGAAATCCTTGTAAAAATTCATGTGTGCCTTAAATTTATTTCCTTCCAAATTCATATGGTTGAGTGTGAGATTTAAAAGTGAGTGGATCAAGAATTTAACCAATCATAAAAGTTAATTTCAAATAAAAAATTATAAAATTATTATAACTAATTCATCCCCTCTTAGTGATACATCACCACTTTCTTGGTCAGTTCACTAAAAATAACACGACTTGATATTAGTGGAATATAGGGTTTCAATGTGTGTGATGATGCACAATTGAAGTCCCTAAATAAATTATGTTTTATTTTTTTTCTATAGGGTTTGAGGAAGAAAATTCAAAGTGTTTTGGATTATGTCGAGAGATATGTTTCCATGGTGAATGGAAATAGAAAATGATGACGAAGTAGCTTCCATTTAATATCTCTTGATGATTCATGAATTTGTTTCCAAGGAGAGATGGAAGTTATGTAGATACCATAAAGAACATGTGTGAAAAAAATAAGGATGAATCCCCTCACATTTGATGATTAATATATTTTTCTTCATGTCATAGATAATTAATGATTATGTGGAAGTGTTTTCCACTCTATTTAATGGAAGTTGGAAGAATCCATCTAATGTGGAGATTGAATAATGGTTATTCAAAGGGTTATGCTGGTAAAAAAGATAAAGAAACCATCCAAGGAGTGTTATACATGGAAGATACTATATCATATGGAGTAATAATTTTGGATGATGTTTTTAGATGACTTATTGTGTTTGAGAAATCCATTTTAACGCTAGAATATATTTTGAGTATATTTGAGTGAAGTTTGGTGATGCTATACAAGAAGTGTAAAAAGGAAAAGGCATGAACCCTATGTATTTTATAGGTTAAAACCCTTGGGCTTCGTAAGGTAATAGATAAGAAGAAAACCTAAAACTGGAAAAGGCATTAACCTTATGATGGATTTCATAAGGTAAAAACCATCTTCATAAGGAACCTTTATATGGTACACTTGAGCTTTATAGGGTACACAATCATCGTATTGTACAAAGAACGTCATAGGGTAGCAAGGACTTTGTAGGGTATAAGGATTAAACCCTAAATTGGGTGAGAACAATGCATTATAGGGTACATGAAACCTATGTTTAAGACTTGTTAATGTATAAGGTACTTCATAGGGTGCCATGTTACTTCCCAGCCAAACTCACTCTAACTAATAGCCGAACCATCCAAGGAGTGTTATATAAGGATGTAGAGCATCATATCCAACCATCCTAATTCTAATATATGGAGTTTCATGTCCAACATCCTTACCCATGGGTGTCAAGTTTCATATAAAACAGCTTTTACCAACCCATTAGCAATCAATTTCCAAAGTGCAACATACCTGACCTTTTAACACACCATGTTAACAAGGGTATACCTTTTTCAACATTCATCATTTACCATGGTCTATTATATTCAACAACATTGAACCAAATAAAAAATTAAACCACTATATCCTTTATTCATATATAACAACCATTAAATTTTATTTTAAATCATTTATCAATTTAAACATTCCCCTTTAACCACTTTCCATTTATTCACTCTCAATTCATAAAACATCTAATTCCAATCTTAAGACAAACAACCCCTTATGCCATGATATCAATCCAAGATAAAATTATGACTGTGTTAAACTCATAAACCCCATATTCCACCATTTACAACCCCATTATACCATTTCCAAGGAATTTTCACACTCTATGGGTGGTTGTATGTTTGGTATCATAGTCATAAATTTACCCAATGGGGTTTGTGAAAGGTCTAACACATCATTTGAAGGCCCAAAAAATTTTTCTTAATCAATGAAACCAATTTTTACCACACCAACACCACATAACATACCACACACACATGAAAAAATATTAAGACCATGGGAAATAACATGTAGAGAACCTACATTATACTCATAGATAACCACTTGTCCAACCCCATACTTTGATTGAATCTAAAATGGAAGCAAATAGAAAAGTATAAAAATCCTTGTAAATAAAAATTATGAGATATAGAATAATTGTGACAACCATGAAGGGAATCTTATAGAGAATAGAAGGAAATAGACTCATATACTTATTCAGGGATTCAAATCACAAAAAAATGTCACTTAAAACACCCTATAATTAAAGGAGATACACCCTTGGAAGAGGAGAATAAGTTTAGGTCACACCCTAGGATATTGGGAGTAAAATAGAGGAGAAAATTTGGTGATATGGATATAATATCAGGTGTTAAAAATAGTCAAATTGATAATTTTAACAAGGTTCGTGGTTCGACCGTATGAATTTCAAAACTATGCACCAACCATGTGTGCTCCTCTATCCAAGGAAAACACACGTCACATGGTCTTATAGGCTTCCAAAATGGTTTGAAAAACTATGTATAATCCATGTGAATGGATATAGACCCAAGTATCGTGGTTTCTAGGACTCCTCATGCATTTTGTAAAATTGTTCCCCCCTTAACCCATGCCACACAACCATGGTTCATGGTTAGCACTAATCACACACCATGTAATGTAAGTCCCATTTTCCACACTTTTCAAGTCTTGAACCCAAAGAATTCCCCCATGGCCTTCCCTAATCATAGGAATCATTCCATAAACTATTTTAATAAAAAGTTTAACCCAAAATTAAAAACAAAGCATACCTTTGTAGATTTTAGGATCTTACAACCTCCCCAATATTTAACAAATCACCCTCGAGATGCACTCTCTAGAATCAATAAGACTCAAAGATAAAAAGGTAAGGACAATGGGATAAAATATTATATTCTCTCTCTTAAGTTTCCTTCTGAACACATCCATGCTTCAACAACAATCAGACTAAAGGCATAGTCTTACCTCAAAGATTTTTCTCACTGCGATCCACAATACAAATTGGATTCTCCTAAAAGGAGGCATCAAAATCAATCTCAACTTCATCAACATTAATCACATGTGAAGGGTAAGGATGATACTACTGAATATGTGACACATTAAATACATCAACCATAACACTATATCATTGTGTAATAACTAATCAATATGATTCCAGATCAATCCTATCCACAATCTTAAATGATCTGACATACATGGGTTCTAACTTACCTTATTTCAAAATATGATAATGAATTAGTCTCAGTGATACATGAAGGAATATGTGGTCACCATCTAAAAAATAAATTGGTATAAGATGCTGATAATTGTATGAATTTTATCTACTCTGGGTTGTATCTATATGCTTCCAAATTAACTGGACATGCTCAGATGTCTCCAACACAAGACTCAACCCCAACAACTCTGATTCTCCCACTCCTATAAAACATAAAGGGGATTGACATAGTATAACATATTATTTCGAGGATTTCAAGGTATACCCACCATAAAATCCATGGTAACATCATCTTACTTCCATTATAAAATGGAAAAAGGCTGTAATAGACCACCGGGCTACTGATGCTTATCCCTCACCTACTAATAAGTATAACATTGCACTATAAAACCTAAAATATCTTATTCATTCCTGATCACCAATTCTATATATAAATATCATGATATATTTTAGTCAAACTAGGGTGCACCAACCATATTGAATCCTGAAACTCACACATAAACTCTTGCAACATAACTGTAGTCATGTAAATGTTACCATAAATGTGGATAATATCATTTCCATCAATGGTCCAGTCAGAAGGTAGATCCCCACCATCAAAGCTTTCCCTAAATTCTAGGAACTATAGATCTTCATACCACCTCATCTTGATCCAGTTCAGAAGAGAGGGTACAACTGATAAATTTGTGATTGTCACCAGTTCCCGCTCCTCCCAAACACCTATATATGTCTTACCAAATAAGGCCATCATCTTAGAGTTAGAATTAGACTCCTAAACCACATGAGTTTGTGTCTTCTAACTCAAGGAATAAAAAACACTATTTCCTATTCCAAATGTATAATCTATATAAAAATAAAAATATTTCATGTACTCAAACCATCTTTACTTCCAGATATTTAGATCAGGTTAAAAATATATATATATTTCAGGCTCTTATGGTTAGTATAAACAACTAAAAGTTCACCTTGGAGATAATGCTACCAAAATTTTAAGTCATATATTACCATAGAAAACTCGTTATTGTGTGCATGATAGTTCCATTAATGTGGCCTCAACACCCATGATCCATACGCCATGACTGAATCTCCCTACATCAACACCATCCCATGTCTAATCCCAGATTCATCAAAATAAAAAGTATATTCCTTACCATTTTTGGGTAAGACCAGAATTGGTTTGGTGGTCAAACGCCTCTTTAGCTCATAAAAATAATTATCACAAGATCCATATTACTCAAAATTTATGCCATTTTTGGCCAATCCTGAGAGAAATGTTTCCAAGCGAGAAAATTCACTAATGAACCTTCAGTAGTAACCCACTAAGCCTGATAAAATTTCGATGAAAAAACCATTATTGGGATTCTTCAAAGAAATAATCTCTTGAACCTTCTCATGGTTCACTGGCATACCTTTTCATGAAATGATGTGACCCAAGAATTTCAATTTTTAAATCCATAAATGACACATGGATAACTTGGCGTATATTCGATGGTCTCTTGGTGTACTCAGAATGTTGTCAAGATATTGGGAATGATCATCTATAGAATGGGAGAACACTAATATTTCTTTAATAAATACAACCAAATATGGATCTAAATATGGGTGAAAGATTCAGTTCATCAAGGCCATGAACATAGTATGAGTGTTCGTAATCTCAAATAACAATACAAAAAACTCATATAATCCATTCATGATTTTAAAAGTAGTTTTTGGTATATTAGATGGTCTCACCATCAATTGTTGGTACCCTAATTTCAAATCAATATTAGATAATACATAGTAACCCCTCATATAGTATGAAATATCATCAATACATGGAAGAGGATACTGGTTCTTAATCGTCATTCAGTTTAGCTTCTAGAAATCAACACATAAGTGGAACGTTCTATCAGACTTGTTGGAAAATAGAACTAGAGAACCACAAAAAAATACTTGGCCGAATAATCCCTTTAGACTCCAATTCATACCCCTAATTATTAATCTCTTGAATATATAATGGTTTTATTCTATAATGTGGTATAGAAACTGGCTTAGCCCCATATACCAATTAGATGGAAAACATAATTTCTCTTTTATGTGTTAACCTTAAAAACACATCAGGAATCATGTCCTGAAATCATTCCACTACAGGAGGGAAGACATACTGATCATCTCACCCATAATATTGAATAAGAATTAAAACCTATATTGTGAAATACCCTAGCTACCGATGAACTGGCCATGTATGGACTTTCAGGATATCTCATTCTCAATGATGAACATATATGTCACCCTCAAGAGACATGGATGTTACCCTTTTATGGTAATAGTCAATTTGATCCTAGTATGAAACTAACTAGTCCATACCCAATATAAAAGTAAACCCTATAATCTCATGCACAAAAAAAATCCATAGGAAATGGTACCCCCAAATCTCAAGGGAGCACTCCTTATAATGATAGATACCATTTGATCATACCTCTAATGACATTTAAAATGATATAACCCTATACAATAACTCCAATACTAAACCTAAACCATTAAAAACTAAGATAATATAAAATAATATGAATCCATTAAATCAAATAAATAACTACAAAGTACATAATTCATAAGAATCATACCTCATACAGTTGACGGACTATCCTCATTATCAGTGGGTGAAAGATGAACTGCATGTAGCTGACCTATCCATATACCTTGGGATCCTGTCCGAGTCTCATGTTTTGTACTACTATAATGATATAGAGACTCCTATCCTAGAGCACCTCTTCCCCCATCCCAACTGGAATGGCTGGTAGAACTCTAACTTCCAGACTAATACAGGGTAAAAGATACCCTACTGGTGCTCTGTATCAGCCTACGTCCCCATCTTCCATGGCTTCCTATAGGACCTCTGTCACGACCCGTCCTCGGGGCCCGTGCCGTGACTACCCCAAGCCCGCCTTCCATAGGCCAGGGGCTGGCGACTAGCACCAAAGGCGTAAAATCCCGATAACTGGGAAGGCATTTCCTTTATAAAAGAAAACAAGCACCACAGAGTACAAGCGGAAGAAGTAAACACTAAGTAAAAACTGAGTACAACAGTATGTGCGGAAAGTAAAAAGGGACCGGAAATACAAGCCCAACTTTAAAGTACAACTCGAAAGGGAAAACATCAACTGAAAAGTAAAGCTGTTACGCCGAGCTGTCCACTGGAAATCCCACCTGAAGGGTGGGTACAGATAGCTCCTCTGCTCCTCAGGTCCCACCGTCCGCTCCGAGTATGTCTCGCCCAGTGGTCCACCTCCGGGTACCGCCTCGTCGTCACGTCCACCTCTGGGTACCGCCTCGTCGTGAGGTCCTCCTCCGGGTACCATCTCTTCGTATAGTCCACCTCCAGGTACTGTCCAGTTCTCGAACACTCGGCTTCTGTCAGCACTGCCCATCGTCTGCAACCAACACAACGAGGTGCGGGCATAGCCCGTGCAGGGGTGAGTATAACGATACTCAGTAGGGACCCCGAGACCCTCAAGGTCTCACTAAACCAACAAGGATAACCACAAAGAAGATCTCAACAGATAACCTCTACTTAGATATATGCCCATACATATACCTAAGTTATCAAGTAACCCATCTCAATCATGGGGAAACACAAGGATTGTGAAATCAACGGATAACCACTACCCGGGTATATGCCCATACATATACCTATGTTAGCAAGTGACCCATCTCAATCATGAGGTAAACACAATGTCAAAAGTCTCAGCTCAAACCAGGATTTTCATTATCGAAACTGTAACTGCTGAAGAGCTCCGTCTCTGGAGTGTACAGTGGTCCTGTCACGACTCCGAGGTACTGCTCACTAACCTAAGACTGCTGAAGAACTCCACCCATCGAGTACAGCGGGCCAGCTGCTACAACCAAGCGCTCCCATGTGCCGCTACAACCAAGCGCACCTCTGTCGTGGGTCTGCCGCTACAACCAAGAGCTCCCATGTGCCGCTACAACCAAGCGCACCTCTGTAACACTCCGAGTCGTTCGATCAGCAGTCGTCGGGTCTCAGCCAGCTACACGGTCTCCGTACTCCGCACGCTCGTCATTGGGAGGGTCCGCTCCACGAGCTACAGGTAGATACTCCAAGTATCTCAATGTCCCACGAAGAAGTATCTCAAAGGACCGCCACGTCATAGGGGTCTCAATGCAACAGACGGCGCGTCAATCGGACGCCCGGTCTGTGAGTTATTAGCCTTTTCGTCCCAGGGGCCCGGTTGGTTTCGTGAGCAAACCAAACCCGGCCGTATCTCAAATGTACCCCGAACTCTCATAGGGTAAACTCATAGGGATAGTTTCTCAACGCGATCACCAACGCCGTTGACGGTTCGTCAAACGGACGTTCTGTCAGAAAGATATCAGCTTTTCCGTTCTAGGGGCCCGGTTGGATTTCGGTGCGATCCAACCCGGCCACTATCCATCTGCATCCAAAACTCGGGCGGAGGATGCCAAAAGTTTTGTATCGTCAACAGGAACTCAACGCAACAGACGGCGTGTCAATCAGATTCCCGGTCTGAGAGTTATTGGCTTTTTTGTCTCACACTCACCTTGGGAAACTTCCCAGGAGGTCACCCATCCTGATCACTACTCTAGGCCAAGCACGCTTAACTACGGAGTTTTAACCACGTAGGCTCCCGAAAAGGAAGGTTCACCTTGAGTATAGTATACCGAAACGACCGTCTCGATCCAAGGATCGTGTTGCCGCTAACGACGAGTTGTTTGGAGGCCCGTAGCCCAAGATACTGGCATTTGACCAAACCGCTCGGTAATGGGGGTTTCGGGCCCGGGCCGTCCCGGCCCGAGACCCCCCGGATGGCCTGAACCGGGTCGACCCGCCCTGGACGGGGTCGACCTAGCCCGGCACAGCCCGGCCCGGCGCGCCGGTTCGGCGCAAGGCAGCTTGCTGGGCGCGCTGCCAGCTTGGCCGAAGGCCGAGCTTGCTGGAAACGGGGGGCCGCCTGCCCCCCCCCCCTTTTGTGAAACCGGCCCCCCTCATAATGGGGGGCCAAATAACTGCCCGGGGGAATTAAATTCCCCCGGTTTCCACCAACCCGGCCGGCCCGACCTGGTCGGCCGACTTCTTGTCAACAGGACCGGCAAGGGCCGGTCCTCTTCCGTCTTCCGGCACCGGCGGCCCGGCTGGCCGCCGGTCATCACGATCCGCCGCGGCCCGGAACCGGCTGCGGCCTTCGTCATCCGGCGCGGTGCGACGGCACCGCGCCCCTCCGCCGCGGCCCCGCTCTGGCCGCGGCGTCTTCGGTTTCCTTCGACGCGGCGCGACGGCGTCGTGTTCATGATAATTCTTTCCACGGCGCGGCGCGATGACACCGTGCAATAATTTCCATGTGATTCCCGCGTGGTGCGACGGCACCACGCTATCTCGTTTCATCCGCAAGAAACATTCAAAAACAAAGGAGGGGGTTTCGGCCGTGTTTGTGAGGTCCGGTCCCCCTCTCGTTAGACGATAACACTTAAACGTTCATCCACAAGTTTGTCATGCTAGAACCAAGAACGGAAAATAATTAAATAAAGCAACAACAAACCCCTACCTCGCTTTTCGTTATGTGTTGACGAAGTCGCGGAAAGGCGGCGGCGATTCGTCGACATCGGAAAAGAGAAGCCGTTGACGACGTCGGCGTTCTTCGTGAAAGGCGCTCCCTTCTTTATTCCGGAAGGAGTGGGAAGGAGGCATCCAAGAAGGGATCGACGTTGGAAACTTCAAGTTCTTCTTTGGAAAAGGCATTCTTCGTCGAGAAGACGTTGTTCCATGTTTGGAGATGTCCTTCGTGTTCTTCGTCGAGGGTGGAATTCTCTTCAATCCTTCCATGACTCTATCACAAAGATTTAGCCAACCCCAAACAATAAAACAACACACCTTATTATAGTGTTAGCTTAATGAATTCAAAATAATTCAAATTCATTAAGTTACATCCTTCATTAATGGGTGGAGAGGCTCCAAAATTAATGAAGGTGGAAGTGAAGAGTCACATTTAATTGGGGGGGGGGGGTTCAAGGGAGTTAAGGAGTTTAAGGAGTTAGGAATTGAGGGGTTTTGGCACATTAAGTGCAAGGGAGTTTAAAGGGGGTAGAAGAGAGTTAAGGGGAAGGTGAAGGGTTGGGGCTCGTGTGGGCCCCACCTCACCTTAATCCTCACTTGGTTAGTTAGGAACTTGTGATTCCACCCCAACTTCCACACTTAGGATATAACCACTTAAGAAGATAAATAAAATTTGTAACACAAATTTTATTTTTCTTTACACTTAAACCACAACCTTAATAAACAACTGCTCCCATGAAAACGCAACTCCAGGAAAGGCATTTCTAAGAAAAAACCGGCTCTACGGTTCCATCGGTGCCCTCGGAATTTGATTCCGGGCACCGGTTCAAAAGTTAGAAATTCCCGCTCGTTCGTTCACTGAACGTACCTGAGCCAAACTTCGGAAATTGATTCTGGGCACACCGGGCCTCAGAATCAGGCGCTGTCAGAAACTGTGTTCTTGTAAAATTCCAAAGAAAATTAAGAAAAAAAATTTCCTTGAAATTTCCGGGTCTTTACATTACTCCCACCTCAGGGATTTACGTCCCCGTAAAGCTTCATCACAAACTAGGGTCACAAAAGCGGTACAGAGCACGCATCTGAGCCTTCCGCTCCCATGTGCTCACCTGGAGGTTCCCGTACTGTCAAAGGAAGTGCACCCAAGGAATCGATCATCCTCGTAGGATCTGCTCCTGTCTATTCTTGATCCCCACTGGAACCTCCGTGCATGTCGCTCTATCATCGACGTCCAACTCCCTGAGGTCGATGATGTGTGAAGGATCAAGCACGTATCTCCTCAATTGAGTTACGTGAAAGTCATCGTGCACCTGGTGCAACTGAGGTGGATGGGTCAAGCGATAAACCACCTCGCCTACCCTGCTGGGGACCTAGAAAGGTCTATTGAACCTCGGAGATCTCTTTCCGCCTCAGCTACATCTCCGTAAACCTCGTCGAGGTGAGACCTGTATAAGAACGTGGTCGCCATCCTCGAACTCTAAAGGTCTCCCTTTTTAGGTTAGAACTAAAACTCAAAACTCCTGCTGCCATGAGGGTAAGGTTGGCCGACCCAAGAATGATCGGCTACACCCTCCCATGCACGAGTTTATCTTGTGCTGCCCAGGGTTTCCTTTTCGCCGACCAAGGAAAACCCATCCCAACGTTTGCCTAATACCGTCAATTTGAGTATGAACAGTGATTGCCAAATACATACTCAAACTAACATCGTAAGGCCTCGACGCTGCCACCAAGAGGTCCTAACCGAGACTCTTGCCTCAAGGGTCAGATCACACCATCGGCATAAGTGTGACTATCGAGTCTCCTCCCAAAGGTATCTCCAGACGTGAGGGTCAAGTCAACGGCTTAACCGGAATCTCTAGGTCTGGGACTAGATTCATGGAAGGAAGGGATGATTCGTTTCGATGCCTGTGGCTACGACAGCTAGTAGAAGATAAATTCCGCACTTCGAATCATCCTTAGAGCCCCTTTTTGGTCGCACTCCATGACCGCAAGCAACTACCCTCTTTCCCTGCTCTCCAACTCCCTGATTTTAGCGGGGACTACAAAGGCGGGTGATGGTAACATGTTGAAATGTACACCACCACGAGCTGCTCTCCAAGCTCTGCCTCCATGTCTGCTGCTCTGCAGATTCATCTGTCCTTAACATTTCCTCTTCTTGAAACATTTTACATGCCCAAGTCTCCAAGACTGGTGTCAGTTTCCTGCTTTCCAAACTTCTAACATTCTCTGGCTGTATTCGATCAGCAAAGAATTCTCAACCACAAAGGTTCCTTATAGCACTCTTGCCTAAGTAGAAATGCATAGAGAAAAGGTGCTGGCTCAGAAGCCCTTAAACATACCATGCTCAGAGGTCCGAACTCTATTGCACTGATTGAAACGCTTCCATCGAGTACCCGATATGTTCGGTACGCCTCGATGAATTCTCAGCTAGGCGGAAAACTCTAGCAATCGCCTCCAGCCACTGCTCTAGTGTCTGGAAATCTGCCTCGCCTCGTAACTTCTGAGGCCTCTACTGCTGGAACTCGTGCAATGCGCTCCGCCAGCGTGCACGGTTTGCTAGTATAGCCGTTGGCATCTGCTGCCCAACAGGTGGTGATGTACTGGTACACCACCTGAGGGTGCCAACATAGTAAAAAGGGCCCTGCACCAGAGCCTCGTCACTCGGTGAGCCGTCATCGAGTACTCTCTCGGAACTCCAACTGACTGTCTGCGTGGAGACATCCTGAACAGATGCGACACGGTCAACGTCTTATACCTGGTGAGCTGACCTGGTTTGAGCTGACTTTAAAACTTTGGAAACACACACGCAATCAGTGTTTTTGTGTACAAAGTTGGAAATCAGTAGTCAGGGTCCTGATGTACGGATACGTCGGCCGCCGCACCAACACTGGACTCCCTGAACTGAAAACCACACTCGGTACCCTTAACACTATTGTTTCACAGAAAGAAACATCAGAGTTATAAGTTCTGCGGTAGAACCGAACTCCTCTGATACCAATTTGTCACGACCCGTCCTCAGGGCTCGTGCCGTGACTACCCCAAGCCCTCCTTCCATAGGCCAGGGGCTGGCGACTAGCACCAAAGGCGTAAAATCCCGATAACTGGGAAGGCATTGCCTTTATAAAAGAAAACAAGCACCACAGAGTACAAGCGGAAGAAGTAAACACTATGTAAAAACTGAGTACAACAGTATGTGCGGAAAGTAAAAAGGGGCCGGAAATACAAGCCCAACTGTAAAGTACAACTCGAAAGGGAAAACAGCAACTGAAAAGTAAAGATTCTACGCCGAGCTGTCCACTGGAAATCCCACCTGAAGGGTGGGTACAGATAGCTCCTCTGCTTCTCAGGTCCCACCGTCCGCTCCGAGTATGTCTCGCCCAGTGGTCCACCTCCGGGTACCGCCTCGTCGTCATGTCCACCTCTGGGTACCGCCTCGTCGTGAGGTCCTCCTCCGGGTACCATCTCTTCGTATAGTCCACCTCCAGGTACTGTCCAGTCCTCGAACACTCGGCTTCTGTCAGCACTGCCCTTCGTCTGCAACCAACACAACGAGGTGCGGGCATAGCCCGTGCAAGGGTGAGTATAACGATACTCAGTAGGGACCCCGAGACCCTAAACGTCTCACTAAACCAACAAGGATAACCACAAAGAAGATCTCAACAGATAACCTCTACTTAGATATATGCCCATACATATACCTAAGTTATCAAGTAACCCATCTCAATCATGAGGAAACACAAGGATTGTGAAATCAACGGATAACCACTACCCGGGTATATGCCCATACATATACCTAGGTTAGCAAGTGACCCATCTCAATCATGAGGTAAACACAATGTCAAAAGTTTCAGCTCAAACCAGGATTTTCATTATCGAAACCGTAACTGCTGAAGAGCTCTGTCTCTGGAGTGTACAGTGGTCCTGTCACGACTCCGAGGTACTGCTCACTAACCTAAGACTGCTGAAGAACTCCACCCATCGAGTACTGTGGGCCAGCTGCTACAACCAAGCGCTCCCATGTGCCGCTACAACCAAGCGCACCTCTGTCGTGGGTCTGCCGCTACAACCAAGCGCTCCCATGTGCCGCTACAACCAAGCGCACCTCTGTAACACTCCGAGTCGTTCGATCAGCAGTCATCGGGTCTCAGCCAGCTACACGGTCTCCGTACTCCGCACGCTCGTCATTGGGAGGGTCCGCTCCACGAGCTACAGGTCAATACTCCAAGTATCTCAAAGTCCCATGAAGAAGTATCTCAAAGGACCGCCACGTCATAGGGGTCTCAATGCAACAGACGGCGCGTCAATCGGACGCCCGGTCTGTGAGTTATTAGCCTTTTCGTTCCAGGGGCCCGGTTGGTTTCGTGAGCAAACCAAACCCGGCCGTATCTCAAATGTACCCCAAACTCTCATAGGGTAAACTCATAGGGATCGTTTCTCAATGCGATCACCAACGCCGCTGACGGTTCGTCAAATGGACGTTCTGTCAGAAAGATATCAGCTTTTCCGTTCTAGGGGCCCGGTTGGATTTCGGTGCGATCCAACCCGGCCACTATCCATCTGTATCCAAAACTCGGGCGGAGGATGCCAAAAGTTTCGTATCGTCAACAGGAACTCAACGCAACAGACGGCGTGTCAATCGGATGCCCGGTCTGAGAGTTATTGGCTTTTTTGTCTCACACTCACCTTGGGAAACTTCCCAGGAGGTCACCCATCCTGATCACTACTCTAGGCCAAGCACGCTTAACTACGGAGTTTTAACCACGTAGGCTCCCGAAAAGGAAGGTGCACCTTGAGTATAGTATACCGAAACGACCGTCTCGATCCAAGGATCGTGTTGCCGCTAACGACGAGTCGTTTGGAGGCCCGTAGCCCAAGATACTGGCATTTGACCAAACCTCTCGGTAATGGGGGTTTCGAGCCCGGGCCGTCCCGGCCCGAGACCCCCCGGATGGCCCGAAACGGGCCGACCCGCCCTGGATGGGGTCGACCCGGCCCGGCCCGGCGCGCCGGTTCGGCGCAAGGCAGCTTGCTGGGCGCGCTGCCAGCTTGGCCGAAGGCCGAGCTTGCTGGAAACGGGGGGGCCGCCTGCCCCCCCCCCCCCCCCCTTGTGAAACCGGCCCCCCTCATAATGGGGGGCCAAATAACTGCCCAGGGGAATTAAATTCCCCCGGTTTCCACCAACCCGGCCGGCCCGACCTGGCCGGCCGACTTCTTGTCAACAGGACCGACAAGGGCCGGTCCTCTTCCGTCTTCCGGCACCGGCGGCCCGGCTGGCCGCCGGTCATCACGATCCGCCGTGGCCCGGAACCGGCTGCGGCCTTCGTCATCCGGCGCGGTGCGACGACACTGCGCCCCTCCGCCGCGGCCCCGCTCCGGCCGCGGCGTCTTCGATTTCCTTCGACGCGGCACGACGGCGTCGTGTTCATGATAATTCTTTCCACGGCGCGGCGCGACGGCGCCGTGCAATAATTTCCATGTGATTCCCGCGTGGTGCGACGGCACCACGCTATCTCGTTTCATCCGCAAGAAACATTCAAGAACAAAGGAGGGGGTTTCGGCCGTGTTTGTGCGGTCCGGTCCCGCTCTCGTTAGACGATAACACTTAAACGTTCATCCTCAAGTTTGTCATGCTAGAACCAAGAACGGAAAATAATTAAATAAAGAAACAACAAACCCCTACATCGGTTTTCGTTATGTGTTGACGAAGTCGCGGAAAGGCGGCGGCGATTCGTCGACATCGGAAAAGAGAAGCCGTTGACGACGTCGGCGTTCTTCGTGAAAGGCGCTCCCTTCTTTATTCCGGAAGGAGTGGGAAAGAGGCATCCAAGAAGGGATCGACGTTGGAAACTTCACGTTCTTCTTTGGAAAAGGCATTCTTCGTCGAGAAGACGTTGTTCCATGTTTGGAGATGTCCTTCGTGTTCTTCGTCGAGGGTGGAATTCTCTTCAATCCTTCCATGACTCTATCACAAAGATTTAGCCAACCCCAAACAATAAAACAACACACCTTATTATAGTGTTAGCTTAATGAATTCAAAATAATTCAAATTCATTAAGTTACATCCTTCATTAATGGGTGGAGAGGCTCCAAAATTAATGAAGGTGGAAGTGAAGAGTCACATTTAATTGGGGGGGGGGGTTCAAGGGAGTTAAGGAGTTTAAGGAGCTAGGAATTGAGGGGTTTTGGCACATTAAGTGCAAGGGAGTTTAAAGGGGGTAGAAGAGAGTTAAGGGGAAGGTGAAGGGTTGGGGCTCGTGTGGGCCCCACCTCACCTTAATCCTCACTTGGTTAGTTAGGAACTTGTGATTCCACCCCAACTTCCACACTTAGGATATAACCACTTAAGAAGATAAATAAAATTTGTTACACAAATTTTATTTTTCTTTACACTTAAACCACAACCTTAATAAACAACTGCTCCCAAGAAAACGCAACTCCAGGAAAGGCATTCCTAAGCAAAAACCGGCTCTACGGTTCCATCGGTGCCCTCAGAATTTGATTCCGGGCACCGGTTCAAAAGTTAGAAATTCCCGCTCGTTCGTTCACTGAACGTACCTGATCCAAACTTCGGAAATTGATTCTGGGCACACCGGGCCTCGGAATTAGGCGCTGTCAGAAACTGTGTTCTTGTAAAATTCCAAAGAAAATTAAGAAAAAAAATTTCCTTGAAATTTTAGGGTCTTTACAACCTCTACATATTACCCATCCATACATAATATTGAAACACTATTGATGGTTAAAGACACTAACCTTGTATCTGACTGGTATTTCCACACTAATAATAGACCACTTGATCACTTTCCTAAGAGTCTACCTCTCTCCCCTGGTTGCTCTTCCCACCACTACCATGAAAAATGTTCTCATAATGAAACTTCTTAATATCAAAGGAAACACCACCAAATAACCTAATTGAAACTATATTACCACCTATAGAGACTTCCTTTAGATATTTATCAGAGATGAGAGCCTAATTTACCACCTCAGGGAAGTTCTTCAAATGGAAAATATTTACCTAAGACTTGACCACACACCTGAGTCCATCCTGAAAACGCATCAGCCTAGCCACCACATCTCCTATCAATGTTAGAAACAATAGTATAATTTAGTGAATCATCCAATATAATCCATTATAAAAATATTCCACTAAGTCAAATTCATAAACTCTGCAAATATTTCCTATATCAGGGTATCTGGGTAAAAGTGTTCCAAGAACTTCTCCTAGAAGTCCTTCCAATCCATCCCCTCAAGATAACCATCATAGACTTGAATATCCAACCATAATTTCACTAGACCTCAAAATATATAAGCCTCAAAATTAACCCTCACATATATATAATCCTCTATATAATCTAGAATCTTCAGGATATACTCTATCTAGAACTCAACTGCCTCAGGCCCACCCTCTCCGGTGAATGTCAGAGGATGGTGCAGTTGGAAATCCCTAGTCAGATCAAACATATTTGGTGCATCACACACTAGATATCTCTCCATAAACTACATAACATGATTTAAATTCATACATAAATACTCTTATGCCCTATCACTTGGAACCAATGGGATATTTAGTCATGCTACTGGAGGTACATTCTCAACAATGTCCTCATCTTGACCTACAAAAAAACTTCACCATTGACACATCCTTCTATAATTCCAAACTCATGTTTTAGGGAACAAAACATATAATTGAACAGTTGCACAAAAGAGGGGTCATAACTAGCCATAAACAAGATACTTCACAAACACTATCCCAACAGTCCTAACAAAAACACTACCATTATACCCAACCATCCCTATCCATGGCCACATGCCAACTTAGGGTAATGTAATCTTCCAAGTTACAATCTTTACATTTAACACCTTTCTAACAGAATGATTAATCATATTTCAATTTAAAATAGTAACAAACTATTTATTAGTAACTTTTTATTTAGAAACAAAAAACAATATAGAAAATAATTTTATTTCCAACAACCCTATTTTTTTATTTCAAGCAATAAACTGTAACATACTTTTCAATGTGTGACTAACATGATGTATGTCACATAAACCTCTAAGTTCCTGAAATGATGCATGTATACAAAATCTCATTCCATACCAACCCATGGGTAAAATCATACAAAATAGAAACATTACACAATAATTAAACCATCCAAGGTGAAATAAGATCCAACTATAACAAGCGAATTACAAGTACAACAATCCCGTCCATGAAAACTTGGGTCCCCCCCACATGGGTCAGATACTTCCATGCATGAGTTAATTTAAAATCCCCCATACATAATAGTATCATATTTAACTATCCCAAATAGTAAAGTAATATGAAAATAACTGATTCTTTGATACCATTTTTTAACATATTGATCACTTTGACTTGTAGTCGAACTGGTTCATCAACTGACCTCAGGCACACCTCCCTGTTTGATAGAGGCTAACGACTAGTAGTGAGGGTATAATGAAAAATTTAAGGAGATATAACCCCTTTATAAGAGAAAAAAATAAGAGTAAAAAATAATAGAAAAAAATAAGAAAACAATAAGAAACAAAAACCACACATCACATATCAAATTATAAAACCGATAAAGTGCGTGTAAGCCAATAAAGTAAACATGTCATAATAGTGTCATGTGTCAAAAGAAAATCCAAAATAAAGACAACAATCCGAAAATTGGGTCCCAATATCAAGACTAGTCCCCTTATCCATGCATCATACCAAGTACCAAATCAACCATCTATTATAGGACCTTTTCCCTTATAAATGCTTGTATCCCTGATGTTTTATTAGGTACCAACGATGACCCAACCGGGGTGTTAGTACAACTTAGTAGGTCACCACCAATGGTGTATATAGAAATATCTAGTCTAAAAAATAGTGTATGCAGATGTGAAAGATAATAATAGATAGGGAAATAAATGAAAACATGTTTCAAATAAATAAATAGTTTCCAATTAACCACTCTAGACCTCGAGTTCCGAAGTGAAACTCGGGCCAACCAAACCTACCTCGACCCATGCCGATCATTTAAACCATACACCACAGGGGTCAAATAATATAAATGAATGAAAGGGGTTTCATCACTTATTTATAACTATGTATAAAATATCATCAATCCAAGTACCTATACCATGTAAAAATCCATTGGTGCCTAAACCATCGAGATGACACCTAACTAAGGGATACAAAGCACCATGTCCTTTATTTAAAAAAAATGGATGCAGAGTGTCACGTTCAAGGATATGATGAATCATGTAAAATATCCTTACTCATGGGTATGGATCACCATATCCAACATCTTTAACCATCCCATCAATAACCAGTTTCCAAGGTCCAACATACTTGACCTTTTAACACACCATGATAATAAGGGTGCACCTTTGTCAACATTCATCATTCCATATGGTATATTATATTCAGAACCTTTAACCCAATTACATAATTCAACAATCACATACTTTATTCATATATCACATCCATTAAATTTTCTTTAAAACCATTTAAATATTTAAACATTCCCCTTTAACCATTTACCATTTCTTCCCTTTCACATCATAAAACATTTGATTCCCAAGTTAATCCAAAAAACCAATTATGCAATGATAAAAATAAAAATAACATTTCTAACTAGGTTAAACTCATAAAACCCATATTCTATAATTTACAACCCCTTTATACCATTTCCAAGTAATTTTCACACCACATGGGTGGCCTTAGGTCCAGTCTCACAGCCATCAATAGACCCAATGAGGTTTGTGGAGGGTTTAACACATCATTTAAAGCCCCAAATAATTTTTCTTAATCAAGGAAACCAATGCTCAACATTTGAAAAGAATATCACAAAAAAAGTACACATGAATAAATATCAAGACTATGGGAAATTACTTATAGACTACCTACCTTCTGCTCACATACAACCACTTGTCTAACCCTAGACTTTGATTGAAGCTATAATACCCTCTACCAAAAAAAGAATATAACTAACTGGAAATATGTCTTATGAGACTTAGAATAAGAGGTACAACCAAGAAGTGAATCTTTCAGATAATAGAAGGAAATAGACTCCTAGAATTAGATGGAAAATTTAATAGCAAGAAATGACATTTCAAACACCCTATAAGGGAAGAAGATACACCATTGGAAGAGGAGAATAAGTTTGGGTCACACCCTAGGTTTTTGGGAGTGAAATATGGGAGAAAATAAAGTGATATGGATATAATACTAGGAGGGAAAATAGTAAAATTTGTACTTTTAATGAAGTTCATGGTTTTCCAAACTCTATGGAAACTATGAGATCTCCTTGATCCAAGGAAT
This sequence comes from Viscum album, assembly GCA_963277665.1. Classification (NCBI taxonomy): domain Eukaryota; kingdom Viridiplantae; phylum Streptophyta; class Magnoliopsida; order Santalales; family Viscaceae; genus Viscum; species Viscum album. The sequence goes on along the minus strand of OY728129.1, from coordinate 332,067,727 downwards.
ACACATGTTGTATGATCTTATGGGCCACCCAACCTATTTTAAAAACAATTAGAAATACATATGAATGGATCTAGACCCAAGTCACATATTTTCTAGGAATCCTCACATGGTTTGTAAAACCATTCTTCCCATTAAGTTGTGTTTCATGATCCTGGTTCACGGTTAGCACTAATCGTGGGATAATCGTGCTCCATGTGAAATAAGGCCCATTTTCCATAGTTTTAACATCCTAAACCCACAAAAATTATTTGATAAAGTAGGGATAAAAGTTCATGAATACTGTGTGAGTTTTTAGTGTTGATAAATATGAATATCCTGATACACTGTAGTATCATGGAGATAGGAAGAGATCACATTTGGGAGTTATTCAAGGAGAAAGAAACCTGCTTTGACCAAGTGTTCGAGTTACTTAGAAGGATCATATTAGTGAAGATATAGGGTGAGTGTTGAAGACCAATAACAATGATCATAACCATCAGCTGAATAATTTATTATAGGTGGTGTACATGATAAGACCATTGGATTCAATTTGTTCGTGGAGTAAGATCAACATCAAGTGGTATAGAAGTATCCTAAAGAAGTAAAAGGTATTTCTTATTTTGGATCATACCTTATAGTGAGAATATTTACTATATAATTGGACTCTATAGTAGGAGAACTGTGGGACTCTATGCTCATAGAACTAGGTTGGTTCTTTGTGTAACCACTTGAAAATATATTAAATGAATCCATGATTGGAGGTTCTAACCAATCATGACAAGGAGTAGGCTTTTCTAGTCAAACCTTGTAAATTATTATGTGTTGTGAATTATTTATTTCATTTTCATATGTGGTTATGGTATATATTTAGAAATGATAGGATCATAACTTTAACCATACAAAGAATTTGAATTGAAAATGCCAATTCATAAAAGAGACCACAAATTCACCCCTAGCAGTTCAGCTGAACCTAGTCTTTAAAAGTGTATTAGATATAATACATGTTACCTATAAAAGATCCAATAAGTCGATGAGTATGTAGAATTATAATTATGTTAACAACTAAGTCATCCATACTTTTAATGGAAAGAACTACCATAGTTGGAGGAATATGATACTACCCTACCTCCTATCACTTAGCCTAGAGATAAAATAAATTGTAATAATTGGTTTTTCCACATATTCTAGGGGAATCCACGAGGTATTTATCTAAACCGATAAATTTGGAAGTTGATAGAAAATATAATAATTACAATTTGATGTCTCTCTTATAAAAGGTATACATAAAGGTTATGGAATTTAAACTACTTTGAGACTAAAAAAAGAGTAGTTATGAAGGTAATATAAAAGTAAAGGATGCCAAACTAAAAATCTAGATATAATACCCTAGATTCAATTATATTAAGTGAAAATTATGTTTTAATAAAAATATAATAAAATTAAAATTTCAATATTTCATGGGAAAAAATTATAATTTGATAAGATGAATATCAATTTGGAACTTACTTGGTAAAAATATGCATAAAATGAGTTTTCAAAAATTTCCCTTAGAAATAAGATTTTATGAATAATTTAAAATGTAGTCTAAAAATATTACTCCTTTAATTTATAATAATATATTTTAATATGTATAATTAACCATGTATTTTCTATAAATTTGATATAAATAAAGATAAGATCATTTGGTGGTAAAATGGATATTTTTCAAAAAAAAAGATTTAAAAAAAGAATAATGTATTTCCATTTTAATTAATTTAAATAATATTTAATGATGAATGATTTAAATAAAATTTATAGATTATATATCTAAATATATGAATTTAAATATATAAAATGATTATTACTAGTCACATAGTTAATGTAAGATCATCTTATGCTTGAGAAATGAATTTCATGAAAAAATACTTTCCAACATGTTTTTATGGGTTTATTTTTAAATTAAATTCTTCCACTTATATAAATTGAATTTTATAAAATGTATTTTATATTTTGAATAATAATTTTAATATTTTTAATAATTCCACTATTATTTTTGTTTATAATGAATAGTAAAATAGTAAAAATTTGTCACCATGGTTAAGGTTAAAACGATTTTACCGAGGGGTAAACCAAAAAAGATAAGGGTTAAAATGAAATATAAACTTGGTGAAACCCCATTGGTTGGTTTTATTTCTACCTTAAACTTATCATATTAAAATATGATCCATTTTGGAGACATTTTTCCAAGAAAGCGACTTAACATTATTTTAAAACATTGAAAAATTACATGTGTGCTACTCACCTCAATTATAAAAGGGCACTTGACAACCCATGAATGGTTCACATGATTCAGCGAATTGTGGCCAAAGTCGCCCCGATATGGTTTTCCTGTCTGAAACCATACTGGAAAACAAGGATACAAATGGAATTTCTCTGAAATATGGCTTCCAAGGCTGCTTCCTGGTTTCAAGACAAGGCCACTCTGGGGGCCTCTGTCTCCTTTGGACGGAAAACTTCGACGTCAAAATTTTTTTCCTTCTCCTCGCACCACATGGAAGAAACTATTCAGACGGACCATAACCCACCCTAGACCTTTGTGGGATTCTATGTCTGGTCATCCAATAGTGACAAGGTGAAGTCATGGGACTTTCTCGACAAGCTGCGGCATGAACTCTCGAGCCCTGTTCATTTCGGAGGGGACTTCAATGAGATTATGTTCCACAAGGAAAAAAGGGGCGGAATTATCCGACCCTCAACTTTGATGTCAAATTTCAAGGATGCGATCGCTAGGGTAGACCTCGTCGATCTGGGGTACGTAGGTAATCCTTTCATATGGTTCCACAGTAATTCAGAAGGCACCCACATTGCTGAGCATCTGGATAGATTTCTAGGCTCAACTGATTGGATGGATCTCTTTGGCATGTTCCATATAGGCCACATGATGCTCAACTGTTCGGACCAATGTCTTATTTTTATTGATCATAAACAAGGTGAACGCAAGAGACAATTCAACATACCCTTCAGATTTGAGAGTTTCTTGTCTAAAGACCAGGAATGCGAAGAGGTTATATGATCAAGCTGGAAAGGTACTCACGAGGATGTTAGTAGCAATCTACAACATGTTGCTTCTGATCTGAGGTCTTGGAGAAACAAAAAAAATCCACCACCCCGATTGGCACTGTGGTGTACTTGAAAATAAACTCCACAACCTTCTCAAGCAACCCACATCCAATTGCAATCTCTCTAAGATTGGTGATATGAAAAAAGAATTGGACATGGACCTGCACGTTAAGGAATGTTTTTGGGCTATGCGGGCATGAGACACTCACATTAAAGAAGGGGACACCAATACCAGGTATATTCACTAGAAAGAATCATCCAGGCGTCATAAAAATGCTATCACTTGCATCTCACAACCTGATGGAAGAAAAGTTTCTGACATCATTGGAATCCACGAGGCCTTGATAGGCTATTTCCAGAACCTCTTCTCTATAAGAACCTCTATCATATCTGCTGATATGGAAGAGTGCATCAAACTTGTGATCACTGAAGAGATCAATAGGTAGCTTATCAAAGATGTGACGGATGAAGAGATATTCCTAGCTCTGAAACACATTCATCCCACTAAGGCCCCTGGACCGGACGGGTTCCACGCCCTATTTTCTAAACAATACTAACACATTATCGGTCCTGACATTTTCAAAATGATAAAAAATATCTAGGTTGGGAAACTAGCATTGCCTCCATCAATGAAATGGTCCTTGTCCTCATTCCCAAAATCAAGAAACCTCTGGTGATCCCGGATTTTAGACCCATCAGTCTCTGCAATGTCTCTTACAAGATTTTCTCAACGATCCTTGTCAACTGGCTGCGACCTTGGCTTCCTAATATTGTCTCTGAAAAACAAAGCGCTTTCATGACCAAGAGACTGATCACTGGTAATGCTATTTTATCCCACGAAGTGTTCCATTCTATGAAATCACACTCCACCGCGAAAAGAGGAACCATGGCCTAGAAACTGCATATGAATTAGGCCTAAGACAAAGTGGAATGACACTTCCTCAGAGTCGTGAAGCTGAAAATAGGATTTTTCGCTAAATGGAATGATAAGTTCATTAACTGCATCTCGACTGTCTCCTTCAGAATCAAGGTCAATGGGGAACTTACCAGAGGATTCACCCCATCCTGGGGCCTATGCCAGGGAGATCGCCTTTCCCCTTTTCTTTTTATTTTGGTTGATGATGTTTTCTCTCACCTTATTTCCAGGGTTGCATCCTCTAATTCTATTCATGGGGCCAAGGTTTGTCGTGTTAGTCCACCAGTGTCACACCTCTTTTTTGCCGATGACTGCCTCCTTTTTTCCAGAGCAACAATTAATGAATTCCGGGTGGTCAGCCAAGCGATCCATCAGTATGAGAGGGCGTCTGGCCAGTCAATCAATCATGGAAAATCTGAAATCTCCTTCAGCAAAGGGGTTCCCCTTCCCAAGAGATATGAACTATGCGCATCTACAGGCATCCATCTGGTTGAAAAACACCAGATGTATCTAGGGCTACCCACATTTATTGTCCGGTCCAAAAAAGAAATCATCGCATCTTTGGTGGACAGGATGGATAAAAAATTCAAGGATGGACCCCAAAATTAATTTCAAAAGATGGAAAAGAGACCCTCATTAAAGATATCATACAATATATCCCAAGCTATTTTATGTCCCTATTTAATATCCCTAAGGCCATCTTCAACCAGATCCATACACGCACTTCCAACTTCTATTGGGGGAAGAACGATGGAAGGAATAGACCACACTGGATGGCCTGGGAGAAACTATGCAGACTTAAAACAGAGGGAGGGATGGGATTCTAGAACCTTATTCTCTTCAATGACGCACTATTGGACAACCAAGGATGACACATTATTAAATACCCATCATCCCTTTGTGCACGGGTTCTTCATGCCAAGTACTTACCCATACGGACTTCCTTGCTTCCTCTATTGGCCCTCGACCTAGCTTCCTATGAGAATCATTTGGGGGGCTCAAAATCTCCTGAAAAAATGGCTAGAATAGAGGATTGGGACTGGCTCATCTGTCAATATCTGGACTGATCCCTGGATGATCGATAAGGAAGGCATGAGGGCCACATCCCCCACCCAACCTGGTCTTAAAGATGCCATTGTCAGCTGCCTCCTTTCTAACCAGGGACCAGGGTAGTGTTTGGAAAAGATTCCTGATTGGTTTAATGAAAGAGACCAAATAATTATAAGAAGCATTCCCTAGGTTCCGGACACAAGCCCATACCTTCTCTTTTGGACCAATGAAATATCAGGTGAGTATACTGTGAGATCCGGGTATAGATTCGCTCTTGGAAACCACTCAGTCGGCCAGGTGGAGGGACCATGGAAGTCAATTTGGATGCTCAAACTCTTCCCAAAAGTACGCCAATTTTGGTGGCACATGTTCATGGGTACCCTACCAACTATGAGGCTTCACATTTACCAACATTTGGCCAGTGCCGATTTCTACCCTTTTGGCCGCATATTCCAGAAACCCCTTTGCACGCCATCATTCACTGCCCAGGAGCTAGGTAAATTTGGAATAAATGGGGTCTAGCTCTAGGCGCACCACTGGCCATGGTCTCTAAACTAACCAATCTTCTGATGTGTTGGTGTTCCTCCCTCCCACTGGCTAACGTAGGCTCACTTTTCACCCTGGCCTAAATCATTTCTGTCTGGCGTAACGATGCTATTTTTCATCACGTTCATAAACCTCCCGATTTCTGGATTGAACAGGCCACCTCATGGATTGAGGGATGGAAGGACCATAGTGGACATTATACACCAGGTGTTACCCCCTCACACCCATCTCATTGGAATCCTCCAATGGATGGGATTATTAAGATCAATGTGGACGCATCTCTCCCCAAGGATGGGCTTGTTTCCCTTAGCCTCCTGGCCCGAAACCATATGGGGAAAATTATTGCGGCAATATACGAACCACACCATGCATTCTGGGAACCTACAGTGGACGAGGCCACCACCATCCTTGCTTGTATGATGCTCGCCATAGACCATGGGTGGGTCAATATCAACATTGAGTCTGACTGCCTCACCGCAATCGATGCTGTTAACCATAATGATGGTGGACTCCAGTCCTTTGGCCTCATCATCAGAAGAATTCTCACACTTCTCCAATGCTTCTCATTTCGAACCTTCTCCTTCACCAAAAGGGAAGGAAAAAATGCGGCCCATAAACTTGTGGCCTCAAGCCCATTCGATTCCAACCAGCTCTGGCTAGGCAATTGTCCTTCATGGATTTTCACTTGTACGTCTGCTGACCTTCGTCATTAATGATATCTGTATTTTTTCCAAAAAAGGGGCACTTAATCCCCTTACTTATTCACACCTATTTTTCCATTTATTTCAAAAAAACTCTAAAAACATATCACCCAAATATCTTTATATACATTACATAACTTCTATTCTTACCAAAATACCAAACCTAGGTTTCTTAATAAGATAACCAAAGGAGTTTTTTCTAATTGAAGCTAATCATCTTCACCAAGATTTTTTTATTTCTTCTTATACCACCTTCAATTTTATGTTAATAGTTAAAATATTATATAAAATTATCTAACACATACCAATATTTTATTATATTTATGGCATGATATTTATCCACACCCTTCTCCATCAAATAGGAAATAAAATAATCACTCGTGTGTACGAAGGACTACCACCTCACGAACTAATGTATTTTTTATCTATCACTGTCTAACAGTGATAGTCATAATGATGGAAATAATGAATATATATGATAATTATGACATGATATTTATTCTATAAAATAAATATATCATCCAATTCCTCACACTTTCACTTATTAAGGAAATTATAATGTCACTCATGCGTACATACGACCTACCATCTCCACAAAGCGAAGTGATTCATTTTCCATGTAAAAATTTCAAGAATGATTCTAAAAATGAATCTAATATAAAAATATGATATTTATAACATTATTATAATTATATATATGATGTAACTTTACCCTATTCATAATAACTAGAACTTTTGAAACAAAACATGCATGATAGAACGAAGTAGTTAACACCCAAAACAATGGTAATAATGAAATATTATTAGTGGAAGGGTGATAAGATATTATAAGAGGATCATATATGATACTATAAATATGAATTTACTTTTTTATAAATTAATAACATGTTTAAAACCATTATACATGAGGTTAAATAATTTTCAACTAAAGGGAATCATGATGTAAGGGATTTCGTCTCAAATTACACTCTATTGAGACATTTTTGTTATTATGCACATATTCACTTTTATGTGGTGTATATAACACCCATTTGATATATTTAACATTAATACCTATTTATTCACGATGATAAATATTTTAATTCAAGTTTATTATTACAAGGGGTTACAATTTAAAAGTTACCAGAGGTAAGGATTTATTTTACAATCTCACTCTTTGGGATTGCCTTAATTTTCAGTGAAGGAATATTATAATACATACTTCATAAAAACAATCAATTTTATTATCCTATTGATATTTATTTATTTTCCATATTTTATTCCAAATTTTACTATCTTTTTCACTTGAATCAAAAAAATAAAAATTTAAAATACAAACCAATTTTATTTCTCTTTTAATCATATATTTTTTTCTTTAATGTCCATATTTTTCAAAATTGTTTTAAAAATTTCCTTTTTATAAATCAATTGATTTATTAAGAAGATTTTATGTTATACTTGAATTTTTGAAATGTTTTAAAAGGAATATTTTTAATGTTTCTTTAAAGGCATGTTTTTGAATTTCTTTACAAAAAGCTAAAAGGAATGTTTTTAATGTATATAGTGTTAACATACTTCCCCACCGCCATAACCATTTTATGTTATTTGGATTATTCTACATATTTTTAATTTTTTATAAAGAAAAATCTTAATGAAGGATTATTTTAATATTTAACTTCCATTTTCTTTATTTTTCCAAAGTGCATGATTTTATTATAAAAACTATATTTTTGATGAACTGATGGTCTTCCATTATCTTATATTAATTTTGTGGTTGTTGATTTTTTATTTAAACATTACCTTTATTATGATCATTAGACATTAAAGTTATCTTAAATAACCATATTATTTTTATCATGAAAATGATTATTTCATAAACTATATACCATTTTTACATACAATGTTTTATTATGAAACTTATTTGACTGACTGAGGAAAATATTGATAAATATATATTCTTTACTCAATATAGATATCTAATGATAAGGAATATTGTTTATAAATTGAATTGACCATTAAATATATGAACCATGTATTACATATATAGTGATTGGTGGATCCTGGTTATAGATAACCCCTCGATGATTGACATGTCCTAGGAGACAAATCAATTGTCCAAATTAAATGTTCTTATAGTATATACCTACCCATAGATTAAACTATATTGTCACAAAGATTTGATAGTATAGATATCATGATGTATGAGATCATAACATAAAATATTACGCGGTTTATTTATTGATAATGTAGTTATTATTATCTGTGAGTGTAGCATCCCATCCTAGAAGCCACCTAGATATTTTCAGATATGATTGGACATATAAACTCAAGAATGCCACCCCATATGATAGAGGCTACTGACTAGAAGCGAGGGCCTTGGGTGTGTTAATGGGGATACTATGACCTCTTGATCAAAGTGTATAAGAGTATTGAATAATAATGGAAAGAAACAAAAATATAAATAAATAAACAGAAATGGAATAATAAACTATCCAGATAATAAACAAGTGGAAGCTAAATCAATATAAGATACAAAAATGGTGATCATGACATGATGCTATAAAAAAAGGGAAGTACACAGGATATAGGGGTACAAGAATATACAACGTGATGAATAAAAAGACAAAAAAGCCAAAAGATTCCTCAACTAGAATAATGAGAACATTCTTGGTCCTCTTCTCCCATAATCTATCTTAGTACTGAAAATCAAACATCAGAAGTTTGGTGCTTTCCTTTCACTATCCCTACAGTCAAAAGTTTGTTCAGGTACTGTAGGTGGCTTGAAAATGGTTTGATATATACTTAGTAGGACACCACTAATTCTATCTAGAACTATCAATTTTGTGAATATAAAATAAGTAGTGTGAAGGTAAAGATAATGGTAAATAAATAAATAAGTAAAACACATATATTCTAGCTCCTCATCGAATACCTGACCGATACTACCTTCTTCATCCTAATCCAGATATCTTTGAACCAAAGTCAACCTATATAGATATAATATATAAGTGAAATGTATATAATTATATATATATAACTATTTTTACATATATATATGGATATATTATAAGTCTGCACGTATAAATGTATGGAAAACATAACCAGTATGTCACAAAAGTCAAATGAAAACATGTACCGAACCTAAGAATGTTCTTTGATTTGGGAGACACGTTATTAATTTATAAGAAAAGGAACCCTTAATTCTTAATAAAGAGGCATCCTGATCCTATTCAAGGTGATCCATAAAGAGAAACCCAAGTATCATTCTAGGAACACTTTAAGTATCTATCACCATAAGAGTCCATCTATGGTGATTCGTAAATGGAACAAAAGTATCACTCTTAGTATATTCTAAAGGAATAACCCTCTGATCCTGTCAAAGGTATTCCATACAGGTAACCAAGTATAGCTTGTGGAATGGTAATAAAAATATTTTCCTCCAAGTTCATCTAAGGTATTCCACAAGGTAACTGAGTATCACTCATAGGTAAGGTACATAAAGCATCCACCCAGTGAGTCCATCCAAGGTATTCCATCAGGGAACTAGGTACCGATTAGGGGTAAAATACATAAGATTTATTCTCTATGGGATTGTCCATGGTATTCTACAAAAGAAACCAAGTATCAATCCTAATGTATTGGGATTTATTTTTTTCAAAATATAATTTATAAATCTCGATGAGCTCATCCAAGGAATCCTTAAGTTAAAAACCTTGCACCACCTTTTTCTTGATATAAGGGGCATGGTTTTAGATAGAATGAAAAATCATACATTTTAATAAAATCATTAAATTAATTATAATGGGAATTTCACACACCTAGAATGGTGTTTAAAAAAAATTCAAGTCATGAGGCTCTTAGGACTTTAAGGAAGGAATACCCATATGGGTGGCTCACATCAGGGCGGTCACCCTATAAAGTTAATTCATGAGTTTCAAGGACTACATTAACTATGGTAAAACCATTTTATTTTATTTAATTTATTAGAAATTTGGGAAGCATTTCCAGAGGATTAAGATACATGGAACAACAATGAATGATAAATACAGTAAGACTTTGAGGTAAAATTACTTGACCACCTACATTTGGTTGGTTGGAGAAGCCTCGTTCGTTTTTTTCCTTTGAATCTAGCTATAATGGTAGAAATAAGAAAAATATATAAATTCCCTGAAAATAGGGGAGATTATCTCACACCAAAATAGTATAGAAGAAGAAAATAGATACTAAGAAAAGAAGGAACCTGACTGAATCTCTTACTGGCAGGAATATAATGAGAAAAATGGGGGTTAATTCCAAGATTGGATGAGAGAGTTGATTTGAAGCCTAACTTTGGCATGGAGAACTCCAATGGGAGAGGAAGCTACTGTATGTGGGATGAGAAGGAAAAAAAGTGGAGAATTTAAAAAAATGTGTGGAAAATTATCATTTACCCAGTTTTAAAGGTTTCATAGTTTGGCCACACATTTTTCCAAATCATCCACCAACCATGAGACAACCGCTATCCTAAGACACCACTCACATGCATAAGAACATAGTTAGGATAATCATGTGAAACAAGTAAAAGAATCCTTTATCTCTTACTTGATACAAGTTTCATGACCATGCGGCCTGGGTCATATGTTTTAGTTAAACCATGCAGCCCCCTACTGTGCACTAAAGTAACCCACATGTTTAAGTCACATGATTTGCAATAAACATATGCTAACCATGTGACTCAATATAACTTTCCAAAATTTGGAGTTCCAGGATCCAAATGTTCTCTAGACTCCCCTAAACCACTCTTTAGACCCTTGAGAAAATTACTGGCATAAAAAAGGTTTTTAATAGCAGATTAAGTTCCTCTACCTCTTCAAAAATACAAGATGTTATAAGCTTCCCTCCTTAAAACAACTCATCCTTGAGTTTTCTTTCTAAGGGTGGTAAAAAATCGTCTGAGAAAAGTTTGGGAAACTGAGCACAAACATTATCCTCTTTCTCCCAAGTCATATCCTATATACGACCATACTACCATATCACCTATACTATAGGAACTAACCCACCTCATAGAGCCTTTGTGCTCCGATCAATGATATGTACAAGATGCTCTTCAAAGGACACATATTCCTCAAGCTCAATATCCTTAGTATCAAATGAATGATATGGGTTAGAGTAATAATGGTGAAGTTGTGATACATGGAAGACATTGTACAAGGTCCAATATCTCTGAGGTAATGCCAAACGATAGGCTACCGGACTAACTCTATCTACAATCTCAAAATGAAAAACATAACGAAGCAATATATTTTCCTATATTTATATCTGTATATGAACTAATCTTGGTGAAAACAATATAAATACTCAATGTCCCACCTATAGTTCAAGATTTCAGTGATAATGATCGGTATAAAACTTATTCCCAGACTGAGATATATCCCATACGCTTTTAAATCTGCTAGACCTTCTCTAAAGTCTCCCGAACAAAACAAGGTACCAGTATTATTGCCTCACCTACCTCTAACCAGTATAGGGGTGACTGACATAACCTACCATATATGGACTTGAAGGTATCCATCTGAATCATTTCCTGAAAACTATTATTGTATGAAAACTCAACAAGAGGTAGTTGTTTCTCCCATGAACATCCAAAATCTAAGACACATGCCTAGAAAATTCCTCTAACACCCATATCGTATGCTCATACTAACCATTGGTTTGAAGGTGAAATGATTTACTAAAGAGAACATGTAAACCTAGTCTTTTTTGAAACCCTTTCTAGAACCATGACATAAACTGGGTATCCCTATCTGATACAATAGAATGGGGAACACCATGAAGGTGCACAATATCTCAAATTTAAATCCTCCAAAGTTCATTAACTGAGAAGGTATATTAGATAGGTAGGAGGTGTGTGACCTTGGTTAACCTATTGATGATCACCCATACCATGTCACTACCTCTATAAGATCTCAGAAATCCTCTCACAAAATCCATAGTGACGTCATCCTATTTCCACTCAAGAATGGATAGAGGTTGTAAAAGTCCATTAGGCCACTGGTTCTCCACTTTCACCTATTAATAGGTGGATCATCGTGTGATGAAACTTGTTTTATGCCTCTTTATACTCGTCCACCAATACTGACAATGTATGTCTCGATACATCTTGGAAATCCAAGGGTATACTGCCCAAATGGAGGTATGAGATTCTCACATTAACTCATAATATATGTTTCAAGGGACCTAAACACATCTGTTAAAGTAAATAATATCATCCTCATTGATAACCCAACCAGGTGGAGGTTCCTTACCCAAGACCCACTCTCTTAGGACTAACCCCTCGGGATCTAAAGGTTGTCTCATCCTCAACCACTCTGAAAGAGAGGAAGTCACTACTAAAGCTAATATAATAGGTTACTCATGACATTCTTGAACCTCTAGGAACATCTCGTAAAATAGTGCCATCAATTGTTTCTCACAACTGCTCTCTTAAATGTATTATTTCTAAGTATTCCATCTTAGGCCATTATCCACTGCATTTCCCTTTCTGGTGGTATAACCAAGTTCAAAGTTGAACAATTGAAGTTACTCAACCAAACCTACACTTACTGAGGTTCATGTCACACCATGTGGAAATATAATTGAGACTTTTATGTTCTATTTAAATGATAAAATATTTCCTTAATAGGTAATGACTACAATAGCATAAATAATGAATCAAAATTTCCAACTCAAGGTCATGCGTAGGGTAATTCCACACATGAGGTCTCAGTTGGTGGGACCCATACACTACAACTCGATCTCCCTATATAATAACTACCCCAAGACTGATTCTTAACACATCACAATAAACTATATATACCATACCTAGTTTTGGAAGAATAAATATAAATTCTAAAGTCAGTCTCACTTTTAAACCATGAAAGAATACTTCGTAAGCTTTAGACCATAAGAATTTCACACCCTTATTAATCAAGGCCATGAAAGTAACTGATAGGAATGAGAAGCCTTTAATGAAACAACTATAACAGCCAATAATCCCCAAGAAACTATATATTTCAAATAAATTCTTGGATTGTTCCCAGGAAACTACAATGCCTACCTAATCTGGGAAAAAAGACACTCATATCTTTGAGATAATGTGAAGCAAGAAGCGAACCTTATCAATCCAAAAGTGGAATTTGGTGAGATTAGTATACAACTGGTGATCTCTCAGGGTATTTATATGTTCTCAAGATTTTTGACATGGTCATGTCTAGTACGAGAATATACCAAGATGTATTCCATGAAGACTACCACAAATGAATAAAAATATGGGTGAAAAAACGATTTATTAGAGCCATGAAAACATATAGTGAATTCATAAGGCTGGACGACATTACAAGATACTTGTACAATATGTATTTTCTATGGAATGTCATACATGTTATGTATTATGGCATAACATTCACCTGATGGAACCTCAAACTCAATGGATCTTATAGAAAATTATCTCTCATTGGAGTTGGTTGAAGAGGTCATCTATATGTGGTAATGGATACTAGTTCTTCACCCTAAGTTATTTCAACTAATGGTAATAATTGAAAATAATAATGGTTCGATTCACCTTCTTGATGAATAGAATGTGTAAACACCATGGTGAAGTAATGGGTCAGATAAATCCCTTAGCCTCCAAGTCTTCTAACTGCCTCTTGAGCTATTGGAACTCAGTCGGAACCATCCTTTAAAAAGGAATGGAAACTGGTTCTTCTCCTAGCACTAGATCAATGGTAAAATCTACCTCTCTCATAGGAGTTAAACCAAACAATTCATTAGGGAAGACATCCCAGTAACGATCCACCATGGGAGAGAATTTCGTACACCGAATTACTTGATCAATCATAAAGATACTAGTAATTTGGGCTATCACTCTGCCCATACCATGATGCTCCAGTCTAGATCGACTTTCTTGGACATTTCATTCAACCTTATGAACATAGGTACTACCCTCAGGATATGTAAAAGAAACCCTCTCATGATATAATTCAACAAGGGCATGGTATGGAACTAATCATTCCATATTGAGAATAACATTTAATCTTATTATATCAAGGATAAAAATATTCTAGATGAATAGATATCCACCCACCTCAATAGATAAATCCCTACACTGGCATATACTCTCTGATCGTTCTCCCAGAGGAGTATCTAAGCTCATGACACTACAAAAGTACTCCTAATATTGGAAAAAGGGCTATTTGTGATGGTACATTTTGACGAGTTCCCATCGTAAATTCTCTTTTGAAACAGGGTCCCATCGCAAATAGTTTGTTGCAAAAAATGGCATCACAAATATTACCTTTTATGATGGTCTATCACAAAAAGTAATTATTTGCGATTGGCAGTGGTACCATTCCAAATAGGTTCAATGAGTTTTTTAAAAAAACTTTTGCGATGGGCTGACCACCTATCACACAGAATTTTCCAATTTTTTTAAAAACCTTTTGCGATAGACCGTCACAATTAGTATTTGCGATGACCCCATCACAAATAGTGGGGAAAATAAAAAAACAAAAAAAAATAATATTAATAATAATATAATATTCATATAAATAAAATAATAATATTAATATTAGTACAATAAAATTATTTATAAAATAATAATAATAATAATATAATATTATTATAAATGAAATTATAATATTAATATTAGTAAAATAAAATTAATTATAAAATAATTTAATAATATAATAATATTATTATTTATATTAATGAAATAATAATAATAATATAAATAATATAATAAAAACCTCAATATTCACAAAAACATAAAAATAAATTAATTAATAAAATAAAAAATATAATAAAAAATTAAATAAATAATAAAAACTCTAATATTTACAATAATATAAAAAAAATAACTATTTAAAACTTTAAATAATTAATATTACAAAGAAATTACATTCAAATGTTTCATTTCAAAATAATAAAACATCACTAAGGGGGAGGGTCGTTTGGAGAAACTGGAGGAGATGTTGGAGGGAACTCCATCCCTAAACCACGAGTCAGACGTCACATGCCCTCATTTTGCTCCTACTTTTGCTGGTGCCGCTATCGATGCATCTCATCTTTCATTGCCTGCTATTGCTACTGCTTTCATAGGAACTTTTCATACTACAACTACTTCCACTGATGCATCTCCTCCTCCTCTCTACGCATAGTCTCTATAAGCTCTCTTTGAGCTCGCAGCTGCTCCTGATACTATGCATGAGATGACGATGACTCTCTGTGAGCTCCTCTTGAGCTGGATGTCGACATCATAGAGGTGCCATAAAAACCACCAGGGGTCAATCGAGGGCCGATACTAATAACTCGGCATTTATTGAAGGCATACTGGGTCGCCTGCATCCATGCTACCTTATCAAATTGGGAGGCACTGGTCTGACCATTAGTCTAGGCCTGACTCTCACTATGTGTATGAGACGTATCGACCTCATATGACTCTTTCAATTGAAATTTAAAATTAAAATAGTTAAAATATTATTTGTAGTTATATTTAAAAATAAAAAAGAAATTATACTGACTACAATCTAATGCTGAAGAGCACGTCTAATCTCTCCAGTGTCTTGACCAATGTACATCCTCCTATAAACATCGTACTCCATAATATCAGGTTTTTCAACTACCTATATGAATATAAAATAAACCATTTAGATTTAAATTTATATACAATATTGAAAAAAATGTACTTACCATATGCTCCCTATGCATACTAAATGTATGACTACTAGCTCAATGTGTCATATCCCGCCTCCCCCGATTTTTCCGACATACTGATGATCTAGTCTAAAACTGCCTACTCAACCAGCGTGTACATAATCCATCCTAAACCTAAGATGAAATATAATCAGGTCGGTGGACGCGACATGTCTCATCAAACTCTATCACTCCTGCTTTCTCCATTGATTTCCTTTTCAAATTGTGCAAAAAAACTGAGAGCAACATAGACACATCGATCCTTACCATGCATTCCATATGGCCTCACACATGATCTCATCAATGGGATTCCATAAAACCTAAAAATAATTTATAATATCAAGTTATTAATTAAATTAATTTCAAAATAAATATTATTTATTTACGTACTAGACAATGATCGAACATGCGATGCTGAACATCAACGAAAATATGGTCCCATGAAATCCATGTTTCAGAAAAATAATTGCGCAATATAGCACTCCGCTGTCCAACAACTATATGCGTAAATTGTGAATAAAAGAACAATTAATCAAACAATTAAAATATAAATAAATTAATTAAAATAACTAAAATAAGCATGTAAAAATACCTATACATGCATGGATCAAACCCAAGACGTGAACATCACTTGGGGATAGGGCCAGGAATCATTATTTAGGAAATACCATGCCCCATCCAAGTGCTCCCTAGACCACCAGTAGTCTTAGATTCAGATGGGCTGATATCCCGCTTTCCTAAAGGTAGACCAGCCTCCTACAACATATTATACAAATCCTCCTCTATCTGAAACATGAAATGACTGTTGTTAGAAAACAGTTGAAAACAACTTGTATATATATATATTATGTTATTATAATCAGCCTTTAACTGTGTCAATGTCTATCTTCATCCTCATCTCTGTATCTTTCAATGTCAATGTCTTCATATTCCTCCTCAACATCATCAATTTCTATATTAGTTTCAGTTTCATCATCTCTTGTAATTTCAAATTTAGTTGTAACATCATTAAAATCATCGTTACCATCATCCCTTAACTGTGGGGGTGTCATTGGTGATATTTGTGTCTCTTCATGAAAAAGATGGATTTAGAGATGTCTCTTGAAAAATTTTAATTCCTTGCACTTCAGTGAAACCACATTCACTTTTAGTAAACTGATTCTCTCAAGATTTAATTTTTATTATGCTCAAATGATCACCCAAATTTCTTGAAGTAACATAGTAATTTTCATAATAAATTTGATGTTTTTGATGAGACAATAAAAATGGTTCATTTACTATAATAATAATTTTATATTTAATATCAACGATTCCATGGATCAGATGAACACACAAGTCTCTCTCAGTATCCAACCAATGAAATTTAAACATTATTATGTAATTTTGTCCCAAATAACACAGTTCAATAATTTATTTCAGTGTGCCATAAAATTCAACTTCAGTTTCTCTATGATGAGATCCTCTAAAGAAAACACCACTATTCCTTGTTTTTTTGATTCCCTATATGAATGTGTATGAAATCAAAAACCATTCACCACATATAGATTATAAGATTGAATAATTTTTGATGGTGGGTTACTCAATATATATAATATATTATTAATTTTATCATTATGTTGACATACTTGATGATTTTTAAAACAATTATCAATAAAAAAATTATTAAATTGATTTTTATGTGAAAAAAATAATAATTTATGTTAACAGTTTTTGAAACAATTAGGATTTTTTATGATGTTCTTCAAGTGAAGCTGTTTTAATTTATGGATGCTATTTCTTGATATGATTATCATATTACCTAACAATAAAATAATATTAAATTACTATTAAAAAAATTATATAATAAGTGATAGGATCACTCACAATACAAATGGTTTCATTTCTTCACAGTTGAGTATAATATATATATGATCTCTGTGATGTTCATCATCTAAAATCCATCATTCATGAACTCCACCAAATCCAAGTTTAAGCTGATTGAAAATTGAAAATTTATTTCTCATTTCATCGTCAAAATTTCCCTCATTACACCCCAAGCAGTTTTGTTTTTAAGGGTTATTCATATTGAAAGTATTGAGAGCATAAAAAATAAATTTCCTCTTGCAAATAAGCTTATACAATTGAGCCTTCAACTGATACATTATTAAGTACACTTTTCTTCAATTTCTGGATGCATCTCTTGAATGGGAACATCCACCAAAACTATACCGTACCTCCACATTTTGTTTCATGCGTCAAATGTAATATCAAATTTCCCATTGAGTCAAAAAAACCTGATGAGATGATTTTATCCAGTATACATAAAATTAAAATGAAATCTTCATGCAGTTTACTTACTTAATCATAGTCTATTGTCGAAGAAAAAATGTCTCAAAAAAGATCTTTTTATTACTGCATCCTAAATCATAGGATTTAACAATTCTTTTAATCCAATTGGTATAATTCTGTCCATTAAAACATGATAGTCGTGACTTTTCAATTTGATAATATGACAATTTCTGACACATCATCCCAAATTAGAAGAATAACCATTTGGAAGTCTCAAATATGAAATCCACTGAAAAAATAATAAGTGAATTTCATTAGACAGTGTATAATCTACTTTTGGCTTTATTAACTTTTGTGCTATGACATTTTCAAACAGTTCATGTTCCGGTCATTTCCAAATTTGGGAAATATCTAATCATGCATTTACATTGTCTTTGGTCTTACCTGGTTTATCCAAAACTATATGAAATAAATTATCAAAATAGTTCTTCTCAATATTCGTCACATCCAACATGTGACATACCAACAAATCCAAACAATATGGAAAATCTCAAGAAATTCTCCATTTTATCCAATTGTGCTCTTTTCCAAACCCATCAATTTTTATTGATTTATTGTTGGTCCAAATGTGATGAGAGGTAATGAAGAGACAACTAATTATAACTCTATACATGAGATCATTGTTGGAGGCCCATCCTTTTCAACTATTTATTTTCTAAAATGATATTTGTTTTTGTCAAAAAGGATGATCGGTTAGAAGGAATCTATGATAATAGTCAAAAAATAAGGTTTTTTTCCATTGACAAGCATAAACGATTTTATGTCTCTCATAAAGTATGAAAATTATTTTTAACCATGTGTACTCCATCTAGATAACATGCCATATCTTTGGTATTCACTAATTTTCTACATTAGTGCAACTTTCAGAAAATAGTTTTGTTTCGTAGCAACATCATGTGTATTGACACTATTACTCCACAGTGAATTTAACTCATCAATCAATAGTTTAAAATAAACATCAATATTATTTTTTGGATGACCTGAAATTAATAAAGTCAAAAATATATATGGCTCCTTCATCAACATCCATGGAGGTCAATTTTATAGAGTTACAAAGATAGGACAACATGAATACTGACTACCGTAAGAACCAAATGGATAGAAACTATCATTAGAAAGACCCAATCGCACACTTCGCATTTCTATAGAAAAAGATGGATGAATTTGGTCAAAATGTTTTCATGAGTCACCATTAGAGGGATGATTTAAGATTTTACTAGTTGAAATATTGGTTTTGTGCCATGACATCAACACTAATATGTACTGAGACATAAATACACACTGCAATTTAGGTGTGAGTGGGAAATATCTCAATTTTTTTACAAGAATAAATCCAAACATCCCTTCTTAAGCTTTTTTATAACTAGATTTTCCACATGTTGGATAAATATCCAATGACTCATTTTCACCGTAATATAAGATGCAGTCATTTGAAAATGTATTAATATTCTAATAACTAAGACCTAGATTATGAACCAGCTTCTTACTCTTATAAAAATTTGTAGGAAACACACTTCCTTCAGGTAGCAGTGTTTTTAAAAAAGAGAACATCTGATCAAAACAACTATTTAACATTTCATTAACTGATTTAATAGCCTTAAATTTAGAAAATTCTCCAAAATTTCTTATCTTGGAACCAGGATATAAGGATAATTCAGTGGACCATAAAAACTCATATAAATTAGTTGGTTCCAACATAGGAGTTAAATCAATATCATCCTAAGTTTTAGTTTTTTGAGAATATAGAACTGCCACATCATTTACTAAAATTTGAGACTGTGCTAGATCTAGAAATAAATTATTAGTATCTTCTTTGGAACTGCGTTTGACATGTTGATATGAAAAAATATAATCTGGTTGAAAATAAAAACACACTAAATGACCTATAATGTTTCAAATGTGTCACATGTCCTTTGAGCACATTTTTTACAAGGAAACTTAATTGTCTTTTTTGAAACAAATTTTGATTTTGATGATTCAAATGATAAGAAATCTTGAACACCCTCAATATATATAGTATTTAAAGCAGAACCATTTGGATTCCTACGCTGATTTATCCAAAAAATGTTATCTAATAATGACTATTGTTGACTTTCTGATTTCATATTTTTCTAAAAAATATGAAATAATTAGTTATTTTGTATAATTAGATATAATATAAACACTATCAAAAAAATATAAAATAATTAAATTCTCTTTTCTATCAATTTATAATAATTTCTATTATCTTATAATTATTTATACTATTTTTTAATCTTTTATACTAATCTACACCCATTTATAAAAAATAATACTGATTACCACTAATTACTTTTAATTATAGGTATTTTGTACTAATTATTGTTAATTACCGATGACACAACTTCCAATTGATTGGAAGCAACTCTTTTTCCTGATGAATCATCCCCTTACAACTTTTTTCAACTAAAATCAGTATGAAAAGTCTGCTCTGACGTACGAATATCCATTTTCTTATGCACGAGGATGGAGAGCAGGAAGGCATCGTCGTGCTGCTATCCGTGCTTGTGCATATGAAAATTGATATTTGTACATCAAAGAATACTTTTCAGAGTGATTTGAGTTGGATAATTTTCAAGGAGATGAGACGTCGGGAAAAAATCCTCTTTTTTGACGACTTTCCTCCTTGAAACATTCTCCAACTTAAATCACTACAAAAAATCTGCTCTGACATACATCAAAGCAGAATTTTTCTAATTATTTCAGTGGTAGAAAGTTGGAAGGAGCTGAGGCTTCAATCAAAAGGAATGTCGCTAATCCTTTGGAAATTGTGTCAGTTTATCACAATGCAATCAAATTTATTCCAATTTATTACCAATTAATCCTAATTAATTTTAATTAATTCTAATTAATCTTAATTATTACTAATTAATCCTAATTATTTCTAATTAATCCTAATTAATCCTAGTTATTCCAAATTATTACTAATTACTCCTAATTATTTCTAATTATTCCTAATCATTCTTAATCATTTCTAATCATTCATAATCATTTCCAATCATTCCCAATCATTCCTAATTATTCATAATCATTCCTAATTATTCCTAATTATTCCTAATTATTCTTAATTATTCCTAATTAATCACAACTAATCCTAATGAATTCTAATTAATCCTAATTAGTACTAATTAATCCTAATTAGTACTAATCAATCCTAATTAGTACTAATTAATCCTAATTATTACTAATTAATCCTAATTATGACTAAATAATCCTAATTATTACTAATTAATCCTAATTATTACTAATTAATCCTAATTATTAATAATTAATCCTAATTATTACTAATTAATCCTAATTATTACTAATTAATAATAATTATTACAATTTATTACTAATTATTACAATTTACTACTAATTATTACAATTTATTACTATGTATTACAATTTATTACTAATTATTACAATTTATTACAATTTATTATTATTATTATTACAATTTATTAATAATTATTACAATTTATTACTAATTATTACAATTTATTACTAATTATTACGATTTATTACAAATTATTACGATTTATTACAAACTATTACAATTTATTACTAATTATTACAATTTATTAATAATTATTACAAATTATTAGTAATTAATCCTAATTATTACTAATTAATCATAATTAATCATAATTAGTCCTAATTAGTCCTAATTAGTCCTAAGTGATCCTAATTATTACTAATTAATTCTAATTATTGCTAATTAATCCTAATTATTACTAATTAATCCAAATTATTACCAATTAATCCCAATTACTACAATTTATAACTAATTATTATTAATTAGTTAAATTTATTACTAATTATTACATTTTACTACAAATTATTACGAATTATTGATAATTATTACTAATTATTACTAATTATTACTAATTAATCCTAATTATTGATAATTATTACTAATTATTACTAATTATTACTAATTTTTACAAATTATTACAACTTATTTCTAATTGTTACAAATTATTACAAATTATTACAATTTATTACTAATTATTACAATTTATTACTAATAATTACAATTATTACAAATTATTACAAATTATTACTTATTATTACAATTTATTACTAATTATTATAAATTATTACTAATTAATCATAATTATTACTAATTAATCCTAATTATTACTAATTAATTATAATTAGTCGTAATTAATATTAATTAGTCTTAATTAATCCTAATTAGTCCTAATTAATTCTAATTATTAATAATTAATCCTAATTATTACTAATTAATCCTAATTATTACAAATTATTACAAATTATAAAAATGTATTACAATTTATTACTAATTATTACAATTTTTTACTAATTATTATAATTTATTACTAATTATTACAATTTATTACTAATTATTACTAATTATTACAATTTATTGCTAATTATTACAATGTTTTACTAATTATTACTAATTATTTCTAATTAAAATTTACACATAATTATTCATAAAAATAAATACTGAAAAAACATATATCTAATTCTAATTTAATTTAATTGCATCTAATTAACAAAAATTATAAATAATTTAAAATAAAATAAATTAACTAAAAAATAAAAAAATAGATCAATACCTTGAAACTGAACCTTTTGGAGTATAAAAGCCACGAATTATGCTCTGATTTAAAAATTTAAACTATGAAAAATTTTAGAAGAAAATTTTTCCTAAGAGAGAGAGAAGTTGAGAAAGGAGTAGAATGAGAGGAAAAACAAATGAGGGTATATATAGGTTATCTTATTTGTGACGGGAGTATTTGCGATGGTAAGCCCATCGCAAATAGTTACATTTGTGACGTGACTCGTCGCAAATGAGCACTGCCAGCATTAATTACGGTCGGTCGATAAAAAGTTATTTGCGACAGGGCCTGTTGAAAATGGATACCTACAGACATACTATCTGTGACATGGCAAATATCTCGTCACAAATACTAAAAACCGCCTCTGGGTATTTGCGACAGGAATATGAATCCGTCATAAATACCCGTGCCCGCGGTCTGGTACGCATTTCACGCCAAACAATTTGCGACGGGTCCTTACCCCTCGTCGTAAATAACCCATGACTCGTCGCAAATAACCCTTCGCAAAAGGCCATTTTTTCCATAGTGTCCATTTCCATCCTAAGGCTCTCCACAATTTCTATAGATAACGAGTGTAAAGCACCTATATCAAATAGGGCAGAAACTAAAGTAGATGCTACTAAAATAGTACCTTGAACTGTAGAAGGACCTAGATTCTACTCCTTAAGTGTAGGCCACACTATATAGATATGGCTATATCTGCAACGCTGAGATACAACCTGACTAATCTGGGTAGGCCCACTCTATTGGCACTATTCCTCTGATGTCTGACTACCTCAGTCATGACCATCTGCTCCGCCTAATCGGTCAGTAGTAGTCCAACTCCCTGGTTGATGTGGAGCTTCTGATCCTAAACCCGAATGTGGTGTCGACACATATCTCTTCTCACTAGGTGTTGGAGTGAAAGTTTGAAAGAACCATTGAAGGTCACCCATCCTGCTAGAATCTTAACACTCGATTGGATGCCTTGTACATTAGGGCTTCTTATGGCCTACCCTACCACATTGGTGACACACCACATAGTTGTCGGTGTATGTCATATGACTCTTGCTTCCACTATGAGTAGACTTGAAGTGACATTTCTTGCTTCTAGATGAACCACATCCTTGCCTCAAAGCTAGACCACCCTAACTCACACTCCCAGCTTCCCTTAGGTTCCACTCAGTGATGAGGACCTATTTCACTATCTCTAAAACAATGGTCAACCAGAAGACATACACTTGTGATCAGATGGTCTATGCAAGCCCACACTCAAACCATATTGCAGTCGTCAACCTGTCACCATTCGATGTAATTGTAAAACACTAAGACTCAGTAAAACGAGTTGAATAATTCATCATATACATAACACCCTAATTTAGGTTCATATAATATCTAGCGCATTCCTCTCCCAGCATCTGTGGAAAGAAGTAATCATAGAAGACTGTCTGGAAGTCCACCCAGACCATACCCTACTGATGATTTTCTTGAGATATGGCATCCCACCAATTATTGGTAGATTCATGGAACATATAGGTAGATATATTGACCATCCACTCCAAAATAATATCAAAATGATCAAAGATCGATAACGTGGACTCTATCTATGATTCAACAGCCTGAGAACTACCATCCCCAAAGAAGGAGGGAGAAATATGATGTTGAAATTCTTACATCAAATCTGCCATAGTAGGGCCAGGTTCCCAAGCTCCATATATAGACTACATGAAACATGAGAAGATATCTCAAAAATAAGCATTGGTTCCCATTGGAGGAAGAACATGAGGTGCCTTTTGGGGCAGTACAGAAGGTAATACTGGTGGCTTGGGGCCCACCACCTACAGGGCATGGTCATCTCCACCCTCTTAGAGCACATCTCGAGGATGTCGTGGAAATATATCTCTATAATTTCACAATACACACCTCAGATAAGGTTTAACAGCATATATTATCAATGATAATAGAAAAGGATAGGTACAAAGCCTTCCAATAAAAAAATCACACCTCTCTTCCTAGTCCTAAATCTAGGTCTATATGATAAGAAACATCAAAGAAGTTGCAAGAGACACTACTTAATATCCACTACTATGGTCAGGTCAGGGTCAAAGTCTCATATAACACCACATGGCTCCTAATATATAGAGTGTCAATTGCAAGGTATAGAGGAAAAACACGAATGGCCTGAAGGCCTTAATTTTTTTATTATTTTTGATAATTCACCTTTCAACAGGTGAGGTGGAACCCTTACAAGTCTCCAAGTCTTAGAGACAATTAAATGACATGTAGGTCATAGAGGGAATCACCCAGACAAGAGAACCTAAAACTGCTCCTCCATAGCATCTGTCATGATATCAGCACTCCACCTTCACAGGGCTAGTTGGATAACTGTCCTATGAAATGCTGCACAGTCCCAGTACCAATGGAAAAGCCATGCCCTCTCATTCTTCTAATTCCGGTTAGCTCTGATCAAATGAATGTGCCTGCCCTGGATCCTCATATGAACCCTTGCCCCTTGTAGTCTGACTGATTCATCTGCATTCATGTGGCTCGATGTCTTGGGGTGGACCTATGTTTTTAAGGTGGCCCTGATGCCTTAAGAAATAACTGGCCCGGAGGCCTTGGGTTGCCCAAAATCCTTACAGGAACCAAGGACCAAACTGGTGGTCCAGAGGCCCAGATGGATGAATAGTTCCAGTTGCTACAGTACCAAACAGTACATTCAACAGTACCTACTACAGTTAGATGCATCACCACTCCCAATTTATATACATATAGATATCATAGCCCAGTTAGACACATCACCACTTCCAATTTATAAAGGCACGTTCTCTATATAAACTAAAATTGGTGCACTATGTAACTATGACCTAACCCTTACATACGCTATCAGTATGTAATAGGTCATGTAAAATTATTTTATTAAATGAATTACCATTACCAATTTATATAATTACATGCTTTATAAATTACAATTGGTATTCTTGTAATCAAAATCACTTAATGTTTTAGCCCATGGAACTAGTGGTCCAGGACCCAAACATGGTATAATTGGTTAATTTAGGTTCCATCAATAATACATATGAGGCAAAGCTATATATATTTATTAAGACACTTTAATTAATACAATTATTTTGTCCCTGCAAGAAGAATCAACACATTTCTATATATAACAATAATGGAAGTCACAAAAATCACAAGAAATATAGAAAATGCATATGGTAATTTAAATACGGAATGACTTAATTCATGATATGTAAATCCTTAAGTGCCTATAATGATGCATGAGATAATACCTATTTTTCATAATAGGCTAAGGAAAAATAATTCCATAATAATAATAAAATCAATAATTATAACATCACAAAACAAGTGTGTTACCCAATAGTAAAATCAATACAACTATAACATGCACAAACCAGAACAACAATATCCCATCTTAGGTAATTTGGGTTTCCACTATACATGGGTTAGATATTCCAGGAACAAGATTATTACTAAATTTCGACACATTCCTTATCTCATTTATAATACCTAACTAGTAAGATGAAATAAAAAATAACTCTATGATACCAATTTGTAGAGTCCCGCCGTAGAATCCACTAAATGGTGCCCTAAGACAGTTAGACACATGACCTCAAGTGAACCTCCCTATATGCCAGAGGCTGTTGAATAACAATGAGGTCCTACGGTGTGTTTGTGGGGGAGACTATTCCCTCTTGATTAGAGTGTATAACAACCGTGAATAATAATGGTAATAATTGGAAATAGAAATAAATAAATATTAGTGGAATAATAAATCATCTAGATAATAAACATGAAGAAGCTAAATAAATATTAGATACAAAAATGATGATCATTCCATGATTCTTTACAAAAAGATACATACATGGGATACATGGGTACATGAAAATACAACTTGTTTAAAAAATCACAAAAAGACCAAAAGATGCCTCCACTAGCATCACGAGCATAGGTTTGGTCCTTTTCACACATACTCCATCCTAGTACAGAAAATCAAACATCAGAAGTTGGGAGCTTCCCTTTGTTTATCCCTGTAATTATGAAGTTTGTTCAGGTACCATAGGTGGCTCAAATAGGGTGTGATATATAATCAGTAGGCCACCACCAATGGTGTCTAAACCTATCCAGTCTATGCATATAAAATGGGCAGAGTGATGGTAAAGCTAATGGTAAATCAATAAATAAGTAAAACATATTTTTTCGGGCTCTTCATGGGATACCTAATCGATACTACCTACATCAACCTAAGATAGATATTTACGGACCAAGGTCAACATGTAATAATATAGTATATAAGTTAAATGTATATAATTATATATTTAACTATGTTTACACACACACACACACACATATATATATGTAGATACATTATAATTCTGTAGGCATACATGTATGGAAAACATAACTATGTTGTCACAACAGCCAAATGTAAACATGGACCAAGCCTAAGAATTTTCTTTGGATTTGTGGATGTATCTTTAATTTTTAAGAAAAATGAATCTTGAATTCTTAATAAATAGGAATCCTAAGCTCTTCCAAGGTGATCCATAAGGAGGAACCCAAGTATCACTCCCAGAGAACATTAAGTATCTATCATCATAAGAGTTCATCCAAGAAAATCCAAAAGTGGAACCCAAGTATCACTCTTAGCATGGTATGAAGGAAGACTCCTATGATATCATCCAAGATATTCCACATAGGGAACTATGTATCATTCATTTCACGGTATAAAATTTTTTTACACCAAGCCCATCCATGGTATTCCACTAGGGAATCAGGTATCGTTATTTGGTAAAGTATAGAAGGCATCTTCCTAGTGAACCCATCAAAGGTATTCCACCAGGGAACTAGGTATCAATCATGGTTAAAGTACATAAGGCATCTTCTTGGTGAAGTATTATATAAAATAAACCAAGTATCTCTTCTAAAATATTGAGATTCAATTTTTTTTTTCAAAATATAATTTATAATGATTAGTGAGCCTGTCCAAGGAATCCTTAAGTTTGGACCCTTATATCGTCCTCATCTTGATGTAAGGGATATGGCTTTTTTTTGCATGAAAAATGATACCTTTTAATAAAATTTTTAAATTCATTACAAGAGGCATTCCACACACCTCAAATGGTGGCTTACAAAAATTAAAGGCATGAGGCTCTTAGGGGTTTAAAGAAGGAACACCCTTAGGGGTGGCTCACATCGGGGTGGTCACTCTATGAAATTAATTTTTGAGTTTCAAGGACTATGTTAAACTTAATAAAACCATTTAATTTAATTTATTAGAAATTTTAGAAGAACCACCAGAGGTGTCTGACTTGTGGTAAAATGATTTATGATAAATATAATGATACTTTTAGGGAAAATAAATAGATTTCCTACCTTGGGTTAGTTGAAAACCCCTCATCCGTTGTTGGCCTTTGAATAAATGTATAATGGAAGAAGTCCTAAAAATAGATAAATTCCATGAAAACATGGAATGTTATCTCACAAAAAAAGTAATATAGAAGAAGGATAGAGAAACTGAGGAAAGAATGAAGCAGATCAAAGATCTTACTTAGAGGAATCCAATTAGATGAATGGTGGTTGATTCTGAGATCAGATGAGAGAGGTGTTTCAAATCCTATCTTAAGCTCCAATAACTCTAATATGAGAGGAAGATGCTGTGTATGAGAAAAGAAGTAAAAATAGGAAAAGTTAAAAATAAATGAGTGTAAAAATTTTCATTTACTGAATTTTTAAAGGTTGCATGGTTCAGATGTATGGTTGGACAAACCGTGCACCAACCATGTTACAAACACTATAATAACACACCCATTGCATGGCTAGGTGAATGGTTATAATAACAATGAACAACCCACAAAAAACTCTTTTATTAATTTCTTGAGACAAGTCGCATAGTCATGTGGTCTGGGTCACATAGTTTAGTCAAATAGTGCGAACCCCTTATATGCATTGAAGCACCTCTCATGATTTAGGTGCACGGTTAGCACTAACCATGCACTAATAGTGTGGATCAGTCTGTCTTTAAAAAATTTAAAACTCTGGGATCTCTTGAACTGCTTCTTAGACCCATGATCACATTACTATCATAAAATAATAGGTTTAATAGTATCTTACGTCTCCAAAACTCTTCAAAAAGATAGGATGTTATAGTGAGATTATTATATTTATATTATCCTTAGAATCATTTCACACTCAAATTATTAATTAAATGGAATGTGCTTTCAATTATTCACCTTACCATATTGATTATTCCTTATTTAATCATGAAATATTATAGTGTATGTAACTATTATTGATAATTTTATCTCACCTTTTTCCCCCTTCCCTAGGATATGAAGAATAAATATTTGAATGAGTTTCAACGATGTAGAATGTTTACTTTTGATATGTTTTATATTTTTTTTCCAATGTAAAATGCATATCTTATATATATATATCTGGCTCTCAAATACTAATAAACTAATTGGTCCTCTGGGATTAGATCCATTTAATCTATGATAATATAATAAGGTAACCACCAACTCTGGGTTGCTGGAGTTAGAGTTATTACTATTGGTATCAGATGAATTCTAGTAGAAACCTTGATAACTATATTTATAAAAAAATATATTAGGTAACATATCCTTATAAAAAACATTGAGGATATGTATTATTGTAGAATAATTTCATAAATGTTTTGTTAAGGTAGATATTATGTGTTTTTTCCTATCAATACATCCCTGTATAGATACTACAAGTGGATGTGGTTTTGGTACATATTCATCTAGGTGTGGTATCCCTGAAATATTTTTTAGAGTATATCTTGACCATCATTATAGTTAATGGTTAGTTATACCTTACTGTGCACCTGGTTTAACACTATGGGAGAAATTATTGGGTCAATTCACATTTTCTTTACTAGAGATTATGAAATATTTGAAACTATTTTTATGATTTAAAATATCCCTATGGAATCTATGTTTATGATTTTGATATTAACAAAGGATACATTTTCAATTTATGTTAAGTGTTACAACATATTTAGAATTATATATTATGATTTAAAAATCATAATTTTATGAACTAATTCAGTATATTCTGTTGTTTAGAGATGGTTCTTGGTAGAAAAAATGGTATCAATACTCATTGATAGTGGAGAAATTTCCCTGTTGAGAAAACCAATAAACTCATGTTGAATCTGAGAAGATCATGGTCATATTAGGGTAGAAAACTATGTTTATGACTACTAAATTTTCACATATGTAGAAACATAATTTTCCATGAAATGATACATCAATGTTGGATCATTTCATGTGATATAAGCCCCCATATTTTAGTGGAACTACTAATCTAGTGGTAGTTGATCAATGGATTAAGTCCATTGAAAATATATTTATAGCCTTGGGATGAGATAAAAGAGAAAAATTTATACTTACTATAAATTTTCTAAAAGGAAATGCAGATAAATAGTGGTTTTTGATCTATAATACTAAGGAGTAATATAAAATAGAACAAGTGGAATGTAGAGATTTTAAAGTATCATTATTTGAAAAATATTTCACATATGAGAAATAAACTGAAATAAAGAGAAAGATCCTCAACTTAACTAAAATGAAAAATAAAGTATTACGGATTATTAGGATACCTTTAAAAGACTATCTGGGTATTCTATGTATTACATACATAATACAGAAAGAAATATTGACCATTTCTTTGAAGGTATTAAGTCAATTCTCTAAAGGGAGATGGTTTCTCAAATTTTTTCATTATATGATGAAAATGATTTATGAACCATCAAAACTGAGAAAGAATTTTCTATATCCTATATATTAAAATTAAATCCAGATAAGAAGAGTTCGAACGAAAACTAAAAATATGGTAATATGTAAAATATGAATAAGAAAATAAAGCAATTTCTATCATGTAAAAATTATGGAAAGAAACATCTTGGAAACGCTTAAATGGAATGGGAGCTTGTTACAAGTGTAGAGATATGGGTCATATAGAAAATGAATGTTATGGAAATAAAGATACCACTACTATCTAGTACTTTAACTGTAAATAAATGGGGCATAATTCAACCAAATTTCTTAAGTGTAAAGGTAACTTAATACATAAGAGGCTAAGGGGAGAAGGTGAAACTTATACAATCAATAGACCTGATATTGATATTTATAAAGATGTGGTCGAAGGTACTTAAATTATAAATTCAAATTTAACTAATTCATTATTTGATTCTGTATCCTTGCACTATTTTATATCATCCATTTTTCCAAGAAAATTAGAAATTTTCCTAACACTTTAAGAAGGGGTTTTTCAATCAAATCTTCTTTTGGAAATATCAATGCAATAAGGATGTACCACACATATCCAATTATGACACATAAACATGATTTATTTACTAACATTATTATCATACGTATGGATTAATTTGATATAATCCTTGGTATTGAATGGATTTTAAAATATGATGTAAAAATTTATTATAAAGAGAAGAAAATTATGATTCATGATTAAGATATGGAATTCCTTATCTTTAGAGGGGATACTTCATCATCTAAGTCATGTATAGATCCACCTCCAATAGCTCATCTGAATGAGATTCTTTGAGAAAAAGAGTAGACACAACCTATGGATGAAAAAAAATCTTAAAATTGAGGATATATTTATTGTACAAGAATAAATTGATGTATTTATAGAGAAAATAATTGTAAATCTACTAGAGTATAATGTTGAGTTTTTCATTGATTTAATCCCTCATGCAAGACCAATATCAAAGAATCCCTATATAATGAACATTGTTGAATTAATTGAATTGAAGAAACAAATAGAGTATTTGTGAAATAAAGTATTTATAAACCCTAGTATCTCACCTTAGAGATCCCTTATTATTTTTGTTAAGAAGAAAGACAAATCTATGAGGATTTTCATTGATTAAATGGAAATCAATGATATCATGATACAAAAAAAGCATCTACTACCTCACATTGATGAAATATTATATCAAATTCATAGAGTTAAATATTTTAAAAATATTGACATTCATTCTAGGTATCATAAATTGTGGGTAAATAAGGAAGATATTATAAATAAAACTTATTTAATGAGGTATAAACATTATGAGTTTACAATAATTCCATTTGGATTGACTAATATACCTTTTTTATGGATCTAATGAGAAAATTATTCAAGGAATATCTTGGTTATTTTTTGTGGTATTTATTGATGATATCTTGGTGTATTCTAAATTCTATGAGGACCATGAGAATTAATTTTGAACTATTATTGAGACACTTAAACGGAAAGAGTTATATGGTAAATTTAGCAAGTGTGAGTTATGGATTTAGAAATTATTTTTTCTTGGATGTATTGTTGCGAATGATGGAATCTCAATTGATCAAATGAAGAAAAAGGTAGTCAAAGAATGGACTACACTAATGAATATAACTGAGGTACATAGTTTCATTGGTTTGATATGTTACTATAGGAAAATTGTTCGATTTTTTCCCTAATTGGATAACCCATTTACCAAGATTAAATGTAAAGGGGATAAGTTTGTATAGACTTAGGAATGTGAAAAATGTTATGAATAATTGATGAATAAATTGTTCAAAGGTCGTATTTTGACTATAATATCAGAAAATGATGCATTTATGATATATAATGATGCATCTAAGAAGGGACTCAGTTGTGTACTTATGCATAATGATAAAGTTATTACCTATGCATCAAAGAAGTTAATGACTCATGAATATAACTATACAACCCATGATAATGAGTTTATATCCACAATATTTTCTGTGAAGATATGGAGATATTATCCCTATGGTGAAAGATGTGATATATACATAGACTATATGATCCTAAAATACATATTTTCACAAAAATAGCTCAACATAAGGCAAAGTCGATGGATTGAAATACTCACGGATTATGATATATCAATACACTACCAATCAGGGAAGGAAAATAAAATATCATATGCATGGAGTAGGAAGTATCATGGATTCTTGACCAAAATGAGGCTCAACAAGGATCTTGAATTCACGGATTTAGTAAAGATGGATATGAGAATTATTAAAGAAGGAGAAAATAACTAAATTTTCAAATGATTTCCAAACTATATTTATTGAAAAAGATAAAAAGTTCTCAACCTTATGATGATAATTTTCAAAATAAAATTAAATCCATGAATGATGGAAAGCCTATAAGTTTTTTTTGTGAAGATGAAATTTTGAAATTTGGAAAGAGGCTATGTGTTCCATCTATACCTAAGCTAAAAAAAGAATTTTTAGAGGATAATCAATACTAAAATTTCTTTATACAACATGGTATCAAAAATATGTATAGGTATTTTAAGGAACATTTTTGGTGGAATAATATAAAGTGGGAAATTACTAATTATGTATCAAGATGCTTGGTTTGTCAACAGATGAAGGATGAGAGACATCACCCTAGAGAAGTCATGCAACCTATACCCATTATTATGTGTAAATGGGATGACATTATAATGGATTTTTTCACTATATTACAAAATAATACTAGAAAGAATGATTCAATATGGGTTATTGTTGATTTCTTAAGAAAATATGCACATTTTATTTCTATGATATAAGATTTACCTCTTGACTTCTTTACATGGATCTATATTAATGATGTTGTAATACTTCATGGAAAACCTATTTCAATTTTCTCTGATCACAATCCATGATTTAAATCAGAATTATGGAAATGAATTCAAAGGGACATTGATACTGAGCTTTATTTAAGTACCACATATCATCCTCACATTTGAACTGGACATAGTTTTTCAAACCATGTAGTTGGGGGGAATAAGGATATGTGAGTATCTTCATCTTTTTGACATTGGGTATACATATAGTCTTCGAATGGTTTGGAAAAACGTGTTCCTAGCCTTGTGAGGTGTGTTTCTTGGGCAGTGAGTACCACACGATTGGTGCATGGTTAGCCAAAAAATGTGAGTTATTAAAAAGTGTGAAATAAAATTTTTTACCATCCCTTATATTTAGGGTTTTCCTCATCTTTCTCCTCCATTTCATCACACACACAATAGTGGGGATCTCCCATTTCTTCTCCACTTAGGCTTTGAGCCTCCTCCCCCAGTTAGACTCTGAATCGAATGTCATCAGATTCATTGGTAGTGTATCATTAAGACATTGTATCCTCTTGGTTCTATTTATTTCTTATCTCTCTATACATAATGCTAAATCCGTGGGAGCTCTTTTTCCCTATTTTAGGGTGTTTGTCTAAAATATCGATTTATCTCATTACGACTCAAGTTAGAGGCCGATATCAGATGAGAGAGTACCTATGAGTATAAGGTAAGTTATGCATATATTTCTACTTAATTTTATGGGTGTTTTGGGTGAGTATCTAAATACATACAATTTGTTTTTTGAGTGATACCCTTTATTAATTAAACTATTGTTTTTAAATTGTAATTGATGTCATGGGATGCCATTAGTAATTCCCTAGACTATTTATACATGGTAAGACAGGTAAGGGGATATTGACCAACTAGGAAGGTTAGGTCCATTGTGTGTTCTAATTTAATTAAATTTTATATATTTATTTTCATGGTTCCATGAAAACATGATGAGCATGAATCAAGGCAATTGAGGTGATGTTGATCACTAGGACTGAGGAAACATGGTCGTTATGTTTGGATTGACCTGAGACACATGGGGTGATGATGATCACCAACTTGAGGTGATATTGTTTTCAGGACTTATGGTGATGAGGTCTTTAGGATTGGGGAATGACTATTAGAATTTTTAATGGTGTTGATGGTTGATAATTAGAAACGTGGTCGTAGGGATATAAGGTTTTGGATGATGTGTCTTATGTATGTTAGTGATTTATGCTCACAATTGTTGGAAAATGTGTTATTGGAGTCATGTGATCATAGATAGGACTCAATTGAGGTGGTGTTGACCACTCTTTGTGGGTGGAGACCTCTATAGATATTTCAGTTTTGGGAATGGTGTTGACCATCAGTTATGTTTGAGGTTCTCACCGTAGAAAGCTACATAGATGGTGATAGACCAGTGGTAGATAGTGTTGAGACCATAATTGGGGGATGATGACTACCATTATAGTTGATGCCAATGTGATGGGATTATGGGTGGATGGCTATTTCCATACCTTGGGATGTCAAATATTTATTTGATAATGATTATTTTATGTATTGGAGGATGGATCTCACCGTACCTTGGGACGTTGGGCTGTTGAGTTGACATGGAATTTTTGAGTAGAGGTATGAGGGACCTGGGAATTACTGATGTTCATTCCATTTGGATGAAAATTACTTGATTGATGGAACATTAGGTGTCTGATGGCATGAGTTTTCGGTTATACATTTATGGGAGCTATCCGAGGTCTCTTCAGATATAATACTCATCAGGGGATGCCTGAGCATTAAGCCATGGGTCCTGGACACTAAAAATATATATATTAAAAATATAGTATATACCATATATATATATATATATATATTGGGGTGCATGTTCAAAGATATACTTGTGTTGTCCAAAGTAGGTGATCACTTCCTTGTGGATGTTTAGGACAATGGAAGTAGTTTAATTATTAAATGTTCATGCATTTTATTTTTATTATATTTTCCATAAAACTATGTAATTATGTATATAAGACAAGAAAATGTTAGTGTTAGCCTACTGTATTCATTATCACACTCTACATAGACCCCTAGGGATGCATGTAGACTTTATATATTTGAGATAAGGTAAGGATTCAAACTTGGGATCAGGAACTAATTGACTACAGATAAACAACTTTTTCATGGGATGGATGGAAGTAGACTAGGTGGTTCCTCTACATCCGGCTAGAATTTCTTATAGGATTATATTTATATAGATATACATATACAGTTGGCCACAAGTGACAATGTTAGTCTACTGTTTTGTATGACCTATGATGGCATGTTTTATCATCAACATTTGGTATTATGCTTTGGGTTTATCTTTTTTAAGATCCTTGGTTTTTATTATGGTATTTTTTTTATGTTTCAGTTTAAGGCCTTTATTTTTTGTCAAATAAGTGTTTCAAAAAGTTCATGAGAATGATTGGGGGTGTTTTGGGGGTTCGGGGGATGAAAGAGGAGGAGAAAGGAATTTCTGGGCATGTTGCTTGGTTTGCGCATGGTTAGTGAAAACTATGCGAAGCATCCAAGGTAACTGTGTAGCCTTGGATAGAGTCTTTCACATGGTTACCAAATAGTTAATCTAACCATGAAAAATTCCTAGGAAACTGTGTAAAGGGGTTATTTTGGGAAAGTGGATCACGCACAGTTTGCGCACGGTTTGGAAAATCGTGAGGGTAAACTGTGAAACCTAGTAAAGTTGAGAAATTTAAAAAAAATTACACTACAAGATTTTAAACCCCCACTCAGGATTTTCCTCCTTTTTCCTCCCCTAAACCCTAGTGACGAACAAGAGATCCCAAGAGATTCCAAGGGTGAATCTCCTTCATCCCAAGGCCATTTGGAGCGTCGTTGGTTAAGGGTTGAAGCTCCGGGTAAGTCTAATATCCCCCTTACTTCCTATTCTCAATTAGGGTTTGAATCTTTCTCTCATCTCTTTAAAAATATCTAAAAACATTCTTTTTCAGGGAAATATGGGTTTAAGATTTAATAGGTGGTTGAATCTGGTTCTAAGGCCACATTTTGGAGTGCATTCACCAACAGATTTGAGGTAGGTGGTCCACAAGTTATATCCTATAGTTTCATTATATATTTGTGTATATCCCACATTGTTATTTATCACCTCTTGTTTTGATTTTAAAACCTTGGGTAATATTTTGTATTTTTTCGTGTTTAAATGATTAATGTAAACCCTTATGTTCCCCAAGGGAATCATCGAGGATGATCTGACCCATTTAAGGCCATCCATGGGGTGTTCCAATACTTTCTGAAGCTAGAATTAGCTAAGTAAATTCTTAGTTATTGTGTGATCAAGTAGATTCCTTATTCAGTATGTGAAATTCTTAATGGAAGTCTAAATGAGGTATTGTTTAATTATGGTCAGAGTATGAGGCTTATAAGTTATGTTTGATATGCTTAAGTGAGTTAGTGCATGTGAAACGATGAATATGCTAAATTGATAATGGTACGTGAAATGGGAAAATATGTTGAAGGTAATTTTATAAGGGAATTTATGAATATGTATAATGGATTGAAATAAGGGAATTATTGAATATTCTTAGTGATCTAGGCTTGAGAATGATAATTGGGCTAAATCAACTAAGTGATGTAGTGGAAAATGTGTTAATGGGTTATGGCACATTATGAATTACCATGTTGATTGTTATGGATTATGATTATTGTATGAATTGGTTGTGTTTGGTTGTGATATGATTTGTGTGTGGTACATGGATGGATAAACATGTGCACATGTATTGAGGTGTGGGATAAAGAATTGAGGCTCCTCCCATGGGTCGAGTTGGAATTTTGCTCTGACTCTACCCACAATGCATGGGTTAGGGAAGGTGATGGAGCTCTATTACCCTAACTGTTGAATTCCACCTGGACCGAGGCTTTGAGGTGAGGATATTGTGATGTTGTGATATGTTCTCCCTAGTGAGTTAGGGAATTACTTATCCCCCTATAAATATTATGTATTCCATTCACCTTGTGTGATTGATGATGAACTAGTAATGATAGATACATAATGAATTGGAACCTTAGTTAGTGTAGCTAAGTAGAGATTGTTAACTAGTGGCACTAAAATTTCTTTCCTTTTCTTGTTATTTATTTATACTTGGATGCACTATCTATTGGACTGGATATTTGTAGGCAACATTGGTGGTGCCCTACTGAGTTGTACTCACACCCTTCTTGGACCACTGTTGGGTACCCCAGCAGATTTCATGCTTGCAGGTCAAGAAAAGGGAAAAGGAACTATATTAGGGAGTTGAGTTGGATATGGGACATGAATGGATGAGGTTAAAAACTTGGAGTCATGACCATTTTGATGATTCCATTGTTTGTTTATTTTGGGTTTTTTTCACTTGGTATTATAGCAAGAAATAATATATTTACGATTTCTTGTGGATTGTACCCAGTTTGGGAGATGTTTTTTTATGCATATTATTGGGTTTTTCCTATTGTTTCTACTATTTATATTGTGATCTGTTGCAGATTACTCTAGTAAAGAGGGTATAGTATTTCAATGTTACATATTAGACCCTCTTCGCTAGTAAGAAACCTCTAGTGTAAAGGGGCCCATTCTTGAGGGAATGCGATGATGCATCTCGGGGAACTAATTTAGTGGAACCCAGGCCAGGGACATTACAAAGTAGTATTAGAGGAGTATTTTTCTCTTTCTTACTATTTGGTGATAGTAGATAATATATTAGGACAATGTCAATCTATGGTACTTAGATCGTTCGTGGGAGTATCTAACCCTTGTACGGGGGAAAACCCAAGTCACCCAGGGTGGTAATTGTTATTCTTGTTGTGTGTTGTTACATTTGATGATATTTCACCATTTGGTGATGCACATGTGGAGTGATGTGACAGTTTTATGGTATTTTTCTCATGGATGAAATGGTATAAGTTTGGGAATTCATGAATCATTCTAGGAACCTATTTATATAAGTGACATGCATCATAGTAGTCACACACACATGGGATGGGTGTGTGGGATATAGAGGGTAGAATGCATTTTACTTTCTTAAAAGTAGTGAAAAATGCGTCTAACGAAACAATAAAAATGGGTTAAAAGGGGAGAAAAATGTTAAATGATAATTAATGAATTATACTTCATACAGGGTGGTATGTGAAATGAAATGTTATTAGTGTAAGTTGTGATGTGAGAATAGTTTTGAAATGGTGTAGATAGTAAGGCTTGTTGTCATGTGAGTTAGTTACCTCGTGTTTTCCATGACCTTGGTAGGGATGGTTTAGGGTAGTGTGTCGGGTATGATCAGACATGTTTTGGTGGTGTATGTGAAATGGTTTGTTAGTGACTAATGAAGATCCTTCCTTTATATTCATGAAATCTTTATGGTCTATGTTCTAATTCTCATGTTTGTAATTGAAGAGAAATGCCTCCATGTAGATGTGTGTTGGTTGGGAGATAGGTGGACATTGCTGAGAATTATCCCCCAGTAGTGGACCAAGAGGATCCAGTGGTTCAAGATAAAAGAGGAGATAATTTCAGTGAAAATATTTCTAGTTTTATGTAGATGAAGGAATGAGACCCGGGGTGGGTTGTGCTAAGTATGTATGAGCTGACCAGGGAGTTTTAGCTATAACACCCTCCGAACTTCACCTGAGAGGGTGGTATAGTTGTAGCAGAGTTTTGGATAGAGTCTATCCAGACTATTCTTGATCATATAGAGACTCCCCTTGAGAAGAAATTCAAATTATTAGCCTACATGTCAAGAGGTCAAGCGACGAGTTGGTGGGATATAATGGTTCAGATGGAGCGGGATGAAGGAATGGAATGGAAGTATTTTCAAGAAAATTTTCTAGGAAATTACTACCAAGAAACCTTGAGGTAAGAGAAGGCTGTAGAGTTTATGAGTTTGACTCAGGGGGCTGTTTCAGTGATGGATTATTCTAGTCGTTTCACTAACTTTCCCTAATTCATACCGATGATGAATTTAGATGAGGTGAATATGGAAAAACAAATCCAGGATAGGCTTAGGCATGAGATTAGATCTCAGGAGAACATCTTCCATCTAAAGAGGTTTATAGAGGCAACGGACCAAGCCCTTATCTCAGAAGGGAACCTGATGTGAGATTCGGAAGGTGGACTTGTGGTTCCAACTAGGTGGACATGTGGTAAAACCTCTGAGGGAAGGGAGAGTCATTTTGGATGTTTCTATCAGGGTGAGAGTGCATAGAATAGTCAAAAGAGAGAGCCAATTCCTTAGTATGGTGATTAGGTATTCTTTTATCAGTGTGGTTGGCTAGGGCACATGCGAGGTTAGTGTCCCCGAACACTAGTTGAGTGCCGATCATGTGGAAGGTTGGGACATATAAAGAGGTTCTATAAGAACCCTCGACAAACAGGTATGGATGGGAGTTAGAGGCAGATGCTGAGTGCGGGAATGGGATTAATCACCCCGTATCAGGCAGGTTTCCGGAGCTCTACTATCCATAAAATTAAGGGTGGTGGATATGGAACTTTAAGATGCAACCATCCACACCAGTAGGTAAGTGGAGTGCAAGGTACACAGACTGGATCCTAGGGTAGAGGGATAGGCCATATTCACGCAGTTTAGTCTAGAATTAGAGGTGGTGAGGATGGATTTTCTACCATTCAAGGTATGATTCTTGTAAATTGCACACTCACTAATGCTTTATTTGATACAGGTAACACCCACTCTTTTATCTATGTAGAGTTTGTGGTTGTGTTGGGTCTATCCATGGAGAATGTTTTTGGGGTTATTTCAATCGATACTATGTTGGGGGTGTAATTTGAGGATATATGATAATGTATAGATTTTGCCTTAGTGGTTGGTGGTTATCTTTTCTGTGGAACCTATTTGTCCTAGAGATGTCAGGTTTTGTCCTAATTTTTTGTATGGACTAGATAGTGTTGTATTAGGCCCATATCAATTTTTACCATCATAGGGTGAAGTTTACATCTCTCGATGGAGACACATATGTCCTTCGTGGTGAGTGGGATGTTTGAGCGGTCCATGCAGGACCAATTTTTTAGTAGTTGGGGTAACTCATAGCCCAAGTGGCATGCCTTATTCGTGATGATGGAGAGGTGGAGAAACATTTATTTACTCATGTGGTGGATTAGTTTTAGGATGTGTTTCCTAAGGATTTCTCTGTACTACCGCCCGGAAGGGATGTGGATTTCCTAATCGAGTTGCGGCTAGTGGAAGAACTAGTTTTTATTCCACTATATTGAATGACACCGACAAAAATACATGAAATAAAGGTTTATCTAGAATATTTGGAGCAAAAGGGATTCATTCAAACTATAACATTTCCATGGGGAGCACCCCTTATATTTTCTAAGAAGGATGATGGGTCATTGAGATTATGTGTCGATTATAGGAAGTTTAATTAGATGATAGTTAAGAACCGATACATGCTTCGCAGAATTGATGAAATGTTTTTCTAACTGAGGGGGTGCCTCAGTGTGCTCCATGATCTAGTTGAGATCGGGATACCATCAG
Organism: Viscum album; assembly: GCA_963277665.1. Classification (NCBI taxonomy): domain Eukaryota; kingdom Viridiplantae; phylum Streptophyta; class Magnoliopsida; order Santalales; family Viscaceae; genus Viscum; species Viscum album. The sequence continues at coordinate 332,026,673 of OY728129.1, read as the reverse complement.
TTAAGGGTGAGATATTCTGACGTACCGTGAACAAATTTCTAGAGAAATTATGAGTTCTATGGATTTTTGGTGATTCCTTTAGGGTTGAACAATGCAACAACTATGTTTATGGTTATAATGAATCAAATATTTCATGCCTTTATAGATCATTTTTAGTTGTCTTTGATGATGAAATATGGGTGTACTCATAAAATCCTGATGAACATGCCAAACATCTTGACATCGTCATGAGTACACTAAGATAGCATATTCTTTACTACAAGCTATCAGAATGTCAGTTTTGGATTAATAATATGAATTTCTTAGATTATATCAATTCTGAGATAGGTGTGTTGGTATATCCAAAGAATGTGTAGGATGTGGTGACTTTGGAGCAGCCCAAGAATGTTTCTGATGTCCAGAGTTTTCTAGGTTTGGTCGGTTATTACCAGAGGTTCATTAGGGATTTATCTCATTTGGTATCACCAATATCAAGATTAACTAAGAAGGGTTTTATGTTTGAGTGGTTGGAGTTGCGCGATACTTCTTTTCAATAATTGAAGAGGTGATTTACTACCACACTGATTTTAATCTTACCTAAAACTAGTAAGAAGTACACCTTGTTATGTGATATGTCCAGTGTGGGACTCAGGGTAATATTGATGCAGGATGACCGGGTTGTAGCTTATGGGTCAAGACAGTTGAGGCACCATGAAATAAATTACTCTACCCATGATCTCGACCTAGATGTTGTGGTTTATTCCTTAAAGTGTTAGAGGAACTACTAATTGGGAGAGCAGTTCATGGTGTTTACTGATCATAAAAGTCTTAAGTATATTTTATCTCAGTGGGATTTGAATCGTTGGCAGTGAAGGTGGGTCAAGTACCTAAAATCCTTTGATTTTGAGTTGGTTTACACATTGGGAAAAGAGAACAGTGTCACAGATTCTCTGAGCTGGAAGACTTATAATTAAGTTGTTCAGGAATACAAATCTAAGTGGAGGATGTTTGCCTTGTTTGTTGAGATGCACCTAGAGGTGTAGGATGGAACTGAAAAACGACCCTTGCATCTATATTGATTGATTCTACAATTTTGATCTCAGTCAAGGAGATTCATCTAGAGGATACATAGTGTTTGGCTATGAAGGAATGTCTAAAAGGTGTGGAGTCACCTTATAGTTGGGTTATTGGTACTGATGGAGTTTTCTATGTTCAGGGATGTGTTGTGGTATTGTCGGGTGTGTGCGAAGAGTTTATGTGCAAGTTCCATGCATCAAAGTGGTAAGTATATCCTGGATTGACTAAAATGTATTGTGATCTTCATTGGTAGTATTGGTGGCTCAGAATGAAGAAACAAGTCATGGTTTTTGTGGCATGATGCCTTACCTTCCAACAGGTGAATGCCGAGCATCAACATCCTGGTGGGTTGTTACAATCATTTCCCATTCAATAATGGAAGTGGAATGATGTAATGATGGACTTTATAGTGGGTCTTCCTAGGAATCCTCAAAATAATGATGCAACATGGGTCATTGTGGATCAGTTGATAAATTGGATCATTTCTTGTGGATCCATGAAACTTGTACAGTCGACCAGTTGGGCGAGTTATATGTTCGAAATATAGTACAGGTGCATGGTGTGCTGAGAACCATAGTTTCATATCATGATCCACATTTCACATCACACTTCTGGAAGGGGATACAGAAAGCACTTTGTACCCAAGTGTTTTTGAGTATGGATTACCACCTGTAGTTGTATGGGTAGTTAGAACGTACAATTTAGGTATTGGAGGACATGTTGAGAGCCTATGTTTTGGATTTTGATGGTTCGTGGGAAAATCACTTGCATCTTGTTGAATTTTCTTACAATAATAGTTTTCAGGATACAATTCAGATGGTGCCTTTAGAGAAATTCTATGGGAGGCCATATAGATCTCCAGTGTGTTGGTTATAATCTTGGGAGTCTGAGCTATTATGACCAAGTATCATGCAAGAGATGTATGAGAAGGTTTGGTTGATTTAGAAGCAAATGACAACAGCTCAGAGTAGAAAGACATTTTATGTATATCAACATCTTATACCTCTCAATTTCATGATAGATGATAGTGTGTTTCTTCAGGTGTCACCAAGGTTGGGTCACCGTCAAATTTGGAAGTAGGGAATGTTTGAACCTAGGTATGTAGGGCCATTTGAGATTATGAAGAGGATCAGACTGGTGTCTTACCGATTGGATATTCCAAAATGGTATAGTGTAATGAATAATGTTTTTCATGATACACAACTCTAGTAGTATCATCCTGATCCATCTCATGTGATAAAATATGATGATGTTGAGCTTGAGTCGGATGCGTCCTTTCCGGAGCATCAGATTCGTATTGTGGATCATAGTGAGAAGGTCTTTTGGGGAAAGTTTGTACCTTTTTTTCATGTTTTATGATATCTTGGAAACATTCAGGAATAAAATTTGGAGCAAGAATCAGATATATGGGTCCAGTGGCGTGATCTCTTTGCTTCGGAAACCCAAGGATGCTCGGGAAGAGCAGCTCGAGGATGAGCCGTCCTATGGGGGGTATGTTGTTAGATCATGGGATTTTATTAAGGTATGTTTTTTTATGTTTCAAGTTAAGTCCTTTATTTTAGTCAAATAAGTGTTTCCCAAAGTTAAGGATAAGGCTTAGGGGTGTTATGGGGGTTTGGGGCCTGAAAGAGTGGGAAAATGGAATTTCTGGACATGTTGCATGGTTTGCACATGGTTAGTGAAAACTGTACAGAGTATCCCAGGTAACCGTGTGGCCTTGGATAGAGGCATGCACACTGTTTCCACATTGTTAATATTACCATGTGGAATGTAAAGACCCGTAAATTTCAAGGAAATTTTTTTTCTTAATTTTCTTTGGAATTTTACAAGAGCGCAGTTTCTGACGGCACCTGATTCCGAGGCCCGGTGTGCCCGGAATCATTTTCTGAAGTTTGGCTCGGGTACGTTCAGTGAACGGACGAGCGGTTTTTTCTAACTTTTGAACCGGTGCCCGGAATCGAATTCTGAGGGCACCGATGAAATAGCAGCGCCGGTATTCGCTTAGAAACTCCTCTTCCGGAGTTGCGTTTGCTTGGGTGTGGTTTTTAATTTTTGGGCTTAAAGTTAAGAAATAAAATAATTTTGCGACCACTTTATTTTATTTCACTTAAGCCACTTGGAAGCCACTTGAAGCCACTTAAAGGCGGCTTGAACTGAGTTGAACTGGATAGGATGCTATCCAGAAATATCCTACCCCCTAGGTAGGATATTTGTGAGGTGGGGCCCGCACGAGCCCCGCCGTTTCTTTCCGATAAGAAACGCACCCGTGAAAACCCGTCTTAATGAAAGTCAACCGACGCGTTTTCTAAATTCTTAACAGACCATTTAAATGGGCTGCTTCTTTCGTGAATTAAATGGCCTGTTTCTTTCGTTGAATTAATTCAACAAATTAATTCAATCGTTTCTTAACCGGTTTTCGTGTGTTGGCATATTAATAAAATAAGACCAACCCAAAATCTTTTGAGAAGATTGGAGAGGATCCTTGTTTCTTCTTCTCCCTCGCGAAGAACGCGAAGAACGCGAAGAACGCGAAGAACGCCGAACCCAGAAATCGACGATGCTTCCGTCCGGGACGTTCTTCCATGCTCCGATCTCCAATCACCGACCATTTGAGGTGAGTGATCTCGGAATTCCTCTCAAGTTCTTTTCTTTTGGTTTTAAACTCAACACAGATTTAAATATTAATAATTTAAAATCTGATGTTCTTGGTTCGTTGAGCTCGCCGACTCAACACCGGATTCCGCGACGACGCGACGCCTCCCCGCGACGACGCGACGATCCCTCTCTTCCGCGACGATCCTTTCCGCGAAGAACGCCCGCGCGCGACGATCGACGAGGTAGGGATTTTTTATATTATGGGAATTACCCCCCTTTTTAATTTATTCCCGTCAATATTTCTTTAAAGAAATTAAAGAACCGTTTTGTGAACAATTTCTAATCTTATTAAAAATTTTTGTTTCCTGTGTGGAATAAATTTCCCCCGGTTGATTATCTCTAACGCGGAGGGTGCGGGCCAAACGAACACGGCCCGACGACCCTCCGCCGTTCTTCGTTTTGTGCGGTTTTGACGGACGACGACGGAACGTGCCGCAACGGACGTTTGACGATCCCGCAGTAAAGAACGGATCCCGGGAGGAGCAACGGCGCAGACGGGAAGGAAAACGGGCCACCGGAGCGACGCCGGCGGCCCGCGGAAGCTGCCGGCGCGGCGGTGCCGGCAGCCGGAGGCGGCGGCGGCCAACGGACCCGCGGCTGCGCGGGTCCGGTTCGCCCAGGCGGGACGCGGCAGAGCCACGTCCGCGGTTCACCAGCGCGGCCCGCACGCGGGCCGCGGTTTTCCTCAGGCCGCGGGTCAACGCCCGCGGCGCCTGCTGCTCGGCCAAGCCGGCCGAGCCGGACCGGCCCTGGCCGGGCCGGGTCGGGCCAACCGGGTCGGACCCGGGTCGGCCCGGGCCCGTACCCCCCTTCTTCGGACATTTTCGTTCAAACGCCAGTAACTTGAGCTTCGTGCCTCCAAACGACTCGCCGTCAGTGGCAACGCGATCCTTGGATCGAGACGGTCGTTTCGGTATATCGCACTCAAGGTTTCGGAATACTTTGAGTTCGGCCGGGTTGGTTCGTACACGAGACCAACCGGGCCCTCGGAGCGGAAACACTCATATCTTGAGCTACGGACGTCCGATTGACGTGCCGTCAGCTTTGTTGAATTCCTCTAAGTGAGACGGATCTTTTAGCATACTCTGCCCGAGGTTCGGATGCAGGTGGAGTGCGGTCGGGTTGGTTTTTCCTTAAAAACCAACCGGGCCCCTGGGACGAAAATGCCAACATCTCTCAGACCGGGCGTCCGATTGACGCGCCGTCTGCGACGTTGAGTTCATATTGATGATACGGAACTTTTGGATACATCAACTTCGGACTTCGTGACAGTTGATGTATCAGCCTCTCGGCTCGTGGAGCGGACCCTCCCGAACGAGCTCGCTGTGTGCGGGAACCCTAGTGCTGGCTGCGACTGCTACTTCGACAGCGACGACCGTGCAGAGATCCTCAGTGGACTGCGGCGACGACTGTGCAGAGATCCTCCGTGGACTCCGATGACGACCGTGCAGAGATCCTCAGTGGACTGCGGCGACGACTGTGAAGAGATCCTCAGCGGACTGCGACGACTACTGCACTCAGCGATCCTACGTGGATCAGTGCTACAGGTCCTGCGTGGGCCCGGTCCTGTGTGGGCCCGATCCTGTGTGGGTCCGATCCTGCATGGGTCAGCGCTCAACGGTTCTGTGTGAGCCAGCGCCTACAGGTCCTGCGTGGGCCCGGTCCTGTGTGGGCCCGATCTTGTGTGGGTCCGATCCTGTGTGGGTCACTGCGGGGTTAGTACCTATCGATCCTTCATGGGTCCGACGATTTAGATGATTCAGTGATCATCTTTATCGTCATCCGAAGAAGTATACCTGTGTGAGCTGAATCTTGTGTTTCTCTCCTTTGTGGATTGTGTTGTTCTATCCTGCGTGGGTATGCGTTTTTCTTTCCTGTGTGGACTGGGTTGTGCTAGGGCTCGGACGTTGGAGCCGATCGGGGAATTGATGACTTAGGTATATGTATGGGCATATACCTAAGCCGTGTCAGATGTTACTTCGTGATTGTATCTCTCCTTTGTGGCTTATCCTTTGTGGATTTCGGGAGACCTTCGGGGGTCTCGGGGTCCCTACTGAGTAGCTTATACTCACCCCTGCACGGGCTATGCCCGCACTTCGTGGTGTTGGTTGCAGACGACGGACAGCGCTGATCGTGGAGGAGGCGTGCGGAGCAGGACAGTACCTAGAGGTGGACCACTAGGCGGGACGTACTCAGAGCGGTTAGGTGGACCCGAGGAGCAGTGGAGGCTATCTGTACCCACCCTTCAGGTGGGACTTCCATAGGACGGCTCGACGCTGCAGTTTTTCCTTCCAGTTGCTGTTTTTCCCTTTCAGTTGTACTTTACAGTTGGGCTTGTATTTCCGGCCCCTTTTACTTTCAGCACAGCTTGTACAGTTTTTACTTAGTGTTTACTTTTCCGCTTGCTTACTCTGTGGTTCTTGTTTACTTTTCAAAGGCAATGCCTTCCCTTTTTGTTGGGATTTACGCCTTGGTGCTAGTCGCCAGCCCCTGGCCTATGGAAGGTGGGCTTGGGGTAGTCACGGCACGGGCCCCGAGGACGGGTCGTGACAAATTGGTATCAGAGGTGGTCGGTTCTACCGCAGAATCTGATCTTTCTTCTATGTGAAGCAATAGTGTTTAGCGTATTGAGTGTGGTTATCAGTCCAGGGAGTCCAGTGTTGGTGCGGCGGCCGACGTATCCATACACCAGGACCCTGACTTCCGATTTCCGACTTAATGCACGAAAACATTGATTGCATGTGTGTTTCAAGTTTTCTTTATGATTACTTGTGTCATCTCACCAGGTATACTGTTCTGACCGTGGAATACTTGTTTCCTTTTCAGGATGGCACGAAGACAGCAGCCAGCTAGGGTTCCTAGGGTAGTGCGCGACGACAGCCCGCCGAGCGACGAGGCCTCGGTACAGGGCCCGTTGACAGCAGAGGCATCGGCGATACCTTTACCCGCCGAGCCCCCGATGCTTCCAGCACTGGCAGCTGACGACGCACGACGCCTCGGAGCTCTGCACGAGTTCCAGCGCCAGCGACCACCCAGGTTCCGTGGGGAGTCGGACCCCCAGGCAGCCGAGGACTGGCTGGAGGCGGTCGTCCGAGTTTTCAGGCTAGTGAGGACACCAGAAGACCTCATGGTGATCCTCGCGGCGAGCCTACTGCACGCAGCAGCCGGACGCTGGTGGAGCCTGATGCTCCAGGTACACGATAAGGCCACCCTCATCTGGACGGACTTCGAGAGCCTCTTCCGCTCAGAGTTCGTCCCGGCCACCCTCCGTGCGGTGCGCATCCAGGAGCTTCTTCAGCTGCGGCAGGGCAGCTTGACGGTCGCTCAGTACGCGGCGAGGTTCACCGACCTATCCCGCTACTCGACAGACATGGTACGAGACCCCTTCTTCCGGGCCCGGACCTTCGAGCAGGGATTGAGACATGAGATCAGGGCATCGCTGATCTCCCTCAGCATCCCGACCCAGGCAGGAGTACTGGAGCGAGCCCTCCTGATCGAGAGCTTCCTGGCTGAGTCCACAGCGAGACCTACCGCCGGGCGGCATATAGCGGAGTCTTCGACAGCTGGTAGCAGGCGGATGACTCAGGGTTCCAGGCGGACCAGACCTTCCGGCAGGCGACCTCGGGACACTGGCTCAGCAGTGCAGGGCACCCAGCCCGGACCCAGCCTTCCGAGAGGCAGACAGTGCTACGAGTGCGGCGGGCAGGGCCACATGGCTCATGACTGCCCGACCCGTCGTACCGAGGGTCAGAAGACGGTGGAGGGACCACCCAGGAAGAGGTAGAGGGTCGACCGTGGTGGTCCGCGGGGAGGAGGCAGACGAGGCAGAGGAGCTGGCTGAGCAGCAGGTGGTGGGCGACGCTTTGAGGCTCTGCCACCACCACCACCAGGAGGATCGCCCCGACCACAGGGAGCTGGCGGGCAGAGATAGGCTCAGCTCCAGGCAGCGGAGGCCTACGACCACGGCGCGCCAGAGATGATTCGAGGTACGATCTGTGTCTATTCAACCCTTTCTACAGTTCTGATAGACACAGGAGCGAGTCACTCTTTCATAGCCACTTCCCTTGTTCGGAGCTCGGAGATTCCGACAGAGCCATTGGATCGATCTTTACGGCTAGAGACTCCTACGAGATCAGACTCGACGATTACGCACTGGTGCCGGAAGTGTGAGCTTACTCTAGGAGGCGAGAGCTTCGGCTGGGATCTTCTTGTAGCGGCGTCGAGGCCTTACGACGTCATCTTGGGCATGGATTGGTTATCTACGGTCCATGCTCAGATTGACTGCATTAGGTGCAAGGTGCGATGTGTGCACACCGACGGGAGCAGGTTGACCTTCACCGGCGAGAAGGGAGCCTTAGCAGCACAGGATGGACTCACGCAGAGGAGAGGTCAGCCCATCACTCATCAGTTGGCTAGCCTCATCCTGGGAGCAGTTGACATGCGGAGTCCCAGTTTTCCTGCAGTGGTGGATCAGTACGCAGACGTCTTTCCCGACGACGTTCCAGGACTACCTCCTCGCAGATAGGTAGAATTTTATGTTGACCTGTACCCCGGGACAGCTCCGATATCCACTCCAGCATATCGGATGGCCCCCGCTGAGCTTCGAGAGCTGCGGGTACAGTTGGAGGACTTGCAGGGCAAGGGGTTCATCCGACCCAGTGTTTCGCCATGGGCTTCCCCGATTTTGTTCGCCAAGAAGGAGGATGGGAGCTTGCGACTGTGTGTCGATTATCGTCGCCTGAATCAGGTGACAGTGAGGAACATGTATCCGCTACCCAGGATTGATGACCTCTTCGACCAGCTCAAGGGAGCATGGTGGTTCTCGAAGATAGACCTCAGGTCAGACTATCATCAGCTTAGAGTTCGAGACGAGGATGTGCAGAAGACGGCCTTCAGGTGTCGGTATGGCCACTATGAGTTCTTGGTTATGCCTTTCGGCGTGACCAACGCTCCAGCAGTGTTCATGAGCCTCATGAACAGGATCTTCCAGCCATACCTCGATCGATTTGTCGTGGTCTTCATCGACGACATTTTGGTGTACTCGACGACGGAGGAGGAGCACGCCTACCACCTGCGTGTTGTACTAGACACACTCTGAGAGAACCATCTTTATGGCAAGCTCTCGAAGTGTTAGTTCTGGTTACGTGAGGTCCACTTCTTGGGGCATGTCATTTCTGAGGCGGGAGTTGCAGTGGATCCCGTGAAGATCGAGGCAGTGCTATCTTGGGAGCCACCCAAGAGCGTGACAGAGGTGCGGAGTTTCTTGGGCCTATCAGGATACTATCAGAGATTTGTGCCAGACTTCTCCAGAGTTGCGGCCCCACTCTCAGCGTTGACAATTAAGGGGAAACCCTTCGTGTGGTCAGAAAGATGTCAGCAGAGCTTCCAGGAGCTGAGGCAGAGGTTGACCAGCGCACCCATCTTGAGGTTGCCTGAGGAGGGAGTTGGATACGTAGTCTACTGCGATGCATCAGGGACCGGACTCGGGTGTGTCCTGATGCAGGAGCGGGCCGTGATTGCCTACAGATCACATCAGTTGAGGCCGCATGAGCAGAACTACGCTACCCATGACTTGGAGTTGGCAGCAGTGGTCTTTTCCCTGAATACATGGCGACACTATCTGATGGGCGAGCGCTTCACAGTCTTTTCTGACCACCAGAGTCTCAGGTACATCTTCTCTCAGAAGGACCTGAACCTGAGACAGCGGCGATGGCTCGAGTTCCACCAGGACTATGACTTCGAGATAGTCTATACTCCTGGGAAGGGGAACGTGGTGGCTGATGCCCTCAGCAGGAGGAAGAGCATCCAGCTACTTGAGGAGGCGACAGAGCAGCTAGCCGCTTTGGAGATATCCTTCGTGGATAGAGACGGAGCAGCCTTCCTTCAGTCTCTCACAGTCTCTCCTCCACTTCTTCAGCGGGTCAGAGAGGCACAGCGTGGGGACGCTGACTGTGATACACGGCATGCACAGATATCCTCGGGACAGGCACCTGATGGTTTCTCCCTTGGAGCAGAGCACGATGTCCTTTTCAGAGGTCGTACCTTGGTACCAGTCGCTTTACGAGAGGAGGTGCTGAGAGAGTTTCACACTTCTCCTTTGGCGGTACATCCTGGAGTGGCGAAGATGTACCAGGATCTCAGGCGACAACACTGGTGGCCGGGCATGAAGAAGGCTGTGGCAGAGTTCGTTTCACGGTGCCTCACCTGCCAGCAGGTGAAGGCAGAGCATCAGTTACCAGTAGGTTTGGAACATCCCTTGGAGGTCCCGGAGTGGAAGTGGGACGGGATATCTATGGACTTCGTGACTGGACTTCCACGCACTTCCAGAGGTCACGATTCCATTTGGGTGATTGTTGACCGACTCACTAAGTCGGCACACTTCTTGCCCATCCGAGAGCAGGGATCAGTGGAGATCTTGGGGCGTCTCTACGTTCATGAGATTGTACGACTTCACGGTGTGCCATCGACTATCGTCTCCGATCGGGACGCTCGTTTTACTTCCCGGCTTTGGAAGGGGTTGCAGGAGGCGTTCGGGACGCGGCTACGTCTGAGCACCACCTTGCACCCTCAGACGGATGGTCAGATGGAGAGGACCATTCAGACTCTTGAGGACATGCTCCGCGCATGTGTCCTCGACTTTGGTCGCAGCTGGGAGGACCACCTACCCTTGGCGGAGTTCACGTACAACAACAGCTACCACTCCACCATCGGGATGGCACCCTACGAGGCATTGTACGGCAGGCCTTGCAGATCTCCTTTGTGCTGGACAGACCCTGGAGAGTCAGCACTGGTGGGACCAGAGATGGTCCGGGCCACGACAGAGAAGGTCCAGGTCATCCAGGAGCGGATGAGGACAGCACAGAGCCGGAAGAAGTCATATGCTGACAGGAGGCGGAGGCCACTAGAGTTCGAGGATGGCGACCACGTCTTCTTGCGGGTCTCACCTCGATGTGGTTTGAGGAGATTTGGCCGAGGCGGCAAGTTGTCTCCACGCTTCATCGGACCTTTCCAGGTCCTTAGCAGGATTGGCGAGGTGGCTTATCGGCTAGCTCTGCCACCTCAGTTGCACCGGGTGCACGACGTCTTCCACGTATCCCAGCTGAGGAGATACGTGCACGACCCGACACACATCATTGACTATGGGGAGCTAGACGTGGATGATGGAGCGACTTTTGCGGAGGTCCCAGTGGAGATAGAGGATCGACAGGAGCGGGTCCTACGTGGGCGATCGATTCCTCTTGTGCGCATCAGATGGCAGCACGGGAACCTCCAGGAGAGCACTTGGGAGCGGGAGGCTCAGATGCGTGCTCAGTACCCACATTTGTTTCCCTAGTTTTTTATGTATCTTTACGAAGACGTAAAGTCCTGAGGTGGGAGTAATGTAAAGACCCGTAAATTTCAAGGAAATTTTTTTTCTTAATTTTCTTTGGAATTTTACAAGAGCGCAGTTTCTGACGGCACCTGATTCCGAGGCCCGGTGTGCCCAGAATCATTTTCCGAAGTTTGGCTCGGGTACGTTCAGTGAACGGACGTGCGGGTTTTTCTAACTTTTGAACCGTTGCCCGGAATCGAATTCTGAGGGCACCGATGAAATCGCAGCACCGGTATTCTCTTAGAAACACCTATTCCGGAGTTGCGTTTTCTTGGGTGTGGGTTTTAATTTTCGGGCTTAAAGTTAAGAAATACAATAATTTTGCGACAACTTTATTTTATTTCACTTAAGCCACTTGGAAGCCACTTGAAGCCACTTAAAGGCGGCTTGAACTGAGTTGAACTGGATAGGATGCTATCTAGAAATATCCTACCCCCTTGGTAGGATATTTGTGAGGTGGGGCCCACACGAGCCCCGCCGTTTCATTCCGCTAAGAAACGCACCCGTGAAAACCCGTCTTAATGAAAGTCAACCGATGCGTTTTTCTAAATTCTTAACAGCCCATTTAAATGGGCTGTTTTTTTCGTGAATTAAATGGCTTGTTTCTTTCGTTGAATTAATTCAACGAATTAATTCAATCGTTTCTTAACCGATTTTCATGTGTTGGAATATTAATAAAATAAGACCAACCCAAAATCTTTTGAGAAGATTGGAGAGGATCCTTGTTTCTTCTTCTCCCGAGCGAAGAACGCGAAGAACGCGAAGAACGCGAAGAACTCCGAACCCGGAAATCGACGACGCTTCCATCCGGGACGTTCTTCCACGCTCCGATCTCCAATCACCGACCATTTGAGGTGAGTGATCTTGGAATTCCTCTCAAGTTCTTTTCTTTTGGTTTTAAACGAAACACAGATTTAAATATTAATAATTTAAAATCTGATGTTCTTGGTTCGTTGAGCTCGCCGACTCAACGCCGAATTCCGCGACGACGCGACGCCTCCCCGCGACGACGCGACGATCCCTCTCTTCCGCGACGATCCTTTCCGCGAAGAACGCCCGCGCGCGACGATCGACGAGGTAGGGATTTTTTATATTATGGGAATTACCCCCCTTTTTAATTTATTCCCGTCAATATTTCTTGAAATAAATTAAAGAACCGTTTTGTGAACAATTTCTAATATTATTAAAAATTGTTGTTTCCTGTGTGGAATAAATTTCTCCCGGTTGTTTATCTCTAATGCGGAGGGTTCGGGCCAAACGAACATGGCCCGACGACCCTCCGTCGTTCATCGTTTTTTTCGGTTTTGACGGACGATGACGGAACGTGCCGCAGCGGACGTTTGACAATCCCGCAGTAAAGAACGGATCCCGGGAGGAGCAACGGCGCAGACGGGAAGGAAAACGGGCCACCGGAGCGACGCCGGCGACCAACGGACCCGTTGCCGCGCGGGTCCGGTTCACCCAGGCGGGACGCGGCAGAGCCGCGTCCGCGGTTCACCAGCGCGGCCCGCACGCGGGCCGCGGTTTTCCTCAGGCCGCGGGTCAACGCCCGCGGCGCCTGCCGCTCGGCCAAGCCGAGCCGGCTGAGTCGAGCCGGCCGAGCCGGACAGGCCCCGTCTGGGCCGGGCCGGGCCAACCGGGTCTGACCCTGGTCGGGTCGACCCGGTTCGGGCCGGGTCGGCCCGGGCCCGTACCCCCCTTCTTCGGACATTTTCGTTCAAACGCCCATAACTTGAGCTTCGTGCCTCCAAACGACTCGCAGTCAGTGGAAACACGATCCTTGGATCGAGACCGTCGTTTCGGTATATCGCATTCAAGGTTTCAGAATACTTTGAGTTCGGCCGGGTTGGTTCGTACACGAGACCAACTGGGCCCTCGGAGCGGAAACACTCATATCTTGAGCTACGGACGTCCGATTGACGTGCCGTCAGCTTTTTTGAATTCCTCTAAGTGAGACGGATCTTTTGGAATACTCCGCCCGAGGTTCGGACGCAGGTGGAGTGCGGTCGGGTTGGTTTTTCCTTAAAAACCAACCGGGCCCCTAGGACGAAAATGCCAATATCTCTCAGACCGGGCGTCCGATTGACGCACCGTCTGCGACGTTGAGTTCCTGTTGACGATACGGAACTTTTGGATACATCAAATTCGGACTTCGTGACAGTTGATGTATCAGCCTCTCGGCTCGTGGAGCGGACCCTCCCGAACGAGCTCACTGTGTGCGGGAACCCTAGTGCTGGCTGCGACTGCTACTTCGACAGCGACGACCGTGCAGAGATCCTCAGTGGACTGCGGCGACGACTGTGCAGAGATCCTCCGTGGACTCCGACGACGACCGTGCAGAGATCCTCAGTGGACTGCGGCGACGACTGTGCAGAGATCCTCAGCGGACTGCGACGACTACTGCACTCAGCGATCCTACGTGGATCAGTGCCACAGGTCCTGCGTGGGCCCGGTCCTGTGTGGGCCCGATTCTGTGTGGGTCCGATCCTGCGTGGGTCAGCGCTCAGCGGTTCTGTGTGAGCCAGCGCCTACAGGTCCTGCGTGGGCCCGGTCCTGTGTGGGCCCGATCCTGTGTGGGTCCGATCCTGTGTGGGTCACTGCGGGGTTAGTACCTATCGATCCTTCGTGGGTCCGACGATTTAGATGATTCAGTGATCATCTTTATCGTCATCCGAAGAAGTATACCTGTGTGAGCTGAATCTTATGTTTCTCTCCTTTGTGGATTGTGTTGTTCTATCCTACGTGGGTATGCGTTTTGATTTCCTGTGTGGACTGGGTTGTGCTAGGGCTCGGACGTTGGAGCCGATCGGGGAATTGATGACTTAGGTATATGTATGGGCATATACCTAAGCCGTGTCAGATGTTACTTCGTGATTGTATCTCTCCTTCGTGGCTTATCCTTTGTGGATTTCGGGAGACCTTCGAGGGTCTCGGGGTCCCTACTGAGTAGCTTATACTCACCCCTGCACGGGCTATTCCCGCACTTCGTGGTGTTGGTTGCAGACGACGGACATCGCTGATCGTGGAGGAGGCGTGCGGAGCAGGACAGTACCTGGAGGTGGACCACTGGGCGGGACGTACTCGGAGCGGTTAGGTGGACCCGAGGAGCAGTGGAGGCAATCTATACCCACCCTTCTGGTGGGACTTCCAGAGGACGGCTCGACGCTGCAGTTTTTCCGTTCAGTTTCTGTTTTTCCCTTTCAGTTGTACTTTACAGTTGGGCTTGTATTTCCGGCCCCTTTTACTTTCAGCACAGCTTGTACAGTTTTTACTTAGTGTTTACTTTTCCGCTTGCTTACTCTGTGGTGCTTGTTTACTTTTCAAAGGCAATTCCTTCCCTTTTTGTTGGGATTTACGCCTTGGTGCTAGTCGCCAGCCCCTGGCCTATGGAAGGCGGGCTTGGGGTAGTCACGGCACGGGCCCCGAGGACGGGTCGTGACATGGAATTCCCAGGAAACTGTACAAAGGGGTGATTTTGGGAAAGTGGGTCACACACGGTTTGTGGATGGATTGGAAAACCATGTGGGTAAACTGTGCTGCCCAGTAAAGTTGAGAAAAGGATTTTAAATCCCCACTTGGTATTTTATTCCTTTATCCTCCTCTAAACCCAAGTGACAAAAAAGAGATCCCAACAGCTTCCAAGGGTGAATCTACTTCATCTCTAGGTAGTTTATAGCATCGTTGGTTGCATATCAAAGCTACGGGTAAGTATAATATCCTCCTTACTTCCTCTTATCGACTAGGGTTTGCATCATTCTATCATATCCTTATGAATCTCAAAAACCTTTATTTTTTAGATAAATATAGTTTGAAGATTTAATAGGTAGTTGAATCTGGATCGAAGGCCACATTTGGGAATGTGTTCTCCAATAGATTTGAGGTAGGTGCTGCCCAAGTTATATCATATTGTTTTTTTGTAGATTTATGCATGTCCGACTTTGTTCTTTGTCACCTCTTGTTGTGATTTTGAAACCCTTGGTACGATTTGGTAATTTTGGGTGTCTAAATTATGAATGGAAATCCTCATGGTCCCCAAGGGATGCATCGAGGATGATTTGATCCATTTAAGGCCATCCATGGGGTGTGTCGATACTTTCTGAACCTAAAAATTAACTAAGTTCTAGGTTGTTGTGTGATCATGTAGAGACCTTGTTGATTATGTGATATTATTAATGGAAGTAAAAATGAGGTATTGGTTAACTTTGGTTAGAGTACGAGGCTTATGAGTTATGTTTAATATGCCTAAGTGAGTTGGTGCATGTGAAATGGTGAATTTGATAAATTGATAATGGTATGTAAAATGGGAAAATATGTTGAAGGGAATTTCATAAGGTAATTTATGAATATGTATAATGGGTTGAAATAAGGGAATTATTGAATATTATTAGTGATCTAGTCTTGAGAATTGGAATTGGTCTAAATGGACTAAGTGATGTAATGGAAAATGTGTTAATGGGTTATGGCATAATATGATTTACCATGTTGATTGTTATGGATTATGATTATTGTATGTATTGTTTATGTTTGGTTGTGATATGGTCTCTGTGTGGTGAATGGATTGATAAGCATGTTCACATGGATTGAGGTGTGGGATAAAGGACTGAGGATCCTCCCACGGGTCGAGTTGGACTGATGGTCTAACTCCACCCACAATGCATGAGTTAGGGAAGGGGACAAAGCTCTATTCTCTTAATGGTTTCATTCCACCCTGAATGAGGTTTCGAGGTGAGGATATTGTGATGTTGTGATATGTTCTCCTTAGTGAGTTAGGAATTTACTTATTCCCTTATGAAAATGATGCATTCCATTCACCATGTGTGATTGATGATGAACTAGTAATGATAGAGACATAATGAATTGGCACCTTGGTTAGTGTAGCTAAGTAGAGATTGTTAACTAGTGGACTCAAATTGTATTTCCTTTTCTTGTTAGTTATTTATACATGCATGTACTATCTATTGGACTAGATATTTGTAGACACCTTTGGTGGTAGCCTACTAAATTTTACTCACACCCTACTTGGGTTGTCATTGGGTACCCAAAAATATTTCATGCTTGCAGGTCAGGACAAGGGCAAGGGACCTATGCCAGGGAGTTGAGTTGGACATGGGAAATGCATGGATGAGGTTCTAAACTTAGAGTCAAGACTATTTTTGGGATTCCACTGTAGAGACTCGAAGCTTGATGTACATGGACATTACATTACTTTTGCGGAATACTTAGTACATTACAAAAACACACACACAAGGACCGTAATAGTTTAGTGTCTTTGGAAACTCGGACTATAATCTTCTAATCGTGGTGAAAGATCTTCAACATCTCCCATAAAGATCTTCCTTTTTTTTACCTAAAACCTTTCTTTATATCCTGGGGAAAAGAAAACATAAAAGGGTGAGCTCAAATGCTCAGTAAGGGTAAACAAAAGAAATATCAATCACATCATATTCATAAGAATATAACATTTTGGAAATCATAACCTGCAAAAGAGAGCATAATTTCATAACATGGGATAAATCATGGCAGTGAAATGTAATCACAATAATCATAACATAAAACATGGAACTTTGTGGCATACACACATAATCATAGAGAATCATTTCTTGTTAGTCAAGACTCATTGCCAAGACTATCTTAGTGGACAAAGTCCCTTTCTGAATCGAGTAATCCTCGTTTCAGTCCTGTTTCACTGAACCGGTATAACCTACCATTCCAGCCATGTCTATCTCATGAGATATAAAATCTTTACCCAATGCATTGGAGGGAGATATAGGTCCCACCCATCTCTTAATGAATCCTTTCTTATGTGTGCCACAAAATCATAAATCATACATCATCGCATAACCCATGTAATAAAAATGGGATTCTTGAAACATCATGACATCATAAATCAATTCATATAAGATAAAGGAATTCATAAACATAATTCCATCTCAACATAGTCAAATCAATGTAAAAATATGGATAGAAACAGAACCCTTTATTATCTTAGATGGAAAATAATTTTGATAAAACACTTGAATTGAATTCTTGAGGAAAATATCCTTTCTTCTTCAAAATCAATTTCTTTTCACAAAACATCATGCAATTTTAAAAGAAAGAGATTTTATTGAAAATAGTCATGAAATCTTTTAGAGGAAGCTTCATGAAAATAAGGCTTTATAAAACAGTAGAAATCCTTTCGTTCCGTATAAGTTAAAAAAACATTCTTTCGTACTTTTGTCGGAAAAGTCAAAAACTACCTCGTACAAAAAAGTGACAAAAGATTCCTTTCATATTCTTTACTAAAAACTCACCGAAGAGTAAAATTTGATTTAAAATATTGTAAGTGGATGGAAATAACATTACATATTGAGGGAGCATGGATGTGGATTATAAAATACACCCCAGTAAATACCAAAGTATAAACAATCTCGGATAAAAATGAGATTGTGATATTTCCCTTACCTTAGGTCCGACTTGCTTTGTACGTGTCCGGACCTCCTGTATAATGATTTACATAATGTTATTGACTTATTACAGAATCATATTCATTGTTATGATATCATATATGGTCCACTTATAACTTTATATTACCCGTTGTTTTGTAAATTCATGTTAAAGTAGCGTTTTGGGTAAAATCGTTTCATTTATCGTAGGTGTTTTGACTTGTTGTTCTTGACATTATTATTAATTATATCATTATTTACTTACTTCCAGAATATAAAATATGATTTATATATCATATATATTCAGTATATATATATATATAATAGATAGATAAATAAAATGAAAAACACCGTTCATGGAGACGGTAGTCCGTACGTACGCATGAACGCTGTTTTCCATTCCTTATTGTCTTGAAATGGAAGTAAGTAGATCAATACATATATATATATATATATATATACATAATCCAGTATCTTTATAATGTCATATATTTCATTATTATTTCTTATATATACTTTATAATCATTCTTAAATGGTTAACATGGAGAATGAATCTCATCGCGTCGTGGAGACGGTAGTCCGTACGTACGCACGAGCGATGATATCATTTTCATAAATATTGAATTGAATCGGAGTGGATTATACAATATATCAGAATCAATATGATGTTGTAATAACTATGTATGGTTATTCTTTACACCATTATACCCATCCATGTAAGGTGGTGGTGGAAAATAGATTACACCACGGCGTGGAGACGGTATTCCGTACGTACGCACGCGCGGTGATTTCTTTTTCCGTAGGATAGATAGATGGTGAAATAGGGTTGTTTCATACTTATAATAAAATATCAGTATATGAGTGATACTGATGTTATTACTTCATAATGAAACAACCTAAGAAGAAGAAGTGGAAGAAGAAATAAAGATGAAAGAATTGGTAACGGTAATTACCTCTTCTTTGAAGCGCCTTTTGGAGACCTCCTCTTAGGGAACTAAAATTGGTCTTTGAGGAAGACCAGAACCTCTAGGATGTTTCTAGGGAAGTGGAGAAGAGATTTTTGCAGGGGTTGGCCGAGCTTGAGTGCTCAAATTGGTGTGAGGAGGAGGGGGAGGAGGTGTCCTTTTATAAGGGAGGAGAGGGGCACCTTAGGAATATCTCAAAATATTATTTTATAATAAAGTCAAAATTGGTTTATAATGGTTCCAAAGGGTCTTATTTCGAAGCTAAAGTGGGGATGGGTCGAAATCCTATCAACCAATACGATTTAAACAAGTTTAGGGTATTATTTTAACCTTATCAATTAGATTTAACTCTAAGTTAATTAATTTAACTTTTACCGTGTCTTTTTGTTTTCTTTCACTATATGGTTAATACACTTACTATAACATGCCAAACGAACCCCAAATTGTTTATTATTAATATATATATCCTTATATAAGTCATTTGGCCGAACCTTAGATTTTTAGGAATAAAATAACAATTAATAATATAATATTTGATTTAAAAACTATTTTGTGTCAATTTTGACACTATTTGATATATGATTTTTGTGAAAGTCATAACAGAATTATATGTTCGAACCAAGTTGATTAAATCAACATTAATATATCATAGTAACCTAGAAAATTAGTGGAATTCATAAAAAGTCTTAAATTACATTCATTTGAGCATTTATAATATCAATTATGTTAATATTTCCTTAAAAGGGTAATTACTGCATCATCGTTGTGTCATAAATAAATTAATTTATTTAAAGTCTAAAAATTATAAATAAAATACCATCATGTAGGAAATCGTTTTAGCTTTCTAATGAATATTTACAATCGAATTTATCTTATGGATAACCCCATATTATAAATGATTTACTTATTAAACATTGATTTTAACTATTTTAACCCTTCTTTAAATAAATTAATAATAAATGTCCTAATCTAATCCAAGCGGGCCTAAATGGTCATATTTTATTCCTAAGTTTGTTTTTGGTCGAATTTCACTTGTACAATAGAATTAGGACATGTGTTAGGGTAATATTAATATCATATTTACCCTTACTTACCCTATTTACTATTAACCGCGGTAAAAATAGTAAAAAGTTACTATTCACCAAAAAATTATTTTCATCTCATTGAACCACATTTTAGTCCTTGATATTAACCGTGTCTCTCGGATTTTTGAAATTCCATTCACAGAAGTGGTAAAATTAAGTTTTATGCAAAATTCAGTTTTTAACCTACCACTTAGTGGTTTCACTATTCATCAAAAATTGAAAGTTTTCAGAAAAATACCAAAATTTCACCCTAGGCTAATTTCGATATTCCGAATCCAAAAATGAAGTCCATTTTGAAAAATAAAATTTATAAAATTTCAAAAAGTGGTTATTACTATTCATAACGGCTAGTTTTAATAATATTTTAATAGCATATCGTTGTTTAGTGAAACTCGGTATTGCGTACTACACACGCTATCGAGGAAGGTTGCGATTGCGTGTAATGCAAGGCAAGTCAAGGATACGTGTTGTGAAAAGCTCCTTTTGGTGTAGCGTACAACACAAGAAATTAATAAAATTAAAAAGAATAGTTTTTATAAATTCTCGGGCTGTTACAATCTACCCCCCTTAAAATGAATTTCGCCCTCGAAATTCGTCGGGGTTATAAATTGTTTACTATTTGAAAGTTTCTTTGATAGAAAACCACATCGTAAAAAGGAATACCAAAACTTGGCTTTAAAAACTAAAGTATGAAATGTAACGATTACCCAAATAAACTAATCACTGGGTTTCCACATAGGTGAAAATATGGATATGGAAGAGAAATCTAACCATCATGTTCTGATGGAGAGTGGTAGAGAACATGGCTTTGGAAAAGCCAGTAATCACAAATCCATAGATTTGTGATGATATAATGTACCATCTGATTCATCAGGTATAAGATCACTAGGACAACATTTTTGGTTTTCAAGATCATTTCCCTAAAGTTGAAAATTTGAATTAGAATAAATACTTACTTTATTTTGGTACAATCTCACTGTTGTTCGTGCCTTGAACAATTTCCACTTCATCTCTTAAATAAATGAAGTTGAATTTGTTATTCATGAAGTGTTAGCAGATCATGTGATAGAATGACGGGTCATTCCATCTGTCTCAAACAAAAGGTTAGCAAAAATTATATGCATAAGTCGATCTATAGTGAGATTAATCATATATGGTTCCTAAAATGGACTTATACTTCATATATCATACTTCTTAATATAATAAAACTAGTTTCTACTAAACAGGGACTTCCTGTAGGCCAGTGGTAGGCGATAAAGGCCAGTCGCACTTCGGTTGTGGGTTCGATTCTCACAGCCTTGTCCGAAGCGATGGGCTGTCGCCCGTCCTGCAGGTTGTCCTTTTTCCAAAACTATATAACATCCCATCAATAATATCGAAAAAACAAACAATACTAACTTATGTCCAACATAATCCATTCCAATATTTTAGGCTTATCCATAATACTGCAGTCTACTCTCATAATATATTGAAAACGATTCTCAGAGATTTAATACCATCGTTGATCCCCATATATCATAATATATGTTTTGTTGGTCACATTCCAAATATTCAAAGGCCTTAATCACGTATTCTCTTGAATACCCATTGAACCTTAGTGAAAACATGAATGCTGTCAAAAGTTAATTATATATACTCAAACCATGATATCACTTAGTCATTATATCAATCATGAGCTCATGAATACAATCAAACATCTCATTATCTTCTTATCCTTTCATTATGCACTTATCATCTACTTTCCAAAAGTATCTGAATAACCTTTCATGGTTACTGGTACCATTCATCATAAACTTTCAAAACATAAGGAAAGACAACAGTGTAACAATCCTTTGATGTCTCCTTATTCCATGAGATTACTTATACAACATTACACATGATAAACATGTAATCATTCCACTACATTCTTAGACCATTGATCGAGCTTCAACATTTCTTTCATCTCACATATCATTTGTAGTTTCTTCTTCATCATCAACATAAATACTTCCCATACGACCATAATGATTCTCTTCATGAGACTTTCCCTTAGGGCATTGGTTTGCATAATGCCCGTACAGTCCACATTTAAAGCATTTAACCATTGTTGATGTCGTAGCAATACCATTATCCTCATCCATGGTGTTAACTGAACCTTTTCCTTTGCACTTACTTGCTTTGTGTCCTTCTTTTCCACACCCAAAGCATCTTCCAGTTCCTTTGAAACATTCTCCTTGATGCCTCTTCCCACATGAATTACATAGGGGAAATTGAACTTTCTTTCCTCTATGATCATCATGAAACTCCATCTTTCTCTTATTAGCCGAGTCAGGAAACTTACCAAATTTTACTTTATTGATCATATTATGAGATTGCTGATTCGGCATAATAATGATGTTTGGACTTCCAAATCCCATTTCATTATGAAGAATATCATTCCATTGTCCATCATATCCTCCATTATTGTGAATCATCTTGTTTCCAGCCATTTTCTAAAACCCAAAAAGAATAGTGTGAGAGGAAAAAATCATGCTAGGGAAAACAACATAATAAAGGGGGAGTACCTTCAATATCTAACATCTTAGGTTTAATTCTAAAATCGTTACCATAGTTCTAGGACTATCCTATATGTATACGTATCCTTAGGGACATCCCTAGACATACCTTAGAAATATCTGTAGGGATCTCACTAACGTTTTCACATCCTAGTTTCCAAAGGTTGACTAAACCTTTCCTCTGATACCAACTGTAGAGACTCGAAGCTTGATGTACATGGACATTACATTACTTTTGCGGAATACTTAGTACATTACAAAAACACACACACAAGGACCGTAATAGTTTAGTGTCTTTGGAAACTCGGACTATAATCTTCTAATCGTGGTGAAAGATCTTCAACATCTCCCATAAAGATCTTCCTTTTTTTTTAACCTAAAACCTTTCTTTATATCCTGGGGAAAAGAAAACATAAAAGGGTGAGCTCAAATGCTCAGTAAGGGTAAACAAAAGAAATATCAATCACATCATATTCATAAGAACATAACATTTTGGAAATCATAACCTGCAAAAGAGAGCATAATTTCATAACATGGGATAAATCATGGCAGTGAAATGTAATCACAATAATCATAACATAAAACATGGAACTTTGTGGCATACACACATAATCATAGAGAATCATTTCTTGTTAGTCAAGACTCATTTCCAAGACTATCTTAGTGGACAAAGTCCCTTTCTGAATCGAGTAATCCTCGTTTCAGTCCTGTTTCACTGAACCGGTATAACCTACCATTCCAGCCATGTCTATCTCATGAGATATAAAATCTTTACCCAATGCATTTGAGGGAGATATAGGTCCCACCCATCTCTTAATGAATCCTTTCTTATGTGTGCCACAAAATCATAAATCATACATCATCGCATAACCCATGTAATAAAAATGGGATTCTTGAAACATCATGACATCATAAATCAATTCATATAAGATAAAGGAATTCATAAACATAATTCCATCTCAACATAGTCAAATCAATGTAAAAATATGGATAGAAACAGAACCCTTTATTATCTTAGATGGAAAATAATTTTGATAAAACACTTGAATTGAATTCTTGAGGAAAATATCCTTTCTTCTTCAAAATCAATTTCTTTTCACAAAACATCATGCAATTTTAAAAGAAAGAGATTTTATTGAAAATAGTCATGAAATCTATTAGAGGAAGCTTCATGAAAATAAGGCTTTATAAAACAGTAGAAATCCGTTCGTTCCGTATAAGTTAAAAAAACATTCTTTCGTACTTTTGTCGGAAAAGTCAAAAACTACCTCGTACAAAAAAGTGACAAAAGATTCCTTTCATATTCTTTACTAAAAACTCACCGAAGAGTAAAATTTGATTTAAAATATTGTAAGTGGATGGAAATAACATTACATATTGAGGGAGCATGGATGTGGATGATAAAATACACCCCAGTAAATACCAAAGTATAAACAATCTCGGATAAAAATGAGATTGTGATATTTCCCTTACCTTAGGTCCGACTTGCTTTGTACGTGTCCGGACCTCCTGTATAATGATTTACATAATGTTATTGACTTATTACAGAATCATATTCATTGTTATGATATCATATATGGTCCACTTATAACTTTATATTATCCGTTGTTTTGTAAATTCATGTTAAAGTAGCGTTTTGGGTAAAATCGTTTCATTTATCGTAGGTGTTTTGACTTGTTGTTCTTGACATTATTATTAATTATATCATGATTTACTTAATTCCAGAATATAAAATATGATTTATATATCTTATATATTCAGTATATATATATATATAATAGATAGATAAATAAAATGAAAAAACAACGTTCATGGAGACGGTAGTCCGTACGTACGCATGAACGCTGTTTTCCATTCCTTATTGTCTTGAAATGGAAGTAAGTAGATCAATACATATATATATATATATATATATACATAATCCAGTATCTTTATAATGTCATATATTTCATTATTATTTCTTATATATACTTTATAATCATTCTTAAATGGTTAACATGGAGAATGAATCTCATCGCGTCGTGGAGACGGTAGTCCGTACGTACGCACGAGCGATGATATCATTTTCATAAATATTGAATTGAATCGGAGTGGATTATACAATATATCAGAATCAATATGATGTTGTAATAACTATGTATGGTTATTCTTTACACCATTATACCCATCCATGTAAGGTGGTGGTGGAAAATAGATTACACCACGGCGTGGAGACGGTATTTCGTACGTACGCACGCGCGGTGATTTCTTTTTCCGTAGGATAGATAGATGGTGAAATAGGGTTGTTTCATACTTATAATAAAATATCAGTATATGAGTGATACTGATGTTATTACTTCATAATGAAACAACCTAAGAAGAAGAAGTGGAAGAAGAAATAAAGATGAAAGAATTGGTAACGGTAATTACCTCTTCTTTGAAGCGCCTTTTGGAGACCTCCTCTTAGGGAACTAAAATTGGTCTTTGAGGAAGACCAGAACCTCTAGTATGTTGCTAGGGAAGTGGAGAAGAGATTTTGGCAGGGTTTGGCCGAGCTTGAGTGCTCAAATTGGTGTGAGGAGGAGGGGGAGGAGGTGTCCTTTTATAAGGGAGGAGAGGGGCACCTTAGGAATATCTCAAAATATTATTTTATAATAAAGTCAAAATCGGTTTATAATGGTTCCAAAGGGTCTTATTTTGAAGCTAAAGTGGGGATGGGTCGAAATACTATCAACCAATACGATTTAGAGAAGTTTAGGGTATTATTTTAACCTTATCAATTAGATTTAACTCTAAGTTAATTAATTTAACTTTTACCGTGTCTTTTTGTTTTCTTTCACTATATGGTTAATACACTTACTATAACATGCCAAAAGAACCCCAAATTGTTTATTATTAATATATATATCCGTATCTAAGTCATTTGGCCGAACCTTAGATTTTTAGGAATAAAATAACAATTAATAATATAATATTTGATTTAAAAACTATTTTGTGTCAATTTTGACACTATTTGATATATGATTTTTGTGAAAGTCATAACAGAATTATATGTTCGAACCAAGTTGATTAAATCAACATTAATATATCATAGTAACCTAGAAAATTATTGGAATTCATAAAAAGTCTTAAATTACATTCATTTGAGCATTTATAATATCAATTATGTTAATATTTCCTTAAAAGGGTAATTACTGCATCATCGTTGTGTCATAAATAAATTAATTTATTTAAAGTCTAAAAATTATAAATAAAATACCATCATGTAGGAAATCTTTTTATATTTCTAATGAATATTTACAATCGAATTTATCTTATGGATAACCCCATATTATAAATGATTTACTTATTAAACATTGATTTTAACTATTTTAACCATTCTTTAAATAAATTAATAATAAATGTCCTAATCTAATCCAAGTGGGCCTAAATGGTCATATTTTATTCCTAAGTTTGTTTTTGGTCGAATTTCACTTGTCCAATAGAATTAGGACATGTGTTAGGGTAATATTAATATCATATTTACCCTTAGTTACCCTATTTACTATTAACCGCGGTAAAAATAGTAAAAAGTTACTATTCACCAAAAAATTATTTTCATCTCATTGAACCACATTTTAGTCCTTGATATTAACCGTGTCTCTCGGATTTTTGAAATTCCATTCACAGAAGTGGTAAAATTAAGTTTTATGCAAAATTCAGTTTTTAACCTACCACTTAGTGGTTTCACTATTCATCAAAAATTGAAAGTTTTCAGAAAAATACCAAAATTTCACCCTAGGCTAATTTCGATATTCCGAATCCAAAAATGAAGTCCATTTTGAAAAATAAAATTTATAAAATTTCAAAAAGTGGTTATTACTATTCATAACGGCTAGTTTTAATAATATTTTAATAGCATATCGTTGTTTAGTGAAACTCGGTATTGCGTACTACACACGCTATCGAGGAAGGTTGCGATTGCGTGTAATGCAATGCAAGTCAAGGATACGTGTTGTGAAAGCTCCTTTTGGTGTAGCGTACAACACAAGAAATTAATAAAATTAAAAAGAATAGTTTTTATAAATTCTCGGGCTGTTACATCCACTATTGTATTTATTCTGGGTTTTGTTCACTTGGAATTGTAGCATGACATTACATATTTACTGTTGCTTGTGGATTGTACCTAGTTTGGGAGATGTTTGGCTATGCATGTTATTGGTTGTGTCATATTTGTTCTGTCATTTATTTTTTGATTTGCTGTGGCTTACTCTGATAAAGATGGTATAGTCTCCCCACATGACCAATTAGACCCTCACTGCTAGTCAGAAACCTCTGGCATCTGAGGAGGTGCGCTTGAGGTCATGTGACGACCTTACTCAGGGCATCGATTTAGTGACACCAAGGTTGGGGACGTTATATCTTTATTATAAATGATGCTATTTATTATGCTTCTTATGAGATTTATTATTTCTTCCACTGAGTTATGTTCCTTCTTACATAATGTTATATACATGTGGACCATTATTATTGTCACCCCAAAGGGTATAGTCCCATAATATCACCTAATTGGACCCTCACTACTAGTCAACATCCTTTAGAATACGAGGAGGAATTCATAAGTCCAAGTGACCAACAGGCCTAGAGGACATTTTAAGTAGAAACCAGGTCATGTTTCTATAAATGGTATTAGAGTAGGTTCTTTCTTTGTGTTTCCATGTAGTATCATAAGGGTTGAGTGTAAAATAGAAACTACATTCGAATAGTTAAAAATAGTATTAAAATATTTATTTTCCTTTTTTGGTCTTACTATTTGGGGTATAGTAGATTGAAGACTAATATGTAGTCAGAATTGGGTAAAGAGCTTGTTTTTGGGTGCCTCCAGCCCCATGCACAAGGGAAAAACCAAGTCTCCAGGGGTGGAAAATTGATGTTATGATTTACACTTTTATAATTTATTGATTTCTACATTGAGTGGAACAGTTGGGCCTGATGTTATTAGATTATATAATTTTGACCCTTACCTCGATATGGTAAGGGAAAATTGTTCATGCATCATGATAGACAATTAGGATCACATGATGCGTGTTTTTATTGTGATTGTCATTGGAAACTTGGAATGATGTAAGAGGGGTTGAATTTTTTAAATTGTTAATAATGAAGATAAAACGTGTTTTCATGCTTAGTGTTTTTGTTTAAATTCTACTCATACAGCCTAGACATGTGGTTTCTGGTGAAACTGATATGTGATTTATAGACTTGACTCTATTATGAGTAGGCAGAGATGATGAAAGGGGGTGAGTTATTTAAATTGTTAATAAAGAAGCTAAACAATGTTTTATTTCTTATCATTTTTTGTGTAATTCTACTAAAATACCCTACGTATATATGATATGTAATTCCTGACTCAGTTATTGGAAAGAATAGGGCCTTGAGGACAAATGATATATGTGATACCTGACCCTGATATGGGTAGGTAAGGGGCCATGAGGCTAGATGTCATGCAACGTGGTGCAGTAGGGGAGTGTAAGGGTAATGAGATGTGATTACTGTTACAAAATTCCCTATCTAATATATATATATATATATATATATATATGCTATTATGTATTTTTGACCATGGTACTTGGTCTTCAGTGTGATTCCACCTAAACAACTTCTGGTGGAGCAGCAGGTGGGCGGTTATATGGTTTCACATGAGCGTGCCTGACATGAGACCCTTGAGGGTTGGGATGTGACCCTTGAGGGAATGTTTAATCCTGATCCATAGGTACATGATCTGGTATTGGTGGGGTATGCATAGAATATGGAAGACATTGGGCCATGGTTAGACAAGTAGCTTAGGGAGAGCTTGATGCAAGTTATGCACAACATGGATAGGGGAGCTGAGGGAGTTGATCCATCCATGGAATATTTGACTTGGGAGTCCCAGTATCAGTACCCAACACTTTTCAGGGTGAGGGTGGACCATAGGTAGTAGAGAACTAGATTGAATCAGTGTAGACGATTTTCAATCAGCTAGAGACACCCCTAGGTCCGAGGGTGAAACTGGATATGTACATGCTCATAGGACCAATAAAGAATTGGTGGGAGATGATGGGAGGCATGATGGAATATATTAGAAGGTTTTAGAGTATAATTTATTTGATTAATTCTTTCTAGAAAATTTTAGGGTGGATAGGGCCCGCGAGTTCATGAATCTCTACTAGAGGATACATCTATCATGGATTATGCAGCAAACTTCATAGACTTATCCCATATTCATAATCTATGGTGGGAAATGACATCAATATGGTGAGGAATTTTGAGGATAGTTTGCAGAATTCCATCAGGGTAATAGTGAACATCTTCAGGATAAATTCATTCTTAGAGGTTGTGAATCAGGCATTGATAGTTGAGGGAAATTTGACATACTGTTATTATTCGATATGGGTGGCAATGTCAGATGAGCTTATTAGTGGTGATTATTGTAGCCTAAAGTGGGACTGTGAAGATTCTTAATAGGGATGCTAGAAAATAGACTCAGGTACCACTTAGGAGTGTTTATTTATCAGTGTGCTTCTAGTTCCAGTAGCCAGGGAATGTTCGAAACTAGTGTGAGAAGAATCCAATGGAGTGTTGGGCATGTGGTTAGATGTGGCATGTACAGAGGTTATGTAGGAATACATCTCAGATAGTCATAAGTAAGGAATCGAGTCATACTTTGGAATCTAATGTAGGAATGGGAGCAGTACCAGGAGCTGATATCCAGATTCAGCTACACAAGGATGTCGTGGCAGAGATAGAGAGATCCATGAGTGGGTTCAGTGGCTGGTAGCTGGTGCAGCTCCATAGAGAGGCTAGGCCTCGGGTAGTCAGGATTCAATCCAGATGCATTATATTAATCTTCTAGGTTCATAGAAATCCAAGGATATAAAAAAATTTATAGCTACACCATGAGTGTGACCAAATTTTTATTTTATTTTGGCATGGCCTATTTTTGTGTATGTGGTAAAAATGTGTTATTTTTGGACTAACCAGGTTTTGGTTAGTTGGTTGGATTTGGTTCTAATGCATGGCTTGTATGCGGTGAATAGGAACGAAGAATATTATGGGAATATTTGTATATATATATATATATATGATTCATTATTTATTTTTGAAAATCAATTGAGATGTAGGAGTTAGGGACATCTGTTCATATGTAGGACATATGGGTGTTATGAGTAGCATGGGTATGAAATGGGCATTTTATGAGATGTGGGACTTGATGGGTGTCATATATGAAATGGGTATAAATTGAGAACATGATGAGGTTTAGGAATGATGGTATTTTGTGGGAGGAATTTCATATTCAGGGATGGTCGGTGGAACCATTGTAATGATTAATTTTGGGTCAGGAAGTGACCATATAGGTAATTCCTAAGGTGGGGAGCGCCAAAAGAGGAATTATCCTATGATATAATAACCAAGGTAGATTTGGTTAATGTAAATGATATGGGTATCTTCAATAACATCTTTGGGAAAATACTTATAGATTGGGGATGAGATATCCTAAGGTGGGGAGATTGTGACGTCCTGGGTTTTTGAGTGCGTCAGATTTTCCCAACCTTTTTGATTTTTTTTGGTTGGTGGTCAGACCATCTTTCTTTTTGGGATTCATAACCTAATAACGAGAGTTTAAACAATCCTAGGAATTTATTTTAGAAGGGTTTTAAGGCTTTTCAAGTGACTCATGGGTTGAAATGGGTTTCAGATTCACCAAGCCTCAAAAAACCATTTTTCAAAAAGTGTATATAGGGGTGAACAGTTTGATCAAACTATGTAGCCTGCAAGGGAAAACCATGAGACCCACTTTTTCACTGGTCATGGTTTGTCAAACTATGAATGTGGGGGGTGAAAAACCATGAAATTCTCTACTTTTATTATAAATATGCGATACACATGGTCTGCACACTATTTTAAAAAATGTTCACCTAGACGTGAAAGGTGTGGTTCTTGGGTAGTGAACAACACACAGTTAGCACATGGTTAGATAAACTATGTTGCCAAACCATGTGGGTCATTAAAAATTGAGAAATTACCAAACTTTAACTCTCTTATATTTAGGTTTTCCTTCTATTTATACTCCATTTCACTATAAAAAAAACAGTAGGGACCTCACATTTCTTCTCTAGAAAGGATTTGAGCCTCCTCCACCAATCAGACTCCAAATTGAATTCCCTCATGTGCATTGGAAGCATATCGGTAAGGTATTAAATACTATTTCTTCTATTTATTTTTAGCTTACCATATATAATTATAAATCCATGTGAGATATTTTCCCATATTTTCAGGAAGTTTTTCTAAAATCCTAATTTATCTAATTAAGGATCGATTTAGAGGTTGATATCAAATGAGGGAGTTCCTATGAGTATAAGGTAGGGGATTAATATATTTATCCTTAATTTTGGGTGTTTTGGGGTGTACACCTAAATAAGCATGTTGGGTTATTCAAGTGATATTACTATTTAAATATATTGTTTCTTTAAAATTGTAATTGTTGTCATGGGATTCTATTGATCACTCCGTAGCCTATTTATACAAGCTAAGATCGGTAAGGAGATTTTGAACAACTCAGCAGGTTAGTCCTGTTGTGCATTTTAATTAAATTAAATTGTACATATTGATTGTGATGGTTCCATGGTAATTTGATAGACATGGACTGAGGTAATTAAGGTGATGTTGATCACTGAGGCTGAGACAACATAGTTGTCAGGTTGAGCTCAACCTGAGACACATGGGGTGATGATGATCACCAGGTTGAGGTGACATGGTCTTCAGGACTTGAGGCAACTATGTCATTAGGATGAGGGCATGGATCTTTAGATTTGGGATGGTGTTGAACATCATGACTTAGCAACATGGTCATAGGGGAATGAGGTTTTGGATGATGTGTATTACGTATGTTGGGGATTTCCACTCACCGTTGTTGGATGATGCACCAGTTAAGTCATGTGAACAAAAATAGGACTCAATTGAGGTGGTGTTGAACAGTCATTGTGGGTGGAGGCCTATGAAGAAATTATGGCTTAGAGGATGGTGTTGACCATCCGTTATGTTAGATGTTATAATCATATAAATACACATGGATGGTGATGAAGGATGCATGCCTGTCGTAGGGTGTGGAAAAAAGCATATTTTTATGATTTCCTAGTGTAGCATAGTGGATGACCAGAGTTGTCTTACATGAGGATATTTCTCTATTCTTTCACCTTCGTAATATAATTCACCTAAGAGCTAATTATTTTTGTTGTTTTATGTTTTAGGAAATAAATGTAATTTTATAAAATAAATGAAATAAAAAATTAAATTATTAATAATATTTAATGCTAAATATAATGCAATTAGAGAAGAAAGGAAGTTCTCCCGAGAGAACTTTCAGGGAGCACCTTCATTGACTAGCTTCAAATCTTCTTAGTGAATACACTTTATAGTATGTGTGCACAACTCAATATACAACGATAATGAATGAAATGTACAATTAGAGGTCACCAAGTAATCCATACATCCACCTCCACAATCTAGGAAAAATGGTTGTAGATTAAGAAGTTAAACATTAGACAACCACAATGAGGATTACACCAACTATAAATTATCCTTAGAATTAATTCAAAGAATATTAAAAACATATTATTGGGTTCAAGAACCTGATTACCCTCTCAGGATATTATTCAGGTTAGTTACTCATGATCATGAGTAATAGAGTTCATAGTGGTAATATGAAAATAAGAAAATAAGAAAAGAATGAGAAAAGTTAGAGAAGAAGAAAAGAGAGTGGATGGGCGGACACAAAAATGAAAACAATTCATGAATTTATTAAAAATTAAAATTAAAATTGAAAACTAAATAAAAAATAAAGAAAAAAAATATAGAAGGAAAGAAGAAGATTTACATCCAGCCTCCCTTGGTGGAGATCTCATACTCGATGCCAAGGAAGTAATAGGATGAGAAATGGGATGATTTGAGAGGGAGCATCTCCCCTCCTTTTATAGGAAGAATTTGTATTCCTAAATTTGATGCATTTTATCACCAATAAATTACCTCTTCACGCATTTCATCCTTCATAAAAGTTCTTCCAAAATGTGTTGTAAGTACACCATAAAAATTTCATCTTAATTGGCCACCGTATTTAGGAGTTATGAATTTTTTATTAATGGTTACATTCTCTGGATGAAGGTTCCATGCAAATTCCTTCAAAAGATTTCATTCAAAGGACACATTTCTAAGTTCATAACTACATGAAATTTATTTTAAAAACACAAAAACGAGTCTTAGTTCCATTATAGGATTAATCAACTAAATTGGAGGTGTGTATAATGAGTTGTGCTTCTGTTATGGTGGTGAGGTACACTCTGTACTTTAGGAAACATTCTCAATATAAATGATCTTTTATGGAATCTAGATGCTCGAATCAGTCCCTGGTCCAAAAGAAAAAGTTATATTAAATAAATTAGAGATTTCATAAAAAAATAATCACTCAATTTGGAATTATATTATAAATTTTATTCCCGAAAGACCCTTGTGGTAAAATTCTATCAAAAAATCCATAATTAAAAATATTTCACAAATTTACTCAAAACACATCATAAATCCAAAATTGATACATATAAGATCAAATTGATAAATTGGAAGGGTTGCAAAAAATATAAATGCATATAAAAAATGTATAAAATATTATCTGTATCAATTCCCCCACACTTAAACCATGCTTATCCTCAAGTATAAAATCTCATCATGGAATTCAGAGGACACCAACATTACCAATATTCAAATTATAAAGTAATAAAATCAAAAAAAAATTAAATGTCAAATAAAAATTTTAAAAATCCACATAAAATATAAATTTAATTTCTCATTTTTTATAGAAATAACCAATTCTTGTATTTTACTTTTCTCCTTTGAAAAATGATAGAACTTCTCCTTTTTTTCAGTCAAGTTTCTCAATTCACTATTGTTAAACATGCTAAGTCATGATTTACCTCACCTCTGAATATGTTCTCTCATATATCATGATATAAATAAAGTAGAGTTATTCTCATATATTGAGAACACGATCCTTATCCATAGGATTGTAAATAAACTACTTTATCCACTTTGTAAAGACAAAAAGCACATAAAATCATGAGGAATTTTAGTAAAGGTTAAAATAACTCCGAGGATTAAGGTTGGTAGGATTTTATTCTTCAAAAATTAAGGCTCAAGGATGAGGTTTATCTCTTAAGTGAAATTCATGATATCAAAAAGTGTAATGAAATTCTCCCCATCAATGTAGCAACAACCACTTCCCCAAAAACGCAAAGTAAATGTCATGATCAAATGAAGCATAATGAATGATTTTTTCACCCTATTGAGTTTTATTTTTTTTCAATTTGTTTTTTATATTTTTCAAAAGTTATGATTAGATCAAAAATATCATACATCACCTAACCACATACGATCAGAAGATCATTGATTTGGAAAATGGTGATATTTTGTTTTCCCAAATAAAAACCCATTTTTTCATTTTTTGTTTTTTCTATTTTTTTCAAGAGGGAAAAAATAGTACAATGAATGAATCAACTAGATTTATTTATTACAAAAACAAGCACCCCTAAAATTCATCATTTTAATGTGAATAATCCCATAAACCATAACTACCTCCACCCCCACACTTCAAAATTAAAATATCATGAAAACACCATGATTATGGTAGGAATAGATAAAAATAGGTTGAAACATGGCTCATTCCTATAAAACGTAATTCGTGAATTCTATGGGATAAATAAGGATTAATTAAATGGTGTAATTTAAGGATAAGGTATTTTTAAAATCTGCCTCAATCATTTTAAATGTGTTTTTTCACAATAACATCTTTTAAAAGTTCGAATGCATGTTCCGGTCGGTGAAATGTCCCAATATCACTCAAGAAATATAACGACACATAATTTAAATACATTTTTATTACATCAAAATTGATGCATACTTATTAAAACATATAACAAAACCATGAAAGGACCATATAGGTACAGTGTCTTTAGAAACTGGGAAACATAAACAACTGGTTCATAAAGTGTCTACACTATCTCCCATTTATTTCATCATATCTATAGTCCCTTTTGGCATATCTTACTTAATAACCTTCTTCCTGACCTGGGGAAAGAAAACATACAAAAGGGTGAGTTCAAATGCTCAGTAAGGGTAAACAAAAGAAATATCAATCACATCATATTCATAAGAACATAACATTTTGAAAATCTTAACCTGCAAAAGAGAGCATAATTTCATAACATGAGAGAAATCATAGTAGTGAAATGAAATCCCAATAATCATAACTTAAAACATGAAACTTTGTGGCATACACACATAATCATAGATAATCATTTCTTATTAGTCAAGACTCATGACCGAGACTATCTTAGTTGACAAATTCATTTTCTGAACTTAGTTCACTCCTCGTTTCAGTCATGTTTCACTGAACCAGTTTAACCTGCCATTCCAGACATGTCTATATCAGGAGATATAAAATCTTTACCCAATTAATTGTAAGGAGATATAGGTCCCACCCATCTCATAATGATACCATTCATATGTGTTCCACACAATCATAAATCATACATCATTGCATAACCCATGTAATAAAAATGGGATTCTTAAACAACATGACATCATAAAACAATTCATATAAGATAAAGGAATTAATAAAAAATAATTCCATCACAACATAATAAAATCAATGTAATAATAGGGATATAAAAATAACCCTATATTATCTTAGATGGAAAATAATTTTGATAAAACACATGAACTCCATTCTTGAGTAAAATATCCTTTATACTTCAAAAACATTTTCCTTTCTTAACATGTCATACAATTTTAAACTAAAAGAAGTTGATTAAAAATAAAATTGAAAACTTGTACAGTATGCTTCTTGGAAATAATGTTTTAAAAATCTATTCATACCGTATAAGTTAAAAAAACATTCTTCCCGTACTTTTGTCGGCAAAGTCAAAAAGTACCTTGTATGAAAAACGACAAAATATTCCTTTTATATCTTTTAATAAAAACTCACCGAATGGAAAAATTGGATTTAAAAAATTGTAGGTGGATGGAAACAATATTATATATTGAGGAAACATGGATGTCGATGATAAAAGACACCCCAGTAAATACCAACTAATAAACAATCTCTGATAAAATGAGATTGTGATATTTTCCCTTACCTTAGGTCCAAATTGCTTCGTAAGTGTCCGAACCTCCTGTATAATGATTTAAATAATGTTATTGACTTATTCTAGAATCATAAATATTTTTATGATATCATATATGGTCATATTATTAGCTTCTTATTAGTAATATTTCATTACTACTTGTTATTCGGGTGTTTATTACTTTTTGTTCTTATGCGTGTTTTGTCGAATAAATTCATATTTTTCCTTATAGGTTATAGATACCTCATTTATAGAATGGTATTAGTGTAATATATATCATATTAATTCACTCAATTCATTTATATAATCATTATGCAATGAAGATCATGTAGAACGAGTCGCATCACATCGTGGAGACGGTATTCCTTACGTACGCACGAGCGATGATATCATTCCCATGATCGTGGAATTGTATTGGAGTGTATATATACTATTTCAGAATCAATATCACTTTAAAATAAACATATATAGTTATTATTTACCCCATTATACCCATCCGAGTAAGGTGGTGGTGGAAAATAGATTACACCATAGCATGGAGACGGTATTCCGTACGTACGCACGCGTGGTGATTTCGTTTTCCGTAGGATGGATAGATGGTGAAGTAGGGTTGTTTCATACTTATAATGAAATATTTTTATATGAGTGATACTTATTTTATTACTTCGTAATGAAACAACTAAAGAATAATAAGTGTAAGAAGAAATAAAGATGAAAGAATCGGTAACGGGCATTACCTCTTCTTTGAAGCGCCTTTTTGAGACCTCCTCTTAGGGAACTAAAATTGGTCTTTGAAAAGGAACAGGACATCTAGAGTGCTTCTAGGGAAGTGGAGAAGAGATATTGGCAGGGGTTGGATGATCTTGAAGGCTCAATGTGGTGTGAGTAAGAGAGGGAGGAGGTTCCCTTTTATAAGGGAGGAGAGTGACACCTTTGGAATAACTAAACATATTATTTTATTATAAAGTCAAATTCGATTTTTAATATCTCCAAATTGATATATTTATAAGATAAGGTGGGTATGGGTTGAAATAATCTCATACAATATAATTTAGACAAGTTTAGGTATCAATTTTAACTTTATCATTTAGATTTAGCTTTATGTTAGATAATTTAACTTTTACGGTGTCTTCTTATTTTCTTACACTATAAGGTTAATAAACTTACTATATCAAGAAAAAAGAACCCCAAGTAGTTTATTATTGATATATATAACCTTATCTAAGTCATTTGGCCGAACCTTAGATTTTTAGGAATAAAATAACAATTAGTAATATAGTATTTGTTTTAAAAACTATTTTATGTCAATTTTGACACTATTTGGTAATTGATTTTGGTAAAAATCATAACAAAATGATTAGTTCAAAAACATTTAATTAAATCAATACTAACATGTCATATTGGAATATAAAATTATTGGAATTAATAAAAAGTCTCAGATTACATTTATTTGGGTATTTATAACAACAATGTTGTCAATATTTCATTAATAAGATAATTATTGTATCATCATTGTATCATAAATAAATTAAATTATTTTAAGTCTAAAAATTACAAATAAAATAATATTATGTATGAAATATTTATATCTTTCTAATTAATATTTATAGTCGAATTTATCTTATGTATAACCGTATATTAAAAATGATTTTGTTATTAAACATTGATTTTAACTATTTTAACCCTTCTTTAAATAAATTGATAATAAAGGTCCTAATCTAATCCAAGTGGGACTAAATGGTCATATTGTATTCCTAAGGTTTTTTTTTGGTCGAATTGCACTCATTAAATATAATTAGGACATGTGTTAGGGTAATAATAATATCATTTTTACCCTTAACTACCCTATTTACTTTTAACCGTGGTAAAAAAGTAAAAAGTTACTATTCACCAAAAATTATTTTCATCACATTGAACCAAATTTTAGTCCTTGATATTAACCGTGTGTCTCGGATTTTTGAAATTCAACTCACAGAAGCGGTAAAATTAAGTTTTATGAAAAAAATCAGTTTTTAACTACCACGTAGTGGTTTCACTATTCATCAAAAAATGAATGTTTCCAAAAAAATACAAAAAATTAGGCCTAAGCTATATTTGATATTATGAATTCATAAATGATGTTTATTTTACCAAATTCAAAACATATCAGTTACATTAACTAATTTAAAAGTTAATTCCCGTTGTCAAGACAAATTGCATGTTTTTAAGAGATAATAACTATCAAAAGAT
Source organism: Viscum album (assembly GCA_963277665.1). Classification (NCBI taxonomy): domain Eukaryota; kingdom Viridiplantae; phylum Streptophyta; class Magnoliopsida; order Santalales; family Viscaceae; genus Viscum; species Viscum album. Next base: position 331,989,185 of record OY728129.1, on the reverse strand, counting down.
TGACACTTGTTTATGTCTGGTTTAAATGTGAAATTACATCCAATGAACAACACTGTATTAAATTTTAAAAATATATTCTAAATATACTTTAAAACCACTCAAATTAATAATTTATCACTATAAATTATTTTGATTAAAAAAGTTGTTTTTAATTAAAATTTAATAATTTTCAGTATTCTTCAGAACATGAAAGTTATCTGAAAAGTACCAAAATTTCACCCTAAGCTAATTTCAATATTCTGAATCCAAAAATGAAGTCCATTTTTAAAAATAAAATTTACAAAATTTCAAAAAGTGGTTATTACTATTCATAACGGCTAGTTTTAATAATATTTTAATAGCATATCATTGTTTAGTGAAACTCGGTATTGCGTATGATGGAAGCTATCGAGGAACGCCACAGTTGCGTGTAAAGAAATCCAAGATAGTGTTGTATGTAGTGGAATATTCGTTTGATGATTTATATAACATAAAAACAAAATATTTCTCATAAAAGTCTCGGGTGTTACATTCTACCCCCCTTAAAATGAATTTCGCCCTCAAAATTCGTCACTTTGTAACAAAAACATGAGGATACCTCTCCCTCATAATATCCTCAATATCCCATGTAGCTTCTTCTAATTGGTGGTTTCTCCATAAAACTTTCACCAAGAGAGTGGTCCTGTTCTGTAGGACTTTTTCACTACGATTTAGAATCTCTATCGGCTGTTCTTCATAAGAAAGATCTTGCACCAGCGGTACAACTTCTGAGCTGAGTACGTGGGAAGGATCAGGTATGTACTTTCTCAAGAGAGATACATGGAACACATCGTGAACTTGAGAGAGATTCGGTGGAAGTGCTAATCGGTAAGCTACATTTCCAACACGATCCAGTATTTCAAAAGGATCGATATATCTATGGCTCAAATTCCCCTTCTTTCCAAATCTCATGACCCTCTTTCAGGGAGATATTCGTAAGAACACTTTATCACCCACATAAAACTCTAGGACTTTTCATCGGTTGTCGGCATAACTTTTCTGTCGACTCTGAGCTTCTCTTATGTGTTGTTGAATAGATCGGACCGTTTCTGCCATCTCATCAACAAGATCATGTCCTAATATCTTTCTTCCCCCAACTTCATCCCAGCAAGTTGGAGTCCTGAATTTCTTTCCATAGAGAGCTTTATAAGGAGCTATCTGAATACTGGAGTGAAAGCTATTATTATAAGAAAATTCCACCAAAGTTAGGTGTTGGTCGCAACCACCATTGAAATCCATAGAGCATGCACTCAACATATCTTCTAGAGTTTGAATTGTTCTCTCAGACTGACTGTCTGTTTGAGGATGATAAGTAGTGTTGAAACTCAACTCTGTATCCAGAGTATGCTGAAGACTTCGCCAGAACTTTGAGGTAAATCTCGGATCCCGATCAGATATAATAGAAAGTGGTACTCCATGCAATATTCCCACTTCCTTTACATATATCCTGGCAAGCTGATCCAGAGAGAAATCCTCTCTAATAGCAATGAAGTGTGGAAACTTTGTAAGATGATCAACTATAACCCAGATAGCATTATTGCCTTTGGATGTTTTAGGAAGTCCTATGACAAAGTCCATAGTGACGTTTTCCCATTTCCATTCGGGTATGGGTAATGGTTGTAACATCCCCTTAGACTTCTGTCTCTCAGCTTTAACTTGTTGACAAACCAAGCATCGAGAGACATATTCAGCAACATCTATTTTCATGCCATCCCACCAGAAGTATTCTTTCAGGTCCCTATACATCTTCGTGCTTCCAGGATGAATAGAGAATGAAGAACTATGAGCCTCATCCAGTAGCTCCTTCTTTAATTCTGGAATGGGAGGAACACAAACCCGATTCCTGAACTTTATTATCCCATCACAATCAAGGTTGAATTCCGGAATATTTCTCACCTTCTTTTGTAACTCGACATCTTCATTCTTTGCCTCTTGAATCTTCACATGTATAGTTGGTTGAACATTCATTTGAGAAATATAAGATTTATCCCCTTCCATTAAAATTCCAAGATCCATCCTTTGTAAATCCATAAATATTGGATCTTTTGTGATCCTCATTATGTATAAACTGGCATGGTCTTTTCGACTTAATGCATCTGCCACCTTGTTTTCTTTCCCAGGGTGGTAATGAATTGAGCAGTCGTAATCCTTAATCAGTTCCAACCATCTTCTTTGGCGCATATTCAGCTCCTTTTGTGTGAAAATATACTTTAAACTTTTATGATTAGTATAAATGTCACACCTGTCTCCATAAAGATAATTCCTCCAAATTTTTAATGCAATGATTACCACAGCTAACTCCAAATCATGAGTTGGGTAATTTTTCTCATGTATTTTCAACTGTCGTGAGGCATAAGCTATCACCATATCATTTTTCATAAGAACACACCCTAGCCCCTTCTTGGATGCATCACTGAAGATCAGAAACCTTTCTCCACTACAAGGCAGTGTGAGCATAGGTTCACTGGATAACCTTCTTTTCAACTCCTTGAAATTCTCTTCACATTCCTTTGTCCAAACAAACTTAACTCCTTTCCGAGTCAACCAAGTGAGTGGATTAGATAATCTTGAAAAATCATTCACAAAATGTCGATAATATCCAGCCAAACCAAGAAAACATTGGATCTCAGTTAATGTTGTTGGTCTCGACCATCTTCCGATAACCTCTGTTTTTGTTGGATCCACAGATATCCCCTCTTTTGAGATTATGTGACCAAAAAATGCAACTTTTTGATGCCAAAATTCACACTTGGTAAATTTGGCATAAATCTTCTCCTTTCTCAGGGTCATCAATATAATTATCAAGTGATATTCATGTTCTTCCTTTCTCTTTTAATAGAAAAGAATATCATCTATAAAGACTACCAAAAATTGATCAAGATAGTCTCTAAAGACTCTATTCATCAGATCCATGAAGATAGCAGGGGCATTAGTAAGACCAAATGGAATCACTATAAATGCATAGTGTCCATACCTTGTACGGAAAGCTGTTTTTGGTATATCCTCCCTCTTGACCCTTAATTGATGATACCCTGAACGAAGATCAATCTTAGAAAAGTACTGAGCTCCACGTAGTTGGTCAAATAAGTCATCAATGCGCGGGATAGGATATTTTTTCTTGATAGTGATCCAGTTAAGTTCTCGATAATCAATGCAGAGTCTCATTGATCCATCTTTCTTCTTAACAAATATAATAGGTGCTCCCCAAGGAGACACACTAGGGCGTATGAATACCTTATCAAGATTCTCTTGGAGTTGCTTCTTCAATTCCTGCAACTCAATTTGGGCCATTCTATAAGGTGTCTTTGAAATAGGAAAAACACCCGGTACGAGTTCTATTGAAAAATCAACTTCACGATTTGGTGGAAGACCCGGAAATTCCTTCGGAAAGACATCATCAAACTCCAGTATAATGGGAATATTCTTAATTGTGAGTTTCTCACCAACCATTTGAGATAAATAACCTTCATTCAGTGGACTCAAGACCCATAAGATGGAAGAAATTTCCACTGGAAGCTTATGTTCATCCTTGCATCGATAGACGATCATAGATTGATATGGAATATGAAATGTGACTTCCATTATTTGGAAATTTATATGATCTCCATATAAATAAAGACAATCCGTGCCAAGAATCACATCAAATTCCACTATAGGAAGGATCACAAGATTTTCAGGAAGCACTTTCCCAAAAACTTCAATCGGGGAAGAATTATAAACTTTTTATGCGACTATTGTGCCATTAGGGGTTGTCACAGCTAACTCAAAATCTAATTATTGAGGTAATACGGTGATACTCTTAGAAAATTATTCAAAAATAAAAGAGTGGGTGGATCCAGAATCAAATAAAACATTTTCTACTTTAGAGTGGATAGTAAGTGTAGCTTTCACCACATCGTTATCGTACTCCACATCGCTGATAAAAATTGCATGTGACTTTCCTTTGTCTTTAGCCTTATGATTTTGTTGATGTCGATCATCACCAGCAACCCTTGGATTAGGGCATTTATTGGCATAATTCCCCATCTCCTTGCACTTGAAACATTGAAGTGTAATAGGTTCATTGTGTGTCCCTTCCTTTTTTTGCATCATTAGACATCTTCTTCCCATCATTGCGGCATTCAAATGCCCGATAACCTTCCTTTCCTCATTTGAAACATTTACTTGCCCCTTTAAGACAACTCCCTCCATGTTTCTTTCCACACTTTGAGCATAATGGAAAGATCATCTTCTTTTCAGTGTGCTCTTTAGATTTTTATTTGAATTCCATTTTCCTCTTCTTATCAAACCCACATTACTGATGGGTTACTCCAATCTCCATCTCAACTATGAGATCACATCAAACGATTTCCTCATAGCTATTGAAGTCCCTTATGGCTAAGGCCCTTTGATGACTTGGTTTTAAGACACTAATGAATCGATCGATCTTACTCTCAAGTTGGATAATAATACTAGAAGCATACCTTGCAAGTCTTGTATAATTTGCTTCATAGGTACCAACAAATTCATATTCCTTTTTCTTCAGTTCAAGAAACTCTTTCTCCATCTTTGTTTGGAGAATACGAGGGAAGTACTTATTGAAAAATATGTTCTTGAACTTGTCCCATTCCATGGACTCAATTTCATCCCTTTTCCTCATAATCTTAATAAGAACCACCATTGATCAGCATCTCCTTCCAAACGATACACTACTTGGATGACTTTATCATGTTCAGAACATTGAAGAACTGAAAATATCTATTCAGTAGTACTAATACATTGTTCATAAACTAATAGATCAGTAGACCCACTGAAAGAAGGTGGACGCTGCCTCATGAAGGATTCAACAGAACGTTGCTCCTTCCTTTTCTCGTTTGGAAGTCCTGCATGATTCATAGCTTGAGAAAGTTGTGTGAGCATGGCTACAAGATTTTACATTCTATCTCCCATAACATTTGGTTATTCAGGGGGACAATCATTGCATTGCCCGTCACATTCCTCATTAACACGGTTCCTTCGGGTTCCAGCCATTGACTAAAACCAAGAAGAATCATGTGAGAAACAGTAATTATAATAGGAAAACCACATAATCAAGAATAAAATTTCACACTTAAGGTATTATCCTAGGTTATTCATGGTCATTTCTAAAACACTAAGATTGTGTTCTATGCTTAAAATTATCCTTATGGTTCTTACAAAGGCTTTCATATCCTAGTTTCCAAAGGCTGACTATACCTTTCCTCTAATACCAACTATAACAACACATACTTTACATACATTGTTATTACTTCAAAATTTAAGCATACTTATTACAACATATAACAAAACCATGAATGGACCGTATAGGTATAGTGTCTTTAGAAACTGGGAAACATAAACAACTGGTTCATAAAGTGTCTACACTGTCTCCCATTTATTTCATCATATCTATAGTCCCTTTTGGAATATCTTACTTTATAACCTTCTTCCTACCCAGGGGAAAGAAAACATACAAAAGGGTGAGCTCAAATTCTCAGTAAGGGTAAACAAAAGAAATATCAATCACATCATATTCATAAGAACACAAAATTTGGGAAATCTTAACCTGCAAAAGAGAGCATAATTTCACAACATGGGATAAATCATAGTAGTGAAATGAAATCCCAAAAAGAATAACTTAAAACATGAAAATTTGTGGCATACACAGATAATAATATAGAATCATTTCTTATTAGTCAAGACTCATGGCCAATACTATCTTAGTGGACAAAGTCCATTTCTGAACTGAGTTCACTCCTCGTTTCAGTCCTGTTTCACTGAACCGGTTTAACCTGCCGTTCCAGCCATGTCTATCTCATGAGATATAAAATCCTTACCCAATGCATTGGAGGGAGATATAGGTCCCACCCATCTCATAATGATACCATTCATATGTGTGCCACAAAATCATAAATCATACATCATTGCATAACCCATGTAATAAAAATGGGATTCTTAAACAACATGACATCATAAAACAATTCATATAAGATAAAGGAATTCATAAAAAATAATTCCATCACAACATAATCAAATAAATGTAATAATTTGGATAGAAACAGAACCCTATATTATCTTTGATGGAAAATAATTTTGATAAAACACTTAAACTCCATTCTTGAGGAAAATATCCTTTCTACTTCAAAAACATTTTCCTTTCTTAACATGTCATACAATTTTAAACTAAAAGAAGTTGATTAAAAATAAACTTGAAAACTTTTAAAGTAAGCTTCTTGGAAATAATGTTTTAAAAATCTATTCATACTGTATAAGTTAAAAAAAACATTCTTCCCGTAATTTTGTCGGAAAAGTCAAAAAGTACCTCGTACGAAAAACGACAAAAGATTCCTTTTATATCTTTTACTAAAAACTCAAAAAATGGTAAAATTATATTTAAACAATTTTATGTGGTTGGAAACAATATTACATATTGAGGAAACATGGATGTGGATGATAAAATACAACCTAGTAAATACCAACGTATAAACAATCTCGGATAAAATGAGAATGTGATATTTTCCCTTACCTTAGGTCCAAATTGCTTCGTAAGTGTCCGAACCTCCTGTATAATGATTTAAATAATGTTATTGACTTATTCCAGAATCATAACTATTTTTATGATATCATATATGATCATATTCTTATCTTCTTATTAGTAATATTTCATTACTACTTGTTATTCAGGTGTTTATTACTTTTTGTTCTTATGCGTGTTTTGTCGAATAAATTATTATTTTTATTTCTAGGTTATAGATACCTCATTTACAGAATTGTATTAGTGTAATATATATCATATTCATTCACTCAATTCATTTATATAATCATTATGTAATGAATATCATGTAGAACAAGTCGCATCACATTGTGGAGATGGTATTCCGTACGTACGCACGAGCGATGATATCGTTCCCATGATTGTGGAATTGTATTGGAGTGTATATATACTATTTAAGAATAAATATCAATTTAAAATAATAATATATAGTTATTATTTACACCATTATACCCATATGAGTAAGGTCATGGTGGAAAATAGATTACACCACGACGTGGAGACGGTATTCCGTACGTACGCACGGGTGGTGATTTCGTTTTCCGTAGGATGGATAGATATTGAAATAGGGTTGTTTCATACTTATAATAACATATCAGTATATGAGTGATATTTATGTCATTTCTTCATAATGAAACAACTAATTAAGAAGAAGTGGAAGAAGAAATAGAGATGAAATAATCAGTAACGGGCATTACCTCTTCTTTGAAGTGCCTCTTTGAGACCTCCTCTTAGGGCACTAAAATTAGTCTTCGAAGAAGACCAGGACCTCTAGGATGCTTCTAGGGAAGTGGAGAGGTGATATTTTCAGGGGTTGGCCGAGCTTGATGGCTCAAAGTGGTGTGAGGAAGAGAGGGAGGATGTGCCCTTTTATAAGGGAGGAGAGGGGCACCTTTGGAATAACTAAAAATATTATTTTATTATAAAGTAAAATTCTGTTTTTAATAGATCCAAATTGATATATTTAGAATCTAGGGTGGGGATGGGTCTAAAGACTCTCATACAATATAATTTAGACAAGTTTAGGTATCAATTTTAACCTTATCATTTAGATTTAACTTTAAGTTAGATAATTTAACTTTTACGGTGTCTTCTTGTTTTCTTACACTATAAGGTTAATAAACTTACTATATCAAGCCAAACGAACCCCAAGTTGTTTATTATAAATATATATAACCTTATATAAGTTATTCGGACGAACCTTATATTTTTAGTAATAAAATAACAATTAATAATATAGTATTTGTTTTAAAAACTATTTTATATCAATTTTGACACTATTTGGTAATTGATTTTTGTGAAAATCATAACAGAATTATTAGTTATAAAAAATTTAATTAAATCAATACTAACATGTCATATTAACATATAAAATTATTATAATTCATAAAAAGTCTCAAATTATATTTATTTGGGTATTTATAACATCAATTATGTCAATATTTCATTAATAAGATAATTACTGCATCATCATTGTATCACAAATAAATTAAAATATTTTAAGTCTAAAAATTAAAAATAAAATACCATTATGTAGGAAATATTTTTATATTTCTAATGAATATTTATAGTCTAATTTATCTTATGTATAACCCTATATTAAAAATGATTTAGTTATTAAACATTGATTTTAACTATTTTAACCTTTCTTTAAATAAATTGATAATAAATTTCCTAATATAATACAAGTGGGCCTAAATGGTCATATGTTATTCCTAATGTTGTTTTTGGTCGAATTAAACTTATCCAATAGAATTAGGACATGTGTTAGGGTAATAATAATATCATTTTTACCCTTAAATACCCTATTTACTTTTTAAATGTGGTAAAAAAGTAAAAAGTTACTATTAAACAAAAATTATTTTCATCTCATTGAACCACATTTTAGTCCTTAATATTAACCGTGTCTCTCGGATTTTCGAAATTCCACTCACAAAAGTGGTAAAATTAAGTTTTATGAAAAAATTCAGTTTTTTAACTACCACTTAGTGGTTTCACTATTCATCAAAAAATGAAAGTTTCCAGAAAAATACCAAAAATTAGGCCTAAGCTATATTTGATATTATGAATTCAAAAACGATGTTTATTTTACCAAATTCAAAACATATTAGTTACATTAAATAATTTAAAAATTAATTCTCATTGTCAAGACAAATAGCGTGTTTTTAAGAGATAATAACTATCAAAAGATTGACACTTGTTTATGTTTTGTTTAAATGTGAAATTACATCCAATGAACAACATTGTATTAAATTGTAAAAATATATTATAAATATACTTTAAAACCACTCAAATTTATAATTTCTCACTATTAATTATTTCGATTAAAAAAGTTGTTTTTAATTAAAATTTAATAATTTTCATTATTCATCAGAATATGAAAGTTATCCAAAAAGTACCAAAATTTCACCCTAAGCTAATTTCGATATTCCGAATCCATAAATGAAGTCCATTTTGAAAAATAACATTTACAAAATTTCAAAAAGCAGTTATTACTATTCATAATGGCTAGTTTTAATAATATTTTAACAGCATATCGTTGTTTAGTGAAACTTGGTATTGCGTACGACGCAAGCTATCGAGGAAGGTCGTAGTTACGTGTAAAGAAAGCCAAGATAGTGTTGTGTGTAGTGAAAGATTCCTTTTATGATTTATATAACATAAAAACAAAATATTTCTCATAAAATTCTCATGTGTTACAAGAAATATACTCAAGATATAATAGGAAGTACGTAGTCTAGAAATCCTCTCAGGAATGAGACATATGATATTGGACAATCAATCATGGCATGATCAATAATAATAAATCAATTCACATGAATTTAAAAAATTTAAAGCATGAAAAATGGTTGGGACATTTCATTTACGTGAATCAATCAATCACCTCAAATAATGAGTCATCATTTCAATATCCATGTTCCACTTTAAACATTTAATTCTCAATTTTACTCAATCAATTTCATTTACATTGAATTCTAAAACATCGAATCACTGGATTTTAAGAAACTCATATCTTCTAGATAAGTCAAGTAAAGTATTAATTTAAGTGTGGGAATGCAATTATTAACATTAAATCTAAAAACATGTTTTGGAACAAAAAATGTAAGGATTTTAAAAGATAATAATAAAAAGTGAAATCCCTTTTGAAATAAATCTTTGGTTATCTTCCTCCAATGATTGGGGCTTTCTTCTTCCATCATGATCCTAAAAAAGAAAAATTACTCAATTAATCACAAGGTTCATTTCATTTAAGCTCAAAATGAAAAGAGGGAGTGGGTAACATGCTAGAATAATTCCTAATACTATATTTGAAATATAAAATCCTAATATTGAAAACGAAATTACTAAAAATAAAGTAAAGGATAAATCTTGTTATGATCCCCCAAGTGGGCCATGAATTTTTACTACCTCTAGAAAGGTAGTATCAGCTTTTATCTAAAATCATATGGTGGGTTAATCTTTTTGGATATGAACCACCACATGTGGATTTTTCTAGATTTTTATTTATCCTTCTGGGTGAGGAATGATCCACAGACAATGTATACCAGATCGACCCCCTTCATAATTAAGTATAGAGTGCATGACGAGGGTATGATTATGTATGGATCATCCTCTTTCTTAGTTGCTCATTGTGAAACCTCTTTTTCTCTGTCCAATGGTTTCTCAAGGTATGCTACATCAAAATAATTATAAAAGGTCAAGTCAGAGTGTAATTTTATTTGAATAAAATTAAAACATGAAGTATCAAAATCAAATTCTTCTCCATCAAAGTAAGAATCTTTTGGAATGGTTTCCTTTGGAAAACCCACTTGCATATCCCCATGAACTTCCTTCAATAAATATTAAAAATGTCTAAGGAGATCCATATGTTCCTCAAAAGGTGAACATATAGGTTCTTATTCATCCTCCAGGGCAAATAAAAGATTGTATGATTCTATGTAATCAAATTAAGAGGGAGTGGTGTACAATTCAGACTCAATAAAATCAGAAGAGATAGAGTCAAAGAAATGTTCAACTCCATGAGTCGGTTCTGCTTCAATCTATGACTCAATGGTAAGTTCTTCTTGGAGTAGAATCTTAGTAGATATAGGAAGGCAGTTCGGATCCTCCATCTTGACATCAAATTCCACCACTCAAGTGGTTTCTTCTTTTAGCGGTGCTGTCTCTTCTTCATTGCAAGGCTTGGGGAGATCAAGCATTTCCTCACATTCAATCCAGAATTCATCCAATTCCTATTAATCTACAACATGTTTATCAACAGGAATGTGTGCCTCCCTTTCCTTCTTAGGTTATTAAATTTCAAACATGAGTGGTGAAATTTATTCCACCATGACCTCAGGTTCTTGCTCTATCTCATGTTCAGGTTTCTCCTAGGTAGTATGGGAATATTCTATTAGACTTTATATTTGACTCTTTAGTCCATATATGGCCTCTTTAAGTTCATTCAATTGAGATATATTGTACTTTAAAATAGCTTCCTCTTGTTGTTGTTTCCCATGTGAGTATTCATTCCATTAATAATAATTATATTTCATATACCTCATGGAATTTTTTCTTTTTTTTCCTTTTTATATAAAAATGAAAATATATATATAAAGTGAAAACAAAAAGAGACAAGTAAACTACTGATTGGATCCCAAAGAATGATTCTAGTTTTGACGTATGCATGTCATAGGGCATGCAAAAAGTGTATTTTTATGTTTTTCTAGTGCAGCCTAGTGGCTGACCAGAGTCATCTCACTTGAGGAGCTTTCTTAGTTCATTCATATACATAATATAATTCACCTAAGAACTATTTTTTTATTTTATGTTTTATAAAATAAATGGAATTTAATAAAATAAATTAAATGAAAATTTAAATTATAAATAATATGTAATTCTAAACAGAATGCAATTAGAGAAGAAATAAAGTTCTCCCGAGAGAAATTTTAGGGAAAACCTTCATTTACCAGCTTAAAATATTCTTAGTGAACACACTCCATCATATGTGTTCAAACCTCAATCTACCCTGGTTATGAATTAAAATTCCAATTAGTGATTTCCATGTACACCCTCCATCCACATCCTCAATTGAGGGAAAATGGTTATAGATTATGAAGTTAAACTTTAGACACTCACAATGAGGATTACAAACACTATAAATTATCCTTAGAAGTTACTCAAAGAAGATTAAAAAAAAGGTCTCGAGTTCAAGAACCTGATTCATCCCTCAAGATATTCCTTAGGTTAGTTACTTATGATGATGAGTATTAGAGTTCATGGTGGTATGATGAGAATAATAAAATAATAAAAGAAGGAGAAAAGTTGGAGAAGAAGAAAAGAGGGAGGATGGGTGGACAAAAAATGAAAACAATGCGTGAATTTATTATAAATCTAAATTACAATTGAAAAATCAAAAAATACAGAAAAAAAATAAATTAAGAAGAAAAGGGGAAGAGTTGAGACCATACTCCCTTAGTAGAGATCTTCTCCTTGGTTTTTTGGAAGTAATGGGATGGGAAATGGGATGATTTGAGAGGGAGGATCTCCCATCCTTTTATAAGAAGAATATATCCTTAACAATTTGACGCATTATATCACAAATAAATTACTTCTTCTTGCATTACATACTTCATAATTTTTTTTAGAAAATGTGTTGTGAATCCAAAATCAAAATTAATCTTAATTAGACACCAGATGTAGGAGTTATGAATTTTCTATTGATTGTTACTTTCTATAAATGAAGGTTCCATGTAGCTTCTTTCAAAATATTCCATTCAAAGGCTGTATTTATGAGTATATAACACAATGAAATTTATTTTAAAAACGAGAAAATGAGTCCTCGTTCTATTCCATGTGAAATAATATAATTTTGAGGTGTTTAGACCGAGTTGTTGTGGTGGGGTACACACTATCTGCCCGAACAATTTCTCAACTTAAATGATTTTTTGGCCTCTTGATTCTTGAATCAGTCCTCATCTAGAAGACAAAGTCATAGAAAATAAATCAAGGATTTCATAAAAAAATAATCACTCAATTTGGAATTATATTTTAAATTTTATTCCCAAAATACCCTTGTGGTATAAATCTATCAAAAAATCCATAATGAAGCACTTTTCACAATTTTGCTCAAAAAACATCATAAATCCAAAATTAATCCATATAAGCTCAAATTGATAAATTTGGATGGTTAAAACAATTGAAATTCATATAAAAAAATCATAAATATTATCTCTATCAATTCATCAACACTTAAACCATGCTTGTCCTCGAGCATAAAATCTCAACATGGAATTCAGAGGACACCAATGCTACCAATATTCAAATTCCAAGGTAATAAAATCCAAAAAATTTCAATTTCAAATAACATTTTAAAAATTCACATAAAATATCAATTTAATTTCTCATTTTTCAAAGAAATAATTAATTCATGTATTTTACTTTTACACTTTGAAAAATGATGTAGCTTCTCCTTTTATTCATTCAAGCTTCTCAATTCATTATTATTAAACATGCTAAGTCATGATTTACCTAACCTTTTAATCTATTCTATAATCTATAATGATACAAATAAATTATATTTTTTATCATATCATTATAACATTCTCTTTATCCATAAGATTGTAAATGAACTACTTTCACCACTTTGTAAAGACAAAAATCACATTAAATCACAAGGACTTGAAATAAAGGTTTAAATAACTCTGAGGAATAAGGTTGGTAGGATTTGATACTTTGAAAATTAAGTTTCAAGGAAGAGGTTTATCTCTTAAGTAAAATGCATGATATCAAAAAGTGTAATGAAATTATCCTCATCAATGTAGTAACACCCACATCCCCGAAAACTCAATGTAAAGGTTATGATTAAAAGAAGCATAACACATGATTTGTTCACCCTATGGAATTATATTTTTTTTTATTTTTTTTTATTTTTTTAAAAAGTTACGATTAGATTAAATATCACATCCATAACCTAACCACATATGATCAGAATATCATCAGTCTGAAAATGGTGTTTTTTGGTTTTCCCAAATCACAATCCATTTTTTTTTATTTTTTTGTTTTTTTATTTGGTATTTTTTCAAGAGGGAAAAAATAATAAATAGTATAATGAATGAATCAAAAACCTTTATTTATTACCATAATAGGAACCCCCAAACTTCATACTTGAAATATAAATCATCCCTTAAACCATGACTCCCTCCACCCCACACTTCAACTTTAAAATATCATGTAAATACATAGAGTAGTGATGGAATGGAAAAAAAAAGCTTGAAACAAGGATCATTCCTATAAAGGTCATTTATGAATTCTATGGGATAAATAAGGATTAATGTAAAGGTATTATTTAAGTATTAAGGATTTTCTAAATATACCTCAGTCATTTTAAATGTGTTTTTTCATAGTCATAGCTTTGACAAGTTTGAATGCATGTTCTGGTCGATAACATGTCCCAAGACCAGTCAAGAAATATGCTCAAGATAAAATAGGAAGTACTTGGTTTATAAATACTCTCAGGAATGAGATATATTATATTGGAAAATCACTCAAGTCATGATAAATAACAACAAATAAATTCACATGAATTTTAGATATTCAAATCATAATAAATGGTTGGGAAATTTCATTTACATGAATCAATCAATTCCCTGAAATCATGAGTCATAATTTAAATATTCACGCTTTACATTAAAAATTAAATTCTCCATTTTACTCATTCATTGTATTTATAATTTAATTATAAACATGGAATCACTAGATTTTAAGAAACTCATTTCTCCTAGATAAGTCAAGTGAAGCATTAATTCAAGTGTGGGCATGGAATTATTATCATTAAAGCTCAAAACATGTTTTGGACCAAAAAATATATGGAGTTTAAAATATAATCATAAAAGGTGAAATCCCTTTTGAAATAAATATTTGGTACTCTTCTTCCAAAGATTGAGAATTCCTTCTACCATCATGATATTATAAAAGAAAAATTACTCAATTAATCATAATGATTATTTCATTAAAGATCAAAATGAAAATAGGAAGTGGGATTCATGATAGACTAATTTCAAACACTAAATTTGAAATATAAATTCATAATGTTGAAAATTAAATTACTAAAAATCAATTAAAGGATATATCTTGGTATGATCCCCCAAGTGGGACCTGAATTTTTAATGCCTCTAAAAGGGAAGTTTCTGCTATTATCTGAAATTAGATGGTGGGTGGATCTTATTGGATATAAACCACCACATTTGGCTTTTCCGAGCTTGTGATTCATCCTTCTGGGTGAGGAATGATCCATGGAAAATGTATACTTTATCCACCCCTTCAAAATTAAGTATTTATTGCATAGAGGGGGTAGGTTGATGTATGAATCATCCTCTTTATTGGTGGAAACTTGTGAAACCTATTATTCTCTATCCAATTGTTTCTCAAGGTACACTACATCAAAATAATATTCAAAGGGAAGGTCAAAGTGTAATTTTATCCTATTTACCATACCATTCCTTCAATGGAACCAAGGAGGAGATGTCCACCGAGGTAGGATGGCCATAAATATTCCTCTTTTCTTCTTAATTTATTTATTTTCATTATTTTTGTTTGAGTTTTAAATTTTAATCTATATTTTTAATAAATTCATGCATTGTTTTAATTTTTGTGTCCACCCATCCACAATCTTTTCTTATTCTCCATCTTTTCCCTAAAAACAGTGTGAGTTTTGAGGCATTCCTATCATATGGTGTGAAAAAAGAATATTTTTATGTTTTCCTAGTGCAACATAGTAGCTGAATAGGGTCATCTCACCTGAGGATTTTTCTCAGTTCGTTCACCTACTTAATCTTATTCACATAAGAACTAATTACTTTTGTTGGTTTATGTTTTATAAAATAAATGGAATTTAATAAAATAAATGAAATGAAAAATTAAATTATAAATAATATGTAATTCTAAATAGAATTTAATTAGAGAATAAATGAAATCCACTCAAGATAACTTTCATGGAGCACCTTTATTGACCAGCTTCAAATATTCTTAGTGAACACACTCCATCATATATGTGCACACCTCAATCTACCCTGGTCATGAATGAAAAGTCCAGTTAGAGATCATTAAGTAATCCCTCTATCCACCTACTAAATCGAGAAAAAATGGTTATAGATTAAGAAGTTAAATGTTAGACAACCATAGTGAGGATTACACCCACTGTAAATTATCCTTAGAATTAACTCAAAGAAGACTAAAAATATGGTCTCAGGTGAAAGAACCTAATTACTCCCTCATGATATTCCTCAGGTCAGTTACTCATGATCATGATTATTAGAGTTCACGGTGGTAAGATAATAATAATAAAAGAATAAAATAAGGAGAAAATATGGATATGAAGAAAAGAGGGTGGATGAGTGGACATAAAAATAAAAACAATGCATAAATTTATTAAAAATATGAATTACAATTGAAAAATAAATCAAAAATAGAGAAAAAAATAAATTAATAAGAAAAGGGGAATATTTGAGGTCAGCCTACCTTGGTGGAGATCTTATCCTTGGTTCCATAGAAGGAATGGGATGCAAATGTGATTATTTGAGAGGGAGGAGCTCCCTTCTTTTTATTGGTAGAATTTATCTTCCAAAAGGTGACACATTTTATCCTCAATAAATTAACTATTAACATATTATATACTTTATAAATATTATTTCAAAACTATTTTTTCATCCATCCTTAAAATTGAATCTTAATTAGAAACCAGATGTAGGAGTATGAATTTTATATTGACTGTTACTTTTTATGAATGAAGGTTCTAGGAATATTCCTTCAAAATATTTCATTCAAAGGCCAGATTCCTGAGTTTATAACTCTATGAAATTTATTTTAAAATTAATCCAATGAGTCATAGTTCCATTAAATATGGAATAACATCAATTGGATGTGTGTAAATTATGTTGTACTTCCATTATGGTGGTTGTGTCCACGTTGTCTGCCCGAAAAATTTTCCAACTTCAATGGCTTTTTTGGGCCTCTAGATATTCAAATTAGTCCCTAGTCCGAAAGAAAAATTTATAGGAAATATATCAAGGAATTAATAAAAATATTAATCACTCAATTAGCTATTATATTTTAAAATTTATTCCCCAAATACCCTTGTGATAGAAATTTTTCAAAAAATACCGAATTAAGCACTTTTTACAATTTTTACCAAAACACATCATAAATCCAAAATTGTTCCATATATTATCAAATTGATAATTTGGGAGGTTTAAAATAATTTAAATGGATATAAAAAATCATAAAATATTATCTCTATCAATGGACCATTGAGAGATGGGGTTCAGAGAATTGATTGGGGGCTGAGACTCACCGTTATACTTGAATCCGATGTGCCCGGATTATGGGAGGATGAATATTTCCATACCTTATGATGTTGGTTGTTGATCTAATAGTGATTATTTTATGTATTAGAGGAAATTTTTAACCATTACTTGGGATGTTGAGCTATTGATCAATGGGATATTTTTGAGAAGAGGTCTGAGGGACCTAGGACTTCTTGATGGGTTTTCCATTTGGAAGTTGTTTAGTTGATTATGGCACATGAGGTTTCAACTGGAATGTGGTTCTGATTATACATTTATATGAGGTTCCCTATTTCTCTCTAGATATGATACTCATCAGGGGATTCCTAGGAATTTATCCATGCGTCCTCACCACTGTAAATATATATATCTAAACATGTAGTGCATTTAATAGATATATATTTGGGGTGCATGTGCTCATAGATATATTAGAGTTGGCCAAAGAAGGTTAATGATTCCTTGTGGGTTTTTAGCATAAGGGAAGTAGGATAATTATTAAATGTGAACACATTGTATCTTTATTATATTTTTTATACACATGCATAATTATGGATGTAATATATATACACATTGGTGGGAGCCTATTGAGTTCATTCTCACACCCTACATGGCCCCCTCAGGATGTATGTAGAATTTATGTCTTTGAGATCAGGTTAGGATTCAGCCTTTGGACCTAGACCATAGTGATCGTAGATGTACCAATCTTTCATGTGATGGATGGAAGTGGACAAGGTGGTTCCTCCGAATTAGGGTGAACTTTATTATGGTATTATATATATATATATATAATTATATGGATTTCTATGGGAGACATTTATCTTCTATTGTTTTGTATGACCAGATATAGTATTTTTTATCAACTACATTTAGTATTATGTTTTGGGATTATCTTTATTGTTATTCCTGCTATTTATTATGCTTCCACTGAGTTTTATTGTTTCTTTTGATGAGTTATGGTCCTTCTTCTGATGTGTTATATACATATGTACCATTATTATTATCATCACCAGATATTATAGTCTCCCCACTATAATTTAATCAGACCCTCACTACTAGTTGGTTGCTTTTGACATATAGGGATAAATGCCTAAGACCTAATGTCCTACCAGACCATAGCATATTTTAAGAGGAAAATTGGGTCAAGGATCTATAGATATTGTTCTCACATAACTTTCAAGGTATGTTGGATCATCATTTACCTCTATTAGAGTTTTACTATACTAATAACTTCCATTCAAGTATTCAAACGGTGCCACATGAAGCATTATATGGAAGTAGATATCGTAATCCAACTTGTTGGGATAATGTTAGGGAAATGAAAGTTGTTGGCCTAAAAATTATTGAAGGGGAAATGATAAAGGTAATGAATATTCAGAATTATATTAAATAAGCTCAAAGAAGGAAAAATATTTATGATGATAACCGAAGGAAAGACTTGAAATTTCAAGTGGGTGATCACATTTTCATGAAATTATATCAATGATGGGGTGTTATATGGTTCAGTAAGAAAGGGAAACCGATCTACACATACATTAGAAAATTTTAAATTTTGGAAATAATTGTATCTTAGGATTACCATTTGATAATGATGTAAATTACATAATGTGTTCCATATATCATTGTTAAGAAAGTATATGCCAGACCTAATGCATGTGCTCACCTCTAAAAAAATAGAATTGGAATCTGATCTATCATACTATGAAGATAACATCCTGATTCTTGACACTAGAGGGAAATTATTATGGCATTAGACGAATTTAATAGTAAAGTTACTTTTTAAAAATCATAAAATGGGGGAATAAATTTGGGAACCAAAGGATATTATGAAGAAGAACCACCCTAATTTTTATAGAAAGTAATATCCATAAAAATTTCAAGGAATAAATTTTCATAGGTGGGAAGAATGTAACACCTTATTATAAATTATAGTAACTAAAGATTATATTTTTAAAAACTATTATACAATGCACATTTTAATATTTCATGGCACAAAAACTCTAATTTTATAGGATGCATATCATTTTTGAACATAATTGGTAAAAATAAGCCTAGAATGATTTTTTGAAAATTTCCATTATAAAAAATCCTATAATAGTATGTTTTAACATTTATAATTAAACATGTATTGATTATAAATTTTATTGATATAAATATAATATCATTTGGAGTTAAAAATAAATATTCTTCCGAAAAATGTTTTAAAAAAGCATAATGTCTTTCTTTTTTAATTAAATAAAATAATATTTAATAATGAATTATTAAAAACAATTTTAGATATTATATATCTAACTATATTAATTTAAATCCATATAATGATTATTATTAGTCATATAGTTAATGTATGATCATATTATTCTTGAAAAACGCATTTCTTGAAAAATCATTTTCAACACGTTTTAGAGGGTTATTTTAAAATTAAATTCTGCTACTTTTATGAATTAAATTTTATAAAATGGTTTCTATAATTAGAATAATTTTTTTTCAATTTTTTAATAAGTTTATTTTCATTTTTCTTTCATAATTAATATTAAAAATGATAAAAATTTGTCACCACAGTTAATGTTAAAACGGGTTTACCTGGGGGTTAACCTAAGAAGATATGGGTTAAAATGACATAAATACTTACTAAAAACCCATTAGTTTTTTAAATTTTGATCTCAAACTTATATAATTATAATATAATCCATTTTATATTTATTCTTCCAAGAAATTTACTAATAATTATTTTAATGCTTTGAAAATTACAAGTGTTCCACTCACCTAAAGTATAAAACAGAACCTCCTCCCCTCACTTATTCACACCTCTTAAGCCATTTATCTTGACCAAAACATACCAAAATATCTCCCTAAAATACTTAAATATATTATATATCTATATTAGTTCTCAAAATACCAACCTTAGGGTTCTTAATAAGATATCCAAAGGAGGTTTTTCTATGCGAATGTAGTCATCTTCACTATGATATTTCTTTTTTTACTTATTCTTTTACCACCTTAAATTATGTCTTAAAAATTACAATATAATAACAAAAATATATACCCTATAATTAGATGTCATTATGTTTATGGAATAATATTTATCTATCATTTTCTCCATCAAATGAGAAATAAATCCATCACTCGTGTGTACGACAGACTACCACTTCATGAACCGATGTAATTTGTTTTCCATCACCGACCCACACAGATAGTAATAATTATGGAAATAATTAAAATATATTATAATTATGAAATTATATTGATTATAAAAAGTTAATATATCAACCATTTCCTTACCCTTTCACCCATTAAAGAAAAGATAATGTTGCTCGTGCATACATATGCCCAACCATCTCTATAAAACGTTGTGATTCATTTTCCATGACCAAATTTCTAGAATGATTCTAAAAATGAGTATAATGAATAAATATTATATTTATAAAATTAATATAATTCAAGATATTATGGAAATATATCCTATTCCAAACAACTATAACTTTCATGACAAAACATGTAAGAGAAAACAAACCAGCTAACAAACAAAATATTGGTAATAATGAAATATTATTAGAAAATGGGTGATAAGATGTTATAAAAGGATCATATGATATTATAAATATGAATTTGGTTCTATTATAATTTAATAAAATGTTTAAAACCATTATATAGGTGGTTAAATCATGTTAAACTAAAGGAAATCATGAGGCAAGGGATTTCATCTCAAATTATACTCCCATATGACATATTTGTTATTATGCACCTATTAACTTTTATGTGGTGTATATAATATCCATTTTATATTTTTAACCTGAATATATATATATATATTGATGATGATTAATGATATAATTCAAGTTTATTAATTTAAGTGGTTATAATTTAAAAGTTACCAAAGTGGTAAAAATTTATTTTACTATATCACTTTTTTAGATGGTTGTAATTTTCATTGAAGGAATATTATATTCCATTATTTATAAAATACATATATTTTCATATCTTATATATATTTAAGGAGTTTTAATATTTTATTCTAACCATAATTATATTTATCACTTGAATTAAGAAAATAAATATTTAAAATAAAAACTAATTTTATTTCTCTTTAAACTAGATATAATTTTCTTCCATGTCCATATTTTTCAAAATTATTAAAAAAAGTCCTTTTTATTTCTCAAATGATTTATTAAGAAAATTTTAATTTATAATTTAATTTTTAAAAGGTATTAAAGTAATATTTATAATTTTTTTCATAATAGTTGTTTTTGAATTTCGTTACAAAAAGTCCAAAGGAATGTTTTTAATGTATACGATGATGACAGACTTCCCTGCCACTATTACCATTTTAAAATATTTAGCTTCTTCTATTAATTTTTAATTATTTTACAAGGAAAAAAGTTAATTAAATTTTATTTCAATATTTCACTTCCATTTTATCTATTTTTGTAAAAGACTTAATTTTACTATAAAACCGATATTTTTGAAGAACCAAGGGTCATCCATTATCTTGTTTTAATTTTGTGGTTGTTAAATTATTCTTAAAACATTCATTTTTTTATGATAATTGGAAATTAAATTTCTCTTATTACCCATATTCTATGTAACATGAATATGATTATTTCCTAAACCATATACTACTTTTACAAACAATTTTTACCATGAAATTTATATGATTGAGGGAGGAAAATATTAATAAATCCGCATTATTTACTCAATACATATATTTATTTATAAGAAATATTTTTTATTATTTTAATTGATCATTCAATATATGAAGAATGAATTGGGATTTTTGTCATGGGTGGTGATTGATTATAGATACCCCCTCGATGCATTGATAGGTCTCATGAGACAAATCAGTTAGCCAAATTAAATGGGTTTATGGTGTATACATACCCATCAATTTAAATGTCTTAGAAAAATAATTTGATGGTATAAATATCATGACGTATGAGATCATGATGTCCAATATTATGCATTTCCTTCATTAATTATCTATGAGATTATTTCATTCATATTATCCATGGATTAAATTCACAATCAAGTTATTGATTAAATGGAAAGTGCTTTCAATTATTTATCTTTCCATACTGATTATGTATTATTTACTCATGATGGATTCTATTGTAAATATCCCTTACTGTACATATGATCTCACCCTTATTTTTTTTCCTTTCCCATATGTTTTTAAGGATAAACATTTGAATGAGTTTCAATGAAATAGAATGTTTACTTTTGTTATGTTTTATATGTTATTCCAAATGTGAAATGAGTATTATGTATATATTTGGATCTATAAGACTACCAAACTAATAAGTCCTTTGGGATTATATCACGTGTATATATTGTAATGTAATAAATTAACCACTGACCCTGGGTTATTATATTTGGAGTTGTTATACAAGATAAGTATACTTAAAGATATAAAAATGGATAATGATGATAAAATTAAAGAATATTTGTCAAGAGTCAATGATATTGTGAGAAATATTCGGGGTGTTTTTGAGAAGTTTTATGATTCCACCATTTTTAAAAACCAATGAGAAATTTTCCTAACATATTTAATCCCAATATTTCATCTTTTGAAGATAGATAATATCTATCATTAGATGAGGTTCATAATATTCCTATTACTAATGAAATGAAAAAGGATCCCGTGTTTAAGAAGAAATCAAAAGATGGGATGTATTTTGAGGCCATAGAAAAGGGAAAGTTCAGAGATAAATAAATTACTAAGTCATGTTATTTAAGAAATGGGGAATATGATAATGAATTCTACAAAATTTTTTCTTCTATAAAATAAATTCATGAAGGGTTATTGAAAATTAAATTGAAAATAATCACCAATGTTTTAAAACTATAAAGACATTGGTCATTTTAAAAATAATTACCCAAATAAGAATATTATAGAATCTAAATTAGATGAGGAGGATATGAATCCTAAAAAATAGAAGTGGGGTAAAAACAATAAGAAGCATTCTAGCAATAAAAAAAGTATTTTTATCATTAATAAGGACAAATATGACTAAACAAATCATTAAAATGATTAATTAAACTTTTTTTCTTATGTTGAGATAGGTTTTAATACCTTAAAAAGTGATAATGAAGAAGAAGGGACAAATTTTTAATATAGGTTGAAGGATGAGTTTAAAATATATCTTGTGAAAAACAAATAGTCCAAGAATGAGAAAAGAAATATTATAGAAGATAATAATCGGACTTCTGAAGATAAGGAAGAGTTGTTCAAGAAATAATCTAGTTATATTAATGAGATCAAGACATACAAGATGATATTAACTGGGTAAGTGAAGATGTTTCAATATCTTTAATGAAAAACTGGATAGAGAAGAAGAACTGGATGAGACACAATCCATGTGTCTACTAGCCAAAAGTGAGTTTAAGTATATAATATAATATTTATCAAAGTTTTCTAAGGTTAAAGGAGAATACTCTTAATCTAGTGTGAAAGAGGTATCCAACGAGATTGTTAAATCTATACTTAATCAAAGTAAATTTTATATTTTTAACATTGAATGTAAAAAAAATAATTTTGAACCTATTTTGACCAAAATGAAAAGTGATGGGACCTCTTTTACATTAAATAAAGAGATGAATATTCTAAGAAGACCACTACCCCCTTGGAAAAAAGTGTCTCTATTTACAGTAGGATAATAATAAGAATATTTCTTGAAAATTTATCACTAATATGAAAGATCAAATTTTAAAGGATTTTCTTGGTGTTGGGGAAGGTATGAACACAAATCATACTCTCTATCACACAAAATTTCATTTATAGGGAAGAGCCATGAACCAAGGGGTGATATGGAGAGAAAATGTGATTATATAATTATATTAATAAAGTTATGACCATAATTTCAGTAGATCTATCCACAAAAAATAGATTAAGATGCCCAACAGAGGTGTGTGGTAGATATGGATAGGAGGTTCATCAAGCTATTGAGTGCAATACTATGAAATCATTAGAAGTACAATATGATGTTAAAAGGAAGAAAATTCAGAATATATGGGAATATAATTCATTCTTTGCTGAAAATACAAAGAGTTTGTGTGAATAATTTAAAGAAACTAAACATGTTAATAAATATTACCTAATAGTTTGGCCAGATCAATTGGAAATAACTAAATATATGGAGAGTGTACAAATTAGATCTAGTACCAAAAGAAGGCATATTATTTCATATGAACATTATCAGGTTCATGAAAATTCATATATAGGCAGTGACTCATAAATTCAAGAAACTTTCCATGAATGATTTGAGATATCTAGACATGGTATGAAGGACTATATGAAAATCATTCAATCTTAAGAAGAATTGATGAGAAAACTAATACAAGGATCAGATAAAGAAGAATAATTTTCCTTAATTACTACTATGAAGATAACTACACCACACATAAAATAAGTTTAGGGGAAGAAGCTAATCATGCAATCTGTTAGGGATATAAATAGGAAATGCATGATGAAAAAAATATTTCCATGCTAATATTAAAATAAATAGAGGTCATGGTTGAGAGGAAACTATTATCCTTTATGTTATTACTAAGGAATAAATAGGTCCCTCCTTATTCCATTATTTTTTTATTTTACATTAACATGAAGAAAATTAATGTAAAATGATGAGAGTTATATAAACTATATAGTAAAGAAGGCATCCTTCATGGAGTATTATAACTGCCATGAAGAAGAGGGAGTGTGTGCATCACTTGAGGGTGTGTAAACATGTGATGAAGCTATAAAATTATCAATATGAAATGAATCTATAATACACTGAAAAAATTTGTAAGACTGATGAACAAGGTATAAAAATCATACTCACATCCCTTGTTTTTTATTTTATCAGACATATTCATTAAAGGAGAGTGTTGGTTGATAAAAGGATGAATAAAAGGGGGAGTTTGTTACCTTTAATATGAACTATTTTGATGTGTTTTCTGATATGTGTGTAGGATTAAATATTTATTGTTAAATATATTTTAAATAGTCCTAATACGATAACTAGGTTGGTATCACATGCTTGTGAATTTATAGACAACATTGATCACCATGGAAATATCACACTTGTTTTCTATACCAAGTTATCCTACATAGACTTAGAGTTGACTAAATAATGTATAATTGATAATAAAATCATGTGGTGTTATTATAAATTCAATGATAGGTCAAAATATGACTCTAAATACAAGGGGGATAATAGGAATTTTAGAAGGAATGAGAAGAAGATGATATGAGATGACCCCTATATTCTCTTGAAATTTTTTATTAATTAGAGTGACATGAACTACTTAGATTTTGATAAAGTTGAAAGGGGTATTTAAAAAAATACAAAGGAGGCAATTGAAGTTCTTGAATGAATGATGTTTTATTTATTGTTAATTAAGTTTTGAAGAAGAAAAGACAAAGTTTGTTGGATTATGTTGAGAGATATTTCTCCATGGTAAATAGTAAAGGAAAATAAACAAACATCTTGGACCCCATTGGATGAAGAAAGATAATTATGAAAGTATGTCAGATAGACTTTCAATGTATGATCGAATGGATTCATAAAAAAATATTATTGTGAATGAACACAACAAAATGTATTTCTAGACGAAGGAGTTCTTGTGAAGAATAATTAGTTAAAGGAGATCCTATGAAGAAAAACCAGATGGATAAAGCTTGTGAATGTTTTCGATAAATAATTCTAATGAATATAGAATAACTAAAAGTTTCAAGATGGGGATACCTAAAAGTATATCATATAGAGTACTAATAGATAAAGTAAGGTGTTATAAATATGTACTAGATGAATAGTTCAAATAACCTTACAAAGTATTTTGTAAATTCATTAAGTATGAAGATGTTGATATATTCATTTAATAACGTAATAATCATAATTGAATAATCCTGATTCAAGAAATTTTTTTGGAGTTCTGAAGAATATAATTGACCCATGGTATTAAGGAAAGTTACTAAATTTCAAGACATTTAAAGGTGGTCAATATCTAAATGTTTTGATATGGAAGTATGAATTTTAAAGTGCACAATTCACCCTAAAAATACTAAGGAACCAAATCTATATAAAGAGAATCATATATGATAAGAATTATTTGTATAATTGATAAGATTTATTTTGGATGTGCATATTGTTAAGAAAGCTAAATCTCATAAGGAAGTGTTATCCACAAATATTGATAAAAAATTATATGTGGGTTGATGTTTTGGAGAAAGTGGTATCAGATGGGTATAAGGGTACTGGATGTAGTGAAATAACTAGAAAAATCAATTAAACACCAAAAAATAAGTGGAATTATATAAGTACTATAGGTAATAGATGAACTGATAGGTACTAAGTGGAGAAGAAGAAGGGATTAGAATAACTGGTTTGGGATGAAAATCATCAGATGGATATTATTAGATGAAGTAGGATTAGAATTATAGGCTTTGAATGAAAAAGAATATAATGAAAGAAGAGGAGGAATCTATTAACTAGTATAAGAAAACTATCTTTCTGCTTTCTTCTATAAAGAATAAGAGTCACTTTTACGCTACTGTGAAAGTAAGAGTAGTGTAAAAAAATAGTGAAACATTACAACATCCGACAGAATTCACATAGGTGGAAGACTTACTTAGTGTTACAAAGGATCTAATGAAGAAGTCAGAGACTGTCTATACAGGAAGTATAATGATGAAATAAGGAGTTGTAGTTGGACAAGGAATACACCAATCTAGGGATTCATGATAATTTTCTTATCCCCCTCCCAAATTATAGGGAAACACACTTGGGTTAATTATTGTTTTCAATCCAAAACACTATACTTGATATCACATTATAGGTTATAATCTATGTATTGGTCATCACCATACACTACAAGGACTAAATACTCTTACAGAGTAGTGAAACTTGTAAAAATATCATATGGATACCTTTATTTTCTTTTATATGCTTGCATAAAATAAGGATGAAATAACAATTGAATTAGGATCCTAATAGTTTTAATTGGTAAATGGATAGAAAGTTTTAATTGGTTTAAAAGTTCTAACACTGATTTAACCCCATTTTAGCGTTAACATATCTAGAAGTGGTGCTATCATTGTTCATAAGAGTATATGGAGGATCTTTGAAGACTGACCGGATCTAATATAATATTAGAAAAATTTCTATTCGGAGATAGCTACAATAGGGTGATATATTGTCAAGTTTCATGGATGTATTCTACCCTTCGCTTATGATCACTAAGACAAATTTTCCAAAGTCAAGGATTTATTCTACCCTTATCTTATTTAATTCACATGAGTCAAGGATATATTCCACCCTACTACTGTAATCACTTAAATATTAGTGATAATCTATGTCTTTGACTCACAACGAACACTATAAGGAGTATTCACCCACATTTGGGGATACCCTTGTAAAAATTCAAGTGTTCCTTGAATTTATTTCATTACAAATTCCTATGGTTTATAGTGAGATTTAAGATTGAGTGGATCAATATCTTAACCAATCATAAAGGTTAATTTGAAATAGTAAATTATAAAATTATTATCACTACTTCACCCCACCTCTTAGTGATATTTCACCACTTACTTGGTCACTTCACTAGCAATAACATGACTTGATATTAGTTGAATATAGGGTTTTTATGTATATGATGATGCATAATTGAAGTCCCAAAATAAATTATGTTTTATTTTTCTTTATTATGGACATGAAGAAGAAAAGTCAAATCATGTTGTATTATGTTGAGAGAGCTATTTCTATAGTGAATTTAAGTGAAAAATGAACATGACGTAGCTACCATCGAATATCTATTGATGATTTAGGAACTTGTTTTCGAAGAGAGTTGGAAGTTGTGCTTCCACCTTGAAGAACATTCATAGATAGATTCACGGAGGAAAACCCTAACATGTGATGATTGATTATATTGTTCCTTATGTTAATGAAAAATACTAATTATGTGGAAGTGTTGTGACCTCTATTTAATTAATGTTGGAAGAATCCAACCAATGAGGAGGTTTAAGAATTATTATTCAAGGGGTCAAGGTGGTTGAAAAGATAAATAAACCATCCACGGAGTGTTATAAATAGAATAAACTATATCATATGAAGGAATAAATATGGATAATGTTTTGAGATGAATTATTTTGTTTGATAAATCCCTTTCAATACTGGAAGAGATTTTTTGTATATTTGAGTGAAGTATAATGATGTTGTGTAAGAAGTGAAAAAGGCAAAGTCATGAACACTAATCACTTCATAGGGTACAAACCTTGGATTTCATAAGGTAATAGTAGAGAAGAAAACCTAAAACTGGAAAAGGGATGAACGTTATAATGAATTTCATAGGGTAAAACCAATTTTCATAAGGCAACTTCTTATGGTACAATTCACTTCATAGGGTACATGATCATCATAATGTTCAATGAACATCATAGGGTAGAAAAAACTTCATAGGGTACAATGGTTGGACCCTACATTAGGTTATAATAATGCATTATAGGGTAGATAAAACCTATGTTGAAGACTTAGTAAGTTACAAGGTGCTTTATAGGTTTCCATGTTATATCCTAGCCTGAATCACTCTGACTAATAGCAAAATTGGTTCGTCATGTGACCTTAGGAGCACCTCCCCATACATTAGAGGATTCCGACTAGAAGCGAGAGTCTAATGAGAAACATGGAGAGAATATACCATATTAATTAGAGTGAAGAAACAATAGAAATAATAATAAAAAATAAAAAACAATAACCACACATCAAATATCAAATATCAAAATCGGGTAAGTGTCCACATGCCAATCAGGTAAACATGGTATGTCATAATATCCACATGTGTCAAAAGGAAACCCAAAAGAAAGACACAAATTAAAACCCCCAAAATGGATCCTGATATCAGGAATTATCCCCTCATCCATGTCCATACCAAGTCCCAAATCATCCATTTATCATAGGACCTTTTCCCTTATCAAGACTTACAACCATGAAGTCTTCTAGAGTACCAATGGTAGTTAAAGAAGAGTGTGGTTAAAACTCAGTAGAACACCACCAATGGTGTCTATTGTAATATCCAGACTAAATAATAGTGTATATATATGTATAATAGAATTATATATATGGTTATAAATCAAAAAATATTCTAAAAAAATAAACAGTGTTCAATTAACAACTTTGGACCTTGGGGTTCCCAAGTAACACCTGAGCAAACCAAACTTTCCTCAGCCCACATCATCCATATAAACCATACACCATAGGTGTTACATAATATAAAATAAATAAAGGGTATTCATCACTTATTTAAAATTGGGTATCAAGGATAATTAGTCCAAGTACCTACACCATGTCAAAATCTATTTGTGTCTGGATCATGAAGCTGACACCCAAACAAGTGATACAGAGCACCATGTCCAATACTTCACAACAAGCATACAAAGCATAATATCCAACCATTCTAATTCAAGGATATGAAGAATCATGTTCAATATCCTTACCCATGTGTGGATAGAATCATGTCCAAAATCTTTAACTATCCCACAAACAACCAATTTTCAATGTCCATCATACTTGAACTTTTAACACACCATGATAATAAGGGTGCACTTATTTTAAACATTCATCATTCCCCATGGTCTATTATATTGAACACCTTTAAACCAATTACACCCTTAATCCCCCATATCCTTTATTCATATAGAACATTATTTAAATATTCTATAAAACCATTTATCAATTTAAACATGACCCTTTAACCATTTACCATTTTTTCCCTTTCAATTCATAAAACATTAAATTTACATGTTAATCCAAACAACCCATTATGCTATGCTAAAAATATAAGAAACAAGTCTAATGGGGTTAAAATCATAAACCCCCTATTCCACAATTTCAAACATCATTATACAATTTCCAAGGAATTGGTACACCCCATGGGTGGAAGTAGGTATAGTCACATAGTCATCAATGGACCCAACATGGTATGTGAAGGGTCTAACACATCATTTAAAAGCCCGATTTTTTTTATAAATCAAGGAAACCAATATTTAACACATTTATTGAAAAAAAAATTCCATATAAAAATGAAAAAATATTATGACTATGGGAAATAGATTTTAGACCACCTACCTTATACTTGTAGATAACCACTTGTCCATCCCCGACCTTTGATTGAAGAGAAAATGTATTCAACCACAAAAGAAGAGAAATACATAGAAATATGGCTTATGATATATATATGAATAGGGAAAACAAAGCAGTGAATATTCTAGAGAATAGTAGTAAATGAACTTATAGACTTAGTTGGGGCTTCGAGTCGTAACAAACATCACTTAAAATTCACTATAATTGAAGGATTTACACCCTTAAAAGAGGAGGATATGTTTTTTGCTTCATTATAGACTATTGGGAGTGAAATAGGGGAGAAACCTGTGTGATATGGATAAAAAATTAGAAGTTGAAAATAGTAAATTTTTTACTTTTAATGAGGTGCATCATTTGGATATATGAATTTCAAAATCATGTACCAACCATGTGATCTCCTCTATCCAAGGAAAAGACACATAGCTTCGTCTTCTAGGTTCACCACATTGTTTAAACAGCCATGTAAAATCGATGTGAATAGATCTAGACCCAATTATCATGGTTTTTAAGCCGTCACACATGGTTTGTAAAACTATGAACCCCTTAAACCATGCCACATGACCATAGTTCATGGTTAGCATTAACTTTTCCCCATGTACTGTAAGTCCCATTTTCACACTTTTTAACTTTTAATCCCCTCTAATTCCCCCATGAACTTCCCTACTTCTAAGAATAATTACATAAACTATTTTAAAACTAATTTTAATCCAAAATTAAAAACAAAACCTACCGTGTTAATGTTTAGGATCATATAACCTCCCTACTATGAAATAACTCATCCTCGAGCTGCACTCCTCAGTATTACTAATCCTCCAATGTAAAAAGGCCAGACCACTGGACCCAAATAACATATTCCTCCTCCTATGTTTTCTTATGAACACATCCATGATTCCAAAACTCTTGGACCAAAGTTATGGTCTAACCTTGAATATTTTTCTTACTATGATCCACAATACAAATCATATTCTCCTCAAAGGATACATCAAACTCATGCTCAACTTCATAAACATCAATCAAATGGGAAAGGTTAGGGTGATATTTTCCAAATCTTTGATACATTTAATACATTATAAATATCACTATACCATTGTGTATATGATAAACAATATGCGATTAGATCGATCCTCTCTACAATCTTAAATGAACAGATAAACCTCGTTGTTAACTTACCATATTTCAAAATCTGATAGTGACCCAATATCGATGATAAAATATGAAATATATATCCCCCATTAAAAACTCAAGAGGTCTATGATGAAGATTAGAATATGAATTATATCTACTCTAGGTTTTATACATATTCTTCTGGATCAAATGGACAGGATTTTGATGTCTCCTAGAAATACTCATCCCCAACAAATCTAATTCTCTTGATTCCATCCAACAAAAAGGGTATCAAAATTTTCTACCATAAAATCCCTCATATGGTGTCATCTAAATAGTATGCTGATAACTTTTATTATATGTCAACTAAATAAGTGATTGGTACTTCACCCTAGTTATGAAAAAATACAAGACACTTGCTCTCAATATGTCCTCTAACACCTGGATAGTCTGCTCAAATTCCCTATTCGTCTATCATTTGTAGGCTGTACTTAAAAACACACGAGTACCATTAATCATATTCAAGAATTCCTATAAGTGAGAAGTAAAATGAGGATCTTAAAATAAAAAAAATACTATGAGAGACACCATGTAAATTTTTTATCTCCCAAATATTCAAGTTACCCAACTCATCGACAGTGAAAGTCCCTCGAATCAGTAAGACATGAGATACCTTTGTTAACCAATCCACAATCACCCATATCACATCACTCTTACAAAGAGTTATTGGTATAAACACCATTAAATCCATGAAAAAATAATCCACATTACATTTTGGAATGGTAAAAGGCTGTAAAATACTAGTGGTCCATTGAATCTTGGCCTTCACCTACTGATAGGTATAGAAACACATCAAAAAACCAACAATATCAATATTTATTCTAGGAAACCAATACTATATATGAAGATCATAATACATTTTGGTCAAAAATGGGTGAATCACCCAATTTGAAGCATAATAATCACATATAAAATCCTCCAATATACCCGTAGACATGTAAGCATGTTCCATGAACGTAGATAATCTCATCACTGTTAATGGTCAAATCCAGAGTTAGGTCCCCACCATCAAAGTTATCCCTCAACTCTAAGAACACCAAATCCTCATACCACCTCCTCTTGATTTATTTAAAAAGAGAGTGTACAATGGATAGATATGTGAGTGTCATCAGTAATCAATCCTCCTAAACACCTGTATACATCTCAGTGAATAAGGGAATTATCTTCCAATCAAAACAAGTCTCAATGACCTAAGTCTATGTCTTCCGAATCAAAGCATCATCAAAACTATTTCCTCTTACTAATATATATGATAGCTCAAAATTGAAATATTTAAAACACTCAACACATATATACTACTATAGATTTAGATCATGTTGAAAAAAGATATATTTAAGGCTCTTATGGTTAGTGTAAACAACACACCTTTCACCCAAGAGATAATTCCATAAAAATTTTAAAGCATGAACTACCATGGACAACTCAAGATCATTCTTAGGATAGTTACATTCATGTGGACTCAACTACTGTGATCTATAAACCATGAATAAATATATCAACATCAACACTACCCCAAGTGTGATCCTGGATGTATTACAATACAAAGTATACTCCATACCTGGTCCAAGTAAGATTAGAATTGGGGTAGTGGAAAAACACTTCTTCATATCCTAGAAAGAATTCTCATATGCTCCAGACCACTAAAAATTTATTCACTTTTTGGTCAATATTTAGAGTAATAATACCAAGTGATAATAGTACCTAATGAACCTTTAGTAGTAACCCACTAAACCCAAAAATATTCAGATTTCAACACCATTATTGGGTTTCTTCCAAGAAACAATCACTAGAATCTTCTCAAGGTCCACCAATACACCTTCTTTTGATATGATGTAACCCAAATAGTGCACCTTCTCAATCTGAAATATCACTTAGATTTCTTAGAATATATTTTATGTGCTTTTAGTATACTCAAGATTATTCTAAGAAGTTGGGAATTATTAACTCTAGAATGAGAGTAACTAATATTTCATCAATAAATATCACCAACAAATTATCTAAATATTGGTGAATTATTTCGTTTATAAAGTCCATGAACATATTAGGGGTGTTCATCAGCCCAAAAATTAGCATAATAAACTCATATAATCCATACATTATTCTAAAAGTAGTCTGTGGTATATCAGATGGTCTCACCCACAACTGGTGGTACCCTAATTTCAAATCAATATTGGAGAATATATAGTAACTCCTCAACTACTAAAATTGATCTCCAATACATGGAATATTATACTAATTCTTAATTATCTGTCAGTTTAGATTCTAGTAATCAACACATAAGCACAACATTCCATCATCATTCTTGATAAAAAACTGGATAACCCCTAGGAAATGCACTTGGATGAATGAACCCTTTAGCATATAATTTCTCTACCCAAGTCTTAAGATATTGAAGCTCCACTAGTTCCATTCTATATGGTGGGATATAAATTGTCTTATCCCAAGGTACCCGTTTGATGGTAAACATAATTTATCTATTAGGTGATAACCTTGAAAACTCCTTGGGAAAATCATCCGAAAATAAATCCACTATATAAGGTAAGACATCATACTTCACTTCCCCATTATACAACATAATACTTACAACCTGGGTTGTGAACTCACCCAGCTACTGATGAACTTAACCTGTATGGCCTACTTGGATATCCCATTCTCCATGATGAACATAGATGTCACCATTTGGAGATATGAATGTTACCCTTTTATAATAATAATAATTATTATCCTTATATGAAACTAACCAATACATCAATGGTATCTAATCAAACCCTATCATCTCAAGAATGAAAAAAAATCCCAATGGAAACTATAACCACCAATCTTAAGGGAACACTTCTTACAACGATAGATAGCCTTTGATCATACCCCTAACGGTGTGTTGGTCAACATAACCCTATTCAATAACTCCATTTACAAACCCATAAAATTTTAAAACATAAAATATAAAAGAATATTAATCCAATATATAAAAAAATCACTATTAATCATAGAATCCACAAGAATTGTACCTTAGATAGTCGATGAACCAACCTCGTTATTGTTGGGTGTAGACTAAACTGCATACTGCTGAACTATCCCCCTACCCTAGCATCCTGTCAAAGTCCTATTCATTTCACTACTCTTATAATATGACCAATCCTATCTTAGAGTACCTCATCATCCACCCTAGCTGATAAGGACAAAAGAACTCTAACTTCCATACTGATGTGGGGTAGAATATCCCATTCTGGTGCTTTGTATCAAAATAGGCCCTCCATCACCAACCATATGCTGAGGGTTCTTATATAACCTCTATATGTTACCCATACATACAAAATTCTAACAATATATTAGTGGTTTGAGAAACTAACATCACATGTAACTAGGTTTTTCACACTAATAATATACCACTAGATCACTTCCCTGAGAGCCTGGTCCTCTTCTTTAGATGATCTATCCTCCACGACCATGGTGAATGTTCTCATAATGAATCTTCCTACTATATGAGGGAAAACCATTAGGTCACCTAACTAAAACTATCTTCCCAACATTATAGACCTACTTCAGGTTCCCCTCAGAGATGATATCCTGATTCACCACCTCATTGAACTTCTTCAAATGGAAAATATTTACCTAATACTTGATCACATATTTGAGTCCATCCAGAAAACACTTCTCCCTAGTCCACCAAGTCGTAATAATGTTAGAAAAAAACTCTATAAGTTGATGAAGAGGAAAAAATAATCCATCATTGACATATTCCCCAAATTGAAACTCATAAACACTATATCTCTTTCCTATCTCAATGTGTCTGGTTAAAAGTGTTCCAAGAACTTCTCCTAGAAGTCCTTCCAAGACATTACCACAAGCTACCCATCCTAGAATTGAATATAGCATCATCACTTCATTATTCCCCTCAACATATAATCCTCTAACTTAACCCTACTATCTAGGGGAGTATCTAAGTGATTTATAATTTTCTAGATAGACTCAATCCATAACTCAACTACCTCATGTCCACCCTCTCTGGAGAATTTTGGAGGATGCTATAGTTCAAACTCCATAGTTAGATCAAACATATTTGGTGCATCTCACACCAGATATCTCTCCATAAACTATATAAAGTGATTTAAAATAATGTATAACTACTCTTACTCCATATTACTTGAAACCAATGGGGGATTTGTTCATGATACTAGAGGTACATTCTCAGTAATGTTCTCTTCTGTCCCTACTAGATTACTTCACCATAGAGGAATCCTTCTACAATTCCAAACATATGTTTTAGGGAACCCAACACATAATTACACAGTTACATAAAACATGGGTTAAAACTATCTATATATAATCTACTCCACATACATTATCCAAATAGTCATAACCACAACACTACCACTACACCCAACTATCCCTATCTAGGGCCACATGCTAACTCAGGGTAAAAAAAATCTTCCAATTCAATATTTAAATTTAATACCATTTTAACAAAAAAGTTTATCAACTTTAAATGTTATATATTAACAAAATATTTTTTAGGCACTGTTTCTTTAAAAATAAAAAAGAAAATTAAAAACATTTTATTTCCCACAACCCAATTTTTTTATTCAAAAAAAAGAATATAAAATGATTTTCCATGTGTGCATAATATGATGAATGTCACAAAAACATCTATGTTCCTAAAATGCTTCATGCATAAAAATCTTATTACATACATAACCATGAGTAAAATCTAATAAAATAGTAACATCACACAACAATTTCATCATCGGAGGTGAAATAACATCTAGCTATAACAAGAAAACTAGAAGAACAACAATACCATCCTAAAAAACATGGGGTTTCCCAACACATGGGTTTTATACTTCCATGAATGAGATCATTACCAAGACCCTAAATATCCTAGTATCCTATTTAACCTTACCAAATAATAAATCAATGAGAAACTAATTGATACCATGATACCACTTTGTAACATCCCTGCCTGACTCACTCCAACAAGTAGATGGACCGGTTCATCATGTGACATCAGATGCACCTCCCTGTATACTAGAGACTACTAACTAATAATGAGGTTATAATTAAAAATGTTGGGATACTATACCCTCTTTATCAAAGAAAATAAATAGTAGGAATAATAATAAAAAATTGGAATCAATACCCTCATATCATATATCAAATCCCAAAATTGGGCAAGTACCTACATTCAAATAAAGTAATCATGACATAATAGTCTCATGTGTCAAAAGGAAACCCAAAATAAAGATACAACTGAAAATCCCAAAAATGGTTCTCTACATCAATATTATTCTCCTCATCTATGATCCATCCCAAGTCACAAATTAACCATCTATTATAGTACATTTTCCATTATCTACGCCTGTAACCATGAATCCTGATTGAGTATCAATGACAGCATGAGCCGTGAGTGAGTACAACTTGGTATTCCATCACCGATTTTGTATAAAGAAATATATAGTTTAAAAATATTATATTCATATTTATAAGAGAATAATATATAGGGTAATAAATGAAGACATGTTTTTTAAAAAATAAATAGTATTCAATTAACAACTTTGGCCCTTGGGTACCCGAGTGACATTCAGGCCAACCAAACCTACCTCAGCCCATACCAGTGATCTAAACCATACACCATAGAGGTTACATAATTTAATCCAAATAAAGGGGCTTAATCACTTATTTAAAACAAGGTATTAAGGAGAATCAGTCCATGTACCTACACCTTATCAAATTCCATTAGTGCCTGAAGAATTAAGCTGACTCCTAAACCAGGGGTATAGAGCGCCATGTCTAAAATTAAAAAAAGGATGTAAAATGTCATTGAAAACCATCCTAATTCAAGAATATGAAGCATAATTTATAATACCTTTACTCATGGGTGTGTATCATCACGTCCAACATATTTAACCATCCCATCAAGAACCAATTTCCAAGGTCCAATATACTTGACCTTTTAAAACACCATGATAATAAAGGCATACCTTTTTCAACATTCATTACCCCCCATGGTTTATTATGTTAAACACCTTTAACCAAATTATATAATTCGACCATCACATATCTTATTCATATATCCCATATATTATCAATTTAAATTTTCTCCTTTAACGATTTACCATTTCTTCCCTTTTAAGACATAAAACATTTAATTACCAAGTTAATCAAAATAACCACTTATTAAATGATAACAATCCAAGCAACAAGTCTAACTAGGTTAAACTCATAAAACCCATATTCCACCATTTACAACCCCATTATACCATTTCCAAGGAATTGTCACACCATGTGGGTGGCCACAGGTCCCATCTCATAGGAAACAACTGACCCAATGAGGTCTGTAAAGGGTCTAACACATCATTTAAAATCCCAAAAAAAATTATCAATCAAGGAAAAAAATGTTTATCAAATCAGTTCCATAACACATACCACATACACATGAACAAATATCCAGACTATAGGAAATTACTTGTTCAATACCTACTTTATTCTCATAGACAACCAATTATCCAACCCCAAACATTGATTGAATCTAAAATAACCACAAAAAAGTAGATAAATAACTGGAAATATAGATTATGAGACATATAATAAGTGTAAAAAACAAGCAGTTAATATTCCACATAATCTACAGAAACAAACTCATAGACTTACCTAGGAAATTAAATCATAAGAAACAATACTTCAAAAACCCGTGAATCGAAGTAGATACACCCTTGGAAGAGGAAAAGAAGTTTGGGTAAAACCCTAGGCTATGGGGAGTGAAATGGGGAAAAAATAAGGTGATATAGATATAAGATAATGAGGAAAAATTAGTAAATTTCAACTTTTAATGAGTTGAATAGTTTGGCTGCATGGTTGTTGACACTCCTTTCATCACAGAATCTAAAGATCGGAAAAGGGGAATATATGAGCAGAAAGTGATTCAACCATTGAAGAAAACATCAAAAAATTGACAAAGGGATGAAAAAGGAAAACTTTTCCCATAGGCCGCGCAAGTTCCTTCATGGTCGTGCAAGTGGACTTGTGCGACGCAACTTGGCGCGCAAGTGACTTGCATGACCTAAGTGATAACCGCCAGGTAACCGCCCATGGTCTTCTCCTGCCTATAAATAGACCCTGTGGGCCCCCCATTCAAGAGGATCTTTTTCCAGAAACTCGGATTGAAGCTCCCGACGCCCAAGTCTCTTCTCAAAGCTTCCGAAACACTTCTAAGGTAATTTATTACCTAGAACGGATGATCTAAAGAGAGGAAGTAAGGACTAAGTGTTGAAACTCATCAACACTTGCGCGCCTGAGTGGTCACCCCTTAAGGGAAGTGGTCACACTTGTGCGCTGCCTTATTCCTTCAATAGAACTTGCGCGTCCCTTTTTTGGAAGAACATCAAGAGGATTTTAAAGGCTGTAATGAAGAGTCGCTCAAGTATCTCAAATGCTGGTTGAATATCGCTCAAGTACCCACCATGTCGCGCAGGTATACCTGTGCGACCAATACTTGCGTGCTGCCGCAGTACCTACGCGCCTTCCAAGACTTGCACTCCCCTTCCTTTTTGGGTTCCTTTTTTTCCCATTTCACCCCTCTTAATCCATTACACCTTTACTTTTTAAGATTCAGTCTTCAAGACACTCTTCAAATCCATTTATGGCTTGATTTATTGATTTTACATCCTTATTTGAGAGGAATTCTGTGGAATATCTCTCAAAACCTAGTGATTTAAATATCTTTATGTCACCAAATATGGAGAGTTCATTCATTCAACCTCATCCTTTAAGATGAGAGAATCCTTAAACCTGTGTCTCCTTTTCAGGAATAAGTCCTAGTCATAATCATGGGCTTCCTTTTCAGGAGTAAGCCCCAAGTCCCCTAACCTAGGCCTCCTTTTCAGAAATAAGTCCCAGTCATAATTATGGGCATCCTCTTTAGGAGTAAGCCCCAAGTCCCTTAATTTTTTGGGCATCCTTCTTAGGAGTAAGCCCCAGATCCTCATAATCATGGGCATCCTCTTTTAGAGTAAGCCCCAAGTCCCTTAATTTTCTCTTTAACCAGTCCTAATTTATGTTTCATCTGGGATTCCTTCTCAGGAGTAAAACCCAGTTATCAATCCTCTCCTAATTTGGGTTTCCTTCTCAAGAATAAGTTCCAAGTTAGAGTATTCAAATCTCCATAAAGCACATATACCTTTATGGACCCTGTTCCTAGATTTTCTCCCTAAAGTAAATCCTAACCTTCATTTATCTAGGCATTCATATATACATAAGCCCCAAACCATTTTTTTATGATTACGTTTTTTATGGCCCAATTGTCTATTTTATTACCAATACCTCTTGTGTCTCACACCGAGCATGACTCACGTGAGCTTAGAGAGTAAAAGTAATTATGACATCCTTCTTTGAACCATCAATCATAAACATTATAATCCCTTATTCGAACTACGTGGGTTATGATTCCTTTTCCAAAACAAAGGATACGTAGGAAGCCCATCTATGGGTTCGATCCCAACTCTGAAATAATTCATGTCCTTCTAAATGACAATAAACTTCAAGTGCCCCACTGAGTGGCTTCAAAACTAGCCTGGTCATCATAATGACCAAGAGACTTTTATATAAATGTTTTAAAGGTTACCATTGACCAAGAATCTCTAAATAGATATAAATGATTCTCTATTGATGAAGAACCTCAAATACATATAAAAGATTCTCTAAATTTCTTACATATTTAATAATTGATTGTTAAACTGAAGGAAAGATCATTTTTTTACTTGGTAATGTAATAAGGATTCACGAACATAACTTAAATCTATAAAGAGAGTCCTGGAATAGACAATAATTCCCCTCAAAAAGGTGTGATGAGTCTGACCTCCCATCCTCTTGACCAATGAAAATTCCTAAGCCTCATCAGTTCACAAACTAATGAAGCACCTACCTTTGGAAAGTAGGTCCAAGTGGATGTGGAATCAATGGATGTTTCAGGTTCTACGAACAAACCCGTTAGAAACTGATCGGAATGTTTGAATCTCCCATCCAGGAGGT
The DNA here is from genome assembly GCA_963277665.1 of Viscum album. Taxonomy (NCBI): domain Eukaryota; kingdom Viridiplantae; phylum Streptophyta; class Magnoliopsida; order Santalales; family Viscaceae; genus Viscum; species Viscum album. The sequence continues at coordinate 331,948,998 of OY728129.1, read as the reverse complement.
CATCCCCGAATTCCGAGGGAAACAAAAAATGGTGAACCCGACGTGAAACCTTAACCAAGTTAAAATGATGTTTCACCTATTTGTTAATACCCTATTTAAAATTCAATAATAGGGATAACAAAAACAATCATTGACATGTGTGCTCATCCAAAGGATGAAGTGGCTGAATTTTATCTTGATTACATCTGTTATATCAAACAGGCACTCTTTTCCAAGATCTTCTGTATTTCCATAATGGCTGCTTGCAAATTAACATCTATGAATACTGCTGCTACAAATACCACTACTGCTATTCCTACTGGATCTCCATCCGCTCTGAGGATGAAATCACCTACTCAGCGTCTTCAACGCTGGGTATCAAATGCGTTGGTTAAGGAGTACCGTCAACACGGTACCATCCCAACTCTGGAGGTTGCCCGATAGGCCCTCCAAGTAAACAACTCTCACAGGTCGTCCGGACAACAATGACCAGTGATTAAGAGGCAGGCGGTGCTGACTATCGTCTCCAACCGTTTTGGGTCGTTATCCCCGGAACGCAATTTCCATTCGCTCCCTTACTCTGAGTAATTGAATGAGCAGGTCCCTAAGGGCCTTAATTCAAAAAGACAGGAGTCCTTCCCGAGGGCTCCCATCAACAATCTCCGTCAGACTTGTGCGGCAGTGTGCCATCAACATGATGAGGGTACCGACTCCAGGCATTCAACTCAGGTTCCTCGAACCCGAGCATGCAAGACGAACCGCCAGATACGGAATCCGGTTAACAATGGGCAACTTTTCATCCCTGCCATCTCTAGAGAAGTCCACCTACCTAACTTGGTGGCAAACAATGAACATGCATACACACCTGTCCATTTTAAATCCGCTATCCAGCAGACTCGTCTGGCAGCATCAAGCCAATCCCGCTAGGCAATTCTGGCGGAGTACTATAGGCAGGAACATACACCTGATTATACATCATCAGTTAGTCAGCATGATCGCCTGACTATATATGATGGATCTCGTCAACCGCGTTTGGCGAAGTGTAATCACCAGGAACATACACCTTTTAGTACTAATCAAGCCTACCAACAGTCTCGCTTGGTAGCGCACGGAGAAGTCAGTCGAAAAGCTCTGACGACAAACAGGAGGCAGACTCAACTCTCTGCCTCCACACTTGAGTACTGTCAGGATTCACTGACAAGAAAAGGAGGACAGGAGCAGGCACAAATGCGTACTCCAAGCCCGAAATGGACGTATATCCCCGTTCTGGCAGCTGAAGTCACAAAACATATTTTTCCAATGGTGAAAGAGCAGAAGAAAATTCCTGCTCATATTCTGGATGCTTGCCAGGATATCATAACAGCTTCAGCATCATCTCATGGAAAGACACATAAATCTATCCCTAGAAGTGGAGTGACACATCAACGATTCACTCCGGAACAGACATACACATCTGTTCCAGTCCAAGAGGGTTATGGGGCATACTCCCCCATATCATACAGACAACCAAGTCAGGAACATACACCTGATTTGAGTGGAGATCGTCAACCTAACCTCACCATCTTTCCTGATCAGGCACATAAACCTGCTCAGAGTAACGACTTTCGTCAACAAGTGGTTTCCAAAGCGAGTAAGAAGGAATCTAAGAAAAAGATCCACCCAGCACAGTCAAGAGATCAAAGGCCAATCTGTAACAAGGCCTTGCTCGATGCTGGAGTTCTTGAAGCCCTCAGAAATTTATCTGTTGGAATTCAAGATTCTACTCCCTCAGTTCCCAATAACGTGAACATTAATTCCGAAAGTCTTCAACAGAAACTTCCTCATGAAGGCTTGCTTCATGAAAATTCGGTCAATCTTGAAGTTTCTTCTTCAGATGAGAGCCACAAGAACCCTCTGGGTGGTCAGAAGACCAAAGAGAAAGAGATATCATCTTTTTCTGTAACCCATTATGGTGGTCCTCCCCATGATGATGAATTTATCTGCGAATGTCCTCTCCGCAGTACTGATTCACATTGCCTGGGAAATACTCCAGTGGACAATATAGTGCCGAGAAAGCCCTCTTATCTTTAGGCACTTGCAAATACGAAAACAGTCACGTCTGATGCTTTATCTCTAGCAAGTGAAATACTTTCTCAATTAGAAGATAGCCCAGGGTGTAGGTCATTCTCTGAACCACCCCTAAGTCATGCATCTTCTAGTTTGATCAATGATCTCTCTACCAATCTTGTTGAATCCGATGAAGCAACAAGGAAACACCAACTCTGGTCAGAATAGGTAGAAGAATATTCATTTAATGATGAAGTGGAAATGCTAAACATGAGGAAAAAATTGGTGAAAATTGAGGTACCATTCATGTTTTGGCCTTTTGCTGACTCCCAATATGACATTCCAAAGATGTTGACGGAAGAAGGAGTCCTTGATATTCGTCTCAACATATGGAAAACTCTTTTTCAATAGAAGAAGAAGGTATTATCTTATGATGAATATGAAAATCATTTTAAGATAATAGAAGGGCTACAACGTCAGATTGATTGGGTATCTCTATCAGTCTCTCAGTATCCGAAGGTTGAAAAGAAACAGAGAACCCTTCAACGTTCATGACTTGGTGCACTAAGAAAATTGCGTCAGTTAATTGCCAATGCTCCATCTGGTGTTCATATCAGAGGATGGGGTGTTCACGGAGCACTACATTTCACAGTACTTTCTAGTCAGCAAAGCCCATCGAAAATGGTCTCATGCAATGTTATTTCCCATGGCCGGCCACAGTCAATGGGCTTTATTCATAATCAAAAGCTTTCTCAAGAACAGGCTTCAACTAGTTCCTCTCAAAATCAAGCATATAGAGAACAAGTTGTTGAATTTCTCCTACATCAAGAAGGTGAGAATATTGCACAAGCCTCTCGTATGGAGCAAACACATCATCAAATGACAGAAGTTTCAGAAATCATCCAACGGTCTGTTAAACCAGGTGATAAAAGTGGATATAGGCTAATGCATCCAGCTAATTTCCGAACTAAGATTTGCAAGATCAAGAGAGATTTTAAGAAGGTCTCAGACATAGCATGTCAAGAGACACCCCATCTTGTCAGACTGGGGACTCCTTTAACCCAACCCTCAGAGTCAACAAATGGGATTCGAGGAGTTGAGCGGAAGCAGCAGGAACATCCCCTGTTCTCGAGACTGGGGACTCTTTCAAATCATCAATCCCCTTCTCAGAGAATATCGGTCTTTTCTCGATTGGTGAATAAGCCCCAAGAGGAACGAAGAGCCAAATTATCAAGTGATTTCCTCCAAGTTATAGCTCATCAAGAAGTTCCTAAAAGATTAAATTAACAAAAGGCAATGTCTCATCAAAGACATGAAAGAATGAAATATCACAGAAATGTTGATAGAAGGGATGCGATGTATTATACATCAATCAATGTCATCAATGCCGTTGTTGCTAATCCACCAGAGGAGACTCACTCAGGGGACTCAGATGAAGAGCGTCCTGCTCAAGAAAATGTACGCGCCGATACAAATGAAGAAGGTGTGCGTACACAAAGTCAAAGGATTACTCAGAACCTAGGTAATCCACTTCCTTCTCTCCAAAAAGTATCCAACAAAGGGAGGGGAAAGAATCAGGTTACATATCCTTCCTCTGGAGAAGGTCAATCGCTCTCGTTAGAGAAAAGGTTTGCACAAAAAGAGGAAGAAATGAAAGAATTAAGAAGGTTGAATGTAGAACTACTTCAGAGTAGTCTTCTTCTGAAAAATTCTGAAGTCTGACAGCCGAAGAATTTGTTGTAACCACTGAGATGGATCAGGAATATCCTCCTTTATCAGTACACCCTCAGAGGTCTAATCCTACGGGTCAATCACAACAACGGTTGGCAGTGCTACCATCAGTTGCAGCACCAATCACCACGTCTATCCAAGCTCCATTCATTGCACCTACCCAAGACCAAATTCAACCTGATGTTTCCCAAAAGTTAATAACTACTATTGGGTCATTAACAGCTCGGTTAGAAACTATGTAAGGGAAATGAGTGCAAGTTCAACCAGAAAAGAAAGTTTACCCTGAATGGGTAGATTCAATTTCTCCTCCATCTAGTTTTGGAAACCCTGTTTTCCCTACTTTTAATGGATCAGGCGACCCTGAACAATATTTTATGCATTACATGTCTTGTTGTGATCCTATGATGGGAACTCCAGAGCAGCAAGAAGCAGTGAAAATCAGATGCATCGTGCGAACATTGCAAGGACCAGCTTTTGTCTGGTATACAAGCTTGCAATCCCGGTCAATCATCGGATGGGAGGATCTTCGTCAAAAATTATTTATTCAGTTCATCTCAACTTTTCCAAAAATGACAGTTTTTGATCTTACAAACTGCAAGCAAAGGGAGAATGAAAGAGTCTCTGATTTCATTGCTCGCTAGAAGGGATTAACGTATTCCCTGAGTTTAGCACTCCCTCAGAAAGAGATGTTGCCAATCTGTGTGGAAAATTTGCGTGACGAATTACGCACACCATTGATCCCTATGAAATACACAGGAGGGTTTTGAGAGCTTACTTCAATCGCTCAGTAGATTGAAGATTCCCTTATACAGGCTAAGGTTAAATCTCGTGTAATTCCATCAGCTTCAGGAAGGAGAATGGGTAAAGCAGAAACTGCTACAGTTATGCTTAAACAAGCACATGTACCTATTTCTACTTCAAAGCCTTTATCTTCTCGAAGAGATCCACCTCCTGAACGCCAACAACAAAGGCCGTTTCATCCAATTGATCAAAGAGATCAATGAAGAAAACAATTTGAGGATTTGAAGAGTAAAACATACTCTTTCGGAAATGAGCAAGTTCCTGGTTACTTCATTTCAGCTCTGGAAAATAATTTGGTTCAATTACCAGTGCCCAAGAGACCAAACAAGGGAGGGGATGAAGACCGTCCCAATTATTGTCCCTTTCATCAAATGTTGGGGTATCCCATCCAGGAGTGTTTTGTCTTTAAAGACCTCCTGCAAAAGATGGTCGACTTGGGACAAGTCAAGTTGAAAGGTTCTTCGACTCAGATAGCATGTGTTAATGCTACAGTTCCAGAGGAGGAAGGTGAATGGAAAGAAGTCAAAAGCAGAAATGCACAGAAGTATGATGATTGGATGGTCAGAAAGACAATCAACCAGACTCATTCCATTTTCTGAACACAATTAAAGAAACCAATTGTGTCTTCTGCCATGAATATTGCGGTAAAACCCTCTTCGTCAGAGGGAAAATCCTCAAAGAAACAGTTTGATTCAAAGAAGAAAAAAGAATTAGAAGAAGATGAGTATGTGTCAAAGCCTAAATTGTCTTTGACTCTGGCAGACATTATGCCATATAATTCAAAACTATGGGCACCGCCCCATCATCCGACACAACCTAAACAGGCTAGTCAGGCAGAGTCTTTATTAGACGAAGAGTTAATCTTTGGTTCTATTAATATGATTCAATTAACAGATCCGTATTCCAGTCATAAATTAAATTTTGATGAGCCTGAATTACTTGTATCAAATAATGGAATCCGAGGAAGTTCCCGAGGTTCAGGATATAGGGTAAGACATGGATCTTTCCGAAGCCACTACTCCAATTCTACCCCTTCTAGCATTGTGTACGCAGCAGAAACTCGTAGTAGAGCCCTTTAGTGAGCTAAAAAAGAACAAGCGGGTTTTTCCGCTAATAGCCAACTCCGTCTTGGCACAGTTATTTTAGAAGACCTATTGAAGGTTCCATCTTCTTTATCTCAGCAATTAAATGGATCTAATTGGTCTAATCTTCCAAAACCAAGGATGTTTCCATCTTCTATCCCAATACAAGATGCATCATCTTCCAAAGCATCTACTTCCAAGGTACCTACTAAACCGCATATTCCTGTTGGGAAACGCAGACCTTTAGATCAAAAGTATGATATATTGAAACCCTTGGCCCAAGTACCAACAAAGTTATCAATTTTGGAAGCCTTGAATCTGTCAAAAGATCTTTGGGAAGCACTCATCGAAGCTTTGTCAAGTCCTCAGGAGTTTGAAGCTGAAATTGTTGTAGCTAAAGTCTATCACATAGAGAATAATCCTGTAGAATGCCATGAAGTGATATCTTTAACTGATAAAGATGATGATGATTTTGTGCATGGGCACATAAAACCTTTGTACTTATCTGGAAAAGTCAATGGTGTAGATATCCTAAGAGCTTTCATTGAAAATGGTTCAGGAGTCAACCTCATGCCCATTCGTACACTTCGTCGATTGGGCCTCATGAAATCTGATTTATCTCCTTCTACCATGATGTTACAAGGATATGATAAAAATGAACAAGAACCACTGGGCGAAGTTACACTCAGAACTCAGTTTGGAAATCTTGTATCCAATTCGGATTTCATAATTGTTGACCAAGACTCAGCTTTCAACGTCTTTCTTGGAAGACCCTGACTACATCAGCATGAAACTATCCCTTCATCATACCCTCAATGTCTCAAATAATATTTCAATGGTCAAGTTGGAACATTGTATGGTGATAAGACCCCGTTCAAGACACGTGAGTCTTAATACATTGAGGCAGAATTTTATCACATGAAGGGAAGAGAAAAATCTACAATGAAGGAAATTACCAAAGTTAATGCTCCATATGGTTTGGAGAAAATTCCAATAAATCCATTTACACATGTGAGTACAGATTATGTGTTACCTATCAGTAAAATTGACAAAATAGGCCCAAATCAAAATACTCTTATGGAAAGATCCATAATGTCAATTACGGCAATTGAGCCAGACAACATGGGAGAAATTGGTAACCTACTAAACAGTGATGAAAGCACAAGTGGTGACGTCTTCATTTCATCTGCTGAAATACAACAGGTCTATACTTCTGCAATCAGGCCAGAAGAAGTTATAGAAAGGTCGGAGGTGAATAATGATGTCAATTCTCAATCCATCATCTCCTCTTTATTTCCCAAAGAAGGCCCTTTATCATCAATAGGGTCGGAAATGGAAGCTTCTTCTTCAAAATGTGCAAATTTTGACATCTCTTCTGATCATGAAAATTTCGTTTTGTCATCTACTATGCAAGTAGAAACGGAAAAAATAGCACATGATGAAGAGGAAGAGGAAGATCTTAGAGATGCTCCTCCAGCATTTGAAAAAGGTATCTCTACCACTGTGGATGAACTCAGAGAAATAAATCTGGGTACAGATAAAGATCCACGCCCCACTTTAATTAGTGCGGTCATGAACCTTGAAGAGCAAGAAATTTATACTTCTTTTCTAAAGAAAAATAAAGATATTTTTTCTTGGAACTATATAGAAATGCCTGGGCTTGATCCTGATATTGCTACTCATCATATGGGTTTACCAAAAGAACATCGAGGATTTAAGCAAGCCACGAGAAGAACACACCCAACTTATGCTTCCAAAATTGAAGCTGAAGTGGATAAGATGATCAAAGCTAACTTCTTCAGAGAAGTTCAGTATCCCAAGTGGTTGGCTAATATTGTCCCTATAAAGAAGAAGAACGGACAAATTAGGGTTTTCATCGATTTCAGAGATCTTAATCGGTATTGTCCTAAAGATGATTTCCCAGTTCCGATTACAGAACTCTTAATTGATGCAACCGCTGGATAGGAAGTACTTTCCTTCATGGATGGATATTATGGATATAATCAGATCCGAATGGCCCCAGAAGATGAGGAATCTACAGCCTTCAGATCCCCTCAAGGTGTGTTTTGTTACCAGGTGATGCCCTTTGGTTTAAAGAATGCTGGTGCAACATATCAACGCGCCATGCATCGTATCTTCAAACCATTCTTAGGGAAGTTTTTTTAATGTTATGTAGACGATTTGGTGGTTAAATCCAAACAACGTTCTAATCAATTGGCTGATTTGGAAGTCATATTCCACATGCTTCGACAACATAATTTGAAGATGAACCACTTAAAATGTGCTTTTGGGGTAACCTCAGGAGAATTCCTCGGCTTTGTTGTACGCCATCGTGGTATTGAAGTCGATCCTGAGAAGACCAAATCAATCCTTGGTATGTCACCTCCTTAAAATTTGAAAGAATTAAGAAGACTTCAAGGACACTTAGCCTATATTCTGCGTTTCATTGCCAATTTTGCAGGAAAAAGTTTACCCTTTACCAAATTATTGAAGAAAGGAGTCACTTACCAATGGACTAAATAATGTCAAGAAGCGTTTGATGTTCTCAAGAAATACCTCTTGAGTCCACCAGTACTCATGCCACCCGTTGAAGGTAGACTAATTATCCTCTATGTGACATCTCTAGAGCGATCATTGGGTGCCTTTATCGCTCAAAAGAATGATGCTAGGAATGAAAATAGCCTCTACTATCTCAGTAGAACTATGCCTGAAGCAGAAACCCGGTATTCAAGTATTGAGAAGTGCTGCCTAGCATTAATCTTTGCAGTTCAGAAACTGAGACACTACCTGCAACATCACGAGGTCCAATTGGTATCTCGCAATAATCCACTAAAATTCATCCTTAGTCATCCAATGTTTACAGGACGTCTAGCAAGGTGGGAAGTTATTTTTCAGCAGTTAGACATTCAGTATGTATCTCAAAAGGCAATAAAGGGCCAAGCTCTGGCTAATTTCCTGGCTGAACATCCTTCAGTGGAAGACACGTCTTCAGATATTAAACTCCCTGATGAGGAAGTTTTTTCTATTCAAGAGTGTCCTCAAACATGGGAAATGTATTTTGATGGTGCTTCCAGAAGTCCAACAGGGAAGAAAATGGAAAATCCTAAATTCAACAAAGTTGGTTTAGGAATTGTACTCATTTCTCCAAATAAGGCATTGTTACCTTATTCCTTTTTATTGTGGGAAGGTGGTACCAATAATGAAGCCGAATACCAAGCTCTTATCACAGGCTTGGAGTTAGCACTTCAAGCACAAGTGAATCACTTAAAGGTGAAAGGTGATTCAGACCTGGTAATCAAACAAGTCAATGGGGATTATGCCATCAGAAAAGAAGATTTAATCCCTTTGTATGATTACGTCAGAAAGTTAATGGCGGAATTCCCTTTAGAACCGACATTTTCTTATGTCCCAAGATCACAAAATGATCAAGCTGATGCACTGGATAATATAGCCACAACTCTAGCAGATCCAAATCGGGACGAGACAACCATCAGTATTTCCCACAGTCGTGCAATTTCACCTTATGTTCAAGCCAGAACAGAGGAAATTAATGAAATTAGTCCCATTCCTGAACCGTATGGTCATACTAAAGGATGGATGTCACCTATCAGGGAATACCTTCAAAATGGAACACTTCCACCTGATAGAGCTGAGAAAGAACAAATCCGGAGACATATGGTCAAATTTACTCTTTATGATGGCCCAAACCACCTAGAGAAAATTCTCTACAAACGTGGTTTTGATGGAGTTCTCTTCAGATGCATTGATGGTGAAGAGACAATGGCTATCATGAAAGAAGTACATTCAGGAGTCTGTGGTGCCCACCAGTCTGGACATAGATTGTCTGATCAAATTCGAAGGCTTGGATACTTTTGGCCTTCCATGATACAATATTGTATCGATTTCACAAAGAAGTGTCATTCATGTCAAGTACATTCCAACTTCATTCATCAACCTCCATATTTTCTTCATGCAGCTAAATACTCATCACCATTTTCTACATGGGGAATGGATGTGGTGGGCCTTACCCTTAAGCTATGGCCAAGCAGTTTAAGTAAATTCTTACTGCTACTGATTTATTTTCCAAATGGGAAGAGGTAGTACCTCTCAATGAAGTTAGTTCTAAATGAATTGTTAGCTTCATCAAGTCTAACATCATTACTAGATTTGGTGTCCCTCATACCATATTGACGGACAACGGCACCAACTTCTGTTCTTCTGAGGTGAAGAAATTGTATCAAGAATACAACATTAAATCCCACCATTCATCTAGGTATCATGCGGCGGCCAATGGCCAAATAGAATCCTTTAACAAGAGTCTTTAAAATATACTGCAAAAGATGGTGGATAAAGATAATAGGTCATGGCCTGATAAACTCTTTCATGCTTTATGGGCTTATCAGACTACCACCCACAATGCAACACTGTCAACTCCATATTCGTTGGTATATGGAATAGAAGCAGTCTTTCCAATTGATGTTCAATTGCCCTCACTCAGAGTATCCATTTGTGATCAGTTATCTACAGATGAGAAATCCCAAAATCAATTGAATGAATTGGAATGGTTAGATGAGAAAATATTGTGCACTTTGCACCACTTGGAAATCTATCAGAATCGAATAGCACAAGCTTTTAAAAAAAAGTTCGTCTTCGTTCATTCAATCATGGAGAATTGGTATTAGTTCTCAGAAATCCAATGATACCAGGAAAGAAACCTCCCAAGATTGAGCCAAAATGGGAAGGACCTTATTCAATACATAGGGTCTACTCCAATGGAGCTTATTCATTAATCTCGATGGATGGAGAACTCATTACTACTCCAAATAATGTCGGATTTTTGAAGAAATATTTTGTATAAACTACAAAATATTCACAAGATGTCCCCGCAACATGACACTAGACTGCGCATCACCAGTTCGTCCTTGCTATATGACGTTAAACTATACAGCAATGGTCCAGTATGACCTTAAACTGTAACTTCGTCCCACACGACATTAAACCGTGAAAAAGTTCCCTAAAAAAAAGTCATGTATGACTTTAAACTACACCACCGTCCAGCAAGACATTAAACTGCACCATCCATGATCCATGCATATTACCCTAAACTATTTGAAAGTCCCTTACGTCCGGAAAGACGTTAAACTACAAAATCATCAAAGGTCCTGTATGGTCTTAAAACAACACCACCGTCCCGCAAGACATTAAACTGCACCATCCACGGTCCATTTATATGACCTTAAACTATTCACCCTTTTGTCCAATGTGACACTAAACTGTAGAAAAAATCCCCAATATGTCCAACATGACGTAAATGGTGTGTTATTTTGTCCTTACTTCATGACATTAAACTGCACAGTCCCCCTTTTTGTCCAACATGACGTTAAACTGTATTTTCCCCATCGTCCTAACTACATGACGCTAAACTCTACAGAAAGTCCTTGATATGTCCTACATGACATTAAACTGTATTTTTTCCCTGCTACATGACACCAAACTGTGCAGCACCAATAGTCCTAACTGCAAAACTTTAAACTACATAGTCCCTTTATATGTCCTACATGACATTAAACTATGCATCGTTAAGGTTGTTGTTACCTCTTGTTTCTCACACCGAGTATGACTCACGTGATCTTAGAGAAAACCTCAACCATAACACTCTCTTTGGGCCGCTTACCATGTGTAAGTCCCAACAACATTTTTATTAGACCGTTTTCCCCAAGAACAACTTGATCATTAATTCATTCTTTAATTGAACTACACGGACTTTGATCCTTTCCCTCCAGGATGGGTATGTAGGCAACCTCCCAGGGTTCAAGCCCAAAAACAATCTCTTAACATCGGTTCACCACCATCTTATATGATGTTGATTCGTGAAACCGCCCCTAGAATCAATATCTTTACATTGATTCACTTTCTTCCTTGTTATATGACATTAAACTATGCAACACTTTTGTCCGGTACGACAATAAACTACAATACTCTTTGATTTCCTCATTTAAGAGAGAACTATTATTGCCATTGATTTTTCAATAATGTTTCATTTCAAAAGACTACGTGCATACATGGTAATGCCTAAACTTTTTATCTCAGGTTAGACCATCATTTCACTAAAGTCCCCTTTCAACCTTCACATGTACAGACGAAATTTGTACAAAGGGTAGTTCTAGAACTACGTGGTCTTGATTCCCATCCTTATGGGATACGTAGGAACGTTCGGGTATCCCTCGAATCCAACCCTAAGTATTTTGGGCCTAACCCCAAATTTCACTTTCAGTCCCTTGGCTGAAAAGTCCTCGTGAAAACACACACTGTGTATTCATTATTATGGTCTGAACTCTATGACCCTAAACTAAGATCTCTCATATTTTCGTCCTGCACGATGTTAAACTGCATTTCAAGAACTACGTATGGCTTGACTCTCATTCTTATGAGATACGTAGTGAAGTCCAAAATTTTAATTCATGACCCAGCCACAACATGATTATGGTTATCATTGATCTATGTATCTCTATATACATTGGACGATACCCATCTTTAAGTGTTATAATCCTAAACCTTAAATATTTTCAGATCTTCATAACCCTTTTCATGAATTTTAGTCACAAAAATGTCAAACTTCTGAGAATTCTTTTGTCAGACTATGTAGTACGTGCCCATAGGTGGCCTTGCATAAACAGTCCACATAACAGACTTGTTAGCCAAATGATTCTATTTTATTTTACTATGCAGCCAATTTTCTTAGGTGGCCCTGCATAATTCAACCCCCTAACGGGTTTGTTAAATGATGGTAACTTCATTCTTGGGAAGAATGCCTCTTTTGTCCTTATTTGTCTTAAACGACAGTATATACGGATCCAAAAAAAAATAGTCATCCTTAACATATTTGTCCCATATCCTTTTTCATGATCTGAATGTATTCAAGACTATGCTTTATTCTTCTTCCCTACGTTTGGGTCAGACCTTCGTAGGAGTGATATTCATCCAGTTCTTCGATAATCTTGTCTGGAAATATCTTCTCCATATTCAAGTACCCCTTTCCATACAGCAAACTCTATACTTTAGAAAATTTGAATCTCCATAAACTTTCTCTGGCTTTTAGCACTAGGAAAGTAAATTTCTGAGAGTTCTTTTTGCCTGACAATGCAGCACGTGCCCATAGGTGGCCTTGAATAAACAGTCTACATAACAGACTTGTCAGCCGAAAGATGCTATTTATTTGACCATGCAGCCAATGCCCTTAGATGGCCCTGCATAATTCAACCCCCTAACGGGTTTTGTTAAATAATAGTAACTTCATTCTTGGAAACTACATCTTCTAATTCCTTTTAGCACTTTTTCATATCATTCCTCAGATTCAAATATTCTTAAGCCATAGTTTAGATATTTTCTCTCATACTTGAGTATGGTAATATGTTTTCAGATAAATTGTCAAGGAATTGAATCAATTTTAATCCATTTCGGTCAAAGCTATTTTTGACCTTAAACATTATCCCCTTTATGTCTGGTATGCATGACTTTAAACTGCCCACAATAGACAAAGTAACTCTGAATAAAAGTCAAGTTCTAGCTCACTAAATATACATTTTTGTATGATTTAGGTAATATTGAGCAATTAAAAGGTTCAATGTTTGTAGGGTTATTTGTAATAATCCTAGTAAAAATCAAACTATGCTTACTAAGACAAATGGTTTAAGTAAATTTGAAGCAGGTAGTGAGAGAATGCAGGTACAAATAAGTGAAAGTGAACGTGTTTTTCATTGATGCACAAGAGTTAGAAGGACATCCACAGACTAGAGTCTCTTCTCTTTTTAAAGAATTACAAGAGTCTTTCAACATAACACTTCATTTTATTTACGGCATCCCGAGCTTCATCAGCAACCACCTGGAATTCATTCATTCAACTGGATACAATAAGAGATGCAGTGATACTATCTCTTCTCGGAACAATTGTAAAAGGATGTTCTTGAGTGTGGTTTGAGAAAATTTTCTTCTGATCAAATAGTGACTCTATTTCTGTCCAAGAGACTTGGAAGATGGATACATGGATTTGAGAATGGAGAATTGGAAGTAAAGATCCATTTGGAGAGGGTACTCTTTTCAGATATTACTCTAATTCCATGTTTGTCTTCTCTCCACCAACCGGTAGTGGAAAAAATTTCAGTCCATGGGTTTGTCATTTTCATATCTGCAAGGAAATGACATAGAGGAAGAACTTGAAAGTTCACACCATTGTTGTTGCTCTTAATGCATAGCATAACCGAAATAGAGGAGTAGCAGTGGAGCTGCATCTCAGGTTTATAATTGTATGCATTTGGAATATTGACTCCTTGTAGATGACCATGACCACAAAGAGGCGGATGGATGCTCTGTGGAAAATTAGGATGATATTTCTTCAAGTACTTAGCCAAATCTGGGAGAGTGCTGTTGCAGATATCATAGTAATCGAGGCCAATGATGTTCATCATGTCATCAATCCGCTTGCTAGCCAGTTCATCAGCCGTTACAATTCCATTGGGAGCCACTAAATCTGCACAAAATATGAATAAACTAACTCTTAAATGGGTTTATTTTTCATAAAATTTGTGAAGAAATTTTGAAAAAAATGGCTAAGGCATTAAGGCGCGCAAGTATGGAGATGCCGCGTAAGTGTTACATATGCCACGCAAGTTTTTGTCGTGCATTTATAACCGCGCAAGTACAAATACTTTTACAATAGTACGACATCAAAGAAAACATTGGAAAATAGAGAAACTTGCGCGGCTAAGATAACCTGCGCGACGAGAGCTCGAGAATTTTGAAGTCCAGGAATCCAGATGCTTTGTACGGAGGTGAGGCCATGTATTTATAGGCCAGGAGGCCCATCTGCGCACCATATATAGTGCGCTCAAAGCCTACGCGACACAAACTTACGCGCCGCCCTCTGTGCCCTAAAGACTTGTGCGCCCCCTTTTCCTTTGGATATATTCGATTTCCTCAGAGTCGAATCCTCTATTTCTCTCTGGATCCAACTCTGAGGGGGGACTTTTTTTGACGCTCCTTTCGTCACAGAATATAAAGATTGGAAAAGGGGAATATATGAGCACAAAGTGATTCAACCTTTGAAAAAAACATCAAAAAACTGACAAAGGGATAAACAAGGAAAACATTTCCCATAGGCTGCAAAAGTTCCTTCATGGTCGCGCAAGTGGACTTGCGCGACACAACATGGTGCGCAAGTGACTTGCGCGACCTAAGAGATAACCGCCCGGTAACCACCCAGGGTCTTCTCCTGCCTATAAATAGACCCTGTGGGCCCCCCATTAAAGAGGATATTTTTCCAGAAACTCGGATTGAAGCTCCCGATGCCCAAGTCTCTTCTCAAAGCTTCCGGAACACTTCTATGGTAATTTCTTACCTAGAACGGAAGATCTAAAGAGAGGGAGTAAGGCTTAAGTGTTGAAACTCATCAACACGTGCGCGCCTGAGTGGTCAGCCCTTAAGGGAAGTGGTCACACTTGCGCGTCGCCTTATTCCTTCGATAGAACTTGCGCGTCCCTTTATTGGAAGAACCTCAAGAGGATTTTAAAGGCTGTAATGAAGAGTCACTCAAGTATCTCAAATTATGGTTGAATATCGCTCAAGTACCCGCCATGTTGCGTAGGTATACCTGCGCGACCAATACTTGCGCACTGCCGCAGTACCTGCGCGCCTTCCAAGACTTTCCCGCCCCTTTCTTTTTGGGTTCCTTTTTTGCCCATTTCACCCCTCTTAAGACATTACACCTTTCCTTTTTAAGATTCAGTCTTCAAGACACTCTTCAAATCCATTTATGGCTTGATTTCTTGATTTGACTTCCTTATTTGAAAGGAATTATGTGGAATATCTCTCAAAACCTAGTGATTTAAATATCTTTATGTCACCAAATATGGAGAGTTCATTCATTCAACCTCATCCTTTAAGATGAGAGAATCCTTAAACCTGGGTCTCATTTTCAGGAATAAGTCCCAGTCATAATCATGGGCTTCCTTTTCAGGAGTAAGCCCCAAGTCCCCTAACCTAGGCCTCATTTTCAGGAATAAGTCCCAGTCATAATTATGGGCATCCTCTTTAGGAGTAAGCCCCAAGTCCCTTAATTTTTTGGGAATCCTTCTTAGGAGTAAGCCCCAGATCCTCATAATCATGGGCATCCTCTTTAGGAGAAAGCCCCAAGTCCCTTAATTTTCTCTTTAACCAGTCCTAATTTACATTTGATCTGGGATTCCTTCTCAGGAGTAAAACCCAGTTATCAATCCACTCCTAATTTGGGTTTCCTTTTCAGTAATAAGTTCCATGTTAGAGTATTCAAATCTCTATAAAGCACATATACCTTTATGGACCCTGTTCCTGGATTTTCTCCCTAAAGTAAATCCTAACCATCATTTATCTGGGCAGTCATATATACATAAGCCCCAAACCAATTTTTTATGATTACATTTTTTATAGCCCAATTGTCTATTTTATTACCAATACCTCTTTTTTCTCACACCGAGCATGACTCACGTGAGCTAAGAGATTAAAAGTAATTATGACATCCTTCTTTAAGCCATCAATCATAAACATTATACTCCCTTATTCGAACTACGTGGGTTCTGATTCCTTTTCCAAAACAAAGGATACGTAGGTATCCTATCTATGGGTTCGATCACAACTATGAAATAATTCATGTCCTTCTGAATGACAATAAACTTCAAGTTCCCCACTGAGTGGCTTTAAAACCATCCTGGTCATCATAATGACCAAGTGACTTTTATATAAATGTTTTGAAGGTTAACATTGACCAAGAATCTCTAAATAGATATAAATGATTCTCTATTGATGAAGAACCTCAAATACATATAAAATATTCTATAAATTTCTTACATATTTAATCATTGATTGTTAAACTGAATGAAAGCTCATTTTTTTACTTGGTAATGTAATAAGGATTCACGAACATAACTTAAATCTATAAAGAGAGTCCCGGAATAGACAATAATTCCCCTAAAAAAGGTGTGATGAGTCCGACCTCCCATCCTCTCGACCAATGAAAATTCCAAAGCCTCATCAGTTCACAAACTAATGAAGAACCTAACTTTGGAAAGTAGGTCCAAGTGGATGTGGAATCATTGGATGTTTCCGGTTCTACGAAAAAACCCGTTAGAAACCGATCGGAACGTTTGAATCTCCCATCTAGGAGGTCATCCCTGAATTCTGAGGGAAACAATGGTTTTCCAAACTATGTGGTAACCATGATAAATCCTCTCTCCAAGGAAAAAACATGTCAAATAGTCTTCTAGTACACCTAAATGGTTTGAAAAACCATGAAAAATCTGTAAGAATAGCTATATACCCCAGTCACATGGTTTCTAGGACTCCTCACATGGTTTGTAAAACCATGCTCCCCCTTAAACCATGGCACACGATCATGGTGCATTGTTAGTATTAACCATGAACTAACCATGTAACATATGTTGTAAGGCCCATTTTACACACTTTTCAAGGCATGCACCCCACCAAATTCCCTCAATAAATTAGGAAATAAAGTTTTTTGACACCATGTATGTTTTGTGTCCTGATAAATACTGATATCCTGATACAATATAGTATCATGGAGATAATTAGAGATCAATGATGGGAGTTATTCATGGAGAAAGTAACTTGATTTGAACAAGTGTTCAAGTTTCTGAGAAGACCCATATTAGTGAAGATCAAGAGTGAGTGTTGGAGACAAAAAATAATGATCATAAGTATCAACTGTTGAAGTTATTGAAGGTGGTGTATATGAGAAGACCAGTTTCATCAGTTTGTTCACGAAGGAAGAACAATATCAAGTTGCACAAAAGTAGACCATATCAGAAACTGGTATTTCTACTTTTGGATCATACATTGTGGTGAGAAGTTTTACCCTTGAATGGGGCTCTATAGTAAGAGTACTATGGGAATCTATGCTGATCAGAATAGGTTTTTTCTTTGCGTAACCACTTGGGAATGTAGTGGATGAATCAATGATTAGGGGGGAGGGGAGTGTAACCAATCACGATAAAGAGTAGGTTTTTATGGTCAAACCATGTAAAATCTTTTGTTTTGTGACTTCTTAATCTTGATTCAAAATGAGTTTAGGATAAGTGTAACTTATCTGACCTGGTGGACACTGTATTTGGTGCCCCTAGTTGAGTCACCACATGACCTTAGGCACGCCAACCTGTACACTAGAGGCTTCCAAATAGTAGTGTGGGACTAGATGAATAAGTTGGGGAGACTATACCCACTAATAAAAGTAAACCATAGTAGAAATAATAAAAAAAGATAAAATAACATATATAACCCATAAATGTAAAACATACAACAAAGTCCCATAAGTAATCAAGTAACAATTTATATACAACATGATGAATACACTACATGTTAGGAATTCATACAAATAGAGTCCCAAAACAAAAACTAAAAAAAATCATGAACACAGACATGAGTCCCAAACAGGTCCTACCATCCCATGCTCCAACTAAATAACCCATACAAGAAACATACATTGGTTCCTTGTTTAGAACTTGTACTAGAAAACAAATAGCATATAATCGGGTGCACAAGTTCCATGGCGGCTCGAGTAGGGTATGATTACAACTCAGTAGGCCACCACCAACAGTGTATAAATTAATAACCAATCTATAAAATAGTGCAATCCAGTAAAAACGTTATAATAAATAAACATGGACATAAAAGAAATACATACATCCTACAACTAAGCTGCGATCAAGTAACCATTTTATTCTTTACGTTTTCAAGGGTCATCTAACTAACGTAGATAGCTCTAGTCATGTTGGGTTATTAAATCATATCATAAGGGGTTAATCCCTTTTAATTCACAAGGGGGTATTCACTATTAACAATTTATCAACATACCCTGAAGCCTTAGTTTGGTAATCAAGACACTCCCACATGTTTGGGAAGAATAGAGCCTCAATATGACATCCCAAACCACGCCTTGTGCATATGTTGGTAAGCATAGAGCCTAAATAAGAAATCCAAACTAAAAAAATACATAACTCTTACCTTGGATCCTCAATCCAAGTGTTTATATACCATGCATTCATTAGGGGCATAGAGTCTCAGTTTGAATCCCTAACCCATGCATTATAGGGGTGGGGTTTAGAGCCTCAGTCTAACCTAACCAGTGGGCATAGAGTCTTAAATCCAATACCCCACATACCACCAATCCATGTGAACATGCTTCTCTAATTATTTAAACAATTTACAATTTACATTCCCTAACCCATTTATCACAATATACCATTTACAAACCATAACCCATTCATCACATTAACAATATACCAAATTCTCCCGTATGCCATATTAGTATCTAGACAAAAATTAAAACCAACATCATTTCACAATTAAATGATAACACACAAATCAAATTACTCATTTAAAATCATCTTTAATCGACCCTTTAAAACACAAGTATTCCTCTTTGAACAAAAACCAAAACATGCCCCAAGGATTTCATTTCAATTATCAAATAATCATTAAGAATTTGTTTACAAGAAGGTACCACAACCCCATTTCAAATCATCATTTGAAATACATTAAAAATAACCCATTTTAAAATAATTTTGAGGTAAAAACCTCCATTCAAAACATTATTCACTTTTGAAACATCAATTCCTTTATTGAAAACCCTGGCTGGGTCAAAACCCAAAACACATCATTTAAACCATTTTAAAAAACCCATTGGGAACTTAAAAAAACCACATGTAAGAATCCCAATTATCCTATTAAACAAGATCTCATACCCATAATAAAATTTACAACCCATTAATTTTCATAATTATACTATCACAATGTTTACCAACTCATTTAACCATTTTCATGGTTTTGGAATACCCCAAGGGTAGCCCTAGGTTCGGTCTCACGTCATTAATGAAACCAATGGGATCTGTGGAGGGCCTCTCACCTCAATCTAAGTCCAAAAACACTTTATATAGTCAAATACATTAAAACTAAATAATTCAGAACATTTACACAACCAAATACACATATATAACAATAAGACTATGGGTAGAAAAATTAAGACCACCTACCTCATGTATGTGAGTGATCACTTACCCATCAAAAACCCTTGATTCAAACTAACACTCCCCTTAAATATACAACTTATAATCTAATGGAAAAATGATGTTTTTAGGGTTTTAGAAGGAGAGGAAACCACACACCAAGACTCCTCCATAAAATGGAAGGAAACTGTGTTGAAGACTTACCTAGAGCTTCGATTCGCACTAAATGACACTCCAAATGCATAATAATCGAAGGTGAATCACCCAAGGAAGAGGAGGTGGATGATGGTTAGTTACCCAATACAGAGTGGGTAAAATGGGAGGAATAATCAAGGAAGAAACATTTAATCTTGAGAGGAAAAAATGGGAAATTCCCACTTTTTAAGGGCCACATGGTTTGGCCGCACAGTTGGCCAAACCATGCACAAACCATGAAACTCCCTCTGTCTGAGAGGGTCCAAGACACATAGTATCCTAGAAGGAATCACATGGTTTGGAAAATTATGTGGTGACTCTTAGACAACCTCTATCTGAGAGGAGGTCTGGATGCATGGTTTCCCTGATCAGGCACACAGTTAGTACTATCCCTGCGCCAACCATGCGCTAGACACTGTTTAGAATTCTTTCCTTCTCCTTTCATGCCCAGAACCCCCAAGACACCCTCAAAACTCCCCATACACCAAAGAACCAATTCATTTGCTAAAATAAAGGAATTTTAACCAATATTTAAATTATTATGTACCTCTAGGAATGTTGGGATATTACAACCTCCCCACCTTATAATGGATCATCCTTGAGCCACACTTCCAAGCCTTACTAAGCATTCAAGACCAAAATATTAGGATATGGGCCCACCTACTAACCTTTATTTCGCAAGTTTCTTTATGAATAATTCCATGCCATCACAAAACCTGAACCAATAAACTATCCCACCAAAAATCTTTTACCCCACCGTGATCCACAATCACGAACATGATGCTTATCAAGGACACATCAACCTCAATCTCATCACTACAAACATCAAACTCAAGGGAAACATATAGGTAGTATCACTAAACTAACACACATAAGAGGGAAAATCATTTAATTATCCTAGTAAATCTAATTGGAACACCTTTGGTCTGATCTTCTCCACAATTCATAGCCCCAAATCACATGGCACCATCTCAACCAGCTTCTGAAATTCTAATAGTAACTACTAATCAGCATCATCCATAAGAACACCTAGATTTTCAATATACATTCCCCGACCTATATTGGTGTATAACTCGAGGACCATGGAATAGTTCCACATTCAAACATCTAAAACAGTACCCAAGAATAACCTTTATCTCAAGTCACTCAACTGGTCAAAAACTGAGCCAACACTCATTTCCAAAACCAAAACACCAAGAAAACTCTCACCTGAGCCCATCAAACCTGTATCACCACTCAATTCATCAATTGAAAACTTTCCCACCATGGTTCTCCCCAGTATACACTTTATCTCGCCACCAACTTCTCCTGATGTTGGGCACCTCCACCATTGAAAAAGAGAGCAAAAGAACCTCAATCTCAAGCTTCACGACATACCTAACATGTTTCCCAACTCACCTTAGCCAAGAATCAATGTGAACTCCACCCATCATTTCTATCCATCCTTATCATCAAAACCACTAGGAGTGAACATGAATACGCCATAAATTTGCTGATAAAATTAACTTAACCTTTCTCAAGTTCTACTCTACTTATGAAAAACTCTTTCCATCCAAACATCAAACTGGAGATGGCCTTATATTACCATGCCCTTTTTCAATTAGAGAATACCACTGTCACCTAACTCACCTACCAGAGTCATTTACCAACTTCCATGAAACTCTACCATCATGGTATCCACTACACTCCAAACTATCATTGTTTTATTCCACCCATAAACACTTCTAACATAAGAAACTCCACCATCCCTAAATCCACTATGGTATATAATGTTCCTCCACAAACCATTTAACTTTTTGAACACACTTAACATTGCAAAATATCCACTAAAACACACCTACACAAGTCTAAACCTGACATCCAATGAGGTTCTATCACCCAAACTCAATTTACATCAACCATTTTCATGGATCATCATGCCCATAAAAAATATAACATAGGACACTCATATTTATTTTAAAACCCCCCTGATCCCAAATAAAATGGTTGGCTCAATCAATCGCCACATATAAGGCCCACATGGCCTTTCTTGAGAAATCCAAACAAGTTACTCAAAAGATTCTTATTAGAATGATAATGAAACCACACATACTCCATTCCTTTATCCACACATCTATAACTCACGTACCATTCCCCACCATAAGAGTTTCATTGTCACCACTTTCCTTAAGAAATTTTGACAACCATGACTCATTCCTTAATCACAAACTAAACCCCAAAACTTGGACTCGAAAATATAGATTTTCCCTAAACAAAAAAAATTACCAACCACTACCCATTCTTGAATTTCAAGAACAACACCCTAAGTATTCATCAATATCTAGTCCTTCATGAGTACCATACCCGCAATGTTTTATGGTGTATTTCCCACCATCCATCTCCACATATATTTCTCCATGAGGATAACCTCCAAGATTATCGGACCCAAACACATTTAGGTATATAGATTTAAAACCTTAGATATCTTAGAATACCTGAGACAATGTCAAGTTATTGGGAATGATTTCCACTGGATAAAAGTATGATAAGAAGTCATCAATGACCACCACCAAAAAATATGCATAACTAGTCCATAACCCAACTGTCCCATGGATAACCTGCACTTCCCACATTAGTTTCTAAGAAAATGATAGGATTTTATCCTGAGAGAGCTGTTCACCTATCCCAAATGAAATCATGCCTTCCTATAATGTTACCATATCTATAACTCATCATAATACTTGAGGTATCTTACTTTCATATGACCAGACACTAAACCTAACTCCATATCACACAATCCATACATCACCAGGGCTAGATCCAAAATATACTTACTCATATGTCCATGTCTCCTAGTCTGTAATTCTCCTTGACATCAATACATTATGAACATCTCACCCATAACTAAAACATTCATAAAAATAATCCCAACCAAATGACCACCCTCACCCTAGGTGTCACCTCAATAACAAAATCATTCATCTGCACTTTGGTCACCCTTGTCATATCAACCAAACTCAACCTAATTCCTTCATTGAACATTACCAAAACCATCATGATAGATACCTTGAAACTCTTTCTTGTCTAAACCAACCTTCCAAACAACCTCATTCACCAAGATGCCTCCATAAGAATGAATTGAGGAATAACCATGTATTTTTACCAAAAACTCAATGGCACTAAGTGTGCATCGATTCAACCTATGAAGAAACCACATGTACTTCATATTACAAGGAACATAGAACATTGGGGTAACTTCCCTTGAGGATACCCCTGATTTCAAAAACCTATAGACTCATAGCTACGACTCAAGCCATATCTCCCAAACCATTATCCTTTTTCACTTAGCCCTATAGGATAAACCCACACTAGGAAACTCCCTCCATGTGCCACTGCAAAAGTCTATAAGATTTTCTTATTCCATATGCACTCAAATGAACTAGAAAACCTATAATACCTATATCAAAATTCACCTAAAATTTAAAAATATCAATTCCCTAAACTAGAGTTGCTTCAGGAAAAGACCACTAACACTATCTTTAATCCATACACATCAGACCTCAATCAATTACTTGTCATGGGTTATACTTTTACCCCTATTCCAAAATAATGTGTCTAAGGAAATCAAGCAACCATTTACTCTAGACTTCAGACCAAGGATAATCACATGAATACATCATCACTATGAGACAAACACCCACTTTAGGGTCTAAGAAACACTCACAAGGTCACAACCTGCAAGGGTTACCACACCCACATTACTGAATAACAAATCATAACCCAAGATCATAGCCCTATTGAGGGAACAACAAGAAAAAATCTTTTAATATACACCATAACCCAAAAAATTATCACATCCCAAAACTATGGTCTCAAACTAGGGAAATCTCACTACCCAAACCACCCATACCCAGGGTCCGATCACAACAGTAGGGATACCCATTCCCAAATTCCCTACAGGTTCCATCATTTTCTATGACGACCCTTCTTTTTATTAAAACTTAAACATGATTTATTACATGAAACTTCACTTTATACAACAAAGAAAATCAATAGTTTTAGTGTCTTTGGGGCTTAAGATCATTACATAAAAACTTAAAACCTGAAATACAACATCTTTATTGAAAACATCCTTTACATGACCACTATATTCCCTCGTACTTAGCATTGCATGGGATAACCTGAGGACATGCATAAGAAAAGGGTGATATATAAAGCCCAGTAAGGGAGTACACATGGAATAACCTGAGGAGTAAAATACATATTAGGCAATAGGCATGTCAATAGATCATAATATAAAAATGAACATAATGGCCTGATAAATCATGATAATCATAACATGGAAATGTGGCAACAACACTTAACATTGAATTAGCATGAGGCAAGGCTCATTGCACATGGAGCATGAGTAAACCCTCATTGCACATGAAGCATGAGTAAACCCTCATTGCACTTGAATTAGAATGATTCAAAACTCATTTCACATGACGTATCATGATACTATACTTTACCCAATGCATTGAAGCGCTATAAGGGCACACCCTTCTTAAACATTTCATTTCATGCATAAGTGTGCCACATGGATCATAAAACATGGATTCATAAAACATAATCATTTATTCCACGATAAAGGAATGTGGAATTCATACATGAAACTTTACAATAAATATGTAAATTTTCATAAAGGTGAATAACCTTGATGGAGAAAAGGGCATGGTATTCACTACACAATGACATTGGCTTCGAAAATCGGTGCGATTTAGCAGCTTAACGACGTGACATAAGAATTCATAAAAAAAGGTTGATGAGAGAGAAAGGGGTTACTGATCATATTTACATGTAATGGACAGTAAGAAGGTCATATAGGTAAATGTCCCAACAATTGAAATGGAATTTGGATTCATGATACAAAAGTATTTCTTGAATGTAAAAGAAGAGAGAGAAGTTCCTTTCGGAATTTCGGCATAGTAACAGGTGTACATGAGAGGCATTAAATGAGAGAGAAAGGGGTATCCCCTCATTCAAAAAATAAGAGGTCAGTATGGGGGAGATGCAAAACCATACCCCAACATTCATAAATGAAATTAAAAGGGAAATACAATTTAATGAAAATTAACAAAAATGAGAATGGAAGAAAAAACCCTTACTTGGAAGTGTGCTTCCAAAGGATAGAGAGAGGCTTGTGAGAGGATTCTTGGTAGCTTGGGGCACCTTGGGAGGATTCTAGAAAGATTAGGTCAGAGGTTGTACGAAATACAAGGGATTTTAGTGAGGAGGAAGTGGGAGCTTGGGTGAGTTTATATAGGAAAGGTGAGGGAATTCTTTATTATTTAGGTTTGGGTCCCCTTACATTAAATTAATCAAAAACAAAAAACATACCGTTGTTTTTGCCCATGGTTTTTGGAAAATGAATGAGAAAAACAATATTTTATAAGGCCCAAGTCTGAACTTTTTAAAATAATAAGGTTGCTTATGTGGAGGTGAGTCACACTCCCATGGAAATTAATTTAAAACGATAAAGTGTTGAATATGTCTTGAGGGGTCCATTAATCCTTTGAAAAGTAAGTCAAACAAACCCAAAATCACATTATTTTAATGATAAAACCTATATTGGCCGAAATTAAGGATTACGGTATTTTATTACATCACCATTGGGTCATTATGATGTCATAAAACACATTATATATTTAAACGATATTTAATTTTTACCCAACAATTTGACTGTCTCAAAAAATTATGAAAAATTCACCGTTTGATAATTTTGACATCATAATTCCAGAAATGACATTTATTTTATCTAAAAAAATTTCAAAATATGTTAATTTTCACTTTTAAAATAAAAACCAACATTTATCGAAAATTCACGGTTTTGACAGAAATGGCTTTCAAACATTAATAAAAATTTTAATTGGATTCAAAAAATTATAAGATCATTTATTAAAAAAAAGATTTAATAATAATAATATTATTTTATAGAAATATTATTTAATTCAAAAACCCCTTAATTTAATAAAATAGATTTCTTAATTAAATAATAACTAAAAAACACCATTTGTACTTTTAAAAAATATTTACAATGTATCAAAAATGACTAGAAATTATACTCATTATTATATAAAAAAATAATAATTTACATGAACATTGTACTACTTATTTGTTACATAACCCCTTAAAGTATCCGAATAAGACCTAAGGGTAAGGTGTGCGATGGTGACAGACTCTTGGGGTGGCCTCGGATAGAATCGCTCGAGTGGTAATTTCAATCAACTTCCAATTTTCCCATAGACGGTCACGTTCGAGCTTGACATGATAAAGCTCAGCTTGGGCTTGGTCAACGGCGAAGCCCAAAGACGCCACCTCTTTTCCGAGCTCCGACAAATGGGCTTCGTATGGGGCAATTCTACTGGATGAGGCCATCACTTCCTTTGTCTGAGTAAAAAATTGGGTTTGTTAAGGCCTTATATTTATACTAATCATGTGATCACTATTCAATGGCTATATTAACAATGGTCACAACTCTTATCATAAATCCAAAGAAGTTGACATTTTATAAAACATTTTATATAAAGAGACATTTAACTGGATCAAGAGGGATTTTCCATTAATGAAACTTTGGGTCGTTACAATATTCCCCCCTTAAGAAATTTTTTCCTCGAAATTTTCCTTCTCCCACACTAAAACAAATGTGGGTAACTCAGCTTCATCATATCCTCCGACTCCCAAGTTTCTTCTTCAAACTTGTGGTTTCTCCACAACACCTTGATGAGGGGCATTGTCTTATTACGTAGAACTTTTTCTCTACGATCTAATATCCTCACTGGTTCCTCCTCATAAGAAAGATCATCTTCCAATTATACCACCTCGGAAGAGAGTACATGTGAAGGGTCTGGTATGTACTTCCTTAAGAGGGATACATGAAATACATCATGCACCTTGGCCATAGTAGGTGGAAGTGCTAGTCAATATGCCACATCCCCAACACGATCAAGAATATCGAATGGGCCGATGTACCTTGGACTTAACATACATTTATTTCCAAACCTCATGACCTTCTTCCATGAAGATATGCGTAAAAACACCATGTCTCCAACTTTAAACTCAAGGTCTCATCGACGATTATCTGCATAACTCTTCTGTCGACTCTGGGCTGCCTTGATATGCTACTGAATGGTTTCCACCTTCTCCACCATTTCCTCAACCATTTCTGGCCCAAGCAGGTTACGTTCACTGACTTCATCCCAACATGCCAGTGTTATGCACCTTTTCCCATAAAAGGCTTCATATGGTGTCATTTGGATGCTTGAGTGAATACTGTTATTATAAGAGAACTCAACCCGAGGAAGATTTTGATCCCATCCTCCTTTAAAGTTCATTGAGCACGCTCTCAACATATCCTCAAGTGTTTGGATAGTCCGCTCGGATTGGCCATCTGTTTGAGGATGATAGTCCGTACTAAAGTTCAGTTCAGTATTTAGAGCATGTTGAAGACTATTCCAAAACCTAGAGGTGAATCTGGGATCTCGGTCAGACAAAATAGATAGTGTTACTCCATGAAACCTTACCACTTCCCTGATATATATCCGTGCGAGTTGATCCAATGAGAAATCCTCCCGAATAGCAATGAAGTGTGAAGTCTTTGTAAGATGATCCATTACAACCCAAATTCCATTATTGCCTTTGGATGTCCTTGGAAGTCCGGTGACAAAGTCCATGGTGATGTTTTCCCATTTCCATTCTGTATGGGAAATGGTTGCATCATCCCCTTATACTTCTGCCTCTTTGCCTTCACTTTCTGACACACCAGGCACTTTGATGTATTTTCGGCGATCTCCTTCTTCATATTATCCCACCAAAAGTTTTCTTGGAGATCTCGATACATATTTGTGCTCCCTGGGTGAATAGAGAAATTTGAACTATGTGCATCATTTTAGAGTTCCTTATTCAGCTCCGGAATTGATGGAACATATATTCTTTTCCCAAACCACATAGTTTCTTCTTCATTAACATTAAACTCTGATGATTATCCCTTTTTGATAGCTTCCAATTTTTCTTGAATTCCCACATCATCCTTTTGAGCATCCTTTAACCTTTCCAAAAGAGATGGTTGAGCAATCATTTGTGAAAGGATTGATGATGTTTTGTTCTTTATGATTCCCAAATCCATCTTCAACACGTCTATAAAGATTTGATCCTTCTCAATTCTCATCATTGATAGAATCGCTAGATCCTTTCTACTTAGGGCATCTGCCACCTTGTTTTCTTTCCCAGGGTGGTAATGTATTGAAAAGTCATAATCCTTGATGAGCTCTATCCATCTTCTCTGGCGCATATTAAGCTCTTTCTATGTGAATATATATTTAAGACTCTTGTGGTCTGTATATATCTCACATTTCTCTCCATAGAGATAATGCCGCCAGATTTTCAAGGCAATGATCACTGCCTCCAACTCCATATCATGCATTGGATAGTTTTTCTCAAGGATTTTCAACTGCCTTGAGGCATAGGATATCACTTTATCATTCTGCATCAGCACACATCCTAATCCCTTCTTCGAAGCATCACTAAATACCACAAAACGTTCCCCAGTTGTGGGTAAAGTGAGCACAGGCGCAGTGATAAGCCTCTTTTTCAACTCCTTGAATATTTCTTCGCATTCATCACTCCAAGAAAAATTTACTCCCTTTCAAGTTAGCTTGGTAATAGGGTTGGACAATTATGAGAAATTACTCACAAATCGTCGATAATATCCAGCTAACCCCAAGAAGCTACAAATATCCGTTACCAATGATGGCCTCGACCATCCCACAATTGCATCTGTTTTGGAGGGGTCCATAGATATTCCATTGCTTGTGATGATATAGCCCAAGAATGATACCTCCTTCAACCAGAACTCACACATTTTGTACTTTTCATAGAGCTTCTACTTGCGCAAAGTCTCTAGTACAGTTTTTAAATGCTACTCATGATCCTCTTTGGTTTTGGAGTATATTAGAATATCATCTATAAATACTACCACAAATTTGTAAAGGTAATCTCTAAGGACTCTATTCATAAATTCCATGAATATTTCTGGAGCATTGGTGAGTCCGAAAGGCATTACTATGAATTCATAGTGCCCGTACCTTGTATGAAAAGTAGTCTTTGGGATATCTTCCATCTTCACTATTACTTGATAATATCCCGACTGCAAGTCCACCTTGGAAGAGTATTGTGCTCCACGCAGCTGATCAAACGAGTCATCAATTCTTCGGAGAGGATACTTGTTCTTTATCGTGATTTTGTTAAGTTCACGATAATCGATGTAGAGCCGCATTGACCCATCCTTCTTCTTGAAGAAGAGGACTGGTGCACCCCATGGTGAAGCACTTGGGCGTATAAACCCATTATCCAGATTCTCTTGTAGTTGTTTCTTTAGCTCTTCAATCTAAAAAACAACCATTATATATGGAGTCTTGGATATTGGTAATGCCCTAGGTATAAGTTCAATTGAGAACTCAACATCTCTTCTAGGAGGAATACCAGGCAGTTCCTTGGGAAACACTTCCGCGAATTCCCTCACAATAGGAATTTCTTCAAGGATGGTTTCTTCTCTGGACTCAATCATCTGAGCCAGATACACATGCTCATAGGGCAGTAATATCCATTCTTGAGATGATGGAGCTAAAGGAGATTCATCTTCCTCCTGACACTTGTAAAGAATCGGGGGTTGATTCTCCATATGGAGTGTGATTTCGCTCTCTTAGAAATTTATGTAGGCTCTATATAAGGAAAGCCAATCCATGCCAAGAATTGCATCAAATTCCACCAAATGGAGTATGATGAGGTTTTCTGGGAAATTAAATCCATAGATTATAACAAGGGAGGACTTATACTCATGGGATGTAAGGATTGCCCCATTTTCCATACTCACCGACATCTTTACTTCCATGATTTGTGGTGGTTCTGGGATTGTTCTACTAAACTTTCGAGATATAAAAGAATGCGTAGAACCTGAATCAAAAAATAAGTTCTCTATTCTTGAATGAATAACTAGCGTACATTTCACCACTTCGTTGTCGGGGTTCACTTCGGCAGAAGTGATGGAAAAAGATCTTCCTTGCTGTCTTGGAGGTTGTTGGTTTCCTTTGATAACCCTTAGATTAGGGAACTGAATTTGAAAAATGACCCAGTTCTTTGCATTTTTAGCATTGAACAATGCGTTGAGGATCGAACGGAGCATTCCTCTCCTCTGTCGCAGTCGTGGGTCCTTCTTGCCGATAGTTAATAGCTAGGTTCCCTTCTCATCCACACCTGAAGCATTTTCTCGTCCCCTTAAGGCAATTTCCAGGGTGCTTCTTCCCACACTTTTGGCAAGTGGGGTGCTGGATCTTCTTATAACTGTTGGATTTATCCATTGGACCACCAGAATTAAATTCCACCTTACGCTTCTTATCCCCATGATACCCCTGTGATTATCCGATCTCCATTTCGACCTTGAGGGAACATCGAACAATTTCCTCATAGCTGTCGAAGTCACGGATCGCTAATTCTTTCTGCAAGCTAGGCTTCAACCCACCAAAGAAGCAGTCAACCTTGCATTCGGGGGTAACGACAAAGCAGGAAGTGTATCGTGCAAGCCTTGTGAAGTTTTCCTCGTACGATCCAATAGATTCCTCGTCGTTTTGCTTGAGGGAAAGGAAGTCCCTTTCTATCTTAAGATGGAGGGTGCGCGGAAAATATTTATCAAAAAACATCTTCCGGAATTCCTTCCATTCCAAAGCCTCGATCTCCTCCTCAAGCTTCGTATTTTTTATCAACCTCCACAATTGATCAACTTCACCTTCCATATGATAAGCAGCCAGGAGAACCAACTCTTGTTCAGAACATTGATGAATAGAGAAGATCTTTTCAATGGAGTTGATCCATTGTTCACCGATCGTGGGATTAGATGATCCACTAAAAGTAGGAGGCCTTTGTCTCATGAAGCTCTCGATAGCGACTTGTTCCTTCTTAGGGGGGTTTGGACGTTCCTCTTGACCCGTGTTTCTATTCAAAACATGAGTTAGCTGAGAGAGAAGGGTGAAAAAGTTCGCGATTCCTGCTCCCATTGGATTGGGTATTTCATTAGTACAGTCATCACACTGATCTTCACAACGATTGCTAGCTCGATTCCTCCTATTACCGGCCATTGGTTGGAATAAAAGGAATGTTAGGGGTAACACATAAAGGGTAATCCAAAGACAAAAGTTGATGACTTATAAATATTCTTTTATTTCATTAACTCATGAGTCTATAGGCTTTAATCTTGGATTTTCATGAACTACTTTCTAACATATATTCTTAGGGTAATTTTTCCCTTAATAAGGGTTCATACTAAGATTGTGAATTTATAAAAACATATCCCCCGAGAGTGTCATAACCAAGAGTGCAGCAAGGCCCGTTTTTGTGCAGCAGTTCCTATTCGAGTCTAGCTCAAAGCGGTGTTTTTGGGTTTTACCCCTAGGATACATATGTACCAGAGCCGCCTCTACCTGCTCGTATCTAGACAGTGATGTATTTGTTTGATAAACCACTTACTTAGTATTTACCAAAACTTAGGGATTTTTTTATTATACTTAGTCTTATATCTAAGACTTTACTAGGGTTTCCTAATCCCAACAATAACTAAACCTATCCTCTGATAGCAACTATGAAAACCCTGCTTTTTATTACAACATAAACATGATTTATTACATAAAACTTCACTTGATACAACAATGAATATCGAGAGGTTTAGTGTCTTTGGGGATTAGGATCATTAAATAAAAACTTAAAACACGAAATACAACATCTTTATTGAAAACTTCCTTTACATGAGCACTACAGTCCCTCATACTTATCATTTCATGGGATAACCTGAGGACATACATAAGAAAAGGGTGAGCTATAAAGCCCAGTAAGGGAGTACACATGGAATAACATGAGGAGCACAATAAATGATAGGAAATAGGCATGTCAATAGAGCATAAGATAAACATGAACATAAAGGCATGATAATTCATGATAATCATAACATGGAAATGTGGCAACAACACTTAACATTGAATTAGCATGAGCCAAGGCTCATTGCACATGGAGCATGAGTAAACCCTCATTGCACATGAATCATGAGTAAACCCTCATTTCACATGAATTAGCATGATTCAACACTCATTTCACAAGACGTATAATGATACTATACTTTACCCAATGCATTGGAGCGCTATAAGGGCGCACCCTTCTTAAACATTTCATTTCATGCATAAGTGTGCCACATGGATCATAAAACATGGATTCATAAAACATGATCATTTATTCCACGATAAAGGAATGTGGAATTCATACATGAAACATTACAATCAATATGTAAATGTGCATAAAGGTGAATACCCTTGATGGAGAAATGGGCATGGTATTCACTACACAATGACATTGGCTTAGAAAATCAGTGCGATTTCGGCAGCGTAACGACGTGACATAAGGATTCATAAAAAAGGTTGATGAGAGAGAAAGGGGTTCCTCATAATATTAAACGTAATAGACAGTTAGGAGGTCATATAGGTACCTGTACCAACAATTGAAATGGAATTTGGATTCATGATACAAAAGTGTTTCTTGAATGTAAAAGAAGAGAGAGAAGTTCCTTTCGAAATTTCGGCATAGTAACGGGTGTACATGAGAGGCATTAAATGAGAGAGAAAGTGGTCTCACATCATTAAAACAATAAGAGGTAAGTATGTGGGAGGTGATAAACCATACCCCAAAATTCATAATTGAAATGAAAAGGGCAATACAATTTAAAGAAAATTGACAAAATTGAGAAAGAAAGAAAAAACCCTTACTTGGAAGAGTGCTTCCAAAGGCTAGAGAGAGTCTTGTGAGAGGCTTCTTGGTAGCTTGGGGAACCTTAGGAGGATTCTATGGAGAGTAGGTAAGAGGTTGGACGAACTCCAAGGGATTTTAGTGAGAAGGAAGTGGGAGCTTGTGTGGGTTTATATAGGAAAGGTGAGGGAATTCTTTATTATTTAGGTTTGGGTCCCCTTACATTAAATTAATCCAAAACACAAACCATCCCATGGTTTTTCCCATGTATTTTGGAAAAGGAAAGATGAAAACAATATTTTATAATTCCCAAGTCTGAAAATCTTTAAATAATAAGGTTTCTTATGTGGAGGTGAGTCACACTCCCATGGAAATTAATTTAAAAAGGCAAAGTGTTGAATATGTCTTGAGGGGTCCATTAATGCTTTGAAAAGTAAGTAAAACAAACCCAAAATCACATTATTTTAATGATAAAACATATATTGGACGAACATAAGGATTATGGTATTTTATTACTTCACCATTGGGTCATTAGGATGTCATAAAACACATTATATATTTAAACAGTATTTAATTTTTACCCAAAAATTTGACTGTCTCAGAAAATTATGAAAAATTTACCGTTGGATAATTTTGACGTCCTGATTCAAGAAATGACAATGATTTTATCTAAAAAAAGTTCAAAATATGTTAATTTTCACTTTTAAAATAAAAACCAACATTTATCGAAAATTCACGGTTTTGACAGAAATGGGTTTCAAACCTTAATAAAAATTTTAATTGCATTCATAAAATTATAAGATCATTTATATTTTAAAAAATGATTTAATAATAATAATAATATTTTATTAAAATATTATTTAATTCAAAAACACCTTAATTTAATAAAATAGATTTCTTAATTAAATAATAACTAAAAAACACCATTTGTACTTTTAAAAAATATTTACAATGTATCAAAAATGACTAGAAATTATATTCATTATTATATAAAAAAATAATGTACATGAACATAGTACTACTTATTTGTTACATAACCACTTAAAATAGCCGTATAAGACCTATGGGTAAGGTGTGCGATGGTGACAGACTCTTAGTGGGGCTCGGATAGCATCGCTCGAGTGGTAATTTCAATCAACTTCCACTTTTCCCGTAGACGGTCACATTCGAGCTTGACAAGATGAAGCTCAGCTTGGGCTTGGTCAAGGGCGAAGCCCAAAGATGCCACCTCTTTTCCAAGCTCCGAAAAATGGGCTTCGTAAGGGGAAATTCTACTGGATGAGGCCATCGCTTCCTTTTTCTGAGTAAAAAATTGGGTTCGTTAAAGCCTTATATTTATAATAATCATGTGATCACTGTTCAACGACTATTTTAACAATGGTCACAACTCTTATCATAAAACCAAAGAAGTTGAAATTTTATAAAAAATTTTATATAAAGAGACATTTAACTGGATCAAGATGGATTTTACATTAATGAATCTTTGAGTCGTTACATTTTCCATCTCCCTTCTTAATTATACATTACCATTTAAAACCCAAGGTTTCACATTTCAAAATTTTTTGTTTTCAAAACCCTGAAATTTACACTTTAAAAAACTATTCTATTAACCGAAAATTTCAATAATCTATGCTTTATTCAAATTAACATTTCAAAACATTTCCCGTTTATGAAACCTAAGGATTTACATTTCTCAAAACCATTTAACAAATATTTCAAAATCCATCATTTTATTCAATTTCAATATTATACCCATTTGGTTTAACAACATTCCATTCACAAGTCAATCATAGACAATATATGGACAGTCTATCTATCCTATGTGCCTAACATGATTCATTAACTCACACAACCTCTCTTTCCACACTGGACCAAGAGATAAAACCTCATAAATCAATAAAATCACATCCAAGTGCACCATTTGAGGTGGAAGTATCAATCAAACATAAAATCACAAAACAAAATATCAATTCTCACTCCTAGTGACTTGGATTTTACCTCATACATGGGGATACAGGCACCAAAGCACAAGCTCATTTCTAGGCCCCAATAAGATCTCAGTCTCCTATCTATTATGCCCAAATATTAATACAAAAGATACCACCTCTGATTCCACTTTGTACCATCCCTGAACTAATAGAAACTATATCCAGTTCCCCGATTCAGGTCATCACATGACCTCAAGCATGCCTCCCCATATTCTAGAGGCTTCCGACTAGTAGCACAGTTCTATAGGAATAATTTTGTGAGACTATACCTTCTTATTAGAGTAACGACATAAAAAAATATCAACAGATAAAATAAAAAATCTGAACCATAAATGGAAAACCTACAACAAAGGACCATAATTAATCAATTAACACATGCTATACAATATTATGGGTACACTACATGTCTAGTAGTAATAAAAATAGAGTCCCAAAACCAAAAAACTACCTAAAAACCCTAACATGTACCCGAGTACCAACCCAATCCAAGTATCCCATGCTCAAACCAAATAACCCATGCAGGAAACATATGTCGGCTCCCTATCCTAAACCTATACCTGAGAAAAT
This sequence comes from Viscum album, assembly GCA_963277665.1. Taxonomy (NCBI): domain Eukaryota; kingdom Viridiplantae; phylum Streptophyta; class Magnoliopsida; order Santalales; family Viscaceae; genus Viscum; species Viscum album. The sequence goes on along the minus strand of OY728129.1, from coordinate 331,913,763 downwards.
ATCATCTGATTGGGTACCCAAGTTCCTTGGAATCCGATGAAGGCTGTGAGTACAACTTAGTAGTCCACAAAAAATTGTGTCTAAAGCAATAAGTAGTCTATAAAATCATGTATGTAGGTAAACGAGGTGTAATAAATAAACAAGGAAATAAAATAAATACACATATCAAACAACTATGTATCTATAAAGTAACCATTTTATTCTTTATGTTCTCAAGGGCAATCCAAATAACAGAGCTACCTCCGATCATGTCGGGTTCATAAATCATAGCATAAGGGGTCATACCCTTTTAATTCACACGGGGGAATTCACTATTCACAATTTATCAACATACCCTAGATCCTCAGTCCAGTAATCAATCCATGTCGACATATTTTGGAATCATATAGCCTTATTCTGATATCCGAAACCATGCCATGTCCATACATTGGGATGTACCAAGCCTTACTTCAACATCCCAACTCGATAATACATAACACTCACCATGGAGCCTTAGTCTAAGTGTTCATATTCAATGCATTAATTATGGGAATATATCCTCATCCCAACTCCCTAACCTATGCATTATAAGGGTGGGGTTTAGAGCCTCAGTATAACATAACTCGTGGGAATATAGCCTTAAGTACAATACCCCACTTAACACCAACCAATATGTACATGATTATTTAACCATTTGATACCATTTACATGTCGTAACCCATTTATCACAATATAACATTATAAAACATAACTTATTAATCATATTCACAATATACCAAATGCCTCGACTTATGCAGTATTATTAACTAGATGAAAATTATCATCAACTTAATTTCACAATTCAATGATAACACACAAATAAAATTACTCATTTAAAATCACCTTGAATCCTCCCTTTAAAACATGGTTCTTCCTTTTTTAACAAAAACTAATACATGTCCCAAGGATTTCATTTACATTATAAAATAATCATTAATAATTTTTACATAAAAGGACCACACCCCCATTTCAAATCATCAATTGAAATCCATTAAAAATAAAAAAATTTCAAATCATTTTGAGGTCAAAACCTCCTTTCAAAACATTAAACACTTTCAAAAAATGAATTCATTCATTAAATAACATGCCTGGACCAAAATCCAAAACACATAATTTAAACCATTTCAATAACCCATTGGGAACTTACAAAAAATAACATGTAAGCATCCCAATTATCCTATTAACCAATCCCACATAGCCAAATATAATTCAAAACACATTAATTTCTTTAATTAGCTTATTAAAACGTTTACCAACTCATTTAACCATTTTCATGGGTGTGATATACCCCAAGGGTAGCCCTAGGTTCAGTCTCACATCATCAACGAACCCAATGGGGTCCGTGGAGGGTCTCACACCTCAATCTAAGGATGAAATAAATTTCTATAGTCAATGAAATTAAAACACAACAAGTAAGTACATTTTCAAAACCACATACACATATATAAAAATAAGACTATGGGTAAAAAATTTATTACCACCTACCTCATGCTCGCAGGTGATTACTTTCCCAACCACAACCCTTGATTCGAACATAAACACCCATTAAAGCCATGACATAGAATCTATTGAAAAATTAAGGATTTTAGAGTTTCAAAATAATAGGAATCCACACAAAAATACTCTTATAGAAAATATAAGTAAATAGAGTCGAAGACTCACCCAGAGCTTCAATTCACACTAAATAGAACTCCAAACGATTAACAATCGAAGAAGAATCACCAAAGAATGAGGAGGGGGATAATGGTTCATAACCCAAGATGGAGGGGGTCAAATGGGATGAATAATCAAAGAATAAACATTTAATCCTAATAGGGAAAACACAAATTCAAAATTTTTAAGGGTCGCACAGTTTGGCCGCACAATTGGCCAAACTCTACACCAACCATGCAGATCCCTCTATCCAAGAGGGGATAAGCCACATGGTCTTCTAAAAGCACCTGTAGGGTTTGAAAAATGTGTGGTGGCCATGCACTAACCTTTATCTTAGAAGAGGTCGAGCTACATGGTTTCCCTTTCCAGGAACATGGTTAGTACTAACTATGCACCAACCATGCGCAATACACTGTTTGGACTCTTTTCCTTATCCTTTCATGTCCCGAACCCCCAAGACACTCCCAAAACTCCTCATACACCCAAGAACCACTTCATTAGAAAAACATAAGTTTAACCAAAATTTAAACAAGGAATTACCTCCAAGAAATGTTGGGATGTTATAGTAAGTTAGTCAAATTGAGAGGATCATGACTTAAACTAGAAAAATAAGTTGAATTAAAAAGGATAATTCATAAAAGAGACCAATAATTCACCCCTAATGGTTCAACTGAACCTAGGTTCTGTAATTGGTATCAGATATAATACATTTTACCTACGAAAGATCAAATAAGTTTATGAGTATATAGAATAAAAATTATGTGAAAATCTAAGGAAACCCTAGTTTTGAGGGTAAGAACTACCAAAGTTGGAGGAACAGGATACTACCCTATGTTCTATCACTTGGCCTAAAGATTAAATATTCTACAATAATGGGGTTTCCACTTATCCTCAGAGGAGCATCAACATATTCATCTAACAATAGAAATTTGTAATTTTATGGAAAATATCAAAATTCCATTTTGATGTCTCTCTCCGAAAAGGTACACATAAATTTCAGGGACTTAAAACTACCATGGAACTAATTTAAGAGTAGTTATGAAGGTAATATAAAAGTTAAGGATTCCATACCACAAGTTTGGATGTTATAAACAAGATTTAATTATTATAAATCAAAATTAAATTTTAATAAAACTGTATTAAAATTCACATTTTAATATTTCATGTCACAAAAATTATAATTTTATATGATGAATATTAATTTTGAACTTATTTGGTCAAAGTAAGACTAGAATGAGTTTTTGAAAATTTCTCTTAGAAATACACTTTTATGAATAATAAAAAATGAAATATTTAACGATTACTAATTTTATTTATAATAATATATTTTAATATGTATAATCAACTATGTATTAACTATCAATTTGATTAAATTAAAGATAATATCATTTGGAGGTAAAAGGGATATTTTTGAGAAAACTGTTTAAAAAAAGCATAATGTATTTGGATTTTAATTAATTAAAATAATATATAATAATGAATTCCTTAAATTTAATTTATTGATTTCATATCTAACTATAATAATTTAAATCCATACATATATGATTACTAGTCATATAGTTAATGTAAGATCATCTTATGATTGAAAAATACATTTCTTGAAAATTGTTTTTCAAAACAATTTATGGGTTTATTTTTTCATTAAATTATAAAAATTATATGAGTTGAATTTGATAAAATGGATTAAGTATTTTAATTAACATGTCCAAGTTTTTTAATAATACCACTTTCATTTTTTTTCATAATGAATTATAAAATAGTAAAAAAAATTCACCATGGTTAAGGTTAAAATTAGTTTACCGAGGAGTAAACCTAAAATGATAAGGGTTAAAATGAAATAAAAACTTTATGAAACCCAATTTGTTGGTTTTTTTATATCATAAAATTATAACCTTCAAATATGATCCATTTTTATCTATTTTTACAAGAATGTTACATGACATTATTTCAGAACATTGAAAAATTACAAGTGTTCCACTCACCTCAATTATAAAAGAGAACCTCCTCCCCTCACTTCTTAACACTTATTAAGCCAATTATCTCAAAAAAACCCTACCAAAATCTCTCCCCAAAATCCATATAAATGTTTAAGAGATATTGGTATTCCCAAAAAACCAACCCTTGGGTTCTTAATAAGATATATAAAGGAGGGTTTCTAAGTGAAGGTAATCCTCTTCACAAAGCTCTTTCTTTTTTTACTTCTTATTTTACCACCTTAAATATGTATCAATAATTCAAATATAATAAAAATAATATATAAAATATACTAAAACGTTATTATTTTTATGAAATAATATTTATTCATATCATTCTCCATCAAATGGTATTCAAAACCATCGCTCGTGTGTACAACAGACAACCACCTCGCGAGCCTATATAATTTTTTCCATCATCGACTCACATGGATAGTAATAATGATGGAAATAATGAATATATATGATAATTATGAAATAAAATTTATTATATTAAATAAATATATCATACATCTACTTACCCTACCACTAAATAAGTAATTGATAATGTTTCTTGTGCGTACGTACGACCTACCGTCTCCATGAAGCGATGTGATTCATTTTTCATGTCCAAATTTCAAGAATGATTTTAAAAATATATATAATGAATAAATATAATATTTATTAAATTAATATAATTATGTATATTATGGAACTATATAAAATCAATAATAACTAAAACTTTTATGACAAAATATGCATTAGAAAATAAAGCAGTTAACACCCAAAAAATGACAATAATGAAAAATTATTAGCAAACAGGTGATAAGATGTTATAATAGAATCATATATGATATTATAGACATGAATATGGTTTTTTAATAAATTAATAGCATGTTTAAAACCATTATAAATGAGGTTAAATGATTTTCATCTTACGTACAATGTGAGGTAAGGGATTTCATCTCAAATTACACGCTATTGAGACCTTATTGTTATTATACACATATTAACTTTTATGTGGGGTATATACTTCTCCTTGGATATATTTAACGTGATAAAATATTTGTTAATGATTATTAATGTTTCAATTAATTTTTATTATTTTAATGAGTTATAATTTTAATTTTACCAAGGAGGTAAGGATTAATTTTACAATCTCACTTTTTGGGATTTCCTTAATTTTCATTGAAGTAATATTATAATCCATACATCATAAAATCCATATATATTTTCTTATCCAATGAATTTTAAATGTGTTTAAATATTTTTTAAACTTTTCCTATCTTTGGAACTTGAATCAATGAAAAAATATTTTAAAACAAAAACTTTTTTTATTTCTCTTTGAATCAGATATATTTTTCTTCCATGTCCATATTTTTCAATATTTTTTACAAAAGTCCTTGACCAAATTATTTAGGAAGGACATTTTAAGTTATCCCTGGTTTTTTAAAAGGTTTTAAAAGAATATTTATATTGTTTTATAAAAGGGTAATTTTTTACTTTCTTTACAAAAATTCAAAAAGAATGTTTTTAACATATACAATATTAACATACTTCCCCACCATCATAACTATTTTACAATATTTAGGTTATTCTACATGTTTTTAATTATTTTAAAAATAAAAATCTTAATTAAATATTATTTTAATATTTCACTTCCATTTAATTTATTTTTTTGAAGGACACTATTTTATTACAAATCCTATATTTTTGATGAACTGATGGTCACCCCTTATCTCATATTAATTTTGTGGTTATTAAATTTCTCTTGAAAAATTCACGTTTTTTGATCCTTGTACATTAAATTTATCTTAAATAACCATATTATTTTTTTAATTAATATGATTATTACCTAATATATATACCATTTTTACATACGATGTTTTAAGATGAAAGTTATTTTATTGAATTAGAAAAATATTGATAAATCCATATTATTGAATCAATATAGATATTTATTGATAAAGAATACTATTTATGAATTTAATTGACCATTTAATATATAATGAATGAATTAGAAATATAGTGATAGGTGGGTATTGGTTATAGATATCACCTCGATGCATCGATAAGTATCATGAGACAAATTAGTTGGCCAAATTAATTGGGTTTTTGGTGTATACCTACCCATTACTTAATCTATATTGGACCAATTATTTGACCATATAAATATCATGATGTATGAGATCAAAAAATACATTATTATGAATTTACTTTAGTTATAATTTATTTATTATTTTCTATGTTATTATTTCATTGATATTATCGATGGATTCATTTCGTACTTAAGTTATTCATTAAATGGATCATTCTTTCATCTATTTACCATACCATATCAATTATAAATTATTTAATCATGATAGATTTATTTATACATAACCCTAAATGAGAATTTTAGATCACCCTTATTTTGTTTCGTTTCCCAAGGTTATGATGAATAAATCTTTGAATGAGTTTCAATAATTCATAATGGTTATTTTTGTTATGTTTTATATTTTCTTCCCAATGTAAAATGGGTATCGTGTATGTATCGGGGTATCCAAGACTACTAAACTAATCAGTACTTTGGTATTAAATCCCTTGTATCTATGCCAATGTAATAAGGCAACCAACAACTCTGGCTTACTGGAGTTAGGGTTTTTGCAGTTAGTATTAGAGAAAGTTTAGTAGATATCTTGGGAAATAGATTTAGAAAAAATAGATTAGGGAACATAACCCTATGAAAGACTTTGAGGATATGTATAATTATAGTCTAATATCATAAATGTTTTTTATGGAATATTTTATGTCATTTTTCAGGGAATTACATCCCCTATATGGATATTATAAGTGGATGTGGTTTTTGGCACAAATTCATCTAGGGGTAATAATCCTGGAAAGAGTTTGTCAAGTATATCTCAACCATTATTATGGTAAAAAATTAGTGTACCCTTAATAGAAACATGATTTGGAACTCTTGTAGATATTATTTGGTTAATTCACATTTTATTTACAAACCATTATGAAATATTTGAATGTATTTTTATGTTTGAAAGATATCCTCAAAGAAGCCAAGTTTATGATTCTTATATTGACAATGCATATATTTTCAATTTATGTTAAGTGCTACACCAGATTTATAATTATATATTATAATTTAAAATGAATAATTTTATGAACTAATTTTTTATATTCTATTATTTAGATATGCTTCCTGGAAGAAAGAATAGTATCAATACTCGTGGACAATGTATAAATTCCCATACTAATGAATCCTATACTATTGACATTGGAGTTGACCATATCATGTCCATATTAGGGAAGATAACATAGTTTATAACTAATAACCTTTAATATATGAAGCATAATATTTACAATTTCATGATAAACCTATGTAGGATCATTTTATTTGATAAAATCCTCCATATTTTTGTAGAACTAATAAACCAGTGGTAGATGAGCAATAGATTAAGTCCCTTGAAAAGATATTTCTATCCTTGAGATGAGATAAAAGGAAAAACATTATACTTAAAATATATTTTATCAAAGGATATGCTAATTAATGGTGGTATTTTATCCAAAATACTATATAAGAATATAAATTATAACACATGGAATAAAGATCTTTTAAATTAATATTTTTGGAAAAACATTTCCCTCATGAGCAATGAAATGAAATGAAGAGAAATTTACTTATCTTAAAGAAAAATGAAGAATAAATTATTTTAGATTATGATGCTAAATTTATAATACTATTAATATATTCTATTAATTACATATTTAGTTAATAAATCAAGGTTGACTATTTATTTTAATGGAAAAATACAAGTTTCCAATGGGAACTGGTTTCTCAAAAATTTTCCATCATATGATGAAATATTTTTATACATCATCAAAATAGGGAAGTAATTTTATAGATCCTATATATTCATGGGAAATTAAGAGAATAAGAGGTTGGAATAACACCAACAAAAAGGGAACATGTCAAAGAATAATAATAAAAAAATCAATAAATTTAGATCATGTAAAAATCCTGGAAAGAAACATCCTATAAAATGCTTGAACGACGTGTGAATTTGTTACAGGTGTGGAGATAAGGGACATCTAGCAAATGAATGTAAGGTAAATAAATAGACCACTACTATAAAATTATAAAACTGTAAATAAATAGAGAATTATTCAAACCAATGTCCCAATACTTAAGGGAACTTACCATAAACGATGTTAAGGGGATAATTCCACGCTTATGTAAACACTAAAATTGAGGTTTAAGTTCCTAAATATATAGTGTTAGGTACTTTAATAATATCATAAAATTTAACTACTTATTTATTTGATTATAGATCCTCACACTCTTTTATATCATCAATGTTTTCCAATAAAATTAGATATTTTCCCAGCACCTTAATAAGGGAGTTGTCAGTTAAAACTCATAGTAGAAATATCACTACAATAAGGATGTGTCAGTCAGTTCCCATTATGATACATAAACATGATCTATTTAATGAATTAATTATTATAATTATGGTTTAATTTGATACAATTCTTGGTATGGACTATATTGCAAAATACTATGCAATAATTTATTATAAAGAGAAGAAAATTATGATTCTTGATGAATATACAGAATCACTTATCATTAGAGGAGATAATTCACCATTTGAGTCATGTATAGATCCACCTATAGTAGCTATTCTAAATGAGAATCACATGGAATAATAGAAGACAAAACCTATAGATAAAATATGTAATCTTTAAATTGAGGATACATCAATTGTACAAGAATACATTTATGTATTTATTTAGGAATTACTTAGGCATACACCCAAGTGTGAAGTTGAGTTTTCCACTAACTTAATCATTGATGAAAGAATAATATAAAAGAATCCCTATAGAATGGAAATTTTAGAATTAGTGGAGTTGAAGAAACAACTAGAGGATTTGTGTAATAAAGTATTTATACACCCTAGTGTATCACCTTGGGGATTGCGTGTGATTTTAATTAAGAATAAATATTGATCTATTATAATGTGCATTAATTATTGGAAAATCAATGATATTAGAATAAAGAAAAAGTATCAAATACCTCACATTGATGAATTCTTCGATAAAATTCATAGAGCTAAATATTTTTCAAATATTGAAATTTATTCTGTGTACTATCAATTATGATTAAATAAGGAAGATATTACAAGGACATCATTTTAAATGAGGTACAAACATTACAGGTTTATAGTAATTCAATTTGGATTGACTAATGAACCCTCTATTTTTATGGATCTAATGAACATAATATTCAATAAATATCTTGAGGATTTTTTGTAGTATTTATTTATTATTTCTCAGTGTATTATAAAAGCTATTAGGACCATGGGAATCACTTGTAGATCATTCTTGAGACTATTAGAAGAAATTTTTTTATGGAAATTTTTGCAAGTGTGAATTTTGGCTTCAGAAAGTTTCTTTTCTTGGCCATATTGTCTCTATGTTTGGAATCTTAATTTATCTTATAAAGATAATGGTATTCCAAGAATGGCTAAGACTAGTTAATATAACCATGGTACCTAGTTTTATTGGGTTGGAAGGTTACTATCAACGATTTTTTCGAACTTTTGTCTGATTGGATAAACCATTAACCATGCTTATACATAAAGGGGTTAATTTTGTATGGATAATGAAATGTGATGAATGTTTTAAAAAATTTAAGAGGAAACTGGTCAATGATTCTATTTTTACCCTATCATTAGGAAATTATGGATTATATATATACAGTGATGCATCAAAGAAGGGAATTGGTTGTCTCCTTATGTAGAATGATAAATTTATTTCTTATGCATCATGGTAGTTAAAGAAACTTGAATAAAACTATCTAACTAAGGATATTGAGTTTTTAGCCATAATTATTTCTTTGAATATATTGATACATTATCTCTATAGTGAAAGTTTCGAGATATACACAGACTATAAGAGCCCAAAGTTCATCTTTTTTGAAAAAAATACCCAACATAAGGAAAATTTGAGGGATTTAAATACTAAAGGATTATAATTTCTCAATAAACTACCACCTAGGGAAGTAAAATAAGGTATTATATTCATTAAACAAGAAAGATCATGGAGTACTGACCAAAATCTGGATTGATAGGGATCCCATGTTCATGGATTTAGTAAAGTTTGGTATGAAAATTGTTAAGGATTGTAAAAAAACACTATTTTTTTAAATTATTGAAAAATAATTTTTATTAAAAAGGATAAAAAGTTCCTAACCTGATTATGAGATTTTTCAAATGAAAATTAAATTCATGAATGATGGATAATTGGTAGACTTCATTTGTGAATATGGAATTTAGAAATTTGTAAAGAGGCTATGTTTTTCATATATAACAGAGCTAAAAAAGGAATTATTGGATGATTCTCATAGCTCTAATTTCTATATACAACATTGAAGCACCATTATTTATAGGAATATGAAGGAATATATTTTTTGGCATAATTTGAAGTGGTAAATTGGTGATTATGTATCAAGGTTCTTATTTTGTTTACAAGTGAAGGATGAGAGATAAAACACTAGAGGATTCATGATTTTTTTCCCATTTTTATGTGTAAATGGAATGACATTCCTATGGAATTTTCAACAAGATTACCAAAGACTCCTAGATATAATGATGCAATATGGGTTATTTTTGACCAGTTATCCAAATTTGCACATTTTATTGCTATAACAGAACATTTAATTCTTGATCACATTACAAGGATATATATTAATTATGTTTTAATACATCATATCACACTAATTTAATTTTTTTATAATAGTGATCCATAATTTACATAAAAGTTATAGAAAATTATTCTGAAGCATCTTGATACTGACCTTTATTTAAGTGCCACATATCATCCTAAGATCGATGGATAGTCCAAAAGGACCATTAAAACATTAGAGGAAATGTTGAAATCATTCTCACTTGAATTACAAGGTATGTGGGATTATTATTTACCTTTGGTAAGGTTTTCATCTAACAATATCTTCCATTCAATTATTTAAATGATTTCGTATGAAGAATTATATAGAAAGAGACATTGTACTCCATCTTTTTGAGATAATGTTGGTGAAATGAAATTTATAGTACCATAAACCTTTTAGGAGATAATGATAAAGGTATGTAAAATTTATAATTATATTAAAGCATATAAAAACAAGTATAAGAGTTGTGCAAATTACAAAAGAAAATATTTTGAATTTTAAGTGGGAGATCATGTTTTCTTGAAATTATCTTCATAGAAGGGTGTTATATGGTTCAGTAAGGAATGGAAATTGATATCTAGGTACATATGAACTTTTAAAAATATAGAAATAATTAGATCCCTAGAATAACTTTTTGGAATTACACTAAGTCTACCTAAATTACAATGTGTGTTCCCTATATAATGGTTAAGGAAGTGCATGCCAGACCCAACACATGAGCTCACTTATAGAGAAATATAATTGGAACCAAATCAATCATACTGTGAAGAGCCCATCCAGATTCTTGACACTAGAGATATATTATTAAGGAATCTTATAAATAAACGGTTAAAGTTATTTATTAAAAATCATAACATGGAGGAATAAAAAAATCATCCAAATGATGTTATAAATAAGAACCACCCTTGTTTTTTTAGAATGTAATATCCATGAAAATTTTGAGGATGAAATTTTTATAGTAGGGAAGAATATAACCAAAGAGCATCGATTATAGTAATAAAGAATTACATTTTAATAAAACTATAATATAATTAACATTTTAATATTTCATGACGCAAAAATTAAAATTTTATAGGATGAATATTGATTTTGAACTTACTTGGTCAAAATATGCCAAGAATGAGTTTTTAAAAATTTCTCTTTGAAATAAGATTTTATAAATAATTAAAAATGTAGTATTTAACAATTTATCCTTTTATTTATAATAATATGTTGTAATATTTATAATAATATATACATTGAATATCAATTTTATAGAAATAATGATAAGATCATTTAGACATAAAAAGAGATATTTTTCAGAAAACTGTTTAAAATAAGCATAATGTCTTCCCATTTTAATTAATTAAAATAATATTTAATGAAGAGTGATTTAAATTAAATGTATATATTTTATATCTAAATATATTAATGGAAATACATATAATGTTTATTACTTTTCATATAGTTAATGCAAGATCATCTTATGCTTCAAAAATACATATCTTGAAAAACTGTTTTTAACACGTTTTCAAGGTTCACTTTAAAATTAAAATCTAACACTTCTATGAACTTAATTTTATAAATTTTATTATATATTTTAATCAAATTTGATTTTTTTTAATAATTTAACTTTCATTTTTGGTCATAATGAATAGTAAAAAGTGTAAAAGTTTGTCACCATGGTTAAGGTCAAAACGGGTTTATTGGGGGCTTAACCTAAGTATATAAGGGTTAAAATGTTCTAAAAATTTACATAAACACTATTGGTTGGTTTTATGTTGACCTTAATCATATAAAATTATAATATGAGACATTTTTAATAGTTTTTCAAAGAATTTGGCTTGACATTATTTTAAAACATTGAAAAATTACAAGTGTACCACTCACCTAAATTATAAAAGAGGACATACTCTCCTCACTAATTCATATATATTAATATTTTTATCTCAACAAAAACCTACCAAAATATCTCCCCAACATAGTTATACATTTTATAGATCTACTTTTATTTCCAAAATACCAACATTAGGGTTCTTAATAAGAGATCCAATGGAGGGTTTGCTAAGAAAAGGAAATCATCTTCACCAAGTTCTCTATTATGCAGATCCTCTTTTACCACCATAAATTATGTATTAAAAATTAAAATATAATAAAAATAGTATATATCATATAATTATATGTTATTATGTTGATTTAATAATATTTATCCATCTTCTTCTCCATATTATGGGAAACAAAACCATCTCTCTTGTGTATGGCGAACTACTGCCTTGCGAACCGATGCAATTTATTTTCCATCACCGAATCTCATGGATAATAATAATGATAGAAATAATAATTATATAAGATAATTATGAAATAATATATATTCTTTAAAATTAATATATTATCCACTTCCTTACCTTTTCACCAATTAATGTAATAATAACGTCTCTTGTGCGTACATACGACCTACCATCTCTACGAAGCGATGTGATTCATTTTCCATGACCAAATTTCAAGAATAATAATAAAAAAGTATATAACAAAAAAAATTATATTTATTAAATTAATATAATTATATATATTATGTAACCAGATCCTATGCACATTAACCAAAACTTATGTGGAAAAACATATATGAGAAAATGAAACAGTTAACACCTCAAACAATGGTAATAATGAAATATTTTTAGTGAATGAGTGATAAGTTATTATAAGAGGATAATATATGATATGATAAAAATAATTATGTTTCTATTATAAAACAATAACATGTTTATAACCATTATAAAATAGGTTAAATCACCTTCAACTAAAGAAAAGTGTGAGGTAAGGGATTTCCTCTCAAATTATACTCTCTTATGAAATATTTGTTTTTATAAACCGATTCAATTTTATATGGTGTGTATACTAAAAATTTGATATATTTAACATGAATACATATTTATTAATTATTATTAATGTTTCAATTCAATTTTATTATTTTAAGGGGTCATAGTTTATTTATTACCAAATAGGTATGAATTTATTTTACAATATCACTTTTTAGGATTTTCTTTAATTTTATTTAAAGGAATATTATAATAAAACCTTCATAAAATCCATAAAATTTATTATAATCATGTTATTTATGTATTTACAATATTTTATTCTAAATTTTCCTATCCTTGTAACTTTAATCCTGAAAATAAATGTTTAAAATAAAACAAATTTTATTTCTATTTTAATGAAATATATTTTTCTTCAATGCCTAAATATTTCAAAATTGATTTTAAAACGTACTTTTTATTACTCAAATTATTTATTAAGGATATTTTATGTTATAATTGAATTTTTAAAATATTTTAAATTAATATTTATAATGAATTATAAAAAGGGTCATTTTTGACTTTCTTTACAAAAATTCAAAAGATTAAATTTATAGTGTATGATGTTGACAGACTTCCCTGATGCCATAACCATTTTACGATTTTTATCTTATTATAAAAATTATTTATTTTTTACAAAGAAAACTCGTTATGAAAGATTATTTTTATATTTAAATTCTATTTTCTTGATTTTTCCAAATGACATGATTTTATTACAAGACCGATATTTCCATTAAGCTGATGGTCATCCCATATATCTTATTAATTTTGTTGTTGTTAACTTTCTCTTGAAACATTAAATTTCTTATGATCATTGGAAATTCCATTTTTATTAAATAACCATATTAAATTTATCATGAAAATGAATATTTTCAAAATTTTATACCATTTTTTCATACGGTGTTTTACTCTTAAATTTATTTTATTGACTGCGGAAAATATCAATAAATTTGTATCCTTAAATCAAAAAAATTTCTTATTGATAAGGTATATTGTTTATGAATTTAATTTATCATTAAATATATTAAGAATTAATTGGATATGCAGTAATGAGTCTGGCACTATTATAGATATCCCTATGATGCATTGATAGGTATCATGAGACCAATTAGATGGATAAATTAAATGGGGTTCTAGTGTATACCTACCCATCGATTAAACTGTCTTAGAACACAGATTTTAAGGTATATGTATCATGATGTTTGAGATCATTATTTATAGTTTTACTCATTTCCTTCACAATGAATTTAGTTATTATTATACATGATATTATTGTATCGATATTATACATGGATTCATTTTTTAGTAAAGTTATTGATTAAATAGGATGTGATTTTAGTTAATTAATTTTCCATATTGATTATTAATTATTTACTTATGATATCTTACATATTATGCAACCCTTACTATGCATTTTAGATCACTTTTCCTTCCCCCAGGTTATGAAGAAGAAATATTTGACTGAGTTTCAAGTATGGAGAGCGTTTAATTTTTTTTATATTTTAAATTTTATTCCCAATTTAAAATTAGTATCATGTATATACCTATCTCTCCAAGACTACTAAAACGATCAATCCTTCAAGAATATATCCCTTGTATCTATTTCAATGTAATAAAGTAACCACTATCTTTTTGTTTTGAGAGTCTGGGTTGTTACATTGTATTAGTAAACATAAAGATATAAAAATGTATTATAATGGGAATATTGAGGAATATTTTAGTGGATTCAATGATATTGTATGAAATATCCAGGGTTTTGTGAGAATTTTTATGATTCCACTATTTTTAAAAGACAATGGGAAACTTTCTCGATATATTTAATCCCAATATTTCAACTTTGGAATGTAGAGAAGATCTTCCATTGGATATGGTTCAAAATATTATTATTATTAATGAAATGATAAAGACTCTTACATTTAAGAATAAATAAAAAGATGAGATGTCTTTCTAGGTAACGGGAATGGTTGAGGTTAGAGATGAAGAAATTAATGAGTCAAGTGATTATAAAGATGATGAAGATGATAAATAATTCAATAAAATGTTTATTATTCTATAAAAGAAATTCTAGAAGGGAAAGTGGAAAGGAAAAGTAAAAAAACTAGCAAAGTGCTACACCTATAATGAAATTAGTCATTTTATAAATAATTACCCAAAGAATAAGACTAAAAAAGTTGAATAATATTAGGAGGATGAGAAAACTCAAAAATATAAGTGGGGTCAAAAAAACAATAATACTTCTAGAAATAAAAAGAGTTTAATGAGTAATAAAGAACAATATTTCCCAAAAAATAAATCAAAATGATGAAGTAAATTTTTTTCTTATATTGAGAGGGTTTTTAATACCTTAAGTAGTGATAATAAAGAATAAAGGAAAAGACTGTAATAGTGACATAAATATGAGTTTGAAATCTATCTTGATAAAACAAACAATTCAGAAAGGAAAAAAGAAAGATGATGATAGAGAAGAGTAAGACTTTTGAATAAAAGTAATAGTTATTCAAGAAATAATATGTTCATATTAATGAGATAATATAATAAAAGCTGATAATAACTAGGTAAGAGAAGATTATTAGATATATTAAAGAAAAACTAGTTAGAAAATAAGAACTAGTTGAGATACAATCCATGTGTCTAATATCCGAAAGTGAGTTGAATAATATCATAGAATATTTTTCATAGGTTGTTGAGGTT
The DNA here is from genome assembly GCA_963277665.1 of Viscum album. Lineage (NCBI taxonomy): Eukaryota > Viridiplantae > Streptophyta > Magnoliopsida > Santalales > Viscaceae > Viscum > Viscum album. The sequence goes on along the minus strand of OY728129.1, from coordinate 331,897,897 downwards.
AATGAATAATCCACTCAAGATAGAGAGAAGGAGGGATCCAATAGGAAATGTAAATATATACTTAATCAAAGTAAATATTCTATTTTTGATAGTGAATGTTACAAAAAATAAGTTTGAACAAGTTTGTACCAAAATGAGAGGCCCTATTACAAATTAAAGGAAGATATTAATATTCCTAGAAGACCACTACCCCCTTGAAAAAAGTGTACTGGTTTATAGTAGGACAACAACAAGAATATTGTGGAAAAATTCCTCACCAATATGGTAGATCAAATTTTAAAGTATTTTGGTGGTATTGTGGACAGTGTGAACACAAATCCTACTCTCACTGGCTAAAAATTTCATTTCTAGGTAATAGGCATAAACTAAGGGGGTGATATAGTGATTAAATGTGGATAGATTCTTAGAGTAAGAAAGTTATGACCATATGTGCAACAAATATATTAGCACAAAATAGATTGAGATGTATAATAAAGGTCTGTGGTAGATGTGGATATGAGGGTCATAAAGCTATCAAGTTAATGACTAGGATACCATTATAAGTTATTTATGGTATGAAAAGGAATAAAATTCAGAATATACAGGATTAAAATTCATGATTTGCTAAAAATACCAAGAGTTTATGTGAAGGATCTAAATAAACATAGCCTGTTATGAAATAATACCTAATAGTTTTGCTAGATTAATTGGAAAGAACTAAATATGTAGAGTGTGTATCAATTATAACTAGTACCAAAATAAATAAAGTTATTTCACATGAATATAATCAAGTTAATGATAAGTGATCTATATGTAAACAATTTAAGAAAACGTTTTACTAAATATTTGAGAAATATGGACATGGAATGAATGAACGCATTATAATCCTTCCATATCAATAATAATTTATGAAAAAATGATGAAATCATCAGGTAAATAAGAAAATTTTCCTTAATTACTATGGTGAATAAAACTTCACTATACATGGAAGAAGTTAAGGGGAAGAATTTGATCATGAAACTTATAAGGGATCAAAACATGAAAGGTGACATGAATAAATCCTTACATGCTAAGATAATAAATAAATTAAGGTATTGGTTGAGAGGAAACTCTAAACCTTTCTATTACTACTGAGTAATAAATAGGTCCCTATTTATTCCCTTATTTTTGTTTATTTTTCAATAAATTATAGAGAATTAAATTATAATGATGATAGTTGTATAAAATTTACATTAAATATGGTCTCCTTGATAGAGTATTTTAACTTCCACAAAGATAAGGGAGTTTGTGCGTCCCTTGAGGGTATGTATACATGTGATGAAGCTATAACATTATCAATATTCTATGAATCTGGAATTCACTAGAAAAATTTTTAAGATTGATGAATGAGGTATAGAAATAACACCAACATCCATTGCTTTTGATTATATCATACATATTTATTAAGGGGGAGTGTTGATTGATAAAAGGATGAAGAAAAGGTTTAGTTTTCTATCTTTTCCATGAACTATTTTGATGTGTTTATTGATATGTGTATAAGATTAAATATTTATTCTTAAATCTAATTGAAATTGTCCCAAAATTAGAACTCGGTTGATTTCACATGTACGAGAATTTATATACAACATCATTCACCTTGGTAATATCACTCTTGTTTTCTATTCCAGTTTAGTACATATAAAATTAGAGTTGACTAACTAAATTATCATTGATAATAAAATCACGTGGTTTCATTATCCTCTTAAATATAGTTCAATATATGATTATAAATAAAAGGGTGGAGAAGAGGGAGATTAGAAGGAATGTGAAAAAGATGATATTAGAAGACCCCTATATTACCTTTAAATTTATTATTAATAAGGTGGAGATAAATTAATTTATTTTGGTAGATTTGAAAGGGTTATTTCCAAAAAATAAAAAAGATGTAATTGAATTACCAAAATGAATGGTGGTCATTTATTTTCAATAAGGTTGTGAAAAAGAATAGTGAAAGATTGTTGGACTATATTGAGAGAGATTTTTCCATGGTGAATGGTAAAGGAAAATGATGAGGAAATAACTATCATTTAATAGATATTGATGATTCATGAATATATTTCCAAGGTGATTTGGAATTTGTGCGACTACTTTGAAAAAATCGTGTGGATATATTAAAGGAGGAAACCCCTCACATGGGATGGTTAATTGTGTTTGTTCTTCATTCCAAAGAAAATTACTAATTATGTAGAAGTGTTTTTTACTTCATTTAATGATTTTTAGAAGAATACCACAAATGGGGTGATTGAAGATTGATTATTCATGAGGATAATATAACAAACAAGACAAATAAACCATAGAAGGAGTATTATACATGGAAACTGATGTATTATATGAATGAAAACCTTTTGTTGATTTTTTGAGATGTCTTATTATGTTTTATAAATCCCTTTATAGGATAGAAACGTTTTTGAATTTATTTTAGTGAAGTATGGTGATGCTACATAGGAATTGGAAAAAGGAAAATGTATGAACCCTAATCACTTCATAGGACACAACCCTTGGACCTCGTAAGGAACAAGTTGAAAAACCCAAAATTTAAAAAGTTATAAACCTTATAGTGGACTTATTAGGGTACAAACTATATTTAAAAGGTACCTTTATGGGGCTTAGTAGAGATTCATAGGGTACACGATCATTGTAATCTAGAAAATATATTATAGGGTAAAAAGGATTGTGTCAGGAACAAGTCTTGAACACTACATTGGGTGATAATAGTGAATCATAGGATATAATAACTCTATTTTGAAGTCTTTATAATGTACAAAGAGATTCATAGGATACCATTATATGGTAAAAACTTCATATGGTACAAATGAACTCTATGATGAATATGAGAATTCATTCTACCTTATGAAAATAGTGAAATCTACAAATAATTTTTTTAAGGTTCCTTCAATGACTTCGTAGGGTGAATTTATAAGGAAATATATGAAACAATAATAATAATAAAATTTCGAAGGAAAAATGTGAATAAAATATTCTTATAAATAGTGAATAAAATCTGAGGATTATTTTGATGTTTTCTTTAAATAATTAAAAATCATAGTTAATTAGATTAATTTTGATTGAAGCTATTATAAAAGGAGATTCTAGTTGAGGAATATGGTAGTTCTGAGATGAGTTACACACCATAAGAAGAGGATCCATGTGGCAGTGATGCATGGTGTCATGCACACATGGATTAAATTCAAATTAAACTTATTTTTTTGAATATTTTTTGGGGATTTATAGAAAAAATAATATTGGGTCTTTTGGAGATTCAAAAGGAATTCATTATGTAAAATTAAAATTATCTTAATTGAATGATAAATTAAGAATCCATTGATAGATTTAAAATATGAGAGTTATTGTTTCTTATTTTTATTGATTTATAAAATTCAATTTTTGAAAATAATATTAATGATATTATTCTATGAATATATACAAGTAAAAATGAAGAATAAAATAAATATTGTGAATACCGTGTATGTTTTGAATGGTGAGAAATACTGAGAGTGAGATACACTGTAGTATCATTGAGAGTAAAAGAGATCAAAGTTAAAATCTATTCAGGGGGGGGATGGAACCAGTTATTCCGATGTGTTTGAGTTTCTAAGAAGACTAAAATGATTTAAGATCCAAAGAGAGTGTTTAATAAAAGTAGTTTTGATTATAAATATAATTTTTTCATGTTCTTGCAGGTGGTGAACATGAGTAGACTAGTTGATCTAGTTTATTCATGAAGGTGGATCAACATAAAAGGTATAGAAGCATCCTGAAGTATAATTTGGTTTTTTGTTTTAACCATAAATTATAGTGGGAATTTTTACTCTCTATTGGGAATCTGGAGTAGGATAATAGTGGGAATCTAAGCTGATAGGACTAGGATGGCCGTTTGTGTAACACTTGTGTATATTGTGGAAGAATCTGTGGTTGGAGGGACTAACCAATCAGCACAAGGAGTAGGTTTTTTCAAGATAAACCTTATAAATCCTTATGCGTTTTCCTTATTTATTTTAGTTTCATATGAGGTGAGGTTGAGTAATTCATATTGAGTGTATACAAGATTTAACTAGAATAATAAGTTGAATTAAAAATGATAATTCATACAATATGCCACTGATTCAACCCTATATATTACAATTAATAATGGGTTAACAGAGTGAAAAAAATTTAGTGATCATTATATTAACCATGTGATCTATTATGTTTATCACTTAAGGTTATTTATATTTTGAGTGGGATTCATTTTAGTTATTGGATCACAAATTAAATTGACTAAGGTCATTCTTTTCAGTAACACAAAAATAAAATGGGGGGGGGGGGTTCTCTTTATATATGATATGATGCCACATGATTGATTAACATTCCAATCATGGTGTTAGGGGGTGAATACCATATAATCTCAGAAGATCCAATTTGACTTATTGAGTTACAAACACTATACTTCATTTGATCATATGACATGTGATCAATGTCATTTGACATAAACATGTATGTGAAGGGATTATAGGGTCACTATGGTGATAATTGATTGTGGTTTTTCTTTGAGGGTGGGTTTAAAAATAATTAAGGATTTATTTTGGGTTGATTTTATAATATTAGTATAATAAGTCATTTTTTAGGGTGAGGAAAACACTGATGTTTGATGTGTTGCGAATAATTCACTACACACATTCTTATTATCTTTATGTATATATCAATTCTTTGGAGGTCCCATTGAGTATGTTAGTACGCAATTTTTCATGAGACATTGTTTAACGATGTACCTATGTCCATGTATATGCTTTTTTGTTATAGGTGGTGATATTGGGTGGTGTTAGGAATCTTTTGAGTTTGAGATATTTGATAAAATAACTTGGACTAGCCCCTCGAGGCCATAACCTTCTTATGGTTTCCATTTCTTCATTGGGTTATTCTTATCCTTTGTATGAAGTTTCATAAGGAATTATTTATGTCTCTCATTATTTGAATTCGAATTACAACCATTGACTTTTTATTTTGAACGTAGAATTTGTTGATTAACAGTCCATTATATTGTCCCAAAGGGTATCTTAAGAGGGATGTTTCCTTGAACTAGCACAATTCGTCCCTCTATCGGATGCCCGAGTAGGCCTGTGACATCCTCGAGGTGCATTCTCGGTCACCTATGGGGGTTTTCTAGTCAATTAGGGCATCTGATGAGGGGGTGACTCAAGGTGGTTCATGAAAAATAGTATCTGTGCTCTTGGTTATTTAGAGGGCCTATGTTCTAAAAGGACCTTTTCTATTTGAGGATAAAAGGTAGATTGAGTTAGGTTTTTTGTGACTTGATAGGTAGGTGAATAAAGAGTGTCACAATCTCTTTCTCACTCGGAGACTCGAGTTCCCATGGGTGGTTGGGTTTTAATTATTTTATTTATTTATCGTATTTTCGATTATTTAAAATATTTCTATGTTTTGAGGAATGAAATGGGAGTGAATAATCTTCTCGCAGTGAGCTCACATGGCCTTAAAAACAATGTGGATCTTAAGTGAATGGCTCAACCTGACTTCCAATGGTGGTTATATGCTTCAAACATGGTATTGTAAACCATGTAGCCCAATAATTCACTACCACAAGTCCCTCTTATGGAATTTAGATATTGTTTAATACTACTTAATTTATTTTTGTTGGTGTGTGTTGGTTTTAATTTTTTTTTGTAATTTGAAAAGTGTTAAAATGCTTTTACATTTGGATATTAATTTTGAAATAATGTTTAAAAAAATTAAAAATTTTAAAATTTTCAATCTATACTTTAAAGTTTTGGGTGGAAATTTGTAATGATTATTAAAAGGTAATAAATAGTATTTCATAAAATAACTTGAAAGGGAGAAATTGAAATGGTTTCAAGAGGGTTATGGGTGTAATTAAAATTTAAAGGGAGATTTTATCATGGGAATATAACATTAAAGGAGAATGTGGACTTTGAAATAAATAATGAAGCTTTGTAAAAATAATTGAAATTGCTTTTACTTTGGTTTCAAAATGAAATAAATACATTTGATGATTTTTGTTCCTTTAAAAAGTGGGGAACATTTTTGATTTTAAAGGATTATAAAAAGGGTATTTGAATATTTTTTTTTGGAATTTTAATGTGGGCGTTGATTTTTTTCTGCATTATGATTTTAAATAGTGATTATTGTGCTTTTCTTTCTTGAATTTATTTCGTTTTCCCATGGTTTACCCAGTTTTGGGTGAGTTAAATTTTGATTCATCTTGATTAAAATTTTATGTTTATATTTTGATTGGACTGTCCCCTAGAAAGATTCATTAGGAAACATGGAGTTTTTATTAGGAAATCCTAAAGTGGTGTCTCTTGTAGTTAGGTACTTTGATCTTTAGGTGGATGACCATTCATAGACTCTAAGTGGAGTGGTAAAGCTGATTCCCCTCCTTGTGATTTGATCATTTATTAATAAATACTTTTTTGGTTTTTCTCTATGGGTTTTATTTGAGGTTCTCTTGGGGTAGTGTTAACCATCTTGGAGATGTTATTATTTTGAAAATCTGTGGTTCCTTTTTGTGTGTGTGTAGATTATAGTATTTTTTTGAAGTTTGTTTCGAGGGTCTCATAAATGGATGTATTGGGTGCATTCATGGGAACTGGGATGGGTGATACCCCAGTATAGGTCATATCTTAAATGTTTCCTTATTTATTAGGATGGTTTCATCAGGGTCTTGGTGTTTCAGATATGAGTAACTATATTATTTCCTCTTCCAAAACTATTTTAAGGATTTCATAAGTTTTCCTTGTTCTTGGTGACGTTATTCATAATATTTTGGAGACTAATATGTTTGAATCTATGAATGTTTTGGATGTGTTTTCAATTTAGTGTTTTACTTGTGCCCCCATGTTTTAGAGCCTCTTTTGGTCACCATGTTTCCCTAATATTTTCTTTGGTTCAATTTCTCCCACAAGATAATGGAGTGTTTATAGTGGGGAGAATGAATATTGGTCTTGACCCTCTCTTTTATTCCATAAGGATTTTTTATTTCATATTTTGCTTTATGTTTGGTTCATGATATCAAGTGTTCATGATTTTGGAGATGTGTTTAGATCATATTAAATAATTATCCTTGGGTCTATTTGAGGACGAGTGTTTAGAGGAGTTAAAATATAGTGGGAAGACCAACATATTTATTTTGGGCTAGAATCCTTTAGTGATTCAGTTTAAGGTCCCTCACGGATGATCGTTTTTGGGGATGGAGTGATTGAGCCTTGAGTTTAGTAGTTATTTATGTGATTAATTGAGTTTGGGAGGAATTTTTGTTTTATTTTTGTTAAATTTTAAGTCTTCGATTGTAAATGGTTATGGTGTTCCTAGGGTTTTGGATACCCAAGGTATATTGAGGAGGTATAATTGAATCTTTTCTTATAATCCATATAAATAAATTAAGGCTTTTTGGGGGAAGAAATCATTATAGTGAGGATAATTTTCACACATGAACCTGTTTTTTATTTATTACTTTAATAATTTTATTAAATTCTATTCTTAATTTTTGGCTTTATCCATTTTAAAATTTTAAAATTTATGATGTCTTTTATAGGCGCACGGTTAGGGAAAATCCTACACTGACCATGAAAATATGTCTGAATCTAAAAAGTGGAAAAACAAATTGTTAGTGCATGGTTTGTTTATTTTCATGCCCTGACGATGTGATATTACTTAGTCACCCCAATAGTTGGTTCATGTTAGGGACATGATTTGAAGAATCGTGTGAACAAACTATGTGCTGAGTTAGATCAGTTAAAAAATTAGTTTTTATATTTTTACCCCTCTCCCAATTTTATCTCACTCAATACCCATTCCCTCTTTCTATGATAGATGTACCAGACTAAGGGTCTTTCTTGGACATGCCACTTTCCTCTTATCATATCCCTTCCATAGTGATTCCAAGGGGTTTTAGCTCGATCCAGGTTTATTTATTTGTGGTAAGGATTCATCTCTCTTATTTAATCCCTTCCCTCTTATTTTCCTCTACCCTTTCACTACTCCCATTCCATGGATGAACCCCAATAGAAATAAATTTTTTATTTTTAGTTCCCAGGGATCATGAAGTATGGTTTGAGATTAGGTCTTACCAATTTCATCGAAGGTGGTGGACTCTACTCTATTTAAGGTAGGGTTAGTCTTGTTCCTCATTTTTGAATTTAATTTGTTTTTTGATTTCTTTATTTTTGAGTTACTATTTACCTTTTAGGGTGTCTTTGACCTCTCTTAGGATGAATAACACTATCCATTTCAAAGGTAGTGAGTTTTAGGAAGGTTTCCACTTATTTTAGGTCGTTAAATTATTAAACATTTCTTTCTTTCATTTTAATCCCTTGTTTAGATATAAAATAATAGTGATAATTATGTTTAGAGAATATTTTAAATAAAAATAAATTTTCACATTATTTCCCCTTTAATTAAATTTTTTTACCCTAATTGTAAGCTTGGTAGATGTATAATTTAATTTATTATACACATTATATATTTTATAAAATTCTGAATGGATTTTATTATTAAGTTTTGATGTTCTATAAGATGATTTTCCACAAAATTGGAGTTCTCACTTATTTTCAAAGGACTTATAAAAGTTGTGTTTTTAAAAATGTTTCCTCCCATGTTAGAATTATCCACATACGCATGAAAAAACACACACACACACATATAAATTTTTAAAATTTTACATGAGAATATGTGAATTTATATAGTGAGATATATGTGTGTATGTGTGTGTGTCAGTGTATATACAAATAACGATCGATGAAAATCTTGGAATTTTAAATTTGACACTTAATTTTTATTTTTAAACACGTTTTTATGTGATTCAAAATTAAATAATAAGGCTCAATTGGATGTTTTCAATATGTTTATAATACATTATTTGATTTTTATTGGAAAATCCTTGGGTGTTATTTGAAATTCACTTTTAAAGGATTTTATGTGTGATTTTTATTTCCCCTTAGTATATTTTTGATTTTATATGGTTATGTAATATGTGAAAATACTTAGTGATTATGCACTCTATTGTTATAAAGTGTTTATAATATTAAAATTTTATGGAAACCCCGAGAATTTGGGTAGGTGAACCTAGACGGGATGAGACCCCTTTTCACTAGCTAGGATAGTAAATATTGCGAATTCTTTCCTCCGGCTAGTGAAATAATACTAGATCCTTCCACTAATTGAGGGTCACCCTAATTAATTACATTAGTCCTAGGTTTCCCCTATCCCCTAGTTAACCATTGGTTATTTTCCCATGATGTACATTCAAATTAATATTTCATTGAGTTTCTTCTTACTTTACATTACACTACCAATGTTTTATATCATTATTACACTTTCTCAATACTTGTTTCCTTATTTTAAAATGATATTTTAAAGTGTATTGAAAACCTAATTTTAAAGTGGTATAAATGGGTGTTTTTTTAAAAATTGTATTGGTCCTGCAAAATGTTTTAAAAGTGATTATTTTTACTCAAAATAAAAGAAAAATAAAGTTTATAAATGATTGAAATTCATTATGTTGTATTTTATGTAAAATGAGATAAAAACCTATTCTTAATTATGTATTTCAAACTAGAATAAAAGGATATTTTTTAAAAGAATAAACATGGTGTGTAGTTTTCCTTTGTCATGTATACTGATCTTTATGCTCATACCTATCTCTATATTTCAATTTTAGGTTTCAATTATTTTATTTCCACCCAGGGGTGTTGAGGTTTTTGTAACATATGGGGACTTGTATATTCATAAGAAGGAACTTTGTTTGTTTTATTTAATTTATATTTTCTTTACTATATAGTCTACATGGGATTTTACTATTTTCAATGGATATAGTGTAGATATATCTAACGGTGGATGAAAAAAATGCATATGGAGGAAACTTTTATGTTTTTACATATATAGGGGTTGGAGATTGGGAGTGAGCAGAGGGATTAATATAGATTTTTATCTTTGTTTCTAGGTTTTATTGATTTAGTTTATTCTTATACATATTTGATTTGGCATGGAACTTTGACATACGAAGTGTCCATGCTTGTTTTTATATTTTTATTAAACTCTGAGTATTAGAGGAATCCATTCCCACTGGAGTTACTTTTATTCCCTAGTGCTTGATGCCAACCCAGGCTGATCGAGAACATACCTCAAGGATGTCGCAGGCTGGTTCAAGTATTCTATGGATGGAATACTCAGGTTGGTTTTCAATATAGGTGAATCAAACTTTGCAAATAAATATAAGGAATTTTGAAACTAATAATAATTTAAAATCCTCTCAGTTGAAAAAAAATTAACTAATAAAAACAATTATTATAATAGCTCTTATATTTTCAAAATATTTATCAAGAAACATATCAATACTAAATTATATGAATAAATCTTGAAGTATATTCACTCACACTAAAAAAATTACTAGAAAATAATAACCATCAGAGTATACCATTTTTTTAAAATAGAAAAATTTGAATAATTTTTTTAATAAAACAAAAAAGTGTTTTAAAATGTTAAGTAATTTTAACAAGTTAAAACATAAAAAAGCACAATAAAATTTAAAAAAGTTTTTCAGATCTAAGATAATTTCCAAACTCTTCCTTTTGTAAGAAAACCCATACTAAGACAATCATTAGTTATAAGAAAATAAACACACTAATATTGTACATTATCCACCACCAAGATGAGGTATACAAATAACAACAACCAAAACTTGTGTTATAAACTAAGAACCTCTTCCACAGTTATTGATTGAAAATAAAAGAAATTGAAAAATGAGAAATAGTATATTAACTATTATTTGCAATACGTGATAGATAATATAGGAAAAATAAACTAAATTTTAACTTATCTATAAATATATAAAAACTAGAGAAAAATAAAGATTATGAGAAAAATAAATTCGCATGTGCATCATTATAGTAATTGCTTGGTTTTAGTGTTAAAACACATATCTATACAAAAAAAACTAAACAATAAGATTTTTCAAACAATATCCAACCAAAATCATTTGAATTAAATAAAACAAATGATGAAGATAAAATAAAACATACCTCATTATATTTAAAGAATATCAATACTTGTTATATTTACAAGTGATTTAAAGGAGATCCCTTAAAAGTAGCCAGCAAACTCCTTCCTCATAGGATATTCCATGGGTTTTTTGAATCACCCAACACCTTAGGTAGGATTATTCTTTACCCCATGACCTAATATAAACTCAGTCAAAGGATTAAGAATATAAATTAGAATTATGACATTGTGTTTTGACATGATCAAATTGCCACCTCTATCAATAACATTTACCCACTATCACATGGTGGAAATAAACCAAATTTATAAGCCTCAATGACACTTTGAAAAAGGATACATTGTTAAAATATTTTATAAATTTTTTTGTTCATTCCATGTATTATGGTCAATTTTTAATGATTTGGATAATCCAAGTGTTCCATCCCAAACTAGCCTTAATTGAATAGTGATCACACACATATGGTGCATGATTATTGGATTGACATGAAATGATCCATTGTGACCCTACTTGGGATGATAATAAGTCAAGTATACTATCCCAAATCCACCTCTAATAGGCCATAGACAAGTTACTAGCATCGATTAAGAACATCACACAACATAGGAGGCCTTATCCTAACAAAATTATACATAATAACATTTATCCACATAATAAGTAATAATGGATGATAAAAATCATTGATTTCAATATATAAAATGCATGTGACGTGAAAAACCAATATTTTCATACTTTTTGTTTCGTGTTTCCATGATTATAATCCCACCGTTTGGGATAATTTCTGAATAAATATCACATTCATTAGTTTTTTGAGTAATTCATATTTTATTGTGAATATGGATTAAATATTGAGGTTTTAATTATTTTATCTATATTCAGAATTATTATAATAAATACTTCATTTAATTTTAGTTTTTCTGATGATTATTTCAAGTGGTTGAGGTTGTTTTTTTATGCATCAAAATGGATCTTTAAGGAAACCTGGAATTACAATTGTTTTTAAGGATGTAATTTGGAAAAGGCAAGAGAACTCATGGGAATTCATGAATCATTCCACTTGAGATTAGGGTTTCTACATCAGCATTCATGAAACCATTTATAGGATGTTAAATGGACCATAATATGTAAAATATTTAGATAGACAACTAAAAAAGAAGCTGTAGATTTTTAGGAAGGTCATATTATGATAGAGATTCAAATCCATGAGATAGAAGGAAACTTTAATGAAATTTGAAAGTGTGGATCTCAGAGGTTTGACCACAATGATGAAGATGAAAACCAAGGATATATAAAGGGGACAGAAAGTTGCTACTGGAATGGGATTTGGCTCAAACAAACTTTGTATAATGAACCTTCTACTACCTTTTCATTATTTTATTTTATTTTATCATAGTAATATAATGCCTTATTCTCCCCCTTCTTCCCTATTACCCTTTGAATGGAGGGGAAATATTCTGAGTGATCAGGAAAGGGAAAGAGATCCATTTTAATTCTCAAGACTTTACACCTTATTAAAAATAACTCTCTTATACTGAATGATATCGATTTGTAGTCGATGTTTACTAATTATAATGAAATTATATTTTAGGTTTTGAACTCATCCATTGTTTACTTCTAAGGTTGATAATCTGTAATCTCACTCTATCTAGAATAACTTGTCTCAAAAAAACAAGATGTGTCAGGTGGTGCGTGTCTAGAAATTTTTGGCACAATAATAGAGGTGGTTAGTCACCATTGAATTTCTAATAGAAACCAATAAACTATTAGAGGGTTCCTTTTATAGTTTAGGAGTGGTTTTTGACTTTCTATATGCATAGAAAATGAGTATTACCAAGTAGTAATCACTGTGAGTTCAGTCTCCATCATAAACATTAACCAAGGGTGATTGATGAATCATCTTAGGAGATTTTCATTTATTAATTAATAAAAATAAACATAAAATCCATTTTAAAGCCTATGATAGCGTTGAAAAATGAATTCCAACCATGACCTGGTCACCCTTCTTATTAGACTCTTTATAAATCATTTGTTTAATTTATTTTCCTTGATTTCAAAAATCAAAAACCAAAATCTAAACCCTTTTCCTTTAACCAATCAAAAGTAGACAAATTTTTTTTGTGAACCCCTCTCTGGAAGACAACCCCAGTTTACCACTATAACTACATTTAAACCCAGGATAAAAAATTTCATTTTAAGCCATCTATGACACCTTTTCATCAAAAATAGTGTAGCATTAATAGGAAGGTATTTCCAAAAATAATAAAGATATGAACTTTAATTTTTATGAACAAATATTCAATTAATTAACTTATCTATCACGACATTGAGATATAGAGAACCTTTTTAAAATGGTTTAAAATTTAAACTTACTATCTAAATTTGAATATTCTATCTTAACAGACTCATTGAGACTCCTAGTGATTACATTAACCCTAATATCATGGTAGTTAATCTAAATCATACCCTAAGAGACCTCTGTAAAACAAAATTTATAAATCAAAACAATTAGATTGTTATGATCACCTTGTAAAATGATTTTAAACTCAAAAATATTTTTAATCAATTACTACAAAATTTATAAGTCTTGGTTAGCAAATTACCAAAAAAACATATCAAAGAGTTAACCTTAGTGTTCTATATAATTAATTATAGAGGATTAGTTTAGGAGTAAGTAAAGTAGAGTTAATTTACCTTTCCACTTGAAGGAGCAACAAAATACTGATTTAAAACCAAGAACTAAGTGAAATACATTATTGGGATGATGTGTATTGATGTTTCCTGAAAATATTTCCCCCTCACTTATAATAGCACAAAAATTTAGAAATAAATATATAAAATCAAACAATCATATAGAGAGACTCTCTATGAGTATTGAGAATAATTTAAAAAGATCTGTGCTAGATACCCATATCAGGCAATCTAGGAGAACTAATTTATAGTCTTCTTCTACTAAGGCCTACTTAGAATAGATAGAAACCTATTAGATGCATCATTTGGAGGAACATTTATTAAAAATTCACTTGAGAAATCCAAGGAATTTATTGAGAACATTACTCAAAACTCTTAACAATTTGGTACAATAAGTACCGGTATAAGAGGAATACATGAGGTAATAACTTCTGATTCCACCTAATTACTAGAATATAGACTTGAATAGATAAAAAAACTTGTGAGATAAACGGATTTAAAGAAAAAAATTTAACAAAAAGAATTGAATAACGTATGAATTCTATACTCATCATCTAACCATTTTACTGATCAATGTGCTGAATTTCCAGTCATGAAGAGTTATGAAGTGGCATTTTAAGTTGGTAAATTTTAATAAAATCATGAATTTAAATAGATTAACCTATAAAAAATGGATTTTTTACGAATTGGAACCATGTTAGACCCTACTAAAAAATTAATACCCAAAACCCCCCATTCTACCATCAAAATCAACCATAACATCACCCATGACCCTCTAAAAATATTTATAAACCATATTATAATAAAACTAATTACCAAAAAACCAATCTTTTCCAACAAAATATAAAATTTGAACAACCATCAACCAGTAAACAACCCCCAATATAGGAATTAAAAAATCTTAAATTTAAAAATATTTAGAATGAAGTGGGATAATTGATAATAAAAATTGGTAGTCTTATTGATTTTCTATTTAAAAGCCAAGGAAAAATACCAGCTGAAATAGTTAATAACCCAAAAAAGAATGTAATCCTAATAAAATATAGAATTGGTAAGGAAATTCACCCCATGACCACATCTAGGGTGGAATAAAACCAACTGAGCAGTGAAGAAGAATAATCTGAAAGACCTGAACCTGAACAAGAACAGTCCAAACATAAATATAATGATATGGGAGAGGATAAAAAACCAATATATACATTCTGAGTAGATTTATGAAAACCATTTATAAGATTAATGAAAAAATAGAAATAGGTAGAAGTTGATCTAGGGGGGAAGAAAAGAACTAATAAACCATGATAATGATAATAAAAAGAGAAGAAATCCTTTCCACTTCCTTTCCCATCAATAATGATTGAGTATAAGATAATTCAATATAAATTAATCCAAAAAGAAAATATATATTCCTTCCAAAAATTTGAGATTAATATGTCCCCTTTTTAATCCCTTAAAAATATTACCATGTATAATAATTTTCTCAAATAAATTTGTACAAATAAAATATGACTCCAAGGGAATGAGAGAACTAATTTGGGAATCCATTTGTTAGATTTGATAATAGCACAGTTTTCCACAAAATGTGAAGACCTGGGTACATTTTATATCCCTTTCACCATTAGTTTTATAATTTTTTATAAGATTTATGTGATTTATGTGCCTCTATAAATGTAATGTCTCACTATATTTTTACATCTTTATCGGTGGGATAATTGAAGCCCATAAGAATGGTGGTGTAATATATAATAATATATGTTGTTTTTCTAGTAGGAGTATTGGAATATATCCTTATGAGAGTATAAGTTCTAATATCCACAATATAATTTTATGTAATTAACATGGAGGAAGATATAGCCCTAGGTTTTCACCTATCATTATAGGAAAACATTTGTTGAATACAACCAAGTCCTTTATCAATGTACATGAAGGAAAAATTACAATGGATTTTGGAGATATATTTATCCATTTCAACATATTTATATCCATGAAGAACCCATCAAAGAACCAATCACTCCTTACACTTTTCCACTTTGAGGATGTTGAGAACATTAAATACCCAGACATGTTACCTAAATTTTTAGACATAGGAAAACACATAATGATTGAAAACACCATAGAGGATGATCCATCTAAAATTATGAAGAATCTATATTTAGTTTTAAGTAATAGGTAACCCAAGAATACCTTGATTTATTTAGTTAGGAAAATTATATTTCATATTTTCTATATAAAATAAAAGAAGTGGAAGTGAGAAACATGAATTTTATTTCATCTTTAGAATAACCATTGAATCTGGATTTAAAACCACTACACATTGATTTTAAGTATTTTTCCTCATGGAAGGGGAGAAATTACCAGTTATTATTAGAACAACCCACCAATCCCCAAGATTATAACATCATTGATCTTTTAAAAGATAATGTGCAAGTAATACAATGAAGTTTAGGTGATATTTTAGATATTAACCCCAAAATATGATAACATATAATTTTACATGAAGATAATTTTAGACCTGTTATGAGGCCTTAAATTAGTATAAATACCACTATAATAGAGGTATTGAAAATAAATATGGATAATTTTATGGAAACAAAAATCATTTACCCAATCCTTGACTCATAATGGTCTATCCCAATTCATGTAGTTCCTAAGAAAATAGGTTTGACCATTATGAAGAATTCCCTAAATGAGTTGATCTCTATGAGAATTCAGAATAGTTAGAGAGTGTGTATTGATTATAGGAAGACAAAACAAGATATTAGGAAAAATAATTTACCCATTTTTTTACTAACCAAATATTAGAGATGACGGTATGTAAAACTCGCTATTTTTTAGATTATTTTTTGGTAATTTCCTAGAACCCATTACTCTAGAAGAATAGGATAAGACCACTTTCACATGACTATTTGGAAAATATTCCTACAAGAATATTCCCTTTGGGATATTTAATACATTATTTACATTTAATAGCTACATGGTAATTATATTATTAGATCACATTGAAGATTAATTTGATATATTTTTGGATGATTTCAATATCTTTGGCAATTCATTTGATCATTGTTTGACCAATTTGGAAAAAGTTTTGAAAATATTCACTGAAAATAATTTCGTTATGAATTTTTAAAAGTTCCATTTCATAGTTAAAAAAGGAATAGTATTAGGTTGTTCTATTTAAAAAATGAATGGAGGCTGATAAATAAAAAATTTAAGTGATACATTCTCTTTTTTACCCAAACTATGTGAAACATGTTAGATAATTCTTTGAACATGTTGGATTTTATACAAGGTTTATCAATTATTTCAATAAAACTTCTCTTATAATCTCTAGATTACCTTTTAGGACATTTTATTTTATTTTTATGATGAGAAAAAGGAATATTTTATTGAATTTAAGAGTAAATTAATTACCCCACTGATGAAGCAACCACCAAATTAGAATCATCCATTTGAGTTACTTTGTGATTCTTCCAACCAATATGTGGGTGATTTTTTCCCAAAATATTGAGGAGGAACCC
This sequence comes from Viscum album, assembly GCA_963277665.1. Taxonomy (NCBI): domain Eukaryota; kingdom Viridiplantae; phylum Streptophyta; class Magnoliopsida; order Santalales; family Viscaceae; genus Viscum; species Viscum album. The sequence continues at coordinate 331,880,665 of OY728129.1, read as the reverse complement.
CACGTCATTTCTTATGCTTCCATAGCCTTAGATGATACTCAAATCACTTACACACCCACTAAAAAGGAGTTTCTTGTAGTTGTTTTTTATTTAGATAAATTTAGATCCTATTTTCTTGGAACTAAAGTCACTTTATTTGTTGACCATGTAGCCATTATATAGATGATAATGAAGGTAGATAGAGTATAAATATTGGTTAGATAAATATTTCTATTATAAGGGTTAAACGTAGTGATTAAGGATAATAATGGAGATAAAAACTAGGGAGAGAACCATCTTATTATGTTGAATAATACCACTAAATTAGAAACTCATGATCAAGAACCACTGAATGATCACATCATAGGAGAGTATATTTACTTGGTTGAAGGAGTGACACCTTGGTATTATAATATAACTAATTATTTTAGAAACTGACAAGGTAATATCTCATCGAAATCCTAGAAAATTATTATACTTAAATATGATTCAAAATTTTAAAATTGGAAAGATCCTTATATATGGAAAATTTTTATTGATAAAGTAATAAGAAGATGTTTGTTTTCTACTAAAGTACAAATTTTTTCTGATTATTTTCACACTTTATCTTGGTTAGTCCACTTTGGACTTCAAATGAAAGAAATAAATTTTTTGAAATCTATAATTTTTGGCTGCCTTATTCAAATATGCATATAATTTTTCTAAAAGATGTGGAAAAAGTAAATATTCTAGAAATATTTCAAAAATAAAAGTTATTCTATAGAAACTATTCAGATTGTTTTGAAAAATTTAAAATCTATGGAATGTATTTTACAGGACCATTTCCTGTGGAATTTTTTAATTCATATATTTTTCTTATAGTGAATTATATATCAAAATTGGTAGAAGATAAGGCCACTGAAACTAATAATTCCAAAGTTTTGTGTGATTTTTTTAGGACTAACATTTTTTGTAGGTTTATAATACCAAGAGACATCATCACTAACCAAGGGATGCACTTTTATAATAGGATAATGGATTATGTAATGGAGAGATATGGAGTATACAAAAAAACATCCACACCCTAATATCCATAAAAAAAATAGGAAAATGAATGTTTAAAATAGATAAATAAGAGGAATTATAGAAAATATTATAAAACCAAATATAAATGAATAGAGATAAAGTTTGTGAGACACCTTAGGAGATTATAGGATAACGTAAATAAATCCCCATCATAATGAGACCATACAAACTCATTTATGGAAATCGTTTTCACCTACATGTGGTGATAAAACACAAAGAATATTGGGTAATTATAGAGATGAATCTAGAGATAGAAAGATAAGGATAAGTAAGAAGATTAGAGCTTCAAGAACTGGACGAAATCATAAGTGAAAATTTTAGAAATTACAATATTAGATGATTTAACAAAAAGACTTCCATCATGGGGACCAAGTGATATTATTCAACTCAAGACACAAGTTGATTCCATATAAACTTCATTCTAGATATGAATTCCCTTTTATAGTCACTAATGTATAACATTTTTGTGTTGTGTAGATTTTCAAATAATGAATCGAAAACCCATTCACTATCAATGGGAATATACTGAAGAATTACCATGGGAATATACCCCAATAACCATTATAGGAGATCATACTACTCCAATCTATTTATTAATAAAGATCCACAAGGATGTACCTCTACTTAACATTCAATTATTTCCATGGTTAAATTTAAAATGTAGTTATATTATTAATTTTTTTGGAATGAATTGAGGATAGAAAATCATTGAAGTCTTTGGGAGGGAACATTTTTTGTTTTATATTTTTCAATGTTTTTTTCAATTTTTTTTGTTTTTGTTTCTATTTTAGTGTCTTTTAAAACCTATTGAGCTTAAAATTAATTCCCCAATAAACATTTTAATCTATAACAATGTTGAGGGACTTATTTTACTCATTTATTCACATTAAATGAATGTTTAAATTAACCTATTTTCAAATTATAAGAGGGATAAATTCATGCAAAGACCACTAATTTTTGAATCTCATGACATGATACATAGTCATATATTTTTAATAACTTAGTTGTGAGGAATTTGAACTAATTTTTGAATCTTATTTACAATTTAGTTTTATTGAGAGAACCAAGAGATGTTTGAATGACCATTAATTTCAAAAAAATATAGTCAAAATATAGGGGCTTTCAAGGACATTGTTATATAAGTGAATGGGGAATTATTTTGATTATAAATCCCTTTTTCAATGAACGTAAATTTAAGACCTATATTGACATTTGAACCTTATATCCATCAGCATCCATGAATGATTTTTTAGGAAGACAAATTATAATCTAAATATCCCTATCCAATTTACTATAGGAGATGATGCATGACCAAGGTTGAATTTAATTGTGGTGGAAGGAAGAATGTAACTTGAGAATATTTGTTTGATATATTTGATTACGATGAAAAATAAGGTGCTATAACTTTTGTACAAATGTTTGTTAAGAAAAATAACGGTTGAAAGGATATAAATATAGTCCACATATCATCCAAATATGTTCATATAGGTATACTATTATTTTGAATATAAAATCACCTCTATTTCCAACAAGAAATTAAAATTTGTAAAAATATCCACATTTTAATTCAAGTATAAAAAATACTATAAAGGGGGAAATAAGGAATAAATATATCAATAATTACAAAATTTCTTTAAGGTGTACTGACTAAGGATATTATTTAGGATAAGTGATTTTTCTATGTAAGGAAGGCCCTCAAACACATTAACTAGAAGGAAATACTTCCTAATCTAGGACATGAGAAATCTTACACCCACTATATAAATATTCAGAGATCCCCTCTACCTTCAAGAATAGAAAAAAAGAAACTAGCCAAAGGAAATAGAGAAAGGAAATGTTTACTGCTACTATAACACCAATGGTGTGACCAATCCTACTAAATCTCAATCAGTGGATAGGGATCGAGGGTGGAATCCATTCTCAAAATAAATTAAAAATCATGCATTATGTTTCAATTTAGAGACCAAATACATTAATATATATTATAATTCTTAAATAATTAAAACCACCAACCTAAAGACTTAGAAAAACCTTGAAAAATACCTCATGGTATTCACATGTACTTAACTCATTAGGTGGGGATGGATAAATTCATCAAGTCTATGGTAAAAAGTTCATGAACATTGAATGATAAACTCTCTGATTGAATGTTTATACCAGAGTGTTGAGTGAAATAATTATGAAAAGGAAGGTATAAGTGTTCATGATTTGATAAAATATGTAATAACCCAGGATTTTTAAAATAACACTATGTTTGACAACATATGCAACAAAAAACACCGAGCTTAAATAAACCCCAAAATATTATAATTTAAAAATGAATATTATAACGAAGCCATTGAATTTAATGTTATGAATCTTATTAATTAAATTATGAAATATATATTAAGTTCCTATCTAATAAAAAATTATTAATTAATTTTTAGGAAATAAGTACTCAATTTTCAGTAAAGAATTTTTATACTGCCAAAATACATTTTCTAGAAAAATTATTTTCATTGTTTTTTATGTAAAAATATTATAATTAATTTATAAATCTTATATAAATTTTATTTTATAAAAATAAAGTCAATTTTTAAATCATCATATCAAAAATGTATTTTTGTGGATTTTTGGGTTTTTTATAAAATGATTGATTTTCCAATGAATATCATAATTTTTTTTATAAAACTATCATTTTGATTATAATAAAATGTACCTTTATGATTTGAATTTTTTTGAAAGTAAATTAATTAATATTTAGTTATATATAATCTAATTAATTACATTTTTTCATCCTAATGTTATATTTTTCTTTAAGTACATTTTTGGGCATCAAAAACATTTTTCCAGAAAACCGTTTTTCCAAGAATTTTACAAGATTAATTTTAAATTAAATTATGCCTCTTGTATGAGTTGAATATTGAAAATTTTACACCATTATTTATATATGTGGGTAAAAGTTTATAAATAAGTTCAATTTTTTTGTCATTGTGAATGATAACTATATTAATTTTATTACCACGGTAAGGATAAATCAGGTAATTTAGGTTAAAAATAAAATGATAAGGACTATAAAATGACCTTAAAACATGCATAAATTTTAATGTATGAGTATATATCTACCATAATCATCCAAGGGTAAATTTTTTGACATTTGTTTATCACTTGGATACTATTATAAACTTTATAATATTTTACTTAAAGAAAAGTCAAACATGTCACACTCTTGTTTTTATTAACTAAAATATTTTTAACATGGGGTTATCTTGAGGAAATGTTAGACTACAAATATTATTTTTGAATATAAAATATTTATATCTATCTTGATAATTTATTATTAATTTTTGTGAATAAATAATTATCTTAAATGTTTACACAATGCTGCTATAGTAATTATTTAATTAATGGAATAATCAAATAAATCATATTAAAAATACTAAAAGAACATAATTTGAGATATATAAGGTGATAAAAGAATTATATAGAATAATATGACATATTTAATATATTATTAATTTTTTTATTTAATTTTAATAATTTTATTGATGTTTTTAAAGTCAAAGTAATGAATAGTATCAAAATTGAAAATAATGATATTTTTTTGGGATTGATATTATATTAAATTATTAAAAAATAATAGAAATATTATATAAGCACAAAGGGAATAATATTTGGATGAAAATGACATCCCTTATGAATTTTAGTCTATTTGGAAGTATTTTTCTCAAAAATAGTATTATTATATTTTAATCATTTGAGAAATTGGAAAAGTACCCCTCACCTCAGTTATAAAAGGGAACCTCCTCCTCAATTGGTCACACCACTTTGAGCCTTTCAGCTCAACCAATTTTTACCCATTACTCTTACAAACTTTATTAACCTTGTTCTAGAGGTGATGAAATCCTCAAACGATCAATCTTAAGTTCTTTAAGAGAGGATCTAAAGAAGGTCGCCTAAAAAAGAGGAGGTTAAAATCACTTTTGAGGCTAGTTAAGCCTGAGGTAAAGGGTTTTCATCTCACTTTTACTATTGTGAAACATATTCCATACTAAAAAATTATTTATTTTTTGTGGTTTATATACTTCCTCTTTTATATATTATATCATGAATTTCTTTGTCTTCATGGAATTTAAAGTTTCATTTGATGTTTTTTATTTCAGGGGGCTTATGATTCAAAAGTTACTAAAGTGGTAAGTGCTTATTTCAAAACCTCTTCATTATTTAGGAATATTTATTTTTAGTTACCTAATGGAGATTATTTCTCTTACATGTCCATATTTTCTAAAATTGTTTCCAAAAATGTTTTTACTATACTCATACAATTGTTTAAAGTCAATTTTACCAATGTTTGACATTTTACAAAATAGTTTGAAAGGATTTTTTTATCATTCTAAATTGGAGGTAATTTGGGAATTTTTTGAACAAAATATGGAAGGAATGTTTTTTAACTTATAAGGCCAAAGTTTATTTTCCAATTTTCATGAAACCTTAATGTTTTAAAGTTTCATTTACATGTTTACAAGGTTATTTTCCAGGAAAATGTTTTCCTTCATACTTGCACATTTTTCATTAAAAGTGAATTTTAAAGTGGAAAAAATATTTTCCTCAATTTGTTTATAATATTTTATGGTAATTTTATTCTAAATCAACAAAAAAACCTTTATTTTAATTATTCCACCACTACGTATATGTTTTAATGATACCATATTTTGATAAATTCACTTACTTTTTATCGTTGGATATTTCATTTCTCTTAAATATCCATATTATTGTATCATGGATATGATTATTTCCTAATCCTTATACAATTTCTATATATGGTGTTTCTTTTTTGAAAGTATTTGATTGACTATAGAATTATTTCTAAATATGTATTCTTTAATAATTACAAATATTTTTTGATAAGTCATATTGTTCATGAATTAAATTTATCATTTGATATATAAGGAATTCTTTGGAAATGAAGTGATGGATGGGGCCTGAAATTATACAACCCCTCGATGTATCAACATGTCTCATAAGAAAAATTATTTGTCGAAATTAAATGGGATTTTATCCATATTTTTAAACTGTATTGATATAAGTTCTTGACGGTAGATATATTATGATATTAGAAATCATGAATTACAATAGTATGCATTTCCTTCATTGATAATTTAGTTATTAATATCCACGAAATTTTCACAATTATATTTTCCATGGATGTATTTTGTGCTCAAGATATTAATTAAATGGTAGATGTGTTCATTTATTTACATTTCCAGGCCATATCGAATCATGTTAGTCAATTTATTGATTAAATGGAATGTGTATTCAGTTAAATACCTTTCGATATTGATAATGCATTATTTATTCATATTTTATTCATCTATACGCATACACTTACTGAGTCTTCAAGATCAAACATTTCTTATGGTTCCTTTCTCTAGGATTCTTGGAAGTGTATTATGATTCATATGTAGGGATATACTAAAAGGAATACTTATGTAGTCAAAGAAAATACCATGTTATATTTTATGTTTTAATTTGTGATTTGAAATTCATGTATGTATCTAGTTTACCAAGAATACTAAACTATTCGGTCTATTGGGATGATATTCCTTATATCTAGTTCTAATATAATAAAGTAACCACCAACTCTAGGATTCTGTAGTTAGGGTTGTTACAGTTGGTATCAGAGGGAGTTTAGTAAAAAAATTGAGAACTATATTTATGAAAACAAAGATTAGGGAATATAATCCTATGACTAACTTTAAGGATAAGTCTATTTATAGGATAAAATCATATAGATTTGGAAATGACCATGGATAAACTATTTAAACCCGAGGACTCATATATTGAAAATAAGTTTTCATGATTTAGACCTCTCAAAAATGATTCTTTATGACTAAGTGATTTCTCACTATGATCATTGCTGCTATATCATGCATTTTTTATTTCCATTAATGGATGGAACCTGAAGGAACCATATTATTATTGAATGAAATATAAAATGTGTTGATTAAAAACTAAATGGGATGATGTCTGAGGTGAAGTATAATGGGATTATGACTAATCATTTATCATGATATATGATTAACAACATTAACCTTAAAAAACTCATGGACTCAATAAAAAAATCAGGATAGAGTCTACTAAGACATTGAATAGTGGAGATCAGGGAGAAAAGAAGGCTCAATTTTATTCATGTCAGAAATTTGGAAAGAAACACCATAATACTTTCTTGAAGGAAATGAGCGTTTGTTACATGTTTAGAGATAAATACCACCAAGATCATTATTTAAAGGGAAATAAAGAAGCTACCAATGTGCAATGATTTAATTTTAAGAAGATGTGGAACTATAAAAAAATTTCCCAAGAGACATGGGAATATATCTACGAAGAAGAAAAGGGATCAAGGTCAATGTTATTCTATTACTACAGTCGAAGTGAAATGATTAAAGTGATTGATTATTTTGATTCAAGAATTATGTTATAGGATTATTTTATCAATTACATTCCAGTTATTAGAATTATGAAATGTATAATGATTGTAAAACATTACTATTTCATTAAAGATTTAAGAATATTTGTAGAATGGTACCGATGACTATGAAATGTGATTTATTTGGAAGTTGATATTTTTGTAAAAACATAACGAGGGAATATAACCCTTAACATGTTCTCAATGTTGAGATAATAATGATAATGAGATGTTTATAGGATAGGATTGGTGATAATGAAATTGGTTAGTGATTTGATAGTTTATGTTATCTTTTATAGAGTTTTCAAAATGTTTGAATTTAATGAATGTATTTGAAAATTAGGGATTTTATTTTTAGATGCTTTCATATTTTAATTAATTTTTTAAGGTGATCAAGGTATTCATATATTTGGTATGTGATATTAAGAGCTATATTTTTTTGTTTGGGGAATCAAATGTTAAGTTGATGTTGGAAATTTATTGACCTTCCTTCTAAAATTTTGGACTTTAAATTTAGATAGACACATTTTGGATGAGTGTTATTGTTAAATATTTATGAAATGGATTAAGTTGAACTTTTGGTGTTCTAATATAACTTGCGTTAACCATTTTAGTCTGGGAAATGATCTAGTGATAGGAGGAATTAATTTTTGTTATTTTGTTGATATAATGGTATAATAAAGGTTAATTTTAGTTATTTCGGGAATAAAAAAAATTATTGGATATTAATTTATTAGATTAACATATTGTATTTTTCCCTTTATCCCTATTTTTGAGGTATTAAACCATGAGTGGTGAATTAGTAGGTGCCTTCCTTTCCAACATCATGTTGGCCAAATTCTGCATGTCCATTTGACATTCATGAGTTTGGTGTTCTTCTCTCATGCACTTGATGTAATTATACATATATTTAAGGAAATTTCCATGACGTTTCTTTCCATATTATTTAACATGTGGGTAGTTGGATCCCCTTTCCTCCTTTTTTATTTAACCCACTAGCTTGAAACTTTATTCTTCTCTTCTCATCACCATAACCTTTGTACCACTCTTCAAACTCCATATCTAAATTGAGATCTCATTGAACCACTTCTTCATAACTCCCAAAGTCATTAATATCTAGAGCCTTTTAAATATTTGGTTTTAAACCACTAAAGAATCTATTTATTTTTATATCATTTGTGATAATAAATCCTGAGGCGTATCATGAAAGCCTTGTGAAAGTTTCTTCATATGCCGTTACATATTCACCTTATTTTTTTGCATCATCTCTATGAATTATATGTCCATATTTGTTTCAAAAAGATCAAGGAAAACACTTGTTAAGAAAATTTTTCTTAATATCTTTCCACTTCATATCTTCAATTTCATCATTTGGATTTTTATTCTTCATCAAATCCCATCATTAATTTGATTCTCCATCTAAATGATAAATGATAAGGGTCACCTTCTCATTCACAGAATAGTGGAGAAGAGAAAACATCTTCTCCACTGAGTCAACCCACTACTCCGTGACATGTGGATTAAAATATCAACTAAATTTCGAAGGCCATTTCTATACAAAAGACTCAATTTCTAGTTGGTACTTCTTGGATGATGGTTGAATTTCCACATAGTTCAGGTTATTATTCATAGACTGAGACAACTTAGTAAAAATTAATTTTATGTTTTGAACTCCACCACCCATGGCATTGGGAATGTCGTTTGATAAATCATTGTATTGTTTCTCACATGGGTTTCTGGCCTAGTTTCTCTTAGTTACCACTATTTTCAAAAATATAAAAGTTGTGAATAAAACTTATGTCAATAAATAATTAATAAATAATTTATTATTTTGTAGAATTAACTCTAAAGACATAACTTATAGGATCCCTATGTTTAGACTTTTTTTAAAACAAATCTTCTTGTATATTTGCATATAATTAGACTTATCCTAAGGGTTTTCACTAATTATATCTAATCCAAATTCCCAAATTAACTAAACTATACTCTAATATCAACTATAGTGACCTTAATTTTCATTAAATAACTATTACATCATTTTCAAGATAAATTACATAATATAGGTACAAATCAAGGATCACAAGGTTTAGTGTCTTGAAAAAATTAGTCTCATACATAACATAAACATAATAAAATATATATTTTTATTTAAATCCTTCATCTTTACCCTTAAACACTCACGTTATCCTTAGTATATGTAGCCACCTAATGATATACATCGAAGAAAGTGGTGAGCTAAAATCCAAGTAAGAGGATGAATAAGGGACATAAATCAATATATCATGGGTAAGAATAATAATAATCATTATATCATAAGAATAATACCATCATTAATATCATGAGGGAAACATGTGATAAAATCATGGAATATGGAAATGCATAAAAATGAAACATCTGTCATAGTGGTCAACTACCACACATGGTTGTAAAAAAATCTAACATTATGTTCATTTATAAAATATTTTCATAATTATAACATCATCATTATGAACAAATATAATATCATGTTCACACTTATTATATATTATCTCATGAGATACTTCACATTACCCAATGCATTGGAGAGAAATATAATTTTGGGACCACACTTCACAACATAATATTTACATAATCAAGCATGCCACATAGAACATATAACCATCATAGTCATGATATAAACCATAGAATGTAATTTGTTTTATAATGATTTCATAAATAATACATTCATGAATAAACATTGGGGTTACAAAAAGAAAAAGGGAGATCAAACTTTGGAAGAAGATATAATTTTTTTGGATAAGAAGCAACACATGAGGAGTCAAATATTTGTTTTGGAAAGAAATTTATTTTTTAGAAAATAATGTATTTGGATTACAAATCAATTCGGAAACATGTATATCCCTAAAATAAAAGGGAATAAATTTTATAATCATTTTCTTGGAAATGACTCTATAGGTGGTTACAAATTGATCCATAAGTGAATTAATGTAATTTTTACCACTATTTTTTTGATAAATTATCAAAAGATAATAATTATTGAGGAGAATATATAAAGAACATTATTTTACATAAAAAATAATTTAGGAATTATCTATGTGAGAGAATGTATCATCACATGTGATATTTTATTTCTTTTTTGAAATAAAATAACTGGTTTTGGTTCTAGGAACCCTTGAAGAACCTAGAGCTCTTATGTGTCAATGTTTTTGATAATAAGGCCATGAAGACGTGTTATTGTGTGGTTTATCCCTTCCTTTAGACATCAATTAATTTTGAGTTTGGAAGTTCTTTACCTTTTTGGGCCTGTTTACACATGTTTCCATTAATATTATTATGCATAAATATATTTTTATGACCATGCTATATTAGGATCGCATGTGGGTGTGTGTATCCCTAGAAACCTTATGTCACACTTGAATCTATGAGAACTTTATAGCTTGTTATTCATGTTTAACGCCAATCACATGTATTTTGTGTGATACCATAATTACAATGATATTTTATGCTAGTTAGTTCATCCTAACATGCTATTTATGTTTTTTTGAGATTGTTCTTGGATACCAAGATAAATGTATCACTGTGACATGTTATCCATTAAAACGGGAATGTGCATGACTTGAGACAACAATGATGATGGATCTATGGATAGGCTTGGGATATGAAGATGCCTCAGGGATTCCATGTGATGCACATGATGACTAAGGGATTCCGATTAGCTCTCGATCCCTAGTATATATTACTCAATGACTAAGGGATTCTGATTAGATCTCAATCCCTAGTATATGACTCAATGAATAAGGGATGCTAATTAGATCTTGATCCCTATTATATAATAAGTACATAAAATTCATGATGATAAGTGATCCCAAGTTTCACAATCACATGATGCCAAGTAGCATGATTCATTAGCATTGTGGCTGATCCTTGATTCCTTTGACACCTTGGTTATCTATTCGACATAGAGATGAAGCAGGTATGACTAAGGGTTTGTGGTGTCTTGGTTAGCAAAAAACCACTCAGTTTTGGATTGTATGTTTATGCTTATTATTCATTAATCATTAATATAACATACACTTTAATACTTGAGAACATCGGGTTAAAGATGCATTAGTGGTGTCCTACTGAGCCTTGTACTAACACCCTACTCAAGAATTTTTATGTACTTGTAGATTACATGAGGGATCTAGGGAAGGGAAAGGTCTCTGTGGTGGATACTTGAGTAGAGAAGTATATAAATAGTAGTAAACATGGATGGAATCCAAATGATATACTACTTATTTTTTTTACTTTATCTTCTTTATTTTCTCTGGAAATTATTTCCACTCATGGGAGCTACTTCATTTGTTTTACATGTATTCAATCTTTACATTTACTCATGTTTAATCTGATCATTTAGTATATTGTTGTTTTATCATCGATCCTATGAAATGATACCGAGGGTATAGTCTCCCCACTGATGGATTCAAACCCTCACTGTATTTGGAAGGCTCTTGTGTATGGTGAGGAAAACATGAGGTCATGTAGTATATAGCTTTTACATAGTGGTTTGGGCTAGGATGTTACAAACTCTTATAAATTCCTCTCATTTCCTTCACTCATTACTCGACTCAATTCCTATCAATGTACTATATTTCCATTTTGTATAATGTTTCTTTGTTTACTAATTTTTTTTCATCTCTATAGTGTTGGTAGTGGGGGAGATTATTCTAGTAGATTTGGTCGATCCATATTTTCCCATTTTATCTTTTCTATTTTATATTTTTTATCTAGTTATAATGTTTGTAATTTTAATTGGTTTTATTTCTGATTAATGTAAAAATATTTATTAATAAAATAATGTTTTTTTGTTGGTTTCTCTATTTTTTTATGTATACAATATAATATAATATAATACAACACACATTTATTCAGAAAAAGATATTACTGATAAACACTGGGTCATTACACATGAGCTCTCCTAAATCTTCCCATTCTACTACCTAACACACACCAAAGGTATCAATCCACCTCAAAGTGATCGCTTCCACCGATCCTCACCAGATCCTCTAAGAAGGAAAAATTATCCTTGATATCTATCTCCCACTATTCAATGATGTGTTATAGGTCATGCACATATCTCCTCAACTATGAAACATGAAAGTTGTTGTGTACCCAATCCAATTATGGGGGTATCCCCAGATAGAAATCAACATCTCCCACATTATATAAAATCATGAATGAATTGATGAACCTTAGGGATAACTTACCCCTCATCCAAATCTTTGTAAAATGTTTCACGGAGAATCTTTTAGGAACATATGATCCCCTTCATTGAACTCAAAAGTCATACATAGTTGGTCTGTATAGAAATTCCAAGTGATTTTAGATATCATCATCCTCTCCTTGATCACTTGAAACATCCTTGTCATTGACCGAACTAACTCTAACCACATCAATGACATCTCACTCACATTCTTCAAGAATAAGTGCGACCTATATGGTTTACCGTACAAGTCCTCAAAAGGTGTGATTCCAATAGCAGAGTGGTAGATGTTTCTATAGGTGAACTCCATTAAGTGAAATTGATTCTCCAAAATCTAGAAGAAATATTTCACACAATATCTTAGTAATCCCTTAAGAATATGAATATTATTCTCTGTCTATCCATCTATCTTAGGGTGTAATGTCATACTTAACCATATATGAGTACAGAATTCTTCCCAAAATATCCTCTATAGCCAAGACATGAATCAATATTCTCAGTTATAAATGATCTTTGAGGGTACCCAATGCATCCTGATGATCCCATCCATGTACTATTGTCCAAATATATCTACAAAATAATCTCCTAAATTAGAAGGAAGTGGACCAAAATGATTAATTGGTTTAATATAATGCATATAACATCATTACCTTTTGTTAAACATGGTAGTACCATTATATATTCCTCTATCTTATAAAAGTATACTCTAAAATATCAAGGGGTTGGGAAAATCTATCAAAAACTAAGTGTTCTAGCTTCACCTATTGAGAGGTGAGGTACCAAAATAATATGCTCTGAAACACACCCCTTAATACCTGGACACCAAAACTAACACCAAAGGTATTGTTACATATTTATTATACTTGGGTATACCATTACATATAAAGTACAAAATTTCCTCAATATATCCTCAAACAATGTGACTCATCCCATATTTCACCCCTAAATGAGGATTATGTTCTCATCACCTTTAGAGAATATATCTATTGAATCACTCAAGGATATATGGTTGTATATAACCTTTTAATTGATGTATCACAATTGGGACACCCTCACATGTTGAAGAACCACTGGGGACCCTACCATCGATTATAGATAGTCCACTTCTCTCTTATACATGAAGGAAAATTGTATCATTTCCAACTACTCATATGCCTCATATATCAATTGATCATGGTATTTACTTATAAGGGAATATTCCACCACATTTCCCTTTCTCAAAGTATATAAAATTTTAAATTCATAGTCTTGTAACAACTCTGACCAATGCCTCCACACTAGGTTATTATCTCTATGGGTGAATATGTATTTGAGATTCTCATGGTTCATATAAAAAATAAACTTTTATCAAATAAGGTAATTCTAAATGGTGTTAAAAGTAAAAAATAATGCTACCTAATCCAAATCATAGGTTATAAAAGTTTTCTTACAAGTTCACTGCTATTATCACTCAAAAGAAATCACTGCCTACATCTATATCCAAACACAACCAAGATAATCTCTATAGGAAACATAAAATACTATATACTCAACTCATTCCTTTAATAAACTTATAATATGAGAAATCATTAATAAATACTTAAAATCATCAAAATATCTCAGAAATTTCTTAGAATGAATTAAGGGATACCCCTTTAGGGTAAAGGAAGTCATGGGTATCAGTATCCTATAGAAGTCCAAAAATACTTTCTGGTAGAATCCTACCAACCAAGGGAATATTTTCACCTCAAAAATGATATTGGTGGATCTCAAGAAAGAATTTCCTCAATATTTTCTAGGTTTATAGATACCCCATCATATGAAATGATATAAAGTGAGAAGTTGACCTCGTGAATCTAGAAACAGCACTTTGATATTTTACCATAGAGATGGTGCTCCTTAAGTAAGTCCACAAAAATCCTCATATGATCGAAATGATTATCCTCCAATACTGAATATAAGAGGATGTCATTAATGATGAGAACCATAAATCATTCCAATAAAGCATACAAGATTTGGTTCATGGGTCCCATGAACATAGATGGCATGTTCTTCATATCAAAGTTCATTACCATAAACTCATAAGGTCGATAAAAACACCTAAACACTATCATCAAGGTATCCTCCTTGAAAAACCAAATATGGTGATAAACAGACCTAAGATTGATCTTCAATAACAAATTTTCTCCTTTCATCCAGTATAAGAGTCCACTGATCCTTAAAAAAGGAATTTTTTCTTGAATGTCACCTGATTCAGGTAGTGATAGTTAATACAAAACCTCAATCTCCCATTCAATTTCTTGATAAAAAACACTAGAGCTACTCAATGGGATACAATAGGTCTGATGAAATCATTTTCGATAAGGTCCTATAACTACGCCCTTATCTTCCTAAGCTCAATAGGGGCGATAAAATATGAATTTGAAGATATTATAGTGATCTCGAGGTGCATATCAATGTATAAGTTGGTTTATCGAAGAAGGGACGAACCATTTATACTCTGGAAAAAGATATCTATCTACTCCTACACAAATACATGAAGTTAATAATCTAAATCATCCACCATAAATAGATAAAAACTCATAAAATGATGGGTTTTCGACTGTACTACCCCACACCCTAGCCCCACTTTTCAGACTTGATGGACCCACTCACTCATAAAGGAAAACATCAATCCATATTCTTGAAAACACAGAACTATTTAATGGTAGTAGTCTATCCAAACATGGATTTAGGATAACTAGTGTATATCAAGAATTAATCTATAGGGATTCATCTAAAATACCATGATGTCTCATTAAAACCTCTCTCTACTAAGTGCAAGTTTGCATCATCTGAAGATGTGGGTGAGAAAGTGATCATAGTTAGTAGGAGTCTCTAGTTTCATAGGTTAGGATAAGGGCTTCACTTAGATATCTAAATCTAAAAAAATAGACAAAAAACAAAAGAATATCTCATAATGATAATGATGAGTATGTGTTCAAATGTATAGAAGACACAAATCATACCTCCAACCATGTTATAATTAACATGGTTGAAACCCTAAATCACTTATATCCGACCAAGTCTCTAGTATCTAGCTTCTTGAACTTGTTGTTGACCACATGGGGGTGGAAATGATGGAAGAATATCATAGTGACCTCCCCTATAACTCCTCCCCCCAGTGCATCACTAGATACTTTACTGTAACCAACTCCCTGAGGAATGGTATGTTTACCTCTGGGAGGTCCCATATTAGTTTGATTTTTCTGACATAGAGGCCCATTTACTACCTAATTTACCTTAATTTCACAAAAATAATGGTATTCATAGGATCTATGTCCTTATCCTCTATATCAATAGCACTGATACTTGCCTTATTGGATATATAATTGGTGTGATTATCCATCATTTATCCTTGGGAGTGTGGTCACACATTTATATGCCTTTAATATCATGATATCAATGTCTATTATTGGCTATATGTGGTCAAAGAATCAAGTTCTTATTAGCTAACACTTTCTCTCAAAGATTCTTATCTCTCCACCAGGATGCTCTTGATCATTAGTTACTACTTTAAGACTCTGATATTGGTTGAGATTCAAATAGAGAAGACCTTACATTAAATCTATCTATAATGTTCATACTCAAACTTCCATGATCAAAGGAATCCATCAAAAATATTGTTGGGAGAGTACCTCATAAGGTTAGTAAACCTGGACTTTTACACCACAATAGAAATTCTATTCTAATACAGGTCTAATAACTCTTGAATATGAATAGTCTTCAATATACATTGTTAATAACACTGAAATAATACATTCTCAAACTCCATCCATAGAAGGGTCACCTAATCATAGATTTGGATGATCAACTTCCATAAGTGAATTATTGCACCCTAGAAAAGACTAGATACTAGCACCATCATCTTATTTTTAGGTGTTTAAACTAAGTGAAACACCTAAGTCACTACCTGAAACCAATCCTTTATGTCCTGAGGATTAGGATCACCTCAAAACTAGGGTGGTAATTATCACTAAAACGCATTAAACACACTCAACATATACATATCAACATACTATCCTATTAGAATAATTCTTTTTTTAGTAGGTGGAGGAATGTTCTCATGCATTGTGAGTGGTGGGTATTCTCACCACAAAATGAGAAGAGGTACTACTCTCTGTATACTCGGTGGGGGAATATAATTATTTGGTTCAATGGATAGAATCCGTATTTCTCATCTATTTAGTGACAAGAGTCTCAATCAATAGCATAGGAACATCATGATCATACCTCATAAATCTATCTCATTTTATACATGGTTGTATCCTACAATTGATAAGATAAACCATGGTCATTAAATAATATTTTGGGAGATAAATTAAGGACTCCAAAATAAATGATCAATCCCTAAATTATGTATGTACCATTAACTTATTCCTTTCAACTAATGCCTAAAATATCCTAAGTTGAAATATAGGTTATAAAAGTACCAGTGAATGGATATGTTGACTACTACACCAAAACTGGGTTCCTTGGATTGAGAGCTTAACTCAAGACCCCTTGGAACCATTTCCATGAATTCTAAAAACAATTTCATATCCATCTGTAAGATAGACCTACTTTGATACCACTATACCATGACCTTTCCAATTAGGACCCTTGGTCGACCAACAATAATCTATTTGACTAGAACTGATTTTTCATATCACACAATATGGGAGGGTGTAATATAATGAACCTATATATAATAACATGTCTCCACATAGGATATAACAATTAAATATAAACAAAATTACTGATTGAAATATATAAAATTAAATTGATAATTAGTAATCATCCCTAAATTATGATAGAGGGAAACAATATTATGTAAAGGTGTTAAATGAAGTCCCAACATCCCAAAGGTAAAAATAACCTAACACAATTAGAATATGAAAATTTATTTCCAATACATTACTCTTGAACATGGAAATCACCTATGTCTATCACCTCTAAGTAAAACTATTCTCCTACTCCATTGAAATACTGTCCACCAAGATCATTAATTATTTTTTGTTTTTATAAGATGTGATGTGTGTAGGTGAAATGTACATACATGGTTGAGTATATGAATACACATAAGGACACCTTGAAAACAACATAAAATAAATAAGAAGAACAGTCAACTCAAAACCATGATTGGAAGAAGAAAAACTAAGATATTCTTCAAAGTTAATGAACCAATGACATATAAGAGAGTCTCACTCTGTATAGACCAATTATAGAAGAACCACTCCTAGAAAGATAACCAAGAATCCGAAAAAACCATCTTAGAAAACCCATGTCATATCATTGAACATAGAAGGGGAACCACACTCTAATATAAAATTTATGTCAATCATGGGAGTATAAAACAATAATGGAGGACTCACACATCCTTAAGTATGATTCTCAGAGAAAGGATTACCCGACTCCATAGATAGAGGACCTACACTTCATCAAATATTATTATGTTGATTAGGGTAGTACCTAACTTTATCAACCTTATGGTGGGACAATTCGTTGATATAAATAATATAGAACCAAAACCAAGCATTAATTGTTGAGGAACCATTACCTGAGTATATAAGAGAGTACCGAACTTTCTAAACCAATAGAGGACCGATGCCTTGTCATCAGCACCTAGCCATGGGAGTAACGAACCCTAGGGTACACTCTTCTCATCACTCCCAAACCCCAACACTGACTCTATAGAGTTATATTTAAAATAAAAATATATCACCTAGTAAATTGTCTTAGATGGAAAAATAGATCAAATTATTATGATATTCATGTAAAAAGTTTTAGGATAGACTATTAATTTGACTAAAACTAATACATAGAAAAAATGACATAGAATCACTCATAAAGGGTTTGTGTCAGGCTATGCTACATTTGGGGATTTGAAATAGTTATGATGCAATGTATATTTTGATGTTGTAATGATAAACTCATTGAACTCATGGCATAATGAAGAACCATGCGCCACAGTTGATACTTCCTCACCATAGATAGCCACACAGTAGTAGTATTTCTTATGCCATATTCAATACCTTCATGTTACATCCCGGTCACACATCATAGTCGTCAAGAACCAAGTTCATACTATAACTCATCCTTAGTAGCATGACCCCTTAAACTAATATTACATATCATAGTGATGGGGTAAACATGGCATAATCCAAATTGTGACAACATGGTGTACCTTATTGAAAAATAAAAAAATTCTTGAGGAGACATGTTGTGGCATGGAATAATTGTTCATAGAGAAAAATGACTTTTTTAGTATAATAAAACTAAAATCATCACCATAATCTAATATTATCATCACCATATATATACTATAATAAAATGAATCATCCTTATTGTCCTCTATCATTGGTATAATGAATTCTATTTTATTGATCCAAAAAATAGAATGGGTGGAGTTGAAAGATAAACTCAAAAAATGTTTCATTATGAAATCATATAATACGATATAAAGGTTCGATTTAAAAAATGGGTGGGGGGGGGGTTCAAAGAAATTGATAAAACTCCACAATGATGAAATCATAAGGAAGAAAATTAATTTACAGTAATGATAAAATAAAAAATATCATAATAATATTATGAAATAACATAGAATATGATAATTAAAGAGTCCCACCTCATAACCTATTTACTGGAATTGAAATAATACAACATCTAAATTCACCATGAGATCACTACATGATCATGGATTATTCAAGGGTTGTCTAGGACACCTTTAAATTTAATATTTCATCATTAAGGGCTAGGAAATCAAGGGAAAGGAAGAAAAATCTAGGATATAGGCGGATTAACTAATATTTGTATTTAAAATCTTGGTTTCCTTGGTAAAAAATAGTCTATTGTGGTTCAATATCATGATCAAAGACCCAATCCATAGTGTAACAAGGACTATTATGCTATAACGGTCTTCTGTTAACCGATATATGAAAACCATGGTGTGATCAAATAACCTCATCACTCTCTATTAAACTCAGTTAACTCATTAACTTTATAAAACATGACCACATGAAAATATAACATAAGGTTTCATGGAATAACCCTTGAAATACAAGTTATCATGGTTCTCATCCTTCCTCCTCAATCAATGACCAACAATGAGCACAATACAATGCCTTCCATCATGGTGAAAGTCCCCACTCATATGATTAACCCAAAAAAATTATTATTCTTCATTATATAACCTTTCATACTATAGTGTATGGGTAAAAATCATGAAAAAAAACCATATGAACATACTATAAAGTGAATTTTGAACATGAAAATTTTAAAAACTATTTGAATGGAAATGTAATTCCCCACTACCATGAACCACTAATATTGACCCAAATCGATAGTCGCTACTATACCTCAGATGCACCATCCTATATACCAGAGGCTTTAGAATAGTATCAAGGGTATATAGAGGTATCGTTTGGAGATTATACCCCCCATATCAGAGTGTGTAATAAAAAATAACAAACCAATCATCATACACATTATATTAAACATGAATAATAAAAAATATGAACATTCTATAAAAAAATGAAATACAACCATACAAGTATACAAGGTCAACCGTCCACTGATACGATCACATATATAGTATGAAATTAATTAATAAATAAAAACTGAAATAAAAGTATAGGATACTTAACTACAATCCTTGAACCTCATCTCATATAAAATTCCAAATCCCATTTGAGTTACTCTAGCTTGATCATGTAATTAAGGGCCTTAGCCCAACCCCAACCTGTAATAAGTGAGGGATACTTGGATAACCAAGTGAAATGGAAGCCTGATCTAGGTGTGAGCACATAACTCAGTAGGTCACCACCAATGTATTACTATAATAAATTAGAAATATAGTGATATGTACATGTGGAATGATTGGAATAAATAAAAAATTATGGTAAAAAATAAAAAAAATAACAATCTATACCTTCTGAAACCTGATGTTGGATGGTCTCAGAACACTTTGTAGGGACTATTACCACCATAGTATCAAAAATATCCTAAGGTTATATTCATATAACAAGGGAAAATACCAATAACCAATTTTGATATTTGCGTTCATGACCTCGATCATTCGTACCTTCTTCATCCAATGGTAGGGTATCTCTAAGCACATTGTGATGACAATGCCTCCCAATATAATAAAGAAATTCCTTCTTGGTATATGGATAAGTATCACATACCTATCCTATGTGAGTTTTCCTAGATATGGAATAATATATAAGTAACACATACCTCATCTATGAGGGTTTTCACATCCATTAGTAAAACAAACCTAGGGAACGATCTTATGAAGATCTATCTCAGTATACCCAATCAACTCTAAATATATATCCATGGAATCCCCACTAATAATAAGAAATTATTCTCTTACAAGAGTTTTATTATCTAGGTAACAAAAAATATCTCCTCTATAATAGTTTTCTCATCTAGGTATCACATAATAAATCATCGCCCCTTGGGCATTTTCATGTATAATAAAAAATCACACATAGGAATTTTCCATTTCATAACTGAAACTATCTAGAGGGTGTATACTATATCATATCATATACAAAAGTAATAATAAGGGTTAGTAAAATTACCAAACCATCCATCACTTTCCACAACCCAATCACACACTCTCACATTGGCTAATATATCATTGGGGCACCTACTAGGGTCCCTAAGGTCACTAAAAAATGGGGGAACCACACTTGGGTTCCTTGGTCTTGGTCAATTATTGGGTCATCACCCATCTCAAAGAGGGTATAAATCCCATAAAAAAGGTCATAAATAAGAAATTGACACATGAGCTATACCTCATCAGCAAAGTTCAAGAGAGAAGGCTCATGGGAACTCCAAAGGTGAAGGTCATCCTAGTTTAGTATTCACAACCAACCCAATACCATTATGCCTATCGTGTTTCCACCTAGGCTAAATACATATCATATGACGAGGATTTATCTCCCCATATTTTATACAATGATCCTTCCAACTCTAAGGTGTCACAAGGTTCCTTATATGTCCTGAGTGGGATAGTCACCTCAAGTCATCCTAATCTCCCCCCTCTCATGGAGGTGTCCAAGGATTCTAGGTAAAGGAAACTAAGCCAAAAATTTCTCATTTAAATTAGGAACACCACTCAAGGGGGTCCAAGAATCAAGGTAATTACATATGTATCGTGGCCTCAACCTTCGATGATTGATTCCAATGAGCTAGTGCATAAGGTCGATGTGGCCATGGCACTTTTCCTAACGTGTTAATGTTTAGCATTTAAGATTAAAAATTTAACTTATATTGAGTAATTAAACTAATTAATTAAATGGTTCAACTAACTTGGTGGAATTAATTTACATCACATGAGTCATAAATAATATGCATTAATCCATAAGGTAAGAACTAAATACCACCTATCTCAATTGAAGTTTTTTTTATATTTTTCACCTAATAGATTCTACTAAGCATCATCAAAGAATTTTAATTATTAACTGGCCATAGCTCATACTCTTGGGGACCTTATTCCTGCTAAGAACTATAAATAATTAATTATAATGAATTTTAATTAATCATACCATTTATTAAAAAGATTTAATGAACACTAAAAACACATATAGGATCCAACAATCATCGGTTCTTTGAGAAATAAGCTACCGACCATACCTGACACACTCCCAAACCTAAACTAATATAAATTCCCAAACAACGACACCAATTACATAATTAATTTAATAAATTTTTTTTGTAGAAACCTAAGAATATTCATATCTATGACATAAATTTTATAATTTATGAATAACCAATTGTAGATGGTTTTATGAGACATCTTCTTACTATGCATAGTGGAAGAAATATCATGTAAATTCGATTCCACCATGCTCTGGTGGAATCAGGACAAAAATACTAAACTTGAAAATATGAAAGTATAAGAATCCAAGGGGAAGGATCAAGGAAGGAAGGAATAGTAGGAAACTGACCTTAAATTACAAGTAATGAAATCAAAAATAACCAAAACTAAAGGGGATCAAAGAAGGGTTAGGAAGGAAGGGATAATGACCCATGTAAATGTGAGGGAGAAGGAAAAGAGGGGCCATGGATTAAAATAAAATAGAGGGAAAACCATCAAATACACTTTTAATGATCCTTAGGGGTTGGAAGCATAGTTTGAAAAACCATGTTCCAACCTTGTGGTAGGCACTTTCTAGTACACCCCTCTCGCATAGTTGATTCACATGGTTTCCCAAAATGTTGGCTAGCTTTGCAAATTATCACCACCTTGTTATATAACATTGCACTCAACTTTTCTAAAACCAGGCATAAACTAGGCACCAATCCCCAATCCCAAACCATGATACATAGATTCTCCCTTCATTTACATGGTTTTCTCAAAATTGTGTGCTAACCATTACAAAAAACCATGAACTATAGAAATATAACTGAATCCTCATTACACTCAGTGTTTCACACAATTTCTCCTAAAATGTTCACACCAAACCATGTTCCCTAGACATAAACCTCCAAAAACTCCCAAAATGTAACTGTAAGCTCCCAAGACTTACCCAGCCACCCAAATAACCTCTAAAAAATCCAAAAAATATCCAAAAACATCACCTTAAGTTGTTAAAACTCAAAAAATTACATTTTGAAGTTCAGTTCAAAATCCATCACACTCATTAATTAAAAAATTAAAATTCATTATAGAATTTTCATGCTCGTATGAACAGAGGGAATTAAAAACATTCCACCATAACACTTGTTAACCTCAATAAATATTGTAAGACATATAATTATCCATCTTGACCAACCTCAGTCATCAATTATCATAAAAAAAGTCACTTTCCACTCTTGGATGCATAATATTATTACCAAGAGAATCTCCAATACAAAGATATCAAACCATAGAAACACGATCCATCACTCAAATTCACCATCAAAATATTAATATGATTCTTAATGGAGTCCATCCATCTCAATATGTGAATGTTTCTTCATACAATTAATCACTAAACCTATGGTTCTCCCCACCATATGACCTAGCACACAAGACAATTCCTAGGTACGATGCCGTCACACCATTGAAATTACCTAATGAATTATGATCCTCACATTATATCAATTTCCTTGATGTGTTTTTTGATACCCACACCCCAACCCACACGAAAGCATTTATTGAGCACCAGTACCATCTCTCACTTCCTATTTCCAAGCCAAATTGAATGTGCTTCCATTGTCTAATCATAATACAAGCACCTCAGAATTTTACTTGTAAATATCTATACAATGTCGGAAAAAAACCATCCTTATCCAAATAGAAACACCCAACACCCAGTTCACTGCATCAAATTACATACCAAACCACCGATTGGTCCTCCTATGGACAACCTTCCTAAAAAAGCACTCAACTTAAGCTACTGATGCACTATCAACTTCACCTAATCATGATTCCTTAAATCTCAAAGTAATCTCATGATTATATAAACACACTCACTGAAGTTTTATCCTGATTACCAGTGTGATTCTATGGTCAAACCCTCAGTCATCCATTTTCTTACCATCATGCTATACTGTAAGCACTGATGTCCCAATAATTCGAGGCCCCATTGGACCATCTCAGATCAATCTTGAATATGATGATAATGCTTGGACCCCATAAAATATCACATTTACACTTATCATTCACCAAGGAATTTAGTTAGACTCAATTCTATTTCTCACTGACATCCCAATGAAAAAAAATCATGCAATTACCAATTCCATGCATCGAAGACCAACCAACACGAGTGTTAAATTACCATGACTGAAATCATGATCCCTAATATAAGGGTGTCATTTTCTTTACTTCACTAGATCAATATCCTAACCATTACACCCCACACCCCTTCTACCATCAAATCCAATGATGGGGTGTGGAACTTGGTGAAATTCCATTGTTAATGAGGGTCATACCCTCAAACTACCAATGGTGCACTCCCCATCATATGGATTTATATATACCAATCCTAAAGAATACCCTCATTATGTTCATCCATAATTATATGCATGATTCACCTCTTAGGGAATGCTCTATGAATTCCTAGAATACTTGGCCCATAAATAAGTCATATAATTCCATCAGTCTCCAACCCACTTAAGACCATCACCAATTAAAAATTCAACAACATCATATATATATAGCACATTCTACCTAGATATTAACCAAAATAAATGGGTGTACACTTCTGTATCACCTGGTCATACTACTCAACCCATGATCCCATGAATTACATCAGGTTAAAACTAGGCTCAAGTATCTGACCACTAACCATGATCAGGTGTAGTCCATTCTCATCACACCAGAGCACCCACAGAACTTATCATCAAAATTATTCATAACGCCTATGCCAAGATTAACCACACACTTAAACACTATTCTACACCAATCCAAGTCACGAGCGCCAATGTGCACTCTCATAATGTACTAAAACACATCTATAACAATAGGGTCAAGCACCAAAATGGTCCCACCCTTTGAATAAAATCTCAATACTAGAGAACTATCACTGAAGGTGCCTAATTTCAAGAAAACATAAGGCATAACCTATAACCTCAATAGAACCTCCCATTTATTGATCCCAATTGCAATCACCTACCCATGATTTACATATCTAACACACTCATAAACCTGAGATAACCCATTGTGCAGGTTACCCTCACATAATACTAAGAAACAAATCACTAAAACCCAATTTTTATCTTAATGGACACTTAAAACACAAACCCGGTCTCATGAAAGGTCATAAATTATAGAACAATACTCACAATAACCATCACAATCATCAAAAAAAATATCATGTGATGAAATACACACTTAATGTGCCTCATTTATACACAAAAAGAATCACATTCCAAGTCATTGTCCTACTAGGGATCTAATTCTCACTAATAATATACCTACATGGAATCTCCCTTGAGATTCAAAACTACATCAGATATAGGCTATATACATACAAATATTCAATCCTAGAAAATCTGTGACTTGGAACAAAAATCACGAGGTTCATTTAGAAAGAATTCACTACAAAGAAATATGGTAAAATTACATAAATGCTATTACTAACACATTAAATAACAAGAACCACAATAATAACAACCCACTAAGGGTTTCTTAATAATTCCCCACATTCCTTACTATCCCACTAGGGTCAATCCATATCCCCTACACCGAGGAATTATACCATCATCATCACCATCAATCATCCTACCACAGAATCCACATAACCTACCATTAGAAGGAAATGTACGCTTATCAGTTCAGATGAGTAGAATTTAAAAATGATTTTTATAGTAAAAATGTTGTATGAGCTATTATTGACACTTTAAATAGCTAAGACTCTCTTCAGTAATAAAACCACACTAGGAGGACTATATGTCATGTGAATCCTACATGATGTAAATGGTGGATGCATAGATGCCTTATTCCCCTAAGGTCCACAATCCAAAACCAAAATATATCACAATATAATCACACATCTATGTGACCCACTAATGTTATAAATTATATATAACCATAAAATCAAATACAAAGATGAAAAATCCCAATCCCATAGTTAAATGTAATTCTTACCAGAACATGTGTTCATGATGCACCAACTCCATATCCATAAAAATATTTGAAACATTCTAATATATCATTTCTATCATGTCCCAAATAACATGAAAAATAATAGAAATCTCTAATAACACTATTACATCCCATCATCCCAAACCATTAATCAGTGCCTAGACTGACGTTCATTGCTGTCTCTCAAGCATGCCTTCTCGTATTCCAGAGTTTGTCAAATAGTAATGGGGATCGCCATGGGGAGACTATACCCCATATATCAAATTTAATTATTAAAATTAACTAACCAATAATTATACACATCAACGTATAAAATAATAATAAATAAACTCAACATGCTATAAAAAATGAAATACAACTGTACAAGCATACATGGTGTATCACCCACTAGCTTGATCAGACATAAATAATGAAATTAAATAATAAATAAAAAAAATCAAAAAAGTGTAGGGGGATTGACTACAATCGATGATCCCCTCCTATCCTATATGAGCTACATCATCTCGATCACGAAATCCCGATCCTCAGCCCAACCTGAACCTACAACAAGTGAGTGTTACTTGGGTACCCAAGTAAAACGGTGGCATGATCAAGGTGTGAGTACATAACTCATTAGGGAACCACCAATGCAATCCTATAATACACCAAAAATGTATTGATATGTGCATGTGACGGGATTTAAATAAATAAATAACTACTTTAAATAAATAAAAAAACTACCATCAATACCTACTTCAACCAGATTCTAGAATGTATCTTATCACATTGCAGGGATCATTCCTATCACAATATCACAATTTCCCCAAGGGCATATACATATAACCTGGGCCAAGCCCAATAACTGTCATTGATCTTTGGGTCTGTGACCTTGATTGACCGTACCTAGTTTGGTCAGTAATGGGGTGTCTACGAGCACTTCACAATGAGCATGACTCCCAATACAATAGACTCAGGTCTCCATAGTATACAAATAAGTATCATATACCCCCCTATGATAGTTTTATCTTCTATGGAATATTCAATAAGTGACATAGACCTCCAATATGGGAGTATTCTCAGCTAGATGTAACATAGACTTAGGGAACAAACCTAAGAATATCCATCCTAGTATACCCAATCAACTACGACCGAGGGAATGCACCTAAGAATATACGTACTAGTATACCTGATCAACTATTACTTTATATCTATGGAAACCCCATTGATAGTAACATATACCTCCTATATAGGAGCTTTCTTATCTAGATAGTAACAAAAACCTACCCCTATAGGAGTTTTTTAGCTAGGCATTACATAATAAATCACCACTCCTTGGGAATTTTCCATAAATAATAAAATACTGCCCAATGGTATTTTACATTTCCTAACCGAAACATCCCAGAGTTCATATAACATATCACATCATAAAATAAATAAATAACATGGGTTGGAAAAATTTCCAAACCCACCACCACTTTTCACAACCCAAACACACAATCTCACTAGGGTTAATATTTCACTGGGGCACCTGATGGGGTCCTGTAGGTCCCTAAAAAATAGGGGCACTCCACTTGGTGTCCCCAGTCTAAGTCAATTATTAGGTAATTACCTATCTCATGGAGGGAATCATTATCCTCAGAAAGGTCATAAATAGGAAATGACCTCACCAACCACATTGGTTTCAATGTATTGAAAAAAGTCAAGATAGAAGGCTCATGACCCCTCTAAATGTTGTGGTTATTCTAGGACTATACACTAACCCGACCCAACCCTATTCTTCTTATAGTCTATCCTCCTAGGATAAACATATATCATAGGATGAGGATCACTCAACCCATGTTTTATTCAATAATCCCACCGACTCTAAGGTGTCATAAGGAACCTCACATGTCCTGTATAGGCCGATCACCTCATGTAACCCCTCTTATAGTGGAATACATGGATCCTAGGTAGGGGACACTAAGTCACAACTATATCATTTCATTTAGGAATAAACCTCATGGGAGTTCAATAATCAATGAAATTCCATTTTTATCATAGACATAACCATTAGAGATCGAGTCCAACATGCCATTATATAAGGCTGAGGTGGTCTTGGCACTTTATCTATTTTATTAATGTTCAACATTTAAATTTTAACATTTTACTTAGATAAAATAATTAAATTGATTTTTTAAATGGATAAACTCCCTCAGTGGTGTGACTATGCATCACATACATTAAAAATAAAATGCATTAATCCATATTGATAGCACCAAGGGTCACCAGCCTCAATTGAATGTTATCCTATTTTAATTCATCGCTCAACAACTTCTTCAAAGGCTCACCCGAGGCCATCCATATTTAACAAACCATCACCTAAAATCCTGAGGAACTATACCATGCCATGTACCTTAAATAATTAATTATAACCAATTATAATTAATTATACCATTTATTAAAAAAATTAATAAATACCGAACACTCATCGGGTGACCAACGATCATCGGTTCTTCAAGCCATGGGATTTTGACCATCCTCAACACACTATCAAACTTACACTAAGACAAATACCCAACCAACAAAACCAATTCCATTATTAATTTAATAAATTCTTTATAAAAAACTTAATCTAATTCATAATGGTGACATAAGTTGTCGAATCACTGAACAAATGGGTGTAGATGGTGTCACGAGATGTCCTATTCCTAATACGAGTAGATTCCCTATCATGCTCATCCGAGTCCACCTTGATTTGGTGGAATCAAGAAAAAATACTAAACCTGAACATTCAAAATTAAAATAAATCAAGGGGAATGAGAAAGGAAGGAATTAAAAGAAAAAAAAACACATTAAACACCAAGTAATTGATACAAAAATGACTAAAAGCAAAGGAGATCAAAGAATATAGAGGGAGCAAGGGAGGAAATCCCATGAACATGCGAGGGAGGAGGAAAATAGGGGGATGGGGCATAAAATTTAATAGGGTAAAAACTATAAAATCCCCTTTTAATGGGACCCAAGGTTTTCCAAACTGTGAACTAAATACATAGTAGGCATTGTCCAAGTACACCTCTCTCAAATAGTTGACCTGGATGGTTTTCCAAACCATTCAACATCCATGTGAATTTGAACTTCCTTTGTCTACAACATTTTAAATGGTTTTTCTACAACTATGTGAAAACCATGCACCAAGACCCAATTCTGAACCACATTGCACGGTTTCTACAAGAATTCACATGATTTATTAAAAATTGTGTGCAAAACATTTCAAAAAAACCTACACTATAAAAATTAAACTGAAAACCTAATCATGATCAATGCATCACACAGTTTCTCCTAAACCATAGAAAAAAACTATGCACTATATGGATTATGATGGACCTTGGAATCAAATGTTCACACAACACTAAGGCATACCATATATCCCTAATAAGGTGAGGATGGTAGGACCAAGTCACTTGATTATCATATGTATGATCATTATATTAGATGAATGTTATTCATTCATGGTTGGAATGGTATGATGTGAAGTTTTACCATGAATTGGTCATCTTATTAGTTATATTAGACATATATGGGTGAATGGGGAGGCCAACACAGGCCATAGGTAACATTTTTATCTGATGGAAGTCTTATCATATAGAGAACATGATTATATAACCAAGGTTTAAACCACAATGTAGGAGTCAT
Source organism: Viscum album (assembly GCA_963277665.1). Taxonomy (NCBI): domain Eukaryota; kingdom Viridiplantae; phylum Streptophyta; class Magnoliopsida; order Santalales; family Viscaceae; genus Viscum; species Viscum album. The sequence goes on along the minus strand of OY728129.1, from coordinate 331,850,725 downwards.
AGGGCCCATGTGGCCCATGTTCATGTGTGCCTTGTGGCATCCCAAATTATATTATTCTTTTTAAGGTTCATGAAGGAATGTTTGGTATATAATTATAACATTTAAATTTATGTTGAACTCGTTGTGACATCCTGGGCCCAATAAAACCAATTTTAGGGTATTTTGATGCTGTTTAATTGATAAATTAAGACAAATTTATTAAATTTAATTGAAAAATTATTATTATTATATAATTTAATAGAAGATAAGACACTGGGTATTGTGAATTATGCCACAGGAAAAATGGAATTTATGAATTTTGAATTACTAAGCCGAGGTTATAAAATTTTATTGATGATAATTGTAAAAAATATTTGTATTAAATGAGAATAATAATATTTACTAAGATATTTTCTATCATAAAATAGAGTATCAAATTAAGTATTTTAATTAATTTATTAACCAAGTAATGGTAGAAAATAAATCTTGTTGTCAACTTAGTGGGCGTAACTTGATGTTATAATGAAGGGATGGTAATTATTTAACTTTATATAATTTTTCATTGAAATATTTTGGATACACTTAAGGGATTATTAATTCATCATGAAAGAGTGAAATTATAAATATTTATCAAGGTTTATCAGAATGAATGTGAATAAATTAATGAGAATAAAATATTATGGAAATGAAAGTGGGTAGTTGAATAAATAAAGGATAATTTAATCCAAGTACTTAAATAAGGGATGTGTTGTTAAAAAGAAATGGTAGTTTGTTTAAAAGTTTTTTCAAGGATTGAATTATAAAAGGTTGGTTGTATGATAAAATTTAAATCATTTATATAATGGAATGAAATTTATTTTACTGGAATATTAAATTTGGAAAAAATATTAAATTGTAAAGGGTGGTGTTGGTGAATAATGATTCAAGTTAATACTAAGAATAAAATGAATAATGGTTAAAAATACGTTGAATAGTAAATAAGTGTAATCTTTATGATAATAATTTAGATATCTAGGAATAGATTTTGAGGGATGTCAATGAAGTTCCATGAGTTACTTAGGATCGATCAAACATGAATTCTATAAGGAGATTGTTATCTACAATACTATAAAAAGGATAGTGGGATAATTCAATAACTTTTTTCTATTATTTAATTATCATTCACTCCCTATGAGTTTCGAAATTAGGAATATAATGTGGAATATTTAGTAGCCATATTTCTATATGATAATTCTTGTACGAATTATAGGAGAATCCCTTGATTTTAATTGGGATGCTTATTGTGCGTACTCACTACATTGAGATGTGATCTAACTTTTGTTTTATGAATATCAATGGAGATTGGATATAGTGATAGGTCTCTATGGTAGTCACTCTCCATTTAGGGTTAGAGTGTGATTATAATGATTATACGCTTTCTCAGCCACTAATTTGGGTAGAGGACAATGATGAAATGTGCATCCATCTTCCACCCCTCACCCACTATTATAGGATGAGATAGGTCTTATATTTATAGGGGTGGTTAGGGAGAGGTAATAACTATAAAATATATGGTATATGATAGAAGGATATAGATAATTCCTCCAGTATCCTTGATTTAAGAACTTGATATATGGGATGCATATTTCCTATAATTTCCTCAATATATGAATGAGATGATGGTAATTCACTCAAGTAGAGAAACCCATTATTTCCCATTTTATAGGGGTTGAGGATGATGATGATGCACTTGATATCATATCACCCCATACCTATATCTCACGGATGTAGGAGGATTAGATATACAATTATAACTATAGAGATGTGTATTTTCTGTAGTATTCTACAAGGAAATGTTTTCATTAGAGATGTGTATTTACTATACTGTCTATACATGTTTACACTGATAGATTTAGATATGTGTATTTACTTTAACACTTAAACAATAAATGGATGTATGATTTTGTTACAATGCTCCAAGATAGGTAGAGATGTGTATTTCCTTCAATATCTATCGACTAGTGCATCAAGGGTGAATTATCGGGATGAGAATATATGATGGGATTTGTGATCAATTATTTTTATTTGATGCATGGTATAAATTGGCTTTGTTACTTAGTGAGACCTATGGGAGCGAGCTATGGATATCTTGATAAGTTTTGATAATGATTCTGTCTATGTTTTGATAATTTTGGGGATTTCATATACCAACACCCTTTTTATCATTTATGGAGTTTTATTCTAGGTGTTTTCTTTAGGTTGGTCTAAAGGAGGTATTACCTAAATCCTTATACATATAAGATATACAAATCTATATTTTACAACATGCATAAAAATTATGATTTTCATGTATAATGGTGTATATCATTATATACTGCCTATGATGAAATTAATGGATGAACAATCAAGCAACACACCACTTAAGATATCATTAATGGTATGTTAAAAGAGTTATAATGTAAAGGGGATTTTAATCATTCAAGAATATGATACATGAATATTTTATGAATTAAATCATGCATTATAAACACATAAGTAAATATATTAATCACCAAGGAGCATCCTATGTATTATTTATTGACCATTTCCATGATATATTAGTAGGTGTTTGATCATTTCAGGCTTGTTTGAAACTATTTAATACAAAAATCTCTATCCTACTCCTTCATATACGAGGTGCTAGCACACTATGATTGGAGGAGGAATCCCATCCAAATATTGGATGATTCAGGCTCATCCCATGGATTATCTATGGAGAGGGGATTTCATTTGGTTTCTATTTTTCATATTTATCAGACTAATTGAAAGATGATAAAAATGATGTAGATGAACTTCAGTGAATGAAATGGGTTTTAAAATATGTTATTCATTCAAGTTTTTATAGTTTTCATATTATCATGCATGAGAGATCCTCATAATAGGTATTAATTTCTTCCACAACATCTAATAATTATTATTAAGATCTTTAAAAATCCTTCAATTATATTAGAGTGAACTTATGTGTTTATATTTATGAAATATTTTTTGAAATGAAGAAATACTGAAGAAAGAAGAATATTATTCAAATTTTGGAAATTTAGTTTTTAAAATGGTTTACCCTTATGTAGTTGGGTAATGTAAAGGTAACCTAGGTATTAACTTTATATAGATGTGCTATGAAAGGGTAACCAATGAATTACCTATATGTGAGAGGATATGTAAAGGTAGATCTGGTTTTCTTAGGGATCTGTAATGGTAACCACGAACATACCTTTACATGAATTAGTTCATGTAAAGGTAATGATATTTTTAAAATCTTGCGTAAATATTACTACAATATACCCTGACATAGTTATGTATTTTCATGTTCACATAATGTAAATTGTGAATTACCTTTAAGTAGAAGGATTCAAATATATGTAATATTTTGGGATCCTTTATGTAGTATGCATTGCATAATGGTCCTGGAATTATACCCTTGCATATATGGTCTATTTATGTGTAGAGGTATGATACCCTCACACATAATAAATATTTGGAATAAGGGTAAACAAAATGGTTTTAATTTTTTTTAAAATATTTTAATATAAGAAAATATTTAAATGGTTTATAAAAGGTTTATAAATCATTGTAAAAGGTATTTTGGGATATTTTATTTTACAAGGAATTTATAAATAAATAAATAAATTAAAATGGTTTATAATTAATTAAATGTTTATGAAACATTTTTACCAAATATTTAATGTTAAATTTTAAATACATTTGAAACAAATTATATGGCATGTCTTATTATTTATAAATAAAATGTTTTATATAATTAATATGAAATAATTTATAAAGAGTAATAAATTATGAAATTAGGCCAAAAGTATAAAAGTGTATATATTTAAACTATGATCCATTCATAATTAGTTTGAATTATTTAAATATTTAAGGGAATTATTTGGATATTATTTAAGCCACATCCAAAGTATTTATATTTAAATATTGAATCATTCATAATTAATTTGAAGTGTTCAAAATTGAAAGGGCCTTATTGGGATATTATTTAAGAGAAATCTAAAGTTTTTTGATGAATGACATGGTTATGCTTTAAATAATGTTAATTATATGATATGATATAATGTAATGTTTTTTACATAATATAAAATTGGATTAAAAATTATTTATAATTCATAAAATATCATATATTAAAAAAATAAAATTCCATGTAATAGTGAATATAAAATAGTTCATATTGGAAGGAATATAAAATGTTTATTTTAAAAATTATTGAATTTCCATAATAATAAAAATTATTATAAAATATTTATAGTTAGATTTTATTTATGAATTGTTCATAAATAGTTATCTCATGTTTAAAATATTTAAATTTTTCATTTATTCAAAAGGTTATTCTATATTTTTTTCAAATTTATAAATTTTTTATATTACGAATCATGTATGACTTAGTTAGATGTTAAAATACTTATCCTAAATAGAGGTTTGCATTTTCATGCTTAGAATGACTCCACAATGAATTTATTTTTCCATATACCTTTAAATCGATTTGTAATTAAAGTCATTATCTTGAATTTAGTTATTGGGAATACTTTGTGGATATTATGTTTTAGAGTTATTATGAATTGAATTATATATTGAGTAATGTATCCTTGGGTAGAGTGATTTGGGACTGGACTACCCATAATCTTGAAGGATTATCCCTTTTCAAGAAAGGTGAATGATATTGGATATCTGTCACTCTGGGATTACTCATGTGGAGATTTTCAATCTCATATAACACCATGACTCTACATTAAGTGTTAAGGTACCCTCTAAATATGATTTATTCAGATATGTTTAAATATACTTTAATTTTAGTTTTGGGTGGGTAACACAAACTTATGGGTTGTGTAAAGAGTTAAACATCAATATGGTTTGGACATATTAGTTCAGTGGAGGAAATATGATTAATGTTTTTACTAAAAGTGTGTATATATATAGGGAATAACGTGAGATAAAATGGTGATGTTAAATCTCCTTCAAATACTAATTGTGAGATTCCTTAAAAAATGACACATGAAAAGACCTCGATTATCCAATGTGGTGAGTCATGATAAAGTTGTATGCCCATGGATTATCTTATATAAAAAATAAAGGATATATAACTTGGGTCATCCTTAGGTGGGTCCTAAAAAAGATGTGTACCCTGAGATTTTACTTTTTTATCCTATTCTTGGTGATTTTTTTGGGTTAGAGAAGTCAGGAGAGCCTAATATAATTAGGTTACTAGTGGAATAGAGTTGGTTTTATCTATATGTGACACCATCTATGTAATTGTAAAGTTTAATTTTTTAAATTTTAATTATTTTCGGTTTTTGTAACTTTTGGGAACAAAATTTTTAAATTTTAATGGATTTTATAGATAACACTATTATCTCACATGGTTAGGTAAATAAAGAAGTTCTCATGAGACAATGCTGAAAATTTTAGCAGTGTCATTGGGAATTGATAGCGTATGGTTAGTTAAACCATGGAGGGTCCTATAAGATACCGTGAGACTCATTTTTGAGGTTCCAGTATACCCCACACGGTTCGAACACCGTTTAGTAAACCATGTAACCAAAATATGTGGGTCAGTTAGATTCATAAATTTTTGAAATTTACTTAATTTGATTTTATAAGTTTTAATCCCTAAACTAAAATTTCCTGTCCCTCAGGTCACACACCTCTCCCATCCACATGAACCTCCCATTTCTCCTCTCTTGATTTCTTATCAATTATTGGGAATTTAAGATGAATTAATTATGTTTTAAGGATGGATTTATAAGGTAATGACTCCCCTCCTAATCTTCTATCCTCTTCTCTTGTCTATTATTCTCTCCTCGTGGTGAACCCTTCTTAGACGAACCCTAGATAAGGGTTTAATATTTTTTTTCGGTTTCCCAATATTTAGGGCATTAAATCAATTCTAAAAACTTTTTTCCATCCTATTATTTAGGTATTTGACCATACACATAATATTTTAGGTATTGTTTAAATATGGTTTTACCTTCCATACACACCAAGTGTTTGATATAATTCCCAATTTCCCCTTCAAATACTTTATCATGATTTATAAAGATATCTTTGACCTTTAAATCAAATTTCAAAAGCTACACATGAAATTTATTGATGCATTTGATTTAAAACATGGGTTTTTGAGTTACTTAAAGAATATTTAGTATTTTAATGAAATAATATCCTTGGTTTTAATTATTTAAAATTTGAAATAAATATGTTCCTTAAAGTCCCATTTGCTACCTTCCAAAAATTAATCATTTTAGGGGTCAATCCCTTGTTATAAAATTTTTACCTTTCTGTGATTAATGTTTCTATATGAATGTGGTGTTTATATGTTTAGTGAAATTTAGTATTCTATTGATAGGGAATAGTAGATGAGGATGATTTATTTATTATGTATGATGACACCTACTTGAACACTGTTTTTTTATTTTCACCTTCAATTTTCTTTGGTCATGGGAATTTTGGTAGCTAGATGAGAGGCCAATATTTATGCTATACCAGTTATTCCCACACAACATCTACTGTCTTCTTATAGTGACTTGGTCTAGGTTAGGTATGTTCTCTCAAGGAAGTAGGTGTGCGTGGAATAGGGTGTCTGGTGTTTGGTTTGGGATGTGACATTTTCTAGTAGCTAGTCCAGATTAAATTTTGTAGTATATCTGGGGTTGAATCACACTAGGACATAGGATGAGTCTAATGAATCCTCCTCCTTTATTGGTGCGTAATTGGGATGTATTTTAAATTGATTGATATTCCATTTTATGCATTATTTGTGGAAAACTTTTCCTTGTTTCATTTTTCTACTATCCCGGGACTTTTGGTGCACATATCATTGTATATTATGACCCTTAACGTTTTTTTATTTATTTAATTTTTTTTCAAATATATTTTTGTAGAAATTTTTTTTAAAATAATGTCTTTATAAATTTTCCATAGTTACATCTTAAAGTATGTGAGTTTTCAAAAGAAGGATATGTCTAGGAAATGTTTTCTTTTTAAATTGATTATTTTTATATAACAAAAAATAAATAAATAAAGAAAGATCCATAATTTATTAATTTATTTAAAATAAGGTTGAGAATAAATCTTAAATAAAAGTTTTGGTATACATAATGGAATATTTTGACCTACTATGAATGTTTATGCTCATTCCTATATTTCATTTCAGAATCTGTTTCTATTTTAGCTATCGATTTCCCTTTGGGTGGGATTAGTGATGGTATTAGTTGGTGTGGCTCGTGAGGTAACTAAGAGGTTAGTAGTTTTTTTATTTAGTTTCATTTCTACACTAATGTAGTTGGAACTTTTATTTCTTTTAGTTATAGTTATTTATGTATTATACTATTTATATGAAGACTGGGGATACTAGTGATGAATGTGTTTGTAGTGGGAGTTAGGGGTGAGAAGAGGGATTGTTTGATTAAATTAATTAAAAACATTTATAATTTTTTGTTTATTTTTTTTCTTGTAAACCTCTGACATATTGAGTGTTCATGCCCATATTTCCACTATGTTTTTAATTTATTTATACAGTGAAACCATTTCTACTAAGATGCTTCTAATTCCCTAGAACTAGTTTCGAGCTCGATGTGGTTGGTAATATTCCTTGATCATGTTGCGAGAAAACTTGGGAATCCGATGCATAAATTAATTAGTTCGGTTTATGAAAAAAATTATATTGAAGAAAGTTACTGAATGGTCCCCTCAGTTTTTTAGTAGAAATCTTGTTATTTAGGTTGTTTTATGATAGGTTGGAGTTAGACCACAAAAATAAATATGTACATGTGGGGAGAATATTGTGATATCTCTTGTAGTTAAAGCCTCGAGTTTCCATGGTTGGTCGAGGCATGAGTCTTGAATTTTGATTTTGATTTTGATTCAATTTTTTTTTGTCTAAAATAGAAAGTGAAATTTGATCTTCCAATTAAATTAATGGTATTTAGGGGTTCTATAGAGTTTGGGGTGGTGGTGGAGTATGAACCAAAGCTACATGGTTAGCTTACAAAGTCTTTCTATCCATGTAACAGTTATGTGACTAATTATAGGAATTATACCAAGAATGAGAGTGGTTTTGTGTTTTATTTTAGATTTTTTGTTTGACCTATTGATTTTTGAATTACTCCTAAAGTGGGTTCCCACTTGTTAGTGGTGAATTAAATAGTGATTAGTTATTATTGGTATTGTTGAAGTGATGTTTTGTGTGGATATTTTATTATATCTTGGTTTTTATTGGACATTTAAAATATTATTTTGGGTGAAATATAGGGTTTTCATTTTTTATAAGTAATATTTAAATTTTAAATTGGTTTTAGTGGGTTATTTGAAAATTATTTTTCTAATTTATGTGGTTTATTTTACTATATATTTTGGGAATGTTTTTGAAAAATGAATTAGTTTTTAAAATAAGTGGGGTGTTTTATAATTATTTATTTGGGTCTAGAAAATTTTGTTAAAAGTTTTTGATGTAAATGTGTTTTATTTTGGAGTTATTTTCTGTATAAATATTAGGTTGGTTGATGGAGTGTGAGTTGACAGAATTTATGTTTTATGATATTTGGAACATCCACCAAGAGAGTATTTGGAGAAAAATGGAAAGTTAGTTCTTTGATCCAACCATTATCATGACTCTCCATATTTTCTATGAGTGAATCTTCCAGTTACAGATTATACCAAGAATGTAAATTTAGTAGTTGAGCTGAAGTATTATTATCTATTGGATCTTATCTATGACATATTAAATCATCATCTTCTTTGATTTCACAATGATTAGGGTCCCCTTCAAGAAGTGGTGTGGATATTGGGAATTGAATTAGTTTTTAATTTTCTCGGTAATCCAGACACTTCAAAGGTGAAGGGAATCATCATTCTATTCAATGTACCTAATTGAATTTAGTGAAAACTATGGTTCCTCTATGCCTATATGGATTCTTGTACTAGTAACTCTTAAATATAGTTTTTATTCAATGCTATTATTCTAAAAATGTAAAAAATGGAAAGCCTGTTGAGTTCATGAATCTTGATGAGGGTGAGTGATCAGTTGTGGAGTATGATGATTCTTTTTTTAAAATTAATATGATTCTCACTTGAGATCATTAATGAAAACTCTTTAAAGTATATATATTTTAAAAGTGGTCATATCCTAGACCTTGGAGCCATTATTGATGATTCGGGTAAAACCTCTTATCTAGAGGTGATTGAAAGAGGAATCTTTGTAGAGTATAAGTTGGATGGATGAATAGAAGTTTATGATAGCTTGACCATGGTTAAATTGAACAAAGATATCCCATTATATGGAAAAACTAAATAGGGGAGCCCAATATGGAGAAGCTGGTCGAGCAGGGAAAACACTCATAGATAAAGAAGAGGCATTTAGTGTGTTTCCAATTTGGTCTCCCAGAAATTTGAAGTTTTCTTTTTTTAATCCTATGATGGTTTTTTGTTAGTGCAGACACTCAGTCCATATTTGGATGTTTTGTAAGATCAGATATCAAAAAGGGAGGTTTTAGTTGTGATCCAGTTTTTGGGAATCTATTTTATTTTTAGATTTTTCTTGGCATATATTGAGACTATATATATTTTCCTTTTATATAATAATGTGTATTAATTATGAGTTTTATTTAGTGGAAGTTATTTTTCTTTTGGAATTATTGGTTATTTCTTGTGGATAGTGAAATATTTTAGTTTTGGGTGATCTTATTTTGAGATTTATGGGCATGATAAGTGATTGGTTATAATGGTACTGGTTATATTTGGTTTGGAAGGAATGTATCATGGGGTATAGATTTAGGTAACTGGGACTGATTGGATTATGTGGGGCCCAACACCCGAGGGTTCCGGTTTGATGTGCGATGAGTTCACTATAAGATGATGTTTTGTGTTTAGAATCAGAGGCTACCCTCTTTTACTTTACCGAATGTTTGAATCTCCATCATTTATAATGAATAGTTTTTGATTATGATATGTTAGTGAGTTTTTGAAATTTTTTCTTTTATAGGTTTTTAGATGTCTTTGATGTTATTTTTTCTTGAGGGTTCAATTCCAATTCTTAGGAGGTTGATTATACTTGATGAAGAATAATATCCCTATATTCCTGATGGAATTTTATTTATAGGTGTAATGTTTCTTTGTAAAACCATTTTATATGAATTCTAAATGGTGGGGAGACCATGAGAGGTCTAATTTTTTATTCTGGAGTCTAAGTATAGGTGATTGTGGTTAGTTTTTGTTGTTTGAGAAATTCAATTATTTTTGGAAAAATATTGTCTCATGAATCTTGGGAGTTGTAGATAGGTAGTTTGATAAATGTTCATGTATTATAGTTTTATCTACTATAATTCTTATCCATGGTTTTCCCAACCCACCCACTTCATAAATTGAAGTGGGGGTAACCCATCATGTTCAAATACCTTTTATTTTTATTTAAGACTTTTTGGGGGTATAAAGTGTCATGGTGGGGATAATTCTGACACCCACCATGTCATTATAGAGTGTATTTTATATTATTTTAAATTTATTTTAATTATTTTAAATTTTGGTAATTATTTTGTTTTTGTTTTTTAAATTTTAAAGGATTTTAGGGGTTTCATGGTTATCCCACACAATTAGGTAAACTGTGCGATGATCATGTAACTGTGCTACAAATGTTAGAAGTGTTATTGGAAATAATTAGAATATATTTATTTAAACTCTGTAGGGTCCCAAAGGAAACCATTTGACTCAATTTTTATGTTATAGTAGACTCTACATGGTTAACACATGGTTTGGTAAACCATGTTCTCAAACACTGTGGGTCACTGATATTTTTAAATTTTTATAGTATACCGTTTTACCCTAATTGAGTTTTAAGGAATAAACTCCTGTTACCCCTACCCCACATCACACAACTCTCTCAGTCACACCCCTATTCTTTTTCACCTCTCCTCAATTTATCCTCCATTATTGGTGATTAAAAATGGATTTCTTGTGGTTTGATATGTTATTTCTATGTTATAGCCTCTCCTCTTCTTCCTTCATCTTCTCTTATAATTTTTTCTCCCCTAGATGTACATCCTTCTTAATTGAATTATAGAATGGGGTTTGTTTTTTTATTTCTTCATATTTAGTATGGCAAACTTGCTTTTTATTACAACTTATACATGATTCAATACATAAAAATTCACTTGATACAACAAAAGGATCGAGAGGTTTAGTGTCTTTGGGGCTTAGGATAATTACATAAAAACTTAAAACATGAAATACAACATCTTTATTGAAAACATCATTTACATGACCACTACATTCCCTCGTACTTAGCGTTGCATGGGATAACCTGAGGACATGCATAAGAAAATAGTGATCTATAAAGCCCAGTAAGGGAGTACACATGGAATAACATGAGGAGTACAATACATGTTAGAAAATAGGCATATCAATAGAGAATAAAATAAACATTAACATAAAGGAAATATAAATCATGATAATCATAACATGGAAATGTGGCAACAACACTTAACATGGAATTAGCATGAGCCAAGGGTCATTGCACATAAAGCATGAGTAAACCCTCATTGCACATGAAGCATGAGTAAACCCTCGTTTCACTTGAATTATCATGAGTCAACACTCATTTCACATGACGTATCATGATACTATACTTTACCCAATGCATTTGAGCGCTATAAGGGCGCACCCTTCTTAAACATTTCATTTCATGCATAAGTGTGCCACGTGGATCATAAAACATTGATTCATAAAACATAATCATTTATTCCATGATAAAGGAATGTGGAATTAATACATGAAACATTACAATAAATAAGTAAATGCGTATAAAGGTGAATACCCTTGATGTAGAAATGGGCATGGTATTCACTACACAATGACATTGTCTTAGAAAATCGGTGCGATTTCGGCAGCGTAACGGCCTGACGTAAGAATTAAAAAAAATGTTGATGAGAGAGAAAGGGCTTCCTCATCATAATTACATGTAATGGGCAGTAAGGAGGTAATATAGACACATTTCCCATCAATTTTAATGTAATTTAGGTTCATGATACAAGAGTATTGCTTGAATGTAAAAGAAGAGAGAGAAGATCCTTCCGGAATTTCGGCATAGTAACGCGTGTACATGGGAGGCATTTAATGAGAGATAAAGGGGTCTCCCATCATTCAAACAATAATATGGAAATATTGGGGAGGTGTGAAACCATACACCAACATTCATAATTGAAATTAAAAGGGAAATACAACTTAAAAAACTTGACAAAAATGAGAAAGGAAGAAAAAAACCCTTACTTCTAAGTGTGCTTCCAAAGGCTATAGAGAGGATTGTAAGAGGATTCTTGGCAGATTGGGGCACCTTGGGAGGATTCTAGAGAGACTAGGGCAGAGGTTGGACGAACTCCAAGGGATTTTAGTGATGAGGAAGTGGGAGCTTGGGTGGGTTTATATAGGGAAGGTGAGAGAATTCTTTATTATTTAGGTTTGGGTCCCCTTACATTAAATTAATCCAAACCACAAACCATCCGATGGTTTTTGCCCATGGTTTTTGTAAAAGGGAATAAGAAAAAAATATTTTATAAGGATCAAGTCTGAACTTCTTAAAATAATAAGGTTGCTTATGTGGAGGTGAGTCACACTCCCATGGAGATTAATTTAAAAGAGCAAAGTGTTGAATATGTCTTGATGGGTCCATTAATGATTTGAAAAGTAAGTCAAACAAACCCAAAATCACATTATTTTAATGATAAAACATTTATTGGCCGAAAATAAGGATTATAGTATTTTATTACATCACCATTAGGTTATTATGATGCCATAAAACACATTATATATTTAAACGGTATTTAATTTTTACCCAAAAATTTGAAGGTCTCAGAAAATTATGAAAAATTCACCGTTGGATAATTTCAACGTCCTGATTCCAGAAATAACATTTATTTTATCTAAATAATTTTCTAAATATTTTAATTTTCACTTTTAAAATAAAAACCGTCATTTATTGAAAATTCACGGGTTTTGACAGAAATGGCTTTCAAACCTTAATAAAAATTATAATTGCATTCATAAAATTATAAGATCATTTATATTTAATAAAAATTAATTTAATAATAAAAATAATATTTTATCAAAATAATATTTAATTCAAAAATCCATTAATTTAATAAAATAGATTTCTTAATTAAATAATAATTAAAAACACTATCTGTACTTTAAAAACTATTTACAATGTATAAAAAATGACTATAAATTATATTCATTATTATATAAAAAAATAATGTACATGAACATAGTACTACTTATTTGTTACATAAACCCTTAAAATAGTCGCATAAGACCTAAGGGTAAGGTGTGCGATGGTGACATGCTCTTGGGGTGGCTTGGATAACATCGCTCGAGAGGTAATCTCTATCAACTTACACTTTTCCCTTAGACGGTCCCATTCGAGCTTGACATGGTGAAGCTCATCTTGGGCTTGGCCAAGGGCGAAGCCCAAGGATGCCACCTCTTTTCCAAGCTCTGACAAATGGGCTTCGTATGGGGCAATTCTACTGGATGAGGCCATCACTTCTTTTGTCTGAGTAAATTTGATTTGTTAAGGTCCTATATTTATACTAATAATGTGATCACTGTTCAACGACTATATTAACAACAGTTAAAATTATTTACATAAAATCAAAGAAGTTTACATATTATAAAAACATTTTTCATAAAGAGACATTTAACTGGATCAAGATAGATTTTCCATTAATGAAACTTTGGGTCTTTACAATATTCACCCCTTATAAAATTTCGCCCTCGAAATTTTCCTTTTCCCACACTAAAACAAATGTGGGTAACTCAGCTTCATCATATCCTCTGATTCCCAAGTTGCTTCTTCAAACTTGTGGTATCTCCACAATACCTTGACGAGGGGAATTGTCTTATTTCGTAGAACTTTTTCTATATGATCTAAGATCTTCACTGGTTGATCCTCATAATAAATATCATCTTCCAATTGTACCACCTTAGAAGAGAGTACATGTGAAGGGTCCAGTATGTACTTTCATAAGAGGGATACATGAAAGACATCATGTACTTTGGACATTGTAGGTGGAAGTACTAGTTTATAGGCCACAGCCCCAACACGATCAAGAACCTAGAAGGGGCCGATGTACCTTGGACTTAACTTCCCTTTCCTTCCAAACCTCATGACATTTTCCCATGGAGATATGCGTAGAAACACCATGTCTCCAACTTTAATCTCAAGGTCTCGATGATGATTATCTGCATAACTCTTCTGTCGACTTTGGGCTACCTTGATATGATGCTGAATGGTTTTCACCTTCTCCACCATTTCCTTGACCATTTCTGGTCCAAGCAGCTTAAGTTCACCGACCTCATCCTAACATGCCGGTGTTCTTAACCTTTTCCCATACAGGGCTTCATATGGTGCCATTTGGATGCTCGAGTGGAAAATGTTATTATAAGAGAACTCAACCATAGGAAGATGTTGATCCCATCCTCCTTTAAAGTCCATTGAGCATGCTCTCAACATATCATCAAGTGTTTGGATAGTCTGCTCAGATTGGCCATCAGTTTGAGGATGATAGGCCGTAATGAAGTTCAGTTCAGTATTCAGAGCATGTTGAAGACTCTTCCAAAACATAGAGGTTAATCTTGGATCCGGTCAGACACAATAGATAGTGGTACACCATGAAACCTGACCACTTCCATGATATATATCCGTGCCAGTTGATCTAATGAGAAATCCTCCCGAATAGAAATGAAGTGTGCAATCTTTGTTAGACGATCCACAACAACCCAGTTTTCATTGTTGCCTTTGGATGTCTTTGGAAGTTTGGTGACAATGTCTATGGTGATGTTCTCCCATTTTCATTCTGTTATGGGAAATGGTTGCATCATCCCTTTAGACTTCTGCCTATCTGCCATCACTTGCTGACACACTAGGCACTTTGATGTATATTCAGTGATCTCCTTCTTCATATTATCCTACCAAAAGATTTCTCAGAGATCTCGATACATCTTTGTGCTCCCTGGGTGAATAGAGAAATTTGAACTCTATGAATCATCTAAAAGTTCCTTCCTCATCTCCGGACATGATGGAACACATAGTCTTTTCCCAAACCACACAATTCCTTCTTTATTAACCTTAAACTCTGAGGATTTCCCTTTTTTATAGCTTACACTTTTTTCTTGAATTCCCAGATCTTCCTTTTGAGCATCCATTAACCATTCCAAAAGAGATGGTTGAGAAATCATTTGTGAAAGGATTGATGATGTTCCGTTATTTATGATTCCCTCATCTATCTTTATCTAGTCTAAGAAGATTGGATCCTTCTAAATTCTCATCATTGATAGAATTGATGGTTCCTTTCTACTTAGGGAATTTTCCACCTTGTTTACTTTCCCAAGGTGGTATTATATTGAACAATAATAATCCTTGATGAGCTCTATCCATCTTCTCTGGAGCATATTAATCTCTTTCTGGGTGAATATATATTTAAGACTCTTGTGGTCAGTATATATCTCACATTTCTCTCCATAGGGATAATGTCGCCAGATTTTCAAGGCAAAGATCACAGGATCCAACTCCAGATCATGCGTTGGATAGTTTCACTCATGGATTTTCAACTGCATTGAGGCATAGGATATCACCTTATCATTCTGCATCAGCACATAGCCTAAGCCCATCCTTGAAGCATCACTGAATACCACAAAAAGTTCCCCACTTGTGGGTAATGTGAGCACGGGTGTAGTGATAAGCCTCCTTTTCAACTCCTTGAAGCTTTGTTCACATTCATTACTCTAAGAAAAATTTACTCCCTTTCGAGTTATCTTGGAAAGAGGGTTGGAGAATCGTGAGAAATTTCTCACAAATCGTCGATAATATCAATCTAACCCCAAGAAGCTATGGATATCCATTACCGATGTTGGCCTCAACCATCCCTCAATTGCATCTATTTTGGAGGGGTTCACAGATATTCCATTTCTTGTGATGATATGGCCCAAGAATGAGACCTCATTCTTCCTGAACTCACACTTTCTATACTTTTCATAGAGCTTCTCCGTGCGCAATGTCTCTAGTACAGTTTTTAAATGCTCCTCATGATCCTCCTTGGTTTTGGAGTATATTAGAATATCATCAATAAATAATACCACAAATTTTTCAAGGTAATCTCTAAAGACTCTATTCATCAAGTCCATGAATATTTCTGGATCATTGGTGAGTCTGAAAGGCATTACTATGAATTCATAGTGCCCGTACCTTGTACGAAAATAAGTCTTGCGGACATCTTCCTTCTTCACCCAAACTTGATAATATCGCGACCACAAGTCCACCTTGGAGAAGTATTGTGATCCACACAGCTGATCATACAAGTCATCGAATCTTGGGAGATAATACTTGTTCTTTATTGTGATTTTTTAAGTTCATGATAATCAATGCAAAGCCGCATTGACCCATCCTTATTCATGACGAAGAGGACTGGTGCACCCCATGGTGAAGCACTTGGGCGTATAAGCCCTTTATCCAGATTCTCCTGTAGTTGTTTCTTTAGCTCTTCATGCTCAAAAACAGCCATTCTATATGTAGTCTTGGATATTGGTAATGCCCCGGGTATAAGTTCAATTGAGAACTCAACATCTCTTCTAGGAGGAAGACCAGGCAGTTCCTCGGGAAACACTTCAGCAAATTCCCTCACAATAGGCATTTCATCAAGGGTGGTTCTTTCCCTGGACTCAATAATCTGAGCCAGATACGCGTGCTCATAGGGCAGTAATATCCATGCTTGAGATGATGGAGCTAAAGGAGATTCATCTTCCTCCAAACACTTTTAATGAATCAGGGGTCGATTCTTCATATGGAGTGTGATTTCCCTCTCCCAACAATTTATATTGGCTCCATATAAGGAAAGCCAATCCTTGCCAATAATTGCATCAAATTCCACTAGAGGGATTATGACGAGGTTCGCTGGGAAATTCAATCCACAGATTATAACAGGGGAGGACTTATACTCATGGGATGCAATGATTTCCCCATTATCCGTACTCACTAACATCATTACTTCCATGATTTTTGGTGGTACTGGGATTGCTCTACTAAACTTTCGAGATATAAAAGAATTAGTAGTACTTGAATCAAAAAGTACATTCACTATTCTTGAATGAATAAATAGCGTACCTGTCACCACTTCGTTGTTGAGGTTCACTTCGGAAGAAGTGATGGAAACAGATCTTCCTTGCTGTCTTGGAGGTTGTTGGTTGCCTCCGATAACCCTTGGATTAGGGAACTGATTTTCAAAATGACCCAGTTCTTTGTATTTTTAGCATTGAACAACACGTTGAGGTTCAAACAGAGAATTCCTCTCCTCTGTCGTAGCCGCGAGTCTTTCTTGCCGACAGTTAACAGCTAGGTGCCCTTCTCTTCCACACCAAAAACATTTTCTCGTCCCCTTAAGGAAATTTCCAGGGTGCTTATTTCTGCACTTTTGGAAAGTGGGGGGATGGATCTTCTTAGCACCATTGGATTTATCCATCATACCACCAGCATTGAAGTCCACCTTATGCTTCTTTTCCCTATGATACCCACGTGATTCCCCGATCTCCATTTCGACCTTTAGGGCACATCGGACAATTTTCTCATAGCTGTCGAAGTCACGGTTCGCTAATGCTTTCCGTAATCTAGGATTCAGCCCACCAAAGAAGCGGTCAACCTTGCATTCTGGGGTAATGACAAAGACGGAAGCGTATCATGAAAGCCTTGTGAAGTTCGCCTCGTGCACTCCAACAGATTCTTCATCTTTTTTCTTGAGTGAAAGGAAGTAACATTCCACCTTAAGCCGGAGGGTGCGCGGAAAATATTTATCAAAAAACATCTTCTGGAAATCCTTCCATTCCAAAGCCTCGATATCCTCCTCAGGCTTAGTATTATTGATCAACGTCCACCATTGATAAGCTTCACCCTCCAAATGATAAGACACTAGGAGAACATTCTCTTGTTCAGAACATTAGAGGATGGAGAATATCTTTTCAATTGAGTTGATCCATTATTCAGCGATCGTGGGATCAGATGATCCACTAAATGTAGGAGGCCTTTGTCTCATGAATCTCTCGATAGCAACTTGTTTTTTCTTAGGGGGGGGGGTGGTTGAACTTTCCTCTTGGCCCGTGTTTCTATTCAAAACTTGAGTTAGCTGAGAGATAAGTGTGACAAAGTTTGCGATTCCCGCTCCCATTGTATTTGGCATCTCATTAGTACAGTCATCACACTGATCTTCACAACAGTTGTTAGCCTGAGTCCTCCTATTACAGGCCATTAGATGGAATAAAAGTAACGTTAGGGGTAATACATAAAGCGTAATCCAAAGAAAAAATTTTATGACTCAAAAATGAACTTTTATTTACTTAACTCATGAGTCTATAGGCTTCAATATAGGCCTTTCATGATCTACTTTGTAACATATATTCATAGGGGAATTTTTCCCTTAATAAGGGTTCATACTATGATTGTGAATTTATGAAAACATATCCCCCAGGAGTGTCGTAACCAAGAGTGCAGTAAAGCCCGTTGTCGTGCACCAGTTCCTATTCGAGTCTAGCTCAAAGCGGTGTTTTCGGGTTTTACCCCTAGGATACATCTGTGCCAGAGCCGCCTCTACCTACTCATATCCAGACAGGGATATATTTGTTTCATAAACCACTTACTTAGTATTTACCAAAACTTAGGGATTTTTTATTATACATATTCTTGTATCTAAGGCTTTACTAGGGTTTTCCTAATCCTAAAAATAACTAATCCTATCCTCTGATACCAACTATGGAAACACTGCTTTTTATTACAAGTTAAACATGATTCAGTACATAAAAATTTACTTGATACAACAAAAGGATTGAGAGGTTTAGTGTATTTGGGGCTTAGGATCATTACATAAAAACTTAAAACATGAAATACAACATCTTTATTTAAAACTTCCTTTACATGACCACTACATTCCCTCGTACTTAGCATTGCATGGGATAACCTGAGGACATGCATAAGAAAAGGGTGAGCTATAAAGCCCAGTAAGGGAGTACACATGGAATAACATGAGGAGTACAATACATGTTAGAAAATAGGAATATCAATAGAGCATAAAAGAAACATGAACATAAAGTCATGATAAATCATGATAATCATAACATGCAAATGTGGCAACAACACTTAAAATGGAATTAGCATGAGCCAAGGCTTATTGCACATAAAGCATGAGTAAACCCTCATTGCACATGAAGAACGAGTAAAACCTCATTGAACTTGAATTAGCATAAGTCAACACTCATTTCACATGACGTATCATGATACTATACTTTACCCAATGCATTGGAGCGCTATAAGGGCGCACCCTTCTTAAACATTTCATTTCATGCATAAGTGTGCCAGATGGACCATAAAACATGGATTCATAAAACATAATCATTTATTCCATGATAAAGGACTGTGGAATTCATACATGAAACTTTACAATCTATAAGTAAATGTTAATAAAGGTGAATACCCA
Organism: Viscum album; assembly: GCA_963277665.1. Taxonomy (NCBI): domain Eukaryota; kingdom Viridiplantae; phylum Streptophyta; class Magnoliopsida; order Santalales; family Viscaceae; genus Viscum; species Viscum album. The sequence goes on along the minus strand of OY728129.1, from coordinate 331,831,226 downwards.
TGTTGTAGAAATGGGCATGGTATTCACTACACAATGACATTGGATTAGAAAATCGGTGCGATTTCGGCACTGTAACGACGTGACGTAAGAATTAAAATAAAGTTTGATGAGATAGGAAGGAATTACTCATCATATTTACATGTAATGGACAGTAAATAGGTCATATAGATACATGTCACATCAATTGTAATGGAATTTAGGTTCATGATACAAGAGCATTTCTTGAATGTAAATGAAGAGAGAGAAGTTCCTTTTGGAATTTCAGCATAGTAACTGGTGTACATGGGAGGAATTTAATGAGAAATAAAGGGGTATCCCATAATTAAAAAAATAAGAGGGCAGTATGGGGGAGGTGAGAAACCATGCCCCAACATTCATAATTGAAATTAAAAGGTAAATTCAACTTAAATAAAATTGAAAAAAATGATAAAGGAAGAAAAAAACCTTACTTGGATGTGTGCTTCCAAAGGCTAGAGAGAGGCTTGTGAGAGGCTTCTTAGGAGCTTGGGGAACCTTGGGAGGATTATAGAGAGATTAGGGAAGAGGTTGTACGAACTCCAATGGATTTTAGTGAGGAGGATGTGGGAGCTTGGGTGGGTTAATATAGGAAAGGTGAGGGAATTCTTTATTATTTAGGTTTGGGTACCCTTACATTAAATTAATCCAAAACACAAACCATCCCATGGTTTTGCCCATGGTTTTTGGAAATGGGAAGAGGCAAACAATATTTTATAAGGCCCAAGTCCGAACTTCTTAAAATAATAAGGTTTCTTATGTGGAGGTGAGTCACACTCCCATGGAAAATAATTTAAAAAAGCAAAGTGTTGAATATGTCTTGAGGGGTCCATTAATGCTTTGAAAAGTAAGTCAAACAAACCCAAAATCCCTTTATTTTAATGATAAAACATATATTGGCCGAACATGAGGATTATAGTATTTTATTACATCACCATTGGGTAATTATGATGTCATAAAACACATTATATATTTAAAGGTTATTTAATTTTTACCCAAAAATTTGACAGTCTCAGAAAATTATGAAAAATTCACCGTTGGATAATTTCGAAATCCTGATTCCAGAAATAACATTTATTTTATCTTAATAATTTTCTAAATATGTTAATTTTCACTTTTAAAATAAAAACCGTCATTTATCGAAAATTCACGGGTTTTGACAGAAATGGCTTTCAAACCTTAATAAAAATTATAATTGCATTCATAAAAATATAAGATCATTTATATTAAATAAAAATTAATTTAATAATAAAAATAATATTTTATTAAAATATTGTTTAATTCAAAAATTCATTAATTTAATAAAATAGTTTTCTTAATTTAATAATAAATAAAACACTATTTGTACTTTAAAAAATATTTACAATGTATCAAAAATGACTATAAATTATATGCATTATTATATACGAAAATAATGTACATGAAAATAGTACTACTTCTTTGTCACATAACCCCTTAAAACAGCTACATAAGACCTAAGGGTAAGGTGTGTGATGGTGACAGACTCTTGGGGTGGCTCGGATAACATCGCTCGAGTGGGAATCTCTATCAACTTTCACTTTTCCTGTCGACGGTCCTGTTCGATCTTGACATGGTGAAGCTCAGCTTGGGATTGGTCAAGGGCGAAGCCCAAGGATGCCACCTCTTTTCGGAGCTCTGACAAATGGGCTTCGTATGAGGCAATTCTACTGGATGAGGCCATCACTTCTTTTGTCTGAGTAAATTGGATTTGTTATGGTCCTATATTTATACTAATCATGTGATCACTGTTCAACAGCTATATTAACAATGGTCAAAATTCTTAACATAAAACCAAAGAAGTTGACATCTTATAAAAAACATTTTTTATAAAGAGAAATTTAGCTAGATCAAGAGGGATTTTCCATTAATGAAACTTTGGGTCGTTAAATTTAGGGTGTGTGATCTATTTTACAAACTATGTTCATACAATTATTGAATTCTCAGACCATCCTCTAATGAGTCGGGATGTGTTCTCCCATGACCTACTATTTATTTCTAGAACTGTTGATATATTACCTTTTAATTTTTTTTTATTAATTTAATATTGATTTAATTAATTATTTTTATTGAAATGATAAAGATACAACTATATTTTTCATCATTTTCAATATAAATTTATGTTGTTTTATAATTAAAGGTATAGTTTAAATATGTTTTACCTTCCACACACACCAAATGTTGGTTATAATTATTAGTAGAATAGTTGAATATTTTATCAATATTTCTAAACTGTCCTTGGACTCTAAATAAAATTTATAAAGGTATACTTGAGATTTTTCTTTTAAAATATGGTGTTTTGAGTTACTGGAAAAATATATAGTATTTTATTGACACTGGAAACATGGATTTAATTCCTTAAAATTTGAAGGAAATGTTTTCCTTAAGGTCCCATTTGGATCCTTTTGAAAATTAATTTTATGAGATGTGAATCCCTCATCACTCCCCATTATTTCTATTCCTTTATTAGTGTTTCTATGTAAATGATTTGATTAGATGCGGAGTGAAATGGGTATAATGGTTGAGAGGGAATTATTAGTGAGGGTGAGTTATTGATTATATATGATGATTCCTACAGGATCACTCTTTCTGTGTGTGATAACCTTCGCTTTTTTGGTCTTCGGAACATGGGTAGTAATATGAGAGGATAATGTTTTTACCACACTAGTTTAGTCCACACACCATCCAGTGTACCACTAGAGTGACTTGGTCTAGGCTAGGGGTGTTCCCTCGAGGAAGTGGGTGTGCATGGAATAAAGTTTCTTGGGTTTAGTTTGGGATGTGTCTTATACTAAGATTCAATAAAAATTGATTTTTATAGTATATCTTGGGAAATATCACACTAGAACCTGGGATGAGTCCTAGGGAACCTCCACCTTGATTGGTGGTTAATTAGGATGGATTTTATCTTAATTGATCTTCTATTTTCATGCATTTTTTATGGAACCATTTTCCCGGTTTCATTTTTTGACTATCTCATGGCTTGTGGTTCCCATATCATTGTATGTTTTATCCCTTGGATTAGTTTTTTTATTGATTAAAATTATTTTCAGTGATTTTGTGGGATTTTTTTCAAAAGAAAGGGTTTATTATAGTTCAAAAGAGACTTTATAAAGTATGTGGGTTTTCAAAAGAATTCTTTGGATGAGAAACATTTTCTTTTTAAAGTGATTGTTTTTATTTAACAAAAATTAAATAAATATTCATAATTTATTAATTTATTTCAAACTAGATTGAGAATTTATCTTAAAATAAATTTTTTTAATGTGGAAAGGTAGGTGGGGACCTGCTAAGAATGTTTATTATCATACTTATATTTCATTTTAGTTTCATGTTTCATTTATGCTATTGATTTTCCTTTGGGAATAGTTGCCTGAATAGACCAAAGGTCTTATTTTCTATTTTGTTATGGATAATCCCCCTTTAAAGGGTTGATGGGGAACCAGTACATGACCCATAGGCCCAAGACACAATGCCCGACAAACCCGCAATACATGACCCAAAGGCCGAGAGGCATACCATGGCCAATACATGACCCGTAGGCCCGACCCACTTGGACTGTCCCCCCCAGCTTTCTGCAGCATTGATCTCCTAGAATCCCACCTTGCATTGCTGATCGGCTAGCATTGCCCCGTACAAAGCTGCACGGTGCCTAGTTCCGATGGCGGCTACCATACCCTCTCATTCTTCCAATTCGGTTAGCTCTAAATCTAGTGGCTTCTACTCCTGTTGCTCCGATCCTCTTCCGGGGAATGTTCTATGTGAATTGGGATAATCCATGGTCTACGTGACCCGAAGGCCCTGTGGTCCAAAGGCCTTTGATGACCCGAAGGCCCTAGAGACCCGTAGGCCCAAACCGGTGGCCCAAAGGCCCAAAGGCCCAAATCAGGTGAATAGTTCCAACTGCTACAGTATTGAAAAATAACTGCTATAGTAACTGCACAGAAAATGCTATAGTACTACTACAGTTCCCCCGAAAATTCGCCTCCACCCGGTTTTGAACCCGCGTCTCTTGGATGCCATGCAGGAGCCCTTACCACTCGGGTACGGGCTCGTTGGCCCTTTGGTCATAGTTGGTGATGGGATTAGTTGGTCTAATTCATGAGGTCACACATAGGTCAGTAGTTTAATATTTTTTATTTAGTTTCATTTCCACATCAACTAAGTAGAATATTTTATTACTTTCAATTATAATTATTGGTATATTTAAATACTTAGGTGGAGACTGTGGATAATGGTGTTGGATATTTTTGTAGATGAAGTTCTTGGTGAACAAATGGATTTTTTATTTAAATTAGTTAAACTACATTTAAACTATTTTTTACTAGAAAATGGATATATGACTTATAAAGTGTTCAACCCATTTCTATATTATTTTTCAATTTATTTTTTTGTGATACATCATTTCCATTGAGTTTCTTTTTATGAACTGGAACTAGTTTCCCACCTGGGGTGACTGAGAATGTACCCTAGGTATGTTGTGGGAAAACTCAGGTGTCTAATAGATGGATGGATCTATTTTGTTTGTAACACAATATAATGGATTTTAAAAGGTGTTTTCCACTCAACTATCCAATTGTCATAACTATTGTTGTTGGGATTATTACCTACCTAAATTGCTATTTTATGGGATGAATGATAAAGTGACACAAGACATAGTGAAATATGGATCATGGATCACTAATGGATATAATGGATTTTAAAAAAAAGGGGGTCATGTTTTTAGAGTAATCCCATTTAATTAAATTATGTATTAAATGGTTAATAAAACATGATACTCATATGATAAAAGACTCTATTTTAGATGAATAGATTTATTATCGTCAAAATAAACATTAAGATTAATAATTGGAAGATGAAACTTAATGTATGCTACTCTTAAGGCTCATAAGTTAAGAAAATTTCTTAATATAGTCTGGTAACTTTAAAATTTCTTAATGTACAATAAATATTCTAAATGTTAAGTGAAATAACTATTCCTTAGTAAGAAAGTGTGGATCTTATTCAAAATATAAATCTATACGTTTATGGAATCATAGAATGTTTTACTAAAGGTTTTAAAATCATTATATTAAAATAGACCAAAGGAAAATTAGTCTCCACTCATATACTGAATATGATTGGGTATGTTAGTTTTTTAAGGAATTTTAGTCTGATATACTCAATATAATTGTCTATTACAAATGATATTCAATATAATTGAATATCGTTATGACTCAGTGAGACTAAAGGTTTCTATAAAGATTTATTGGTTATAGAATTCAATTATATTTTTTTTCAAAAATATATGATATTGAATTTATGACTTATAAATGACGTAACTATACAAAAGGTTAGAAAGAGAAAACAACTGAAGTTTGGATATTGAGGTTATCTTTCAATCAACAAAGAAGATGATTTGATGCATTGATAACTTGGGTACTTCAATCTTGTTTGAACATGTCATAATATATTCATTATATCATTTTTCATTTGGTAAGGCAATGACAATAATATTTTTATTAAATGAAATGAGGGGATTTTTAAACACAAAGTTATGAGGTGTTTTTGATACACATATATATGATTTTTTCAATTTTATAACATTATTTAAGGGAGAATTAAAAATGTATTATTATGGCTCGGGTTATCATGACCCAAACAACTAGAGTCTGAGTCATGACTACCCCAATCCCACATCGAATAGTCTAGGGGCTACTGACCTGAATCGAGTAGGAATATCCCATAAATGAGAGGCATTATCCTAATGTTCCTATAAATTTTCAAACATATCTATGACTATGAAATTATGATATGTATAAAATCTTAAAAAAATTCATGCATACATATAATCTCCCATAATCTGAGTACAACAGTAAATTATTTAAAGTGAAAAGAGTTCCAAATACAAGAAAAACCATAAATTGTAGAGTGTCCAACCTACTCCAAGGGAGAGGGATATGATGAAATGAAGCCACATAAGAAAAACCTGAATCTATCAATATCAATATATTCTCCACTATCTCTCTATAATCCTAAGAAATTGTTGAATGGGCCATTGTATATATAAGACATAACACATGTGGGAATACTCCATGCAGGGGTGAATATAAAAATACCAAGAAAGACACCCCAAAAACACTAAACTTTAAGCTTCAAGAATATTCATCTCATAAAAGAGATATAATAATCAATTCATAATAATAAAAACCCAAATATACTCAAGAAGGACACCACACCACCAGGCGGTCAAAACCAAACTACCAGCCACATGATTCTGCTCAAATCAATGCTCATTTTGGGAGAATCCACTCCATCATCCATGCCACCAATGGTGCCACTCATCTTAGAGGACAAGATCATTGGGACCCACCCATGAAAGATCACTGGTCTCAGTAGATCCTGATACTCAGACAGGGGTTCATTCCTAGCACCATTGGGGGACACCACAAACCCAATATGGATCAACCCTCTATGTAGGGGATCATATGCCAATGATGCCGCAAAACCTACCGACACAAACTTTTAGATGGAAGACCAATTCCCTTCTCAAGGAGGTTACGACGATTCCAAAAAAATCATATAGGGTATAAAAATTATAGATCATCACACTCTAATCTCACATAGATACACTATAAACTCTATATGAGACTTTTCCTCTAGAGGGGATCAAAATCCTAAGATGTGAATGTAATATCACACTTTACTCTTGAAGGAATGGACCAAGGGAACAAAACCAACCAACATTACTCCAGAATAAAGAAAATAATTTCTATAAAGACCCTCAAAGGGGGTACATGGCGTGTATTTGGGGTACACAGTGTGTCTATCCAACCCATGGTATTCCAGTGTGGTTCTTCCCCACACAACTTGTATATCTACAACTACACGACACATAGGAATAGTACAAAACCTGTCGATATCACCTAAAACCTTGCCCGTTCCTTCTTCTCATATTTGTGTACCACTGGCTAGGCTTGTTAACCAACCCATGTACAGATGGACATGACCATGGATATGTACACCTGTCTATGTACTCTGGACTTGTCAGTTTACTTGGCCTACATGTTCCCATTTATCATCTGAGATATATGCCAATCCACCGGGGATGTGTCACATGGTGTGTGATAGGGTCACAAGGAATGTGATATTTTACTTCATGTGGAAACCATATAAATGTACTGAGGAATCCTATAGTTTGTGTAACATCGGATTACACATCATATAAAATGATTTTTTCCTAAATTTGTAGATCTTCGACACATCACCACTAGTTCTGCTTCCATCACGATTTCTATGAGGGAATCACCGATCAGGGGTCATCTGACCCTTTCCATCATCGATCACTAGGATCTAGATTCATATCTACTTAAAAAACACCCCCATTATGCCATCCATTTCCGCCACATGTAAAAACTAGGAAGAATATAATCCATCAGTCCACTGTGATCAAAATCCAATCATAATCGACCATCTCTACACCTTGATCCTATCCTCAATCATGAAACAAACCCATGGTATCAATCTGTTGTTATAAAAAATTGTCCCAAAATGACAGAATATTAGATATCCCTTGAACCATGGTCTAAATAAATTTCTTGTGAATAATTTTCAATGAATGGGGGGGGGGGGAGAAATCCATAAACCATCAGATGTGAGGAATGAAACTTGGACATTGTTCATTTTTCCTCTATACTTTTTAGTAGATATAGAATAACGAAGAGGGATAAAATCAGCAAACAAAATAAATCCATCAATTTAAATCTACCATCGATGGGTGAATAAATTTTGTTTGTGAAATTGATCCATTTTTGACTGAGACAAAATAAGAGGATTGAAAATCACAAACTGAACATCTTACCTTGAGTTTGGATAGATCACTAATGAATCATATTCTTGTGTTTCTGTTTTTGGTGATATCCAAAAACTATGATAGTGTAATAATCCTCAATTTGATCTTTATCCATTATCATTATCCAAGATCTCCTCCAGTGATCTCCTAATGGATCCTCTAAAATTTGTAGGGTTATGGGGATAACAATGAAAATTTTCTATAAGAACATTTAAATAGAGGATTTAGGATGCTGCATCAAATAAAATAAACACAATCAATAAATCAATTAATTTTATTAATTTTGTGCCCATGTCAATTTTTCACAAATTCTTGATGCTGAAAAAGGTTATGGAATGCGTAGGGTAAAACCCTCATTTTGAGCATAAAGGTGTCCTTATATTTCTAATCTAGGCCCCTAATCAGAAGTTATTCTACTTTCTAAAGAAAAATTAATGTCTGTGACATTAATATATTTAATATATTTCAGAAATTAATTTTGGGCACATTGGTCCTCAGAATATTATTCTGCTTTAGCACCTAGATCTAGAAATATTCTATATAATATTAAAAAATAATACATGGGAAAATCATATTCATTACATTCTCCCTACCTTAGTGATTTTTGTCTAGAAAAGAGAAAAACCTACTCCAAAATATGTGGGTACTGGGCTGGCATCTGGGTCTCCTTCTCCTAGGTTCTCTCTTGACTTTTCTTATGCTTCCATCAGGAATGAACTAGGGGAATTGATCACCCATGACAGATCATCTCCTTTTGATCCTCCATTTCCACTGGCTACGCAGCAAAGGAAGATCTATCCTAAATGTTTATATCTCCCCAGTCAATAACATGCAACATGTCATGCATGTACCACCTTAGATATGTATCATAGAAGACATTGTGTACTCAGTCCAGTTGTGGCAGTAGAGATAAGTAGTACACCACATCCCTAACTCTACATAGTATATGGAAAGGGATAATGAATCTCAGAGATAACTTGCGGCCTGACCAAATATCCTCAATCCACATTGAGGTGAGACCCTCAGGAATACATGTTATATCTCCTATAACTCCATAGGTCTCCACCGTCAGTCTACATAATACATTTGATAGCTCTATATAGTCCTCATTTTCTCATGGATGACCATCACCTTCTCTATAGTAACTCTCACCAACTCTAAGACCATGAGTTATGACTCACCTGGATTAGTCCAACAAAGGGGTGGTCTGTAGGGTCACCCATATAAGGCCTATAATGATTCCATATGGATGGTGGAATTATACCTATTGTTGAACTAAAATTTCACCAATGGTGGGTTATCCTCCCAAATTTGACCAAAATTTGACTTTAAATCCCTCAACACGTCCTCAAAGACCAAAATGGTCCACTCAGTCTGGCTGATAGTCTGGGGGTGAAACACCATGCTCAAATCAAATGTAGTCCCAATGGCCTCATGAAATCCACTCCATAATCATGACATGAAATGAGAATCATTTTATGAAACAACCATCAAGGGATCTACATTTAGCTAGAATATCTCATGCATGTACAAGCTTCCCAAGCTCTCTACTAAACTTTGCTCTTGAATGGCTAGGAAGTGGAATGACTTGGTGATTTAGTCTATGATCAGCTATATATAATCATTTCCCCTATATGTACGTGGTAAATCCATCATGAAGTAGTTGGATATCCCATCCCACTTCCACTCTATGACTTTAAGGGGTTTAGATAAACCTCCTATAACCTCGTGCTCAGCCTTTTCTTGATGATAAGTGAGGCATCAAGAGACAAACTCTCCAATAAAACTTATTATTCCTGGACACCAAATCTAATTTTATAGGTTATGATACATCTTTTCCAAAATAGTATGTACCACAAAAAGATATGTATGAAACTCTCACATCACCTCCCCCCATAACATCAATGGTACCATTATCTATCCTCTAAAAAGGATAACATGCTCCCCACATTTAGAATGTCCACAAGGAGCATTTCAAGTGGATATCTATGTATGTATGGTATCATAGTTGATATCTTCACACTGAGCATCCCATAAACTATATAAAAGCTGTGGGGGTAACAACCATAAATTGTCAATATGAAGAACCGTCCTTGTACACTATGGAAAACTACAATGATTCTAACTTCTCTGATTCATCCGCCAACAACTGAGAACAAGATCTTTTGTTGAGAGCATCTTCCATCATTTTCCCCTTACCAAAAGTATAGAAAATTTTGAAGTCATAGTATGGGAGTAAATAAATCTATCACCTCTATGTCATGTTAAGATCCTTCTAAGAGAAAATATAATTGAGACTCTAATGGTTAGAGTAGATGATAAATCACTCACCCATCAGGTAGTGTTTCCATATCATTAGTTAAAACACTATCACTACTAACTCAAGATCACAGGTTATGTAGTTATACTCATGTGGTCCCAACTAACATGAAAAATATACAATCACGACCTATTTCGACATTAAAACACAACCAAGATCGGCCCATGATACATTGTATAACACTATATACTCTACACCTTACTCTGGAAATCTCAAGATGGAAGTACTCTTCAACCTCTGCCTCAACTCCTAAAAACACTACTGAAACCTCTCTATCCAAAAAAAAGGGTACCTATTTTAGGTCAAAGATATCAAGTGTTCCAACACTATAGATAAATAGTCTATAAATATTTGATAGTAAACTACAACATAAAGAAACTCCACACCTCAATAACACTATTGGGTTCCTCTCAAGAAAGAACTTCCTTATCCTTGGACAGGTCCACTGCAACTCCTGCCTCTGAGATGATGTGTCCCAGAAAGTGGACCTCTAAAATCATAAACTAACACTTAGAGATATTACCATAAATTTTGTGCTCTTGGAGTGTGTCCTAGACTATCCTCAAGTGTCTCACGTGCTCCTCCTTAGACATTGATTACACTAGGATATGATCGATGAATACCACTATAAACTGGTATAAGAATGGATAAAGGATTTAGTGCATGAGTCTTATTAACACTTTAGGTAATTATTAATGATTAAGGGAATCACCATGTACTCATAGTGACCCTAGAGACATCGGAATATCACATTCTATATATCCTCATCCCGTACTCGTAGCTGGTGATAGCCTGACCTGACTCCAATATTTGAGAACCATCACACCCATATCAATAGATCAAAGAGGACACAGACCCTATAAAATGGATACTTATTCTTCATAATCACCTATTTCATACTGTTATAGTCTATACATGACCTCAATATCCCATCCACCTTTTTGAAAAACAAAACTATAGCTGCCCAGGGGGAAACCTTGGGTCTCACAAAGCCCTTCTCCTATATGTCTTACAACAGGACCCTTAGCTTACGAAGCTCTATAAGAGCTATTTGATATTTTGTCCATATATCAGAGATATACTTGGGTGTATGTCAATGTATAATTATATATCATAGTGAGGAGGTAAGCCTGCCACATAATCTGAAAATACATCCTCATACTTCGCCACTACCACTAGGAACTGGTAGCCAATAACATCTACTACTACAAGAGTCTTTCTAGAAAATTGTTGAGTAATCGACTACACTATCTTATGCCTAATCTCATCCCACTCTTCCAAGGTTTCCTTTTAACCCATAATGGAAAACCTAATCCCATCACTATGGGAACACCACGTACTCTATATAAAACAGTCAATCTGGGCATGAACTCTAGATAGAAAATTCATAACTAAGATAACATCATAAGGACTCATCTATGAAAAAATGAGATCTCAAACAAATATCTCACCTCTAAGAATCTGATTATACTATCAGTAGAAGTGTGAAATCATGAGTCAAAGCCTATTGGAGTCTGCAACTAAAGGGTCAAGCCAAAGGCTCAACCAAAATCTCTAAGTCTAAAACCAGAGAAGTGGAAATAAATAAATGAATTTTACCTATGTATATAAATACTATTGCTAGGGTATAAAAGACACATATCATACCTCATATAATACATGTAGCCTTATGTTTATCGGCCTCCAAAGATTGAAGCTAGCCCTTTCTAGGACCACTTGCTCCCTAAGAATATCATGGACCACCTAGGGGTGGTGGTGGTAATAGGTCAAATATCCGATCATCTCCTACTGCTCTATTGGCCCCTCTTCTGCATCTGTCACCATGGGGAAAACCATGATCCTACCTCTATATATTCCTTGGAAGTTCCTCGATGGTACCTCGATTAGTTGTATGATGGCTCAGACAATCTTATGCTAGATATCCCAAACTTTCACAGGTGAAACATTGCCTCTTCTCTGGCTGATGCGATCCATATTGAGAGACTTGTGCCACTGATCATGTATCCTAGGATCATAATCTAAATTGTATAGAATTGTTGGATCCCTACAAATAACATTGTATACCTACTACTGAGGTCTGAGATCATGGGTTCCCACTACCATCACCCAATGTTGGTACCTTCTTTACTAGGAAACTATCTACCACTAAGGATTTCTCCAACACTCTAACATAAGTGGGAATGCAAAAAGATATCACTGAAGACCTGATATCCCATTGTAATTCTTTCTCAAAGGTCCATGATCTAAAAAATAGATCAAAAACCGTATTTATAGAGTATCGCGATAGATCAGTAAACATCTACAAGTACTCATCCACAGTCAAACTAGCCTACTATAGATATAGAATATCCTGTATATAAACTAATCACAATGTGGATAGATAAAACTGTTCCTTGAAGTGATTCTTGAAATATGATTAGTAAAGAGTTGTCTCATCATGTGATTGAGTCACTAAACTCCACCATCTCCTAAATGATATCTGAAGAAGACCCACTGGGAGGGCCTCTCTCTAATATTCATGTTTCATCAAATGGAGGAAAACTTGAGTGACTGCCTCTAGCCAGTCCTTAGCCACCTGGGGGTCTAGCTCAACCTAAAAACTTGGAGTTCACTACCTTTGGAGCTTATGAAGTGAAATCAGACAGTATACATCCTTAAATAATACAACTAGTTCTATATACTATTCAATAGGTGGGGGTATAGCTAGTAAACCACCTAGAGGTGCTATCTCCAGTTAAATCCTCCCATACTAAAGCTTCATCACTCGATGGATCATCTTTATGTTCATGTGGTGGAATCCTGACTAATTTTCTTCATAGAGGAATCTTGAAATAAAAAATATTTACCACAACTAAAGAGTATATATGGGGAGAGAACTCAAGAAGTATATGGAAACTACAACCCGTTTCTATATGATGCATGTACAAAATTCTACTTTTCAATAGATGCCTACATTTACCAAGTCTAAATCTTGGTAATCAGAGTCTTGGTGTTTGGATTCATTGGCTGCTGCACCAACACTGGAGTCCCTAGCCTGAAAATTGAAATCAAAACACTTAAAACCATTGCCCCAAACCAATATCACATACTTCAGTACTAAGGTAGAACTAACTTCTATGATACCACTCTGTCATAACAAAACCCATTGGGTTCCAATACAATACTACCCCAAGACTTCTTCCAATAGGCTAGGGGCCGACAACTAGCACCAAGTAGGAATATCCAACATATGGGAGGAATTAGGCTAATTCACCTACAGACACACACACATCTCTATAACCATAAAATGTTGAAACATAAATCATTTCAAACAAATGCATCCATTAATTTAATATCCCACAATCAGAGTACGAATGTAAATTACTAAAAGGGATAAGAGGTCCAAATACAAGCCCAACCAAAAAACTACAGAGAGTACAACCTACTCCAAGGGAATAGACTAAGATTAAATGTTACCACCTTAAAAACACCTAGTTATGTAATGCTCAAGCTAGGATTTACCGGCTCTTTATCCTTATAGGACACCATCAAATGGTCCATCTTATATATAAGACATAACACATACAAACATATCCCATATAAGGGTGAGTATAACAATACACATTGGACATCGTAAAAAATTAAACAAAAAAAATCAAGAATAGTCATCATATAACAAAGATAGATAAATCAATGCATAATAAGAAAAATTCAGATTTGCTCAGGAAGGACACCACACCTTTAGGTGGTCACATCCGAACTTCCAACCATATGATTCTTCTTGAATAAATGTTCATTCCAAGAGAATTAACTCTATGAGCCATGCCATCAGCAGAGACAGTCATCCATTAGGTAAAGATCATTGGGCCCTACACAAGAATTCTTACTGGTCTAATAAGATCCTAATACTTAGGGAGGGGGTCACACCTAGGACCGCCGGGGGACACCAAAAATCTAATTTGGATCAACCTGCTACAAAGGGTATCATATTCCAATGATATGTAGAATGCTATTGATATGGCCTGAAAAATAGAGGATCAACACCCTAGTCAATAAGGCCACACAGATTCCACCAACCCCACCTAATGTATAAAAATTATTGAGGATCAAACTCTCGTCTCATATAGGGACACCACAAACTCTATTTGAGACTCATCCTCCAGAGGGGATCACAATCCTGAGATGTCAATGTAATTCCACACTGTACCCTTAAGGGAATATACCAAGGGAACAAACTCAACAAATATTGGTCCATATTAATGAAACAAAGTGTTACAAACACCCTCAAAGGGGCTACACAACGTGTCTAACTGACCCCTGGTCTGCCCGTGTGATGATTCCCCACATGAAATTTAAATCTCTAAATACACGATGTCTAGGTATAGTAAATGACATGTATAGATCACCCGAAATCTTTTACATGCCATCTTCCCATGCTTGTGTGTTGTTGGCCGTGACCATGTACCAACCCATGTACACCTAGTTGTGAGTGTATACACATGGTGATACTTATGCCCATGGACACCTATCCATGTACTCTGGCTATGTCTGTGTACTTGGAATACCCATTCTCGTGTATCCTCTAAGATACACGTTGAATCGTTGACCATGTGTCACACAATGTGTGTTATTTAACTCTCCATATAAACTATACAACCTCATAGAGGGGTCCCATAAGATGTGTAATGCCGGATTTCTTGCCATATTACATTGGATTTTTTATAATCCATGTATCCTCTCCACATCACCACTAGTTCTACCACCATCACAATTACCATCGGGGAATCATAGATTGGTGGTCTTATAATCTTTTCCATAATCGATCACTGGGATTCGAGTTGAAATATTATCATAAAACAACACTTTTGAGCCATCTGTCACAACTGGACATAAAATCTGCAAAGAATAGAATCCATTAATCCATTATGATCCTCCAATTATCATACACCATCATCACCTCAGTTGATTTTACACTTTATCATGAAGCTCCCCCAAAATATTGATTTTTTGCACTGATTAATGGGCATGAAACAATCGAATACTGGGTATTCATTGAATCATGGGCCAATGAAATTTCCATCAATGAACATGCAAAGAATGGGGGGGGGGGGAATGTAGAAACCATCAGATATGAGGAATGAACCTTGGACTTTGTTCATTCATCCTTTATTTGTTTTCATAGATATATATGAATAATAAAGGATAAAATCTATGAAAAAAACAAATCCTTCAAAATATACCATCGATGTACAAATAAATTCTATTTATGGAATTGTTTCTCGTTTGACTGTGATAAAAGAATGGAACATAAAATCACTAATCAAACATCCTACATGTAGTTTGGATTGATCCGTAACAATTAACGATCTTACGTTGTCATCATTGGTGATATCCAAAAACTATGATGGTGCAACGATCCACAATCCAATCTCAATCCATCATCCTTCACCAAGATCTCCTCCTATTATCTCCCAATGGTTCCTCTCAAATTTGATAGGTAATGTATATAACACAACAAATTGGACATAAAAATGTTTAAATAGAGGATTTTGGTCAATGTGTCAAATAATATAAATTAAATCAATCAATCAATTTATTTTATTAATTCCACACCATAGATAAGTTTTTCCTAAACACGTGACTCCAAAAAGGTTATGTCATACATAAGGAAAAACCCAAGTTATGAACACAATAGTGTCCTCAGGTATCTAATCTTTGCCCTTGTTTGAAATTTATTCATCTTTTTCAGGATAACTACATGCACATGGTATTAATATATTTAATATATTTCAAGAATTAATTCCATGAACATCGGGTCTTGGAATCTCACACCATCTCTCTACCCAACACCAAAAATAATCTATATAATATCCAAAAAAATACATGAAAAATAAGAGTTTTGGTAAGGGAATTAATCTTGTTATCATTAGTGTAAATGTTCTAACAATGTTAAAGAGTTCAAGAGATGTTTACCTAATATTCTTGAAGTAATGAGGATAGATGAATGGGATCTATATGTATAACTACTAGTGTTGTGTAGACAGATATAGTGGGTAAAAGTTCAATCTAAAATAATAAAATTTAGTTTAAGGAGTTTAAAAAATTTTCTTTTAAAATATAGTGAAGTCATTGAAACCTAGGGTTATTAATAAGGAGGAATAATAATTCCATATAACAGGATTATCCATAATTTTTAATAATTTTAGGAAACTACATAGAATGTTTATGTCAGGTATGGATGTTATAGAAATTAATTCATTGATTTTGAAAGGTATGTGATATGGAATATATACTTTAAAAAGTTTTTTTAAATATAAATGAGTTCAAAATAAATCTAATAATTGATTGATATTGTAGTTTATATTAACGTGATGAAGTAAATAGTTACTACATGAATGATCTTAATGTAAAGGATTTTATCATGCTTAGATGAGTATTACTAAAATATGTGTATCTTCATCTCATTTATCTTATATGACATGATAATTTGTTCCATAACAAATAGTTTTTGTGAACAAGTATGATATGATTAAGTTAATACACATGGCTTACTATTAATCAATTTCTACAATATGTTTTGAAAAGACGATATGGATAAAGTTATTATCTATGATAAAATTATTTTCTAAATTTTTATGAAAATATGAGGTAATATAATTCTCACCCATTAGAGGTATATTTTAATGTAGTTTTCTTCTTAAAGAAAATTTTTTCTAAACACATAGAATACCATAAATGATATTGTACTTTATTTATTAAATACTCATACTAAAAGTAAGTAAATGTTATTTCATAAACAAAAAGTTGTTTGTGAATATTAGCAAGATATTTTGAAAAGAATATATTGACTAAGATGTTAGTTGGAGTATGTTTGGAATTGGATAAATTAAATATTTAAAAAATAAAGGATTACACTAGTCAAAAGGTAAGGTGATTTATACATAATTTCCTAAAATTTTTAAGATATGTGATGATAAAAAATGTAGATTATTAGATTTAGTTACCATTTTTAAAGTGAATAAAACTAATTTTATAAGTTCATACCAATTAAAGATTAACGTTTTTTACAAAATATCTTAAAAGATTTTATGATGCATAACAATGAAGAAAAATGTAAGGAGTTACATTTAGTTATTATGGAGAAGAGAAACACACTATTTCTTGATGGATCGTACTCATAAAAATGACATGTGAATTGTAATTGATATCCTAAATGAGTTTAGGGTATTATGTTAAAGATAAATTTAAGATTTTCATTTAGTTAACATATTAAATTGATTTTCAATTTATACTAAAAGAGTATAGGAGTACTAGTAAACAATAATGTAATAAATTAAATTAATTCAAAAAACATATTTGATGGTATAAGACTCCAAGGATGATCATGATGAACTTAGAAAGAGTTATATGTTGAAAATAGAATTTTACATCATAACATTTGATGTTGTGATGTTTAAGTGTTGGAATATTTATATGAATATGAAAAATTAGGAATTTGATTCCCAAATCTCAAGATTATTCAAAATTAATTATTTTATAGATGTTTCTCACTAAAAAGGTTTAGTGGGAGTGTTTTACTAGTTGATCACAAAGAGATGTGATAGTAATTACATATGATCTAATGATTCAACAAAACTCTAAAAGTACAACATACATAAGACCAATTTGAAATTTTATTATATATGATATTATGAACTTGTGCTTATGTTGGTTTTATTAAATATTATTAAATATTTTAATAATATGAAATGTGTCACAATATATAAAATGTAATCTTCACTTTATAATTCTTTAATGTTGCATTCATATATATATATATATTGATAAATATTTCATGAAAGAGTTATGATAAATAACCTCTCAGAGTATGACTTTGACTTATACCTAACCAATGTTTCTCATGGATTATTATTGGTTATGATGAAATTTTAAGGTTATAATGAGTATAATTCTTATATATAGGTACTTAATATGATCATGAGGTACAAAAAAAGAATAATATTCTCTTTATGCAATAGATGACCCACTAAGTATTCCATATGAGGCTTTATATAAATGTATTTGGTATACTAAGGGTGCAGGTATAATATTTGGGTCACTATTACTTTAGGTTTTCTAGATACCTAGCATGAAATCTAGAATACTTTGATACCCTAATTAAGAAAGTCTACATGTTGACTTAGCTAATCAACGGGTGTTTTGGTATGTTGCTGATCATGTTGTTTGTTGGAGGTTAACCATGATGGGATTTATCCTCTTGAATTATGAGTGTGACACTTGGGCCCTCGATTGAAATTTAACTATAGAGTGTGAATCCACACCTAAAAAGTACATATTATGTGCCTATATATTTGGATGAGTGACATGTGATGAGATAATCTTTGTAGTGGAATGACATGTGATGTATTCATCGACCAGTTCAATTTATAATCTAAAAATAAACAACAGAAGAGTAAGATATATAGGATTGATATATTCTATGACCTATGGAAACTTAATTCCTTAAAAAAAATATGAGAATAAATGTTTTCATATGATGAAGACTGGTGGAAATAAGTATATAGATACATGAGAATGAGGGAGATTACAACAGATCCCTCTATAAATTGTGTAGAATTAAAACTTCAATAGAGACCACTCATTACTTACATATATAGATTAGGAGATTTATATTTTATATAAATTATATAAAGTCCTATGGGGTCACAATTTATTGTTGAATAAATGGGGATTTAGTTTTGACTTGTAGAGCTTCTCAAAAATTATTTGAGTTAATCCAATTCTTTTGGATGGGTATTCAAAAGGTATGTCATATGATGTTATACAAGGGAATGATAGACTTCCAAAAGTTGTTTTGTTTATATATCGAAAATTATTTTAGGATATGGATTCATTATTTATTTTAAATGATACAATATAGTGGTTAAATGGAATGAATTATTTTAGGGTGTAGTGCAAGTGGGAGATTTAAAGAGATTTTCCATAAAACCTTATATATATATGATATATATATATAAGACATATTTTACGAAATGATTTAAAATTATGATTTTCATGAATAATGAGGTATATAATTCTATACTACCTATGATAGTAGTAATTTTTAGACAATTGAGAAACTTACCACCTAATCTTTATTAAAGTTATGTTACAAGAGTTGTAACATTAATAAAGTTTACAATATTCATGAATATGATGTGTGGACAATCAATACATCAAATAATACATTATAAATGAATTAGTAAATTCATTAATCAATAAATATAATCCTTGGGATCATTTATAGACCAATTCCATGTGATGACAGTGGATGTTTGATCATTTCGTGCTTCGATGAAACTCCATGGTACCCAAAACATTCTCCACCATCTTCCTTGTATATGAGGTTCTATAAAACTATAAAAAGATAACAAATCCCATAAAAACACCAAATTATTTAGTATCAACCCATGTATTATATATGGAGAGGGGATTTATTTTGGCTTCTATTTTCGATCATTATCAAACTCGTTAAAATTTTTTAAAGATGATGCATATGCTCTTTAGTGAATGGAATGTGTTTTATAGTATTTTATTCATTCTAATTTAGATAGTTTTTATATTATTTTCTAGGAGATATTTTAATACGATGGTTTTATTATTTGAACTAATTCTAATAATATTTATTATACTTGTTTAAAACCCTTCATAGTCCACTACTTAGGATGACCATACTAGGTATTATTATACACAAACCCTTCATGCACAATTGCACATTATTCACCTTGTGTCTATACATATGTAGAGTATTTATGACCATAGATCCTAGAGATGATAGTATAAGTGGAAATCTAGTAGAGTGTAGATAAGTTAGACAACTATCCTCAGACAATCAGTTTTTATGATGTCACATATTGGGATGTGTTAGTTGTATTCAGTGGTTCTATTTTTTCTTGATGATTTCATTATATAACTTTACCCTTTACTTTGGTGGTTTATGTAATATCATTCACATTTTATCACAATTTTTGTTATGTATATTTTGGATCATGGTATTTTCCATTAATTTGATACCTCATGCATGTATAGTTGATATTTATGTATGATAGAATGTTATAGGTTGTTTGTTAACAATGTCTCCCATGTTTGTATATATACCTCACCACTCGACACTATCCCCTAACCTAATGGAGTTTATCTTGGGTATTTCACCCTTCTATGCACCAAAACATGAAAAATTAGTACTAGAGAAATAAACAGAGTATGAAGTCAATCACATGTGTGGATTCATTGGGATAATTAGATTGAATATTACTAAGGAACTCAAATACATGAAATCACAATAGAAGACTTTTTAAAGGTTGAAATAACTAATGTATTTCTAAGAACATATCTTATTGATGAAACATAATTTATACCATAGTCTGTGAAATATATTTTTAAAGGGTAACCTTTATTTTTATAGGTTCACATCACAATTTTATGATTTCACGATTGATTTGATTGTAACTATGTAGACTCAATATGGGCTGGAATAACAAAGGAATTCTCAAAATCTTCATCATTTGTTACGTGTGAATGTTTAAGCTGTTTTCTAGGAGACAAAAAGTATTGATTAATTAGATTTTTATATTAAATTGTTTATCATTGTTTTGGAAAACCAATTCAGATAGAGATAGAATATGGTATTTTATAGAATAACTCCTGAAAAATGGATTCCTAAGGACTCAAGACGACTTAGATAGAGGTATCACTACATGGTAGTATCAATACTATATATTATTATGTGTTTAATAGGATTTTAAATTCTTTAATGTGAGATATTTTATAATCCATATACTTCATTGTGAAGTTGAGAGCAATACCACTAAGTATAAACTGATTAGAGTTCCACTAATGGGTATTTTGTTGTTGTGAGATATTTGTGATCAGAGTAGCACAAAAAATATTTGTGAGAGTTAAGATTGTTAGTCATGATGAATTATATTTTTAGGAATTATTTTCATAATAGTAATTTTCATGGATAACGGACATGTATAGTTATCTAAATAGATGTAAATAATGTATTTATACTTAGATTCTAGATAATGGGACTCTATATAGGAATGTACCAAGATGATTATCATTTATGATGTGATTTTATATTTGTTTAGGACTTGATAAAATTCTAGGAATTAAATATGGAGGTTAGTGCTGGGACTTAAAAAATATTGGTTCCAAGTCTTTCCATGGAATCATTAGTGTTGTTTCATTCTATCTAGGTGATATGTAAGAGTCTAGACTGGACCTTTATTTGAGTATAAATGAATTATGACTAGATTAAGTATTTTTTGAATGAATTATTTATTATTTTAATGGTTGATATGGTATCATGATTGCGGTATTAAAGTTCTAGTGTGATCATAATAAAGAATAAGGGTGATCAATATTTTCCCTTCAATAGGAATCAACAGATGTGGTATGATTTTTCTACCTACGTAGCTTAAGTAATATTTTTCTATAATGATTAATGATTTTGTATTATGTTCTAGAATGGTTATTATTAAATGAAAATGATTTTGAAGGAGGGGAAATATTCCTCAGGGGATGGAATTATTCAGTATAGATGGGTGATGTCTCATGGATATGAGAGGAAGTCAGATAAATGTTACTATTGGTTAGGGAAATGATCCTTGCGATAAAAAGTTATTTACTTGACGTAAAGATGATGTGAAAAAATAGAAAAAGTAACTTATAATTATTATATCATTTATCATATCCACCTAAAATTGGTTTTTTCTATGTTTTTTTGGGTCCTTGATTATTGGTTTCATTATATGATGTGTAATTTACTTGTTTTTTTCATGGTCGTCCCTTGGGGGAACCATTATATTGAAACTGAGTAAGGTTTTAGAGGAATATTAATGTTTTAATCAAATATTTAAGGTGTAACATGATAGTTATAAACTCTTATTAATATCTCGTAAAATTCTAATTAATAGCCAGCTGGGGTTTTGGAAGATGAAATGTTGGTGGTATTATTTGGTTGGATTTTCATCCTTGGTGTATTTGAGATTTTTTGGCTACATAAAAATAGTTATTATATAGTATTAATGATCTTTTAATTCTCTATGGAATCATGTAAAATGGTTAATAAAATGAATGGTTGTGATAAAAGGTATTTTCAAAAGAAACCCTAGGCCTTTTTTAAAGGTGGGGAGTATGATGCTCTTTCCAAGATGGATTGTAAATAATGGTGAGATATAAAAGAATGTGTTAAGAAAGTTTATCATTTTTAGGTATTGATAACTTAAATGTTTTAAAGGATTATTAATAAGTAACTATATTAGTGTACTATTTCTTCTGGGGTGATAAGTTAATGAATGCATGGATCATGTTTTTGATGGTTTACTTCTTTTCGTGGATGAAACATTTTACAGTAGGAAGGATGTAATATCATGGGATTCCAATAAATGTTACTTTTTCCTATGATTATAACCTAAAATTAATTTTATTATCTTTGGATTTATCTACACTTGAGGAAATTTAAATTAAGTGTTTAAAAGGTGTAATTGATCACCATGAGAATGTTTTCCATGAAAAATATTAATTTTTTTCTTAAAAGGGAAAATCAGTAAAACAACCTTCTTCAGAGGTTTATATTTAAAAATAAAATTGAAAATTGAGTTTGGAATGGGGTGTTTACCCTAGGGTATCCACTATTTAATTTTCAGGTAGGGTGGAGTCATTACGCCGTCAGTGGTGAGTATACATAATTAAATAATAAATAATAAATGTTTAATTCTATGTAACCCTAATTTCACTATTTATATTCATCTTTTAGTGGTATCTAGTGATGAGTGGTAGATTTCATTAGTATTAAATATTATCTGAGAATATAGGTTCCATTATGGCATTTGAAAAATCATTTAAGAGGTTTGGTCCTTTGGATTATCATCGATGTTTATTCAATTAATCTAGCCTTTGAAACTCACTCTTTCATTTATAGTCTAAATCCATGAATTTGTTTATGGGATTTCATGATTTCTTTACATTAATTATGATAAACATAATAAAACTTTGTTTACAGAAATATAATGAACAATTTTTGATTAATTATATTGAGAAAGATGAATTTCTAAAATTTCTCTTTAAAATCCATAGGCCCAAACCTATTAATCACTTAGATTCAGTTATATTAATTTAAACCTCTTTAAGTTTCCAATGGCATATTATTTTTGATTTTTAGTTAGTTATTTTTTGATATATCTTACAAAGATGAAATTTATTCATTTTTGGATAATTTCAATATCTTCTAAAATATAATAAGAATCAATGAAAAAACCCTATACCCTTAGATAGGGATGACCAAGAAGAATTTAATGAGACAAGTTTTATATTAATTAAATGAATTGATTAAAATTTATCTTAGAGAAAAATTTATTTAATTTTGAACTTCTATATAAATTTTAGAAGACTTAATAACGGATTTATGAGTTAATAATTACATTTCTATGATTTTTGGGATGTTAAAAAGTTAAAATTGAATTTTGGAAGAGTTTAGAGTCACCCCCTCTCTAAAAAACCATCACAGGAGGCGGTGGGTGATTGAAATAATATAATACATATGATTTCATCATGGATGGTCATTATTATTATATGTCATCCCTAATTATGTAGTGAGAACACGTATAAAATTCATAATGATGATATCATATTAGAACATTTGATTATAATATTGAATGGTATTGAGGTGCACCACATAGCCTTAATAAGGTGGTGATGGTGGGCACTGGTCATTTGAGTTTCAAACATCCAATCATTAGATCAAATGATAGTTATTTGCCTAAGGTTAGAGATATCTAAAAGATTATAGGGATGCAAAATAGCTATTTGATTTGGAATATCATATGGCTATGCGTAAAGGGGGAGGTCAACATAGGGAACTCGTGACACTGTTATTTGAAATCCTCCAGATCATGGGGAGCATGTGATCGAACATCCATGATTCAAACCATAGCGCATGAGCCATCATCCACATGTGGCCTATGCATGGGGGTTACACATAGAACCAGAAAATTGGTTGATTATTTATAAATCACATGGGGAAAGGTGGGGTACCTGGTTTGGATGTCTAAAGTTATGTTGGAATCATTATGACATCCCAAACCGAATGTAACTACGTTTGGGATATTTTGATACTATTTAGGTAATGAATTAAGCCAAATTAATTTAATAAAATTAAAAAGTATTATTATTAATTAATAATAATTTAAAATTGGTTATAATACTTATTTAAGAGGATGTAAGCCACTAGGTATCCAAAATCCTCTTTTGTGGAAAATTGGATTAATGTTTTTTAAATTACTAAGTCGTGGATGTCAATTTTGGTTGATGATAATTTTGAAAAATATTATTATTACATGATAATATTAATTTTTAGTAAGATATTTATGAATTGAAAAGAGAGACTTTAATTATTATATTGGAAGAATTTATCAATTTATTAATGGTAGTGAATGATTCTTATTTTTAACATAGTGGATGTGAGTATATTCTATAATGATGGTATGAAAATCAATTATCTCAATAATGATTTCCTTAAAATGTGTTTAAAACACTAAAAGGATTATGAATTAATTGTGAAATAGTTAAATTATAGATGTTTATAAAGATTTATCAGTATAGATGATAATAATGTAATGGGATAAAAATATTATAGAAGTGATAATGGGTACTTTAAAAAATAAGGGAGAATGTAGACCAACTACTTTAATGGGGGAGTGGTGTTCATGAGAAGTGGCCGCTTGTTTAAAGGTTTTGTCAAGGATGGAAGGTAACACCCTGAGATTTTAAAATAAAAACAATGTATGTTATAGAGATCCATGAAATATATTTTTTTAAATTCAATCTCTTCAATAGCCTATGATTCACACAACACTGGGTTTAAATGAAATTTGATACTCTATTAAAATATTATTTTTTAAACATGAACAATATAACATACCTGTTAAGTTACTGAGTATGAAAAGGAATATTTAAATTTTGATAATTATAAGATTTAAATAGGCATAAAGAAAATTAAATTGTTATATATTTATAATAATTAAAATAATAATCATTTGAAAGAAAAATCAACATTTTCTGATAGACTACATTTTTCTAAAAGGCTATTTAGATATGATTTATGAACATAATTTAAAATTAATTTGTATCATTCATATAAAATTTATTTTAAAAAATTATATTCATTTTTGAAATCAAAATATCAAAATTTACTTATCGTAAAATTTTTGGTATTTTTCAAAAAATATTGATTTTTAGTGAATAGTGAAAAAACAATTTTTTTAAAACGGTCATTTATTTACAATAAAATAAGAAATTTAAATTTATAATTGTAATTTGAATTAAATTTAAAGTAACATAACTATTATTTAGTTATATTTAATCTAATTAATTACATTTTAATTGACTTTATTAAATATTTTAGATTAATTTTATTTTTGGGTAGAAAAACACTTTTTCTAAAAACAATTTTAAATTTCATAATATTTTACCATTTTAATTAATAAAAAAACCCAAATTAGGAATTATTTAAATTAAATGTATATATTATAATCCTAAATTTTTAATTTTTAATTCTTATAATGATGATTTCTATTCATACGGTTAATATATAATCATCTTTTCCCTAAAAAATACATTTCTTGAAAACCACTTTTTCATCATGTTGGGAGATTAATTTTAAAATGAATTCTTCCACTTATTTTAATTTAATTTGAAAAAAATAGAATCAATATTTTTAATCATTATAATTTGAATTATATAATAAGTTAAACTTATTTTTTTCTATAATGTTTAATGAAAAAAAACATAATTACTACGTTTAGGTAAAATTAGTTATATCAGGGGGGTGGTAAACTATGAAGTTAAGAGTTAAAAATTACTAAAAACTTTTAAAAAACATTTTATAGACATATATAGACCTTATAACCTATAAGGTTCTATAATTACCTATTTTTAGGCTTTTGGAAGTAAAACATATGGGTATCATTTTATGTTTTCAAAAAATCCATGTGTATCCTCTCCCCCACCTGTAAAAGGACACCACTCTCATCCCCTATTAACACATAGAAAACCATTTGTTCCAAAAAAATAACTACCAAAATATCTTCCTTAAATCTCTATAAATATCCTATAGGACATATTTTTATTAGGAAGCTCGTCTAATAAGGCTTTAGATATAAACCTAAAGAGGCTCTTTGAATAAGAGATAAAATTACTAAATGTGCATATTTGTTTTATTTATTCTTAAAAATCCTAAAAATAATATTAATATTTTATAATATAAAAACACCAATAACCCTATATAATTTGTTTTTTTTCTTCATGGTATAACCCCGATCTATCTCCACTTTCATTAATGTGAAACAAAATCGTCGATTGTGTGTACGAAAAACTACCACCTCATAAATCGATGTAATTATTTTTCCATCACAAACTTTCAAGGATAGATATAGTGATAAATTTAAATATTTTATATTGTAATTATACCATTATTAATGTTATATAATTATTATATCACATATATATTTTTACTTTATATTATGTAGGGGATAAGATAACGTCATTCATGTGTATGATGAACTACCGCCTTGCATAGCGATGTGATTTTTTTCAC
The DNA here is from genome assembly GCA_963277665.1 of Viscum album. Classification (NCBI taxonomy): domain Eukaryota; kingdom Viridiplantae; phylum Streptophyta; class Magnoliopsida; order Santalales; family Viscaceae; genus Viscum; species Viscum album. The sequence continues at coordinate 331,804,424 of OY728129.1, read as the reverse complement.
TTAAGATTTACAAGGAATATATAAAGGATAATTTTAATAAATACATGTTATATTTATGAACTAAATATACTTCATTATATATAGTATCTCATTTAAAATCCAACCTTTCCATTCATTGGAAAACAATAACGTCACTCATGCATATGTGTGGACAACCACCTCCATATAGTGATGTGAAATGTTTTTCATTTTTCTACATGGATATTAATTATGATATATTTTATTAATATTAATTATTTATAAGAAATAATAATAATTATTATTTAATAGAAAATTCAAATTATTTTCCTTTCCTTCCATCCATCGTGAAAAAATGTAAGTTACGTTCTTGCGTACGTACTACCTACCGTCTCCATGAACAATGTAATACATTTTCTATATCTAAAATTGATAGATTTATATAAATAAATATATAATGAATATATATTATATTTATATCATGGTTAAAATTATGTAGATTATTTTACTATGATCAAAGTAAAAGGACTAAAAATACCAAATCAAAACATACATGCAAAATGAAGCAACTATCACCCGAAACAGTGATTTTAAAAAAAGAATAGTTAATAAATGAATGATAAAAGTCTATAATTAAATAATATATGGTGTGATATATATTAATATGGCTTTTAATATATTCATGATATAATTTTATTTATTATACAGGAGGTTCATAAACCTATGAATGAAATCAAACCTAAGGTAATGGTTTCTCATCTCACTTTTACTTCCATGAGATGTATGCCATATTCACAAATTAGTTATTTTTTGTGGTGTATATACTACCCTTTGGAAATTTTATACCCCAAATACTGTTATATTAATGGTATTTAATATTTTATTTAACGTTATTTCTTTCATGTAATTTTTGATTTAAAAGTTAAAAAATTGATAATGGTTTATTTTACAATCTCTGCATTTATCGGGATTGTTTATGATTAAAATTACAGTGATGAAATATTATGATCTATCACTCAATAGAGTCATGAATTTTATTCTCATATATCTATTAATTAAATTTTAAAGTAGTAGTTCCATTTTAATTTCATTGTTACTTTAAATTATTGTGAATTTTTTTTTATGAAAATATGACATTATTTCTCTCTTCGATCGAAAATAATTTTCATCCAAAACATGTTTTCTAAAAATGTTTATAAAAATGTTTTTAAAATTATAAAAATGATTTATTTAATATATTTTAACCAATTTTTTAATTTTTAATTTTTTTGAATGAAATTTTCATATCGTTTTTGAAATAATTCCCATTTAGATTTTAGCGAAAATATGAAAGGAAATTTTTTTAACGTGTACCACATGAATTAAATTTTTGACATACATGGAAAATACTTTTTTTAAAGATTATTTAAAAATTTCCAAAGGTTATTTTCATGGAAATTTATATTCAATGTTTTTTGAACATTTAGTTTTAAAAGGTTATTTTCAAAATGAAAATAATATTTTTCTTAGGAATATTTTAAATTGAAATTTTATTGTTTTAATATTCATCAATAAAAAACACTAATTTTACCTTATGTTACATTGGTAATATGTAATAATTTTCTATAATAATTATTTATGTTGATGGTTTATGATGAATTTATTAGAATGTACAATTTCGATACCATTGTACATATTATTTGAATGGTTTATGATTATGTTTATTGATTGGAGAAGGTATTACCATTTCATATGATAGTTTATATAATATGAATGTTTATGTTGATTATATTTTTCCTCTTTCAAAAGAGGAATGAGTTGTAATTTTTAACTGAAGGGTGGGTCGTACAATTGCAATGCCCCAAGATGAATTTTTAGGTCTCATAAGAAAAATTAGTTGGACAAATTAAATGGGTTTGTACCCATAGTTTTAAACTGTTTTGTGAAAGGTATTGAAAGTGTGTTTCAAATGTACAAAATTATGAAATACCTTTGTATGAGATCATTTATTGATGTCCATTTGATTATTATATTAGCTATAATATCAATGGTTAAGTCTCAAACTAATGTGATTATTAATTTTGAATTATTTGATCATCATTTATTATAACCATTTTTAGATCAAGTAATTGATTAAAGAACATGTGTGTCTATTATTTAACTTGCTACATTGATTACGATTATTTATTATTGATAGAGTCTATTGTACTCTTACCCTTACTGTGCATCCGATCTCACCAATTTGTTATGTTTTATTTTCCCTAGGATAACATGAAGTGTTTTATAATTTATATATAGGGATATGATAAGGAGAAATATGGTGTTATCAAATAAAACACTTTGTGTATTTTATGTTTTCAATTGTAATGTTAATTTCGAGTATGTATCAAGTTTACTAAGAATACTAAGCTATATGGTCTTTCAGAAGGCGATTCCTTTTATCTTATGCTAATGTAATAATGTAAACACTAAATCTAGGATACTAGGGTTAGGGTATTTATGGTTGCTATCCAAGTAATTTCGATTGAAACCTTGTGAACTAGATTTAGAAAAACATACATTAGGGAACATAACCCTATGATAGACTTTGAGGATAACTATATAAGAACATCCTAATGTTTTTAATGAGGAAAATATTATGTGATTTTTCATTGAATACATCCTTTTTGGATACTATAAGTGGACATGGTTCTAACATAGATATAACTAGAGGTAATAAGTCCTAAAAATATGCATAGATATATAATTGGGCAATAGATGATGATATCTCTCTCAAAGTGGAGTATGAATGACTGCCTGATTTCTGTTCTAATTGTCATGTTATTGGACATGCTAAAGAGAGGTGTTGTAAACATGTTTCTTTCAATTTTTTCTCATAAAAGGGCATCATGAGGCTTCTTGTAGGAAGATGGTAAAAAATAAATACAGCATAATGAATCATGAGCAGAAGATGGTGCTTACAAAGAGATTTCCCATGAGTCTCATGTGGATAAGGATGAAGAACCGGTGCATCAAAAAAAGTAGTGCGCTTCTTGGGGTGAATGTGACATGACGCCAGGAGTGATTATAGAAAAGGTGTAAGAAATCATGGACCCTGTTCCTGAAGAGCAAGGTGAGATGATTTTAGGGACACAAATTGAAATTCTTAAATTAAAGAAAATGAAAGTCATCAAGGGAAAGTGGGATGAGGTAGTGGATGGCTCCCCAAAAAAACCAACTTATAGTCATGTACTATCCAAATGGAAAAATGTTGTTGTTGATGTTGAACCTGTTCCTTATACAAAAGCGAGACCAAGAAAGGATTACTCATATTTGAAGCCAGCCATGGTTAATAGGTCTCATGTCCCTCTGGAGTATGAGTCTGAATGGGATGGGGACTATGACCCTTCCTATCAATGTGACTTTGACTTTTGAGTTTTTCTCTTTGGTTATCTCTTGGTACGAGGGAATGTGTGTTTTTATGACCCTGTCATATTTCCTATTGTCTTTCCTTTTTTTGTTCTTAATTATACTGTTTATTCCCTCACCTTTCGGTTATAATCAGGCATTACATGGTATATGAAAATGGGACTTACTAAACCCCTAGTTTGACACTCTTGAGGGATACTCTTGGGTTAATCCATATTATATTTAAAAAACATTATAAAGGATTTTAAATTAGTTTATTATTTAGAAAAATACCTAATCAAACAATTTTTATGATTATGATATTATCCGTGATTCCCTTTTCAATTTATGATAAGAGTTTAACTAGTTTTGGTATTATAAATTATGATGCATAATGATATGATCATATATAGTGTATGCCACTATTTTGAATTGGAACCTATTATAAATAATGATAACTATATAAATGCACATAATCCAAAGAGTAAGGATGATTGTTTATTTGATGTTCTTAAGACAATATTTCAAAGGGAACAAGTCTCCTAAAAATTCTCATCATATGAGGTCATAATATCATATGCTATCAAGTCAGAGAAATAATTATCTAAGTATCATGTATTTGAAGGGAATAAAGATAATAATAGTAATAAAGAGAAAAAATGGATAAGTGTAAGAATAGAAATAAGTATTTTATCACATGTAATAAATATGGAAAGAAACACCCTGGTATATTCTTGAAGGGAATGGGAGTTTAATATAAGTTTGAAGAGAAATTACACTATTCTCATGATGTAAAGGGAAATAAAGAAGTTTACAATATTGAATGATTCAAATGTAATAATATGGGGGAACTATGCAAATGAAATCCCTAAGCATCAAGGGAATATACTTCAAAAGAATCTAAGTGATCAAGGTCAAGATTAGGCTATTACCACATTCCAATTGGAATGATTAATGTTCTTGTTTCTAGATAAAAAATTATTTTATATGAGTATTTTATCAATGGAATTATTATTATAATAATCAGGAAATGTATAAGGATTGCAATACATTACTAATTTTTAAATTATTTAAGAAAATATATTGAATGGTACCAATGAACAGGAAAATAGATTTAGTGGAAAGATAATATTTTTTAAAAACACATGACTGGTGGATGATAATCCTTAATATGTTCTCAATGTTTAGATAATAATTATAAAGATATATTTATGGGTTAGTATTGGTTACCTTGAAATTTGTTACTTATTTAATGGTTTATGTTATATTTTTTGGATTTTACTACATGTTTGGATTTATGGAATATATTTGATAATATGAAATTTAATTTTTGGAAGAATGCATGTTATCATTAATTTTTTATGGTGATCAAGGTATTCATATATTTGGAATGTTACATTAAGAGAAACTTTATATTGTATGGGGGAATATAGTGAATATTTATTGACCTTACTTTTAAATTTTTACACTATGAATTTGGTCAGATATATTTTGGAAGAGTCTAAAGGTTAACTATTTATGAAATGAATTATGTTTAACTTTAGGTGTTACTGTTAAGGTTTATATATTAATATATTACATTGGGTAACTTGTGCTGGCCATTTCGATTTTATTGAATATAGAAGGAATGAATTTTCTTTCTTTTATGGATCTAATGATCTGTTAAAAAAAATTAGTGCTCTGGGAAAAAAAAATTCCATATTGGATATTATTTTCATAGAGTAAGAAATGAATTTGTAATTAATCTAAGAACAACCAAAGAATTAAATTGTGCATATGAAATAGAAAGATATTACATAAGAATATTTACTTATTTTCTTAGTATAGATGGTAATGGAATTTCTTATCTTTAGTAGAAGGATCTTGAAAATAAAATTTTATCTAATCACCTTTATTTACATCATATATTTATGGATTTGTGGTTTCTATATTTCTCTTAATTATTTATTTTCTTGTGATCAATCATCTCAATCACTCTTTATATTTATTTATTATTTTCCTCCATGTACATATTTTCACTTCACAGTAATTTTTTCCTACTTGAAAACATAGTTATTTTTTATTATAGATGGCATTTATACTTTCGTTTCCCTATTTTCAAGAGGTAGTTGTATTAACCCTTTTTATGATGTGGGTTTTCAATAAAGGATAGACCTATGATGAACAAAATAGAATTTCAAGGGTGATATTTATTTAACGGGGTATAATGTAATACCATGAGATTTTAAAAATTATAACATTGTATTTGATATCAAACCATGAAATATTTTTATTTAAATTCAATCTCTTTAATATCTTGCGATACAAGAAACAACAGGTTAAAAAAACGCTACTCTATTAAAATATTTTTATTTAAACATGGACAATATAAACTAGCCATTAAGTTATAAGGTATGAATATGAATAAATAAATTATTAATATTATATGATTTAAGTAGTTATAAAATAGATTAAATGGTTATATATTGATTATAAATAAAATAGTAATCCTTAAAAAGAAAAAAAATGTTTTCTGAAAGACTGTATTTTTCTAAAAGGTTTCTTAGTTGTGAATTGTGCATAAAAACATTTTTATGATTTTTTAAAGTGCATAATGTTTCCCCATTTTAATTAATCAAAATAAATCCTAATAAGGAATGATTTAATAGAAATTAATAGATTATAAAATATACCCTTTTAATATTAAATTAACATACTGATGATTTTTATTCATATAGTTAATATATGATCATCTTTTACCTAAAAACATTTCTCAAAATATGTTTTTTCATCATCTGTGTGGGTATAAAATTAAATTGAATTCTTTTACTTACGTGAATTGAATTTGAAAAAATAGATTCTGTATTTTTAATAATATTAATTTATATAATATAATATGGTCAGATTAATTTTTGACTATAATGAATAGTAAAAATAGTAAACAATAATTACCCTAGTTAAGGTGAAAATGGGTATACCGAGGGGTTAAAGTAAGAATAAAAGGGTAAAAAATTATATAAAAAATATAAAAAACCAATTTAATAGACATATATAGACCTTATAACCTCTACGGTTCAGTAATGGCTCATATTATAAGATTCTGGCATGAGAGAAATGTGTGTATCACATTATCTTTTCAAAAATTCCATTTGTGTCCTCTCCCCCACCTATAAAAGGGAACCCACAATCATCACCGATTAACACTTAAAAAATACTTTGGATAATAAAATACCTTCTTAAATGTCTTCCTTAATTCCCTCCCATTATTGTAGATTCCTTATTTTTTAGGAACATCTTAAGGCTTTAGGTATAAACCTAAAGAGGCTCTCTAAAGAAGAAGTAAAATTCTTAAACAAGCATATTTGTTTTATTTCTTATTACCCCTACTTAAAATAATATTAAAATTTTGTAATATAAAAAAAGTATCCCTTATATACTGATATTTTATTATGTTAATATAATAATCCATATCCACATCAACTTCTATAAAATGGGAAATGAAACCATCGATCGTGTGTATAGAGAACTACCGCCTCGCGAACCGATGTAATTTGTTTTCTACCACTACCCTTCAAGGATGGATATAATGTTGGATTTAACTTTTTTATATAATATTTATGAAATTGGTACACTTTTTTATTTTTTATATCACATATATATTCTTACTTTCAATTCCATGGGGGATATGATAATATCACTCGTGTGTATAGTGAACTACCACCTCACGAAGCGATGTGATTCATTTTTGAATTATAATATACATGGAAGGTAGTAAGGATAAATTTAATTAATATATTCGGTATTTTGGTCCTAAAAATAATTCTGGATAAATAATATCCACTCTTAATTCCTATATTCCCATCATTTAGAACAAAATAACATCCCTCGTGCGTTCGTGTGGACTACCATCTCCACACAAAGATGCGAAATGTTTTTCATTTTATTTTTAGTTGGATAATAATAAATATGTATTTGATAAATATAAATTATATTCAAAAAATAATATTTATTTTTCATTTTTTAATTAATATTTATTTTCCTTTCATTCCATCCATCGATAAAAATGGAAGTAACGTTCATGCGTACCTACGACCAACCGTCTCTGTGAATGGTGTAATCCGTATTCTATCTCAAAATTTTATAGATTAATATAAATAAATATATAATTAATATATATTATATTTACATAATGTTTAGATTCTCTATATGATGTAACTATGATCAATTTAAAAGGTTAAAAAATACTAAATCAAAACCCAAATGAAAAACAAAGCAATGATTACATGAAACAATGATTTTAACAAAGAATTATTAATGAACAAGTGATAAAATAATATAAGTAAATCATATATGGTGTAAGATATATTAATATGGTTATTTATTATGTTTATAATAAACATATATTAATTATACACAAGGTTTGGACACATACTTTGGAAATCAGACCTAATGTAATGGTTTCTCATCTCACTTTTATTTCTGTGAGACATATGACATATTATTTTCTTAGTTATTTTTATTAGTGTATATAATTTATATTTGATATGTTATATTATGTATAACTTTATATTAATAGTATTTAATGTTTTAATTGATGTTACTTCTGTCATGGGGCTTATAATTCCAAACTTAACAAAATGTTAATGGTTTATTTTACAATCTCATCATTTATCGAGATTGTTTGTGATTAAATTTCCAATGATGAAATATTATGATATATCAATAAAGGAACACATTAATTTTATTTTCCTATAGTTATTCTTGAAATTTTAAAGTAATAGTACAATTTACCTCTCTTTTGTACTTAAAATTATTATGAATTCGTTTATAATTTTTTTTGACTTTATTCATCTCTTTCGTCAAAAATAATTTTTTCAATTTTTTTTAAAATGTATTTAATTTTTCTTAAAATTATCCAAATTATGTATTAAATAAAGTTTTACCAATTTTTTAATTTTTTTCAAACTTTAATAAAAGTAAAATTCATATCATTTTCTAAACAATACCTGTTTGGATTTAACTAAAAACATGAAAGGAATATTTATTTTAACATGCATGTCATGAATGGAATTTTACACCTTCATGACCAATCAATGTTTTAAATATTATTTTATAGCATTACAAGGTTATTTTAAAAGAAAATTATCTTCAAAATTTTTTGTGAACATTATGTTTTAAAAGGTTATTTTCAAAATGATAAGTATATTTTATTCAGGAATGATTTTAGTGGATTTTTTTTCTGATATATACATTCATCAAAGGAAAAAACCCTCATTATAAATTATGCTCTAATGGGAATATGTTGTAATTATTCCATCCTAATTATTTATCTGGATGGTTTATGAACAATTTATTAGGATGTACAATTTTGATACAATTATCCCTATTGCTCTGAATGGTTTATAATTATGTACATTGATTGAGTAAAGTATTACATTTCATATGTTTGTTTTTACAATAAAAATATTTAATTTATTATGTTTCACCCTTTTCATACGAGTAATGAATAATAATTATTATGTAATGGGTAGGGCCTGAAATTACATAGCCTATTGATTCATCAGTAGGTCTCATGAGAAAAATGATTTGGCCAAATTAAATGGTGTTTTACCCATAGTTTGAGAATTTCTTGAGAAATATACTAATATTATTTTTCTGATGTCCTAAATTATAAAATCCATCATTATGAGATAAGTTATTTATGTTAATTTGATTATTCAATTAGTCAAAATATCCATGGTTAAGTTTCAAGATTATGTGATTATTTATGTTTAATTATTTGAGCATAATTTATTCCTTCCATATTATTCTCAAGAAATTTTTTAAATGACATGTGTTTCAGTTTTTGACCTTTCCATATTTATTAGTATTTTTTATTAATGATAACTTCCATAGTATTCTTACCTATACTGAGCATCTAATATCACACATTCTTTATTTTTTATTTACCCCATGATACTAGGAAGTGTTTGATGATTGATATGCAGGAATATACTAAAGGTAAAAATGGACTTATTAAGGAAAAAACTTTGTGTATTTTATGTTTTAAAATGTAATGTGAATTTAAAGTATATATGTAGTTTACCAAGAGTATTAATCTATATGGTTCTTCAGGATATGATTAATTGTATCCTATGAAAATTTTATAATGTAACCATTTACTCTAGTTTACTAGGGATAGGGTCATTAAATGAAACTTTATAGAGTATGATGGATGATATAAACATAACCATTTATAGCATGAAAAAAAATTAATTTTTTTGGAATAATAAATTTAGACAAAATATTTAATGGTAAACGGTGATGCTGGTGTATAATGATACACATCAATAGTGAGAAGTGAATAATGAATGATGACATGAAATTTGAAGAGTAAAACAGTTGAACCTTTGTGATAAGGATTCAAATAGATTGGAATCAACTACGAGAACTTATTTGAAGTACCATGAGTTACTTATAATGAATACAACATGAATTATATAAGGATAGTGTTATCTATTATACTATAATGTGGCTAGTGGAATAATTTAAAAACAAATTTGATCAATTATTGAATTATCATTCACTCTAATTGAATTTGGAAAGTGGGAATCTATTGTGAGTGATGTAATAGCTATACTTTTACAGAGTAAGTCTGGTATGGTCTATAAGATTGTCCCTTGATTGTCATTAGGTTGTTTATTATGTGTAATAACTACCTTGAGATGTGATGTAGCTAGTGATAGATGGATATTAAGGGTGACTCAGTTTAATGATGGATTTATTTTGGAACTCACTGTCTATCTAGGGTTAATATGAGATGATAATAACTATAACTTGCCTCACACACTGATCTAGGTAGAATCCAATGATGAAATGTGCTTGTATCATCCACCAATCACTCACTTTTTTGGGATGAAATATGTCAGATATTTCGAGGCGTATTTGGGGATGAGTAATTCCTCGATCAACTATGGTATGGGATAGATGGTGATGGGTAATTCCTTTTTTATCCTCAATTTAAGAACATGATATATGAGATGGGTAGATATTTTTAATCCCTACAACATCCTTGGTAAGTGAATGTGATGATAATTAACCCAAATGGTGACACTACTTCTTTCCTATAATAAAGGTAATGCGGTGGATATTGTTGCACCTGATACTATCTCTTCTCCCACCAATAGATTTGGGACTTAGGAGGATCAGATATAAAACTCTAACCTTAGTGATGTTTATTTTCTATGGTATTCTAGTATATAAATTTATCTTAAGAGAAGTTTATTTCCTATGGTTTCCATACATGTATATGATACTAGATTTGGATATGTGTATATTTTTTAATTAGAGATGTTTATTTCCTCTGAAACATTAGAGATAGATGGAGATGTGTATTTTCTCTAGTGCTTTGAGGTAGGTGGAGATGTATATTTCTTATAACATCTCATGAACAATGTATTTAGGGTGAATTATTGGTATGAGAATCTATAATGGGACAAGTGATCAATTCTTATTATCATATGTATGGTATAATAAAGCCTTGTTTCTTTGAGAGCACTATGGAAGAAAGCTATGGGTATCTTAATAAGTTTTTATTATAAATTTGAATAGATTTTTTATGACATAGAGGATATTTGATTCCAGCACCTTATTTATAATTTATGAACACTAACACTAGATGTTTTATTTATGGTGATCCATTAATTTGAATGACCATATTTGAAATTGATATATTCAGCTCTGTAAGCACACTTTCATGTTTCTAACCTTATTTCCATATAGGTCAGTTGATACAAAGGATGGATAACCATGATTCCCAAATACGATTGTAGATATTGGTTGCTAGTGAAGTAGATATCAATAAGGAAGACAACCTTAAACCATCAATATTCATGATTTCATATATTAGGATATGTATGTTATATTCATTAGTTATTGTTATACCTATTGGATTCATTATATTAGATTAAATTGTACTATAGTGGTTTATATTGTATCTATAAAATTTCAACAAAGGTTTTAAAGTTTATATTTTTTGAATTTTTCTTTATAGTTTAGTTTATATCTCATTAATGTATAGTAGATGTTGGTGTCTGATAGTAGGTGATTGGTTTTTTTAGAGCAATTTCTCCTATGATTATGTGGATACCTTAGAGTTGGTCAATATCCCCTTACCTAGTGGATGTGGGATGGGATGCTCACATATTGGTGCACAAGGAAAGGGAATCTTATCTTTCCTTTCCCAATATTTTTGATAATTACAAAGGGGATAATATAAGTTGAAATCAACTCATAGAAATTAAATAAAGGATACATGCTTCCTTATATTTATGGATTTAACTAGTATATGAATCCTATAATCAAATTCAATGATAATTTTGTATGTTTTATTTACACTTTAATGTATTATGTCTTATGAACATCATAAAAGTTGAAATTGTTGGTCTATCCCTCAAATACCACAATTATCATTCTCTAGAATGATGTTTTTTAAAGACCACAAGATACTTATATTTTTATATAATATATTTGCCTATGTTTTTTAGTGAAATATATATAATAATGATAAAACTATAGATGCATGGAAGAAACAATAAAGGGAAAAAAATATGACATCTAAACCTACTAACTATGAAACTATTGGTGGCACATTAAGGAAAACGTTGAAGCGTTTAATAAATAATGTAAAAGTGAGGTGATGAATTCTTAAAAACCTATATTTTCATTTGGGATCCACTTATTAAAACAAAAGAATAATGGAAAAGTACATGGATTAATCTTAGAGATTTTTTTAAAAAATTAGAAGACTATATGAGACTTCTATTGAGAGATCTAAATCCACCAAACTTCTAATAAATTTGATGCATGGAAAATCAAGTGTAATAACTATTTTTTCCAACATATCATTACCTCCAATGATTAAATTTTTACATGTTAATAATTCAATTAATAAATTTCATGTCAAATAAAATGGATAAAAGATAAAATTATATAAATGCAATGTATTAGATTTTCAGTGAATTATTTTTAAATATTATATGGAATTACTACAAGATTAGGGTCTGCAACGGTGTGTGATTCCGAGGCCCGGAGTGCCCGAAATAAATGTTTGAAATAAATTAAACTTTTAAACATATTGCATGAGTAGTTTTCCTAAAAAAGTGAAATAACTTTTAAATGATTGCCCGGATCAGAAATACAAGGGTACTGTTGCGTTCAGAGTAGCGACTTTACCTTAGGTAGGGCCTAACATTGACTGGAATGGGTTGGCTAAAAAATCTAGTTTTCAGATGTCTTAAAGGAAATAAAATAAATAAATAATTTATTTTATTTTGATTTCATTTTTTATGAAATGAACTAATACTCCCCTATTAATGCATGCTTATGGAATGTTTGTAGGGTTAGATGTATTACCCTACGAATTGAGGATTTCCATTGGAGATTTAGGGGAGAAACCTCTTGACAACTAACGATGACAGATCAATCGATCAACACACCTTGGATTTAAAAGGACCTCACCCACGAATGTGACACAATGTCCATTTTTTAATATAATTGAGGTAGGGGTTTGTTATTTTGATTTAGTTCTTCATTGTTCTTGGATTAAACAATGAACAAGGATCAACCCACAAACAGTTTGATCCACAGATCGTGCGTTCTTCCAGGAGGGTGTTGTTTTCTATTTATTATAGAGTACTGATTCGGGAATGGAGTTATTATAATTGTTAAATTGTAATTTTTATTCTCCTACTAAACCTATTAAAGGGATAGGATCAATGCCGTGATGAATGATAGCGGAGGTGCGTTCCTCCTTTGGTTGTTGTTTTCTTCTCTCCTTGCCCCACGTTTTTCGCATTCTTCATGGGGTGGTGAACAATAGATAATTGAAAACTTTTTTTAATGAAATGGTCCCAAATAAGAGATATAACATCATGAAGACCTGGCAGAGGTGTGAAAGTGATGGCAGGCAACAGATCAGTTCAGATCAGAAGATATCGTTCTTTGACTATTCATCGCGCAGGTGGTTCGAAATGAGGCTTTAGGGACGATTAAATTCCCGAAACCTCACAAAACGTCAATGGAATGGTGAGATGACCTAGGATATTGATTTTCATGGAAAAAAATTTCCGGAACAAGCATCAGGAGGTCAAAAGAGGTGCAACAATGGAGGTTCGTATTTCTGGAAATTTACGAAGAACACAGCGTGTTCTCTGATGAACACACCACATGGGACCGGCATGGAAGCGACTATGGTTTGTGAACTGCACATAGTAAAGGACATGGTGTGCATCTGGGAGGACATGATGTGTGGGTCGCACCCCATTTCGGTTGGATTTATGGGTGATAGGAATCACAGACACGATGTGTGACCATCGTAACACGACGTGTGGTTCCTTACACGGACTTGATGTGTATCTCAGAAGATACATAGACATGGGTTAGAGTACATGACATGTACTCCAACACACTACTAGACACGATCATATATGCAATGTATCCCATGTACCATTTACACTGGTTGACATACATGGGTTGAGGTTGTGTACGGGCACATGGCCAATGTACACGGAGCGGACCCTGAATACATCGACATGGTGTGTTATCCTTCTTACATTCCATGTATACCTTCTTCTACACGACATAAATTATGACATGGGACACTGTATATGGGTATACACTAGAGTCAGAATACATGACATGTGACCCTTATACACTTCGTGTACTTATCATTATATGGCTTGTTCCCCTTTTCCACCATTCCTTGGACATGTTTCGTTTGGGTCAGTGCCCCTTCACTCATTCTCATGAAGGTCAGGTATCGTTTCCATCAATATGAGTATGATCCTTCCAGTATGAATTTACGAGATAGAGTCAGATATCCCTCTGAGAAGTAGAGTCAAGATCCAATACCCATTATTGACCTTAGGTAGAGTCTGGTATCAATGTGACCAATCCTACAAGACACCAATATTATACTTAGCAGTTGAATCCAGATGAGTTGCAGTATCTACCAAGGCCCTGGAAGTGATACTCATTCATGTATCATGATCTTCTCCCACTTAGGAGTGCGTTATACTAGAATGAGTGTATCTATTCTCTCTGCAGGTCTATTAGTGAATATTTCTCTCTCATGGATTTTCCTGATGAACATTACTTCTCGGACGAACGTCATTAGAGCTGTTAGATTCACAGAGTGAGTAATCCCAAAAGAGTGTTTTGTGGAATATTTGAATAGAATTCCTAGCATGGGTATGCAGTCATTGTAGACTATGGGTCTGAGTTTCAAGTATATCTGGATGTGTTTTCTATTGGTATATGTTCAGTAGACATATACTATGTAGATCTGACTGTACCTTTAATTTTTGTATTTATCCGTAGTTTTCAGGGTCCCCTACTGAGTATTGATATACTAACCCCTTCATGGGACTTTCCCTTATGTGTCATGTCTTGTGAAGATGAGCAACATTTTGAAGGAGTCCGGGACAGACCAAGACCGTACTTAGATTTCTGAGTTCCTTGTAGGATGAGCTGTTCCTATGGCTATGATTAGAAATCGAAGTACCTCTTTGTGCTTACATGTTTTTCTTTGTAGTTTGTAGACTCTTGCTTTTGGTGGGCTTGTATTCTTGACTAGTTTAATTTCCACACTTTACTTCTGTTGTACTCTCTTGGTTGGATTAGTTTTATGCTTACATTTTGTTCCCTAATGGTTTTTACTTTTCATCATTTGTGGTCTTAGAGATGTGTGTGTGTGTGTACAAGTACAAAAGCAATTCCTCCCATGTTAGTGATATGCATACTTAGTTCTAGTCACCACCCCATGGCCTATTGGAGGTGGGTGTGGGGAGCCGCAGAATAGGCCCCATTGGGAAGGGTCATGACATAGTGGTATTAGAGGTGGTAAATTCTATTGTAGGACCTAGAGTTAGTAATATTGGTTTGGGGAAACATTGTCAAGTGTTCCGAGTTCGGCTTTTTTGTAAGGGACTCTAGTTTTGGTGCGAGTGACTAATGTATCCATACTCCAGGACTCTGATAACCTACTTTTTAACTCGGTAAATGAAAATACTTGTTATAGGGAAATAAATGAATGGTACTTGCATCATATAAGAATGGGTGGTTTTTTCCTTGTCCATTATGCCAGCTATCCATATATACTCATTGAACAAGGTACATATTGTCCCCTTACAGGATGTCTTTAGGATGCATACCCACTAGGATTTAGTAGCTTGATTATGAGGATGACCCCATCAGTGACAAGGCATAGATTTTGGGGCCAATTACCAAGGTGTTACCTCTAGGTGGTGCACCTACTATACCACCACCAGTGGAGCAACACATGGTACCTGCAATGCCGACATATGAGGAGTGCATGCTGAGTATTCTCTATGAGTTTTAGAGATAGAGACCCCTCATATTCTGAGGCGAGCCCGACCCTCAGGCAGTTGAGGATTGGCTTGAGGTGGTGACCAAAGTTTTCCATCTAATGAGGAATCCAACGGACCAGATGGTTATCCTAGGAGAAATACTTATTCAAGGTTCGACATGACGATGGTGGAGTTTCACCACACAGACTCACAACAAGGAGACTCTTCCATGGACATAGTTTGAGTGACTCTTTAGATATGATTTCTATACAGTTACACTGAGAGAATTTCATATCCAGGAGCTTCTTCATCTTCAGTAGGGAAGTTTGACAGTGGATGACTATTCATTGAGGTTCACCAACCTCACCAGGTACTCGATGGATATGGATTGAGATTATTACTTCAGAGATCAGACCTTCAATTGAGGTCTATAGAGGGACATATGAGCTAGTGTTGCGACTCCATGTATTTCAACTTATGTTGGAGTACTCGAGTGGGCCATGGTGATTGATATATTCTTAGCTGAGCAGAGGAAACCAATGGCAGTCAACAACAGGCAGATAGGTGTAGTGACCTCGAAAGTAGGGATCCAACATTAGAAATAGGGATGAAGACATGGGAGATGCCACATGATGACCCAGGAAAGGGGATTGACAATCCATGGTTCTAAAGATGGATCCAGTCACCCTTGATAGAGGCGATGATACTCATGTGATGGTAGAGGACATCTCTCAAGATAATATCCATCCCATCGAGCTGATCCCCCAAGGAAGAGGTAACAAGTAGAGCAAACAAACCCACTAGGTGGCTGATGCAGAAGAGGAGAAGGATGAGCTTTAGGTGGTGGACGACTCTTTGATCTACTTCCACCACCACCCCAAGGTGGTCCGCACCAGGGCTAAGAGGATGGGGGACAGGGGCAGGGACAACTAAATGCGGTTGGGGCATACAACTCAGGGACTCCAGGGATGATCTGAGGTATGATCTATGTCTTTTATACCTTAGTTTTCATACTTATATACATATGTTTCAATCATTCCTTCCTTATCACATGTCTTGGAAAAAACCATGAGATTCCAGTAGAGCTATTGTCATGATTCTTACATTTGGAGACACCTACGGGAGGATACTCGATGATCAAAAATCTTTTCAGATAGTGTGATATTTACCTTAGAGGTGAGAGTTTCAGTTGGAACCACTTGGTGGCAGCGTCGAGGCCTTACAATGTCATTCTTGGTATGGATTGGTAATCTTTGGTCCATGCCCAGATTAACTACATTAGGAAAGGAGTGCGGTGTGTCTTCAGTGATAGGACAAGGTTTTCCGTTGTTGGTGAAAAAGCGGCCAAGGTAGTACCGAAGGGGATCATGAATATGAGGGTGAAATCGATCACTCATGAGTTGGCTAGGCTTACCCTCGGAGCAGTAGATGTTGTGAGCTTCCACTTCCTAGTAGTAGTGGCGGAGTACAATGACGTCTTTCCAGATGATGTTACAGGTCTACCTCCCTTTCGGGAGATCAATTTATACATCAACTTGCACCCCAGGATGACGTTGATATCCTTACCCACATATCTAATGGCTCTCATAGTGCTCTGTGAGATGAGGAATCAGTTGGAGGATTTGTAGAGTAAGGGTTTCATAAGACCATGTGTTTCACCCTGGTCATCCTGTGTTTTGTTTTCTAATAAGGAAGACTAGAGTTTGAGGTTTTGTGTGGATTACTGGTGCCTGAATCATGTAATAGTGAAGAACATGTATCCATTATTAAGGATAGACTACCTATTAGATAATCAAAGAGGGGATCAATGGTTATTGAAGGTTAACATTAAATTAAGTTACCACCAGCTACGAGTATGGGATGAGGATATACCGATGACGACTTTCATATGCTGCTCTAGTCACTACAAGTATTTGGTTATGAATTTCGGAATGACAAACTCCCCCATAGTGTTCATGGTACATATGAATCAGATCTTCTAGCCATACCTAGACCAATTCATAGTGGTCTTCTGCGATGAAATCCTTGTGTACTCGACGTCAGAGGATGAGCACACGAGACACCCGCAGATGGTTTTAGACTTACTCAGAGCACCAGATTTATGGGAAGCTCACGATGTGCCAGTTCTTGATATAGGAGGTCCACTTCATGGGATATGTTATCTCAATATATGGAGTAGTAGTGCACCCAGCCAAGGTCGAGGTTGTGTTAGCATGAGATCCACCCCAAAGTGTGACAGAGGTTTAGAGCTTCCTTGGGATAACATGATACTACCAAAGATTTATCCCTAATTTATCCCAGACATCAGTACCAATGACATCCTTGAACTGAAAAGGACAACCTTTCGCATGGACAGAGAAGTGCCTGAAGTCTTTCCAATAGTTGAGGCAGGGTTTGACGAGTGAACCGATATTGAGATTGCCAAAGGAGGGTGTTGAGTACGTAGTTTTATATGACGCATCAAGGACCGGGCTTGGTTGTGTCCTGATGCAAAGAAAAGCGGTGATTGCTTATAGCTAATGCCATCTAAGGCCACATGAGAAGTACTATGTGACCCATGATATTGAGTTGGAAACGGTATTCTTCACACTGAATATGTTGTGACACTACCTGATGGGCGAACAGTTTATCGTCTACTCTGACCACAATAGCCTCAAGTACATCTTCCTACAAAAGGATATGAATTTGAGGTAGATGAAATGGCTAGAGTTCCCCCATGATTATGACATCATGATTTTTGATACTCCTATGAAGGGGAACATTGTGGAAGATTATCTTAGTAGGAGATCAATTTCATAGCTATTGAGTGTGGTGACAGAGCAGTTGGCCTTGATACAGTTTTCCTTTATAGATGGAGATTATGAAACTTATCTCCAGTCGATGGGTTTTACCCCTCCACTCTTACAGTGAATTAGGGAGGAACAACTAGGGGATTTATACCATAATACTTTATGTGCTCAGTTATCCACATGACAAACTCATGATGAATATTCACAAAGTAGGGAGCACATCACCCTTTTAAATGGATGCATAGTTTTTCTAGTGGCATTGGAGGAGTAGGTTCTGATGGAGTTTCATACATCCCCCTTGGTAGTACATCCTGGAGTGGTGAACATGTACCAGGACCTCCAGCGTCATTTATGGTAGAAAAGTATGAAGAAGGAAGTAGCTAAGTTCGTTTTTCGATGCCTTACGTGCTAGAAAGTGAAGGCTGAGCCCCAAGTTCCAGTAGGGTTAGCTCACTCCTGGAAGTGCCAGATTGGAAGTGGAATGTAATATCAATAGACTTCATGAATGTCTTACCAAGAACATCCAAGGGACACGATTCCATCTGCGTGATCATTGACCGACTCACCAAGTCATCCCACTTACTAGCTATTAGGAAGCATAGTTCCGTAGAGATCTTAGAATACCTCTACGTGAAAGAGATAGTTCAGCCTCATGGAGTGCCTTTGATGATAGTCTCAAACCCTGATTCTCATTTCAAATCCTGTTTGTGGAAGAGATTGCAATAGGCTTTTGGGACTCAGCTATGCTTGAGCATAAGGTTCCATCTCCAGAAATATGGTCAGACGGAGAGGACCATTCATGTTCTGGAGGATATGTTGTGGGCCTATATATTGGAATTTGCACATATTTGGGAGGACCACATACCACTGGTAGAGTTTTCATACAATAATAGCTAACAATCCACCATTGGAATGACACTGTTCGAGGCCTTACACGGACGACCCTTCCGGTCACCACTTTTCTAGAATGAACCTAGAGATTCAACACTCATGGGTCTAGAGTTGGTGTGAGATACCACTGAGAAGGTGTAGATCATCCAGGAGAGGATGAAGTCTACATAGAGATGGAATAAGTCTTAAGATGACAGACATAGGAGACCCCTGATGTTTGAGGAGGGAGACCATGTCTTCCTTTGGGTCTCACCTCAATAAGGGTTGAAGAGATTTGGCCGGAGCGGAAATCTATCTCCAAGGTTCATTAGACCTTTTAAGATACTATGTAGAGTTAGCGAGGTGATGTACTTCCAATCTCTATCACTGCAGTTTCACTGGATGCATGATGTATTCCACGTATCACAACTGAGGAGGTACATGCACGACCCATCGCACTCATCGACTAGGGCGAGCTGGACATTGAGGATGGAGAGACCTTCAAAGAGTACCTAGAGGAGATTGAGGATCGACAAGAGAGGATCCATTATGGGTGATCGATTACCTTGGTGAATGTATGGTGGTAGGACAATAATAATCAAGAGAGCATGTGAGAGAGGGAGGCTCAGATTCGTGCACATTACCCACATCTACTTGAGTAGCCTTTTGTTTTGGATTTTTGGGGACGTAAAGCCCTAAGGTGGGGAGAATATAATGTCTTATATTTTCCATGTATTATTTTTAAATATTATATGTAATTTTTATGAGACTCGGATTTTCAACAATGTGCGATTCTGAGGCCCGAAGTGCCTGGAATAAATGTTGAAAATAAATTAACTTTTAAACATCATGCAAAATAGGTTTTCTCGAAAAAGTGAAATAACTTTTAAACAGGTTCCTGTATCATAAATCTAAGGGAACCATTGTGTTTAGAGGAGTTAATTTATCTTAGGTAGTTCCCAACATCATTCAATATGGGTCAACATCAAAAGTTAGTTTTTGGACATTTTAGAGGAAATAAAATAAATAAATAATTTACATTATTTTGATTTCATTTTTGACGCAACAAACTAATAATACCCTATCAATATGTACTTGTGGAATGTTCATAGGGTTGCCCACATAACCTTTTGTATTGTTGATTTCCATTAGATATTTGGAGGAGAAACCTCCTGACAATGAACAACGACAAATCAATCGATCGACGAATCTTAGATTCGATGGAACATCTCCCACGAACGCGACGTGATGATCATTATTTAATCGAATCGTGGTAGGGTTATATTATTTTTATTTAGTTCTACCCCATTCTTGTATTAAATGATGAATTTGGATCAACCCACAAATATGTTAATCCGAATATCATGAGTTCTTGCGGGAGGGTATTGTTTTCTATTTCTTCTAGGGTTTTGATTTGGGAATTGAGTTATGATAATTGTTGAATTTTCATTTTTATTTGCCTGTTAAACCTATTAAAAAAACCTATTTCACAACAAAACGATCCCAAATCTGAGATCGAACACCATGAAGACCTAGCAGAGGTGTGATGACGATAGAAGACGATGAGATATCGTTCTTTGTACAGGTGGATCAAAATGAGGTTTCAGTGCCAATCGAATGCCCAAAACCTCCCGAAACATTGATGTCATGGCAGGTAAACCTTGTATCTTGAGTTTTGTGGAAAATGAATCACCTAAAAGGCATTGGGAGATCGATGTAGGTGTAACGACGAAGGTTTGTGTTTCTGGAAATTTCCGAAGAACACAATGTGTTCTCCAATGAACATGTCATGTGGGATCGGAATAGAGGAGGCTAGGGATTTCATGCTACAAATGGGGAAAGACACAATGTTATTGTGAGAGGAAATGATGTGTGGAACCCACCCAAAGGTGGATGGAGTTATGGGTGCTAGGAATCATAGAGACGACGTGTGACCATCGTGACACAGTGTGTGGGTCCTTATGTGGACTCAGCGTGTATCTTGGAAGATACACAGACACAGGGTGGGGTACACGACAATTACTCCAACACATGGATAGAGATAGTTAGATACATGGACAACCCCATGTACCAGTTACATGGGTTGGCATACACAGGTTGAGGCTAGGTACTGGCACATGGACAACATACACGAAGCGGACCTCGGATACATCAACACTGCATGTGATCCTTCCTACACTCCATGTATACCTTCTTATAAATGTAAATAATTACAACATGGGCTGTTGAACATGGGAAGTACTTGAGGTCAGAGGAGACTACGTGTGTCCCTTCAACACATCATGTAATTCTTAGTACATGGCTTGATCCTCTTGTCCACTTTTCCTTGGATAGGTTTCGTTTGGGTTAGTTCCCCTACATTCATTTCCCTAAATGACAGGTATCATTTACATCCAAAAGAGTATGATCCATTCAGAAATAATTTCCAAGATAGAGTTAGGTATCCCTATGAGGGGCCTAGGGTGAGATACTCTATCCATTATTAACCCTAGGTAGAGTTTGTTATCGATTTGACTAATCCTACAGGATGTCGATCCTCTAATTAGCCAGTGAATCCGAATGAGTCGTGGTATCCTCCAAGGCCCTGGCAGTGATCCACATCTGTGTATCATGATATTTTGATAGATAGGAGTGTGTTCTACTAGAATGAGTGTATCTATTCTCTCTTCAGATCTATTAGTGCATCATTCTCTCTCATGGATTCTCCCGATGAATAGTACTTCTCAGACAGACGACATCAGAGATATCAGACTCATGGAGTGAGTTCTCTTGGAAGAGTGCTTTACAGAATCTTCAAACTAAATCCCTAGCGTGGGTATACGGTCATTGTAGACTATGAGTCTGGGTTTCATTTATATTTGGATGTGTTTTCTCTTTTTATATTTTTAGTATACATATACTGTGTAGATATGACCACACCTTTACTTTTTGTATTTATTTATGGTTTTTTGGTCCCCTACTAAGCATTGTTATACTCACTCCTGTACGAGATTTTACCACACATGTCATGTCTTGTATATATGAGCGGCCTTTTGATAGATTCCAGGGCATACCAGGACCAGACAGAGCTTTCAGATTTCCATCCAGGCTGAGGTGTTCCTACGACTATGAGCAGCAGTCCCAGTACCACTTTATGCTTACAGGTTGGGCTTTGTAGTTTACATACTCTTTCTTTTGGTGGGATTGTATTCTGGCCTAGTTTACTTTCTGCAATTTACTTATGTTTTACTCTGTTGGTTGGGATTAGTTTTATGCATGCATTTTGTTCCTTAGTGGTTTTTACTTTTCCGAATTTGTGCGCTTGGATATGTGTGTGTGTACAAGTTCTCAGGAAATTCCTCCCTTATTAGTGATATTCCTACTCGGTGCTAGTATCCAACCCATGAGCTATTAGAGGAGGGCTTGTGGAGTTGTAGTGCGAGCCCCACTGGGATGGGTCATGACAATAAAATAATCCAGATCTACTATAAATTAAAAATAGGAAATTATCACAAGATAAGCCATGATAACTCCAATAAAAGTATTTATCTGTAATTATATTCCAAACTATATTTAAAGGCTTGAAGAGAGATCACTTGAATAGTAAAATAAGAGGACCAAACTAAGATAATAAGGAGTATATTAGAGCTATGTAGAGATCATGCATATTTACATTTATTTTTATTTAATTTTATAATCTCTAATCAAAGGGAAATATATTTTTTATAATATTTATTATCTTTATCTTAATTTTTGGCACCTTATCTATAAATTTTTTGTATTAATTTTGAAATGGTACAAGGAACCCATCTTATAATTCCATCATTTCACCCTATGATATTTTTGTCAAAGAACCCATAGGGATAATAAATTTTCTTTTATAATTTATTGACCAAAATAGTCCTAGGAATAAGGAATTATATATTTTAAATAGTATGATAAAATATATCCTAATAATTATAAAAAATTAGACTCTCCTTATACTTATTATTTTCTAAATTTCGTTATAATACAATCTAGTTACTTTGGATCAGACACAAAGAAGTAATGGGGATACGAACTAGTTTAATATATATAAAGTATAAGAGTTGGGATTACTTATCTCAACCCATTATAATATTTTTCATGTCATAGCCTTATAAAATTAGTTTTACCTTATTTATATATTTTACCTTTTCATTCCTCTTTTTTTTCACTTTAATTCTATATTATTTACAGAGCATGACCAAATTTAGAGAGTGTGCCTAAAGTATAAACTCTTCATTCTTTGGAGTTAATATTTACATTCTTACTCTTTATTAATTTATTTTATTGTGAATATTTGTCTTCAATCATACATATATAATGAGAAGAAGAAAAATTATTTATATTTTGATTGTAATTTACTAAACATACAATGTCTTACAAATTTCGGAGTTAATTTTCACTATCTAATTTATGTTCCCATGATTAAAATTTTTTTATCTGTACTTTACTTATAAAATTTAATTTTTAAATTTAAGAATGAAGTTTTATTTAAAATATTTTTGTGTGGGTTTTTAATTCACTCTTACTTAAATGTTTCCTACTTGGGATAAGTTACTATGCCATGGTTTTTTTATTTTTTTGAAACATTATTTCAACTTCCCACTAATCCTAAAGCCTCATAGACTTGGTCCACTTTCACCAAATGTAATATCATATATAAAAACTCATAAAATTACATCTAGAAATCCTTCGGGATATCCTCTAAAAATAGTTTTAGATAATCTATCATTATGCTCCTAAAGTTATATACAAACACTTTGTAACAAAATTTATCCTTATAAAAAAACTTTATGTGTGAACCATGGGCATTTGTATTGTTGTTTTTTATAAATTATCTAGTAAATTATATATAACTCTTGGAATAATTTCTATGAATAAAAACTTACTTTGTGATCATAAGTGATAAGAAACAATGTAACTCTTCCATTAAGTTCTTATTTTACCAAAATATCCGAAAAATTATTATGATATACTTTTAATTAGACTAGTATAAATATATATTTGTTACATTTTTAAACATCTACATGTTTAAATGTACTAGAACATTATTCTTAGAAACAATACCTTTCCAAAATATATTTTTAAGAAACAGAAAGAAAGAAAAAGTTATTTTCTTCAGGGGAATATTAAACACACACACACACACATATATATATATGATAAAAGTAACATTCACTTCTAGAACTATTTTGAACTTATCATTAATTTGTTTTGATATTAACTTATATAATATTAAAAATTATCATACCAACCTCTAATAAATTAAATTTTATGAAAAAATATTTATAAGGCACACTTTTACTTTGTGTAAGGAAAACAACTCTTATATTATTTTATGGGAACATTTAAAAAATTTATTAATAATCATATATATTGTATATATATTTTATTAGATAAATATTCTAAAAATAAAATAATTATTTATTAAGAAAACCCACTATTTTATGGTGTAAAATATTTCCCTGATATATTAACAAATAAAATAGATAAAACACATTTATCCCAAATAAAAATACTTTTATACACTATTTTAAAAACCTTGAGGTAAAATGGATCAACTTGTAAACCTTTTGTATGAAAATAACATACCATTTTATTTTAACCAATAATTGTTTTACGAATAAATTCTATTACTAAAAAAGTGAAAAATTAGTTGAACATATTGATAAAAATTTATAATTTCCAAATCCATCATTCTTGAAGTAATTATATTGTATTATTTTATCCATAATGAAAAATGATGATACTTTTTTTATGTAAAATTAAATTTTATGAAATCATTTATTAATATAGAATCTTTAAAACATTTATAGTAATTTTCTTATATACTATATTTATATTATAATATTAAATATAGAATAATTGAATATTTAGTATCCCATGACTAAATTAAATATATACATCACATAAAATTTATGGTTTGGATATTGGTAGATTTAATTGTATACATTAATGTCTTTTCATCTTATAAAAAACTTTGAAATTATAATATTAATCACTATATGATGTTTTAATTGGTTATATTGAGCTTTTTCCTTTAGAACTACTAAATGGATTGAATAGTAATTTTATCCCTTGTCAGAGTGCATGATTTTTAAATAGAGACCATGATTGAACCTAAAATTTGTTGTTTTTTTAATAATAAATTTATATTTTTTTAACACCAAGAAAATTTTTTAGGATCATGGTGGTTGGGTTAGAATGAAAATATGATTATTTTTATTTAACTCTAATATCTACCCATTCCTATATGTTCATATAATAGAGTATCTTATCATTAAACCTAGAATAAATTTTATAAATAAATTGAAAACCCTATAATGAGAGGATTTCTTAAATGTTTGAGAAATTGATGAATAATGAGGTATAATACTTTGGATTGTAACACTATTTCTTTATAATTATAAACCTTAAATCTGATATATACTCTTATCCTCTATTCATTGATTCATGTTATAAAATTCATATATGTTGAACATTAATGTAAAAAAAGAATAATGTAATTGAATTAAGATTAGTTTGAATATGGATTGAGGATAATATTAATGAGAAGATAGATATTCCTAAAATTATATGTAAGATTGGAAGGCTCTAAAAGTCATAGAGAATCGAATAGATACGCTGATAGGTGTAAATCAGTATAACCCATCTTTTTCAATTTATTTCTTCTTCATAAAATAACCCATTTGACAATTATGATAAAATTATCTCATTTTAATTAAAACATTGATCCTTAGATGGTAAATAAAGAAAATAAATATGTTCAAGCCACGCATATGTTTTTAAAAGGATTGACCTCAATGTGAGAACCAACACCTTACAACAAATGGTTGTTATCCTATGATAAAAATTTTACACTAATATATTTTTATCAATACAATTGGTTAAGTTTGTTATTATCTTAAGACCCATGATTCATAGTAATAGACTACCTTCCATAGGTTCTGCTATATATCGAAAGTTATATTAAAAAACAAGAAACACCATATGAGAGAGGTATTCATTCAGATATAGGTTACCTCGATAAAAAAATATAAACCCAACTTATTAAGTCAATAAGAAAATATACAAAAAAATAACCCACATTATTCAATAACACACTTTAGAGTTTTCTTGGCGAGTAAACCCTAAAGAACTTGGTCTGCACAAATCACTGTATGAAGATCCCTTTGAGTATTTTCTTCTATGTCTTCTCTTAGAATCATCACTGTAGGACCGAGTAAGTAGATTTTTCGGTTTCTATGACGTAAAATTCAAGCAATTATTATTATTCATATCTCTTAAATCCCGTGCATGTAGATTTTTATCAGCTCACACAACCTTGGTTTCATTCACACCTTATTCTATTTATTCTCTTTAACTTAGTCATACACACATCCACACTTTTTTATATAAATTATACTATAATTTTAATCTTCCCACTACCTCAATATTTAATAGCCTCAATATTTTCCAAAATATTTTCATTTGATAAAATTAATTGGAACCCTAAAAATTAGTATACTAAAATAGAATAGGAGGAATACGTTTTAAACTACAACTTGAAAGAGTTATTATAAAATTATAAATTTAAGAAACCCTAAAAATATGTGTGTAGAACCCTATATATTTCCAATGAAAAAAAATTCATCACACTAAGTTACCAATATACCATTTTTCAATTCATCTTCCCAGACCAAAAAATAATAAATTCAAAATATAACTCAACCAGAAGGAAACTCATCCTATCTTCAAAATACACAAAAAAAATAATTTAAACTTCATCATACAAAAATACCAAGAAAACTTATACCCATGACATGAAGGATATCTCAAAGCTCAAAATCTCTTAAAAACTCACATAAAAAATAAACCAGACTTGAAAAAGAACTCTTCTTTACTCACTATAATATATTCAAGTGATAATGGTAATTAATATTAACAAATCCTCATCACATTTAATATCTGAATTACTATTTAAAACCAACATAGTCTCATTTGAATTATTCCTATTTGTATTTTCCCATGAATGATATTTTTTTTCATTATGTGATAATCCTGAAAATTCATGTTTCTTGAATAAAAAATTAAATGTGATGTTTTGGACATTATATAATAAAATTGGAATTTTTTGATTTTATTTTATTTAGGAAATAAAATTATGGAAATTCAAAATATCAAACTATATAAATATCACATACTTTTTTACTATAAATATCATAAATGGGATAAAAATGAAATATGTGTAGTAGAAAAACTGGCACATAGACTGATATTTCTTATATAATGCATCATATATTTTATACATGCATCAAATATATTACGTTGGAATAAGATATATTATGTGGTAAAAAATATCTTATAAATTCATCTAATAAAGGATTACATCAAATACATTGTCATATTATAATATCCAACATCCAAATTCATATGACCACCTAATAGAATTTACATGTTGTGCCTTATAAAAATCTTATATTGGGTGTCTCAAAAATTATACAAAATATGAATTTTCCATTTTTTTATTTTCTTCTAGAAATTAATGTTTCATTAAAATATGATTAAAATTTATTTAAGCAACATAAAAATTATCTCAATCAATAAAAATTAGTTCAAAAAAAATTCAAGTAATTGGTTGATAACAAACAAAATAAGCAACCAGCCTTTAATAACTTCTCTATGCCATTAGGATCTTTAATCTCCTCTTTTGGACTTGTTGTCAACACATTTTCGAATTTTTACCTGGATACTCAAACCTATAACTAATTTTTGTAAATTCACTAAAATAACATTAAATCACATATTATATCTCATGATATTAAACTTTACACCACACCATACGATAATATAGTGTTTTTAGAGAATTGCATCCTTCGATGAAAAGAATCCAATTGATTGAAATTATTTTCCTTAAACTCATCATGAATAGTCCCAATATTTATTATAATGATAGCTCTAAAAAAAATAAGTTCACACTTAAACTTTTACAGGTTTCCCCCATTTTATAAAAAATATTTGCATAACATTGTTCTACCCCTCTGACAATATAATCTAAATCCATTGGGGGGGGGGGGGTACTACTTCCCAGTAATTTAAAGTGAGAGGGTAAGTTTAAACATGAAGTTTTAGACTTAATTTAGAGAATATATCATCTAGAAATTCTATTGTGAAACTATTTGTAACTTGTTCCATGGTTCTAGAAAAATTAAGTTTCACACCACCTTTTACCACCTTCTCTTTAATGAAATAATATCTCTGATCAATGTGATTTGAACTATGAATTTGAATCATATTATTGGAAAAATATATAGCATAAATATTATCACATGAAATGTTTAGTGGATTTTAAACCTTAACTCTTAAGTCACCTATTTGAACCTACATCCTTAAAATCTTAGTACAATCATGTGTGTTTTATGTGTACTCATATTAAACTATACTTAATGACACTAAAATGTTATTCATTATTTTCCATTCAACACAAATTTTACTAAGGAGGAATGTACCACCTGACATGGACTTCCTATCCAAAAAATCCCCTTCCCAGTCAACATATGTAAATCCCTATAAAGTCAAATATGAACTAGTTCAATACAATAGACCTCGGTTTAGTTTATTCATAATGTATCTTAGGATTCTATTGACTGGAAACATGTAAGACTCCTCGGGATCACATTAAATTCTAACAAAAAATATTATAACGAATACCATGTCATGTTTGGGAGATGTCAAGTAGGGATATATTTAAATTAGTTTTCTATATTCCCTTTGATTCGCACAATTTCTATCCTCTTATTTATTCAACATAGTTCCAACATCAAGAGGAATGGAAATCTATTTTCATTCCTCTATCCCAAGCCTCTTGAATAATTATCTAGAGGATTTTTCTTGGGTTTGAAAAATATGATCAGGCCCCTGAGTGATTTTAAATCCTTGAAAATATAACTTTACACCTAACATAAAAATCTCAAAATTCATTTTCATTGTCTCAATAAATTATTCGCAAAAATTTTATTTTTCACCCATAAAAATGATTTCATCAATATATACCATGACAATGAAAGTAACTATTGGTTTCTCCTTCACATATATATTACTATCAACATTAAATTTAGAAAACTTCATGCTTCTCAAGTATCCATAAAAGTTGTAATACTAGGATTTAGGGGCCTGATATAATATACATCATTATTTATTAATATTCTAAACTATTATCCCATTCGTATCAATGATGAAGCTCTTAGGTTTTTCTATGTAAACCTATTATTTTAGGTCGTCATTAAGAAAATATGATTTTACATCTATTTGGTAGATCTTTTATTTCTTATATAGTACAACTACCAAGAATATCCTTATGGTATTAAGTCTTAACATGAGTAAAAAGGTTTCTTTGAAGACAAATCCTTTTATCCAAGAGTATGCCTTACAAACCAGCCTTGCCTTATTTCTTATAACATCACCTTTCTCATTCATTTTAGTTTTAAAAAACCACTTGGTGCATATATTTTTTTATTCTCAGGACTTGATAAAAAATACTAAGTTAAGTTATTATTTATTTGATCAAGTTCTTTATTAATATCAGTAGTCCATTATTCATGTTTAATTTTATAAGATACAATTTGACGTTTAACTTTAGAGAGAAGAAAAGTCTGGTCCTCAAGTATTAAATTTGTTCTTTTTTATACATGTTCATCTTGTTCACCAATAAAATTATTAGAATCACAATGTTTCTTCAACCATTGATTCACCTTCTTCTGAGACCCAATTTATTCTTCATCATTAGTCACATTTGAAGTCAATATAAACCAAACTTACTTATTTCCATTGTATTTTGCAATCTATTTTAAAAAATTTCCTATTTCTATCTTTAAGGTTTAATCGTTAGGCTCAATGAAAACATCAATTTTATGATTATTTTCAATAATTTTTAAATATTAATACTCTACCATCTTATGTTGATTTTCTATATAATTTATACATTCCCCCATAGGAAAGATATCCTAAAAATTCACCATATTTATCTCGTTCTTCAAACTTTCCCGAATTTATATTATTTATCTTCATATTAAATGGGATTATCTAAACATTGAAATATTTATAAATTGGATTTTATGGTACCACATTTCATACGGATCCATGTGAGTCTTAGAACTCAATACACATATATTAGAAATGTCCACAAAAGTACACAAAACTTCTCTCTTAAATAAATATGAAAGGATATTTTTATCTAGTATAGTTCATCCCATGTCCACAATTATCTTGTTTCTTATCTCATACAAACCATTTTTAGGGGGGTATAGTGTGCTATAATTATGTTTTATCACATTATTTTTTGTGATATCTCCTAAAATAATTATATATGCACTCATTTACATTACCTTCTTGATATAGAAACCATGATTTTTCACAACATGTATTATATAATTTTTAAACATATAAAGATCTTATGATTTTTGATTTTTAATGATAACATTAGTTATAAAGGTTTGGTCATCCATGAATATAATTAAATAAAGATCAAACTTAGTTGAATTGATCCTCATAGGACCAAACGCATCTGAATATTTAAGTCCCAATGGCCCAGTAAACTGAATATCCACTTTCTTGTGTGTCCCTTGAACCATATTCCCTTTTAAGAATGGATCACAAACTGAATCTATATCCTTTTTTAGTTTTTGAATATATCTCATCAAATCATGTTTGAAATCCTTTATCATGTTTTTCTTTCCATGATAGAAAATTATTCTAAGTTATAGATCATCCTCATCCATGCAATTGATATAAAATGAATTTTTTTTTGATCACCAATTTGAAATAACTTTCCACTTTTCCTTTAGACTCTAGAAATGATCCTTCCATCTTTGGAATTCGTGATACATGATTTGTTTTGGAATAAATCCTCATTCCCTTAATTATATAATTAGATAAAACTAAGGAAATTATGTTTCAATCTTTCTATAAATAACACATACATATTTTTGCGTCATTTTGACTCAATCTCAATAGTTCCAACATGTTTATTATTTATATATATATCATTTCAAAAAGTAATAGCTCCTCCATTATGATATTACATATCTTTCCAGATTTTGGTGTCTTTAGTATTGTGTGAATAACATCCATTGTCAAGGATCCATGGTCTTCCTCTTTTTATTACCTTCAATTCCACTTATAAAATGAATGAATTATATTCTTGATTATCCTTATCAAATTCTTTACCTTTTTATTTATCGGAGAAATTTCAAGGATGATTTTTCATAGACATCATTACATGGTTCCCTGGTCTTTGAAACCTTCTATAAACTTCATTTAAACTTTCAAACAAGTTCTATATAGATAAAATTAAAGAAAAATTGTTCATATAATTTTTATTTACAGGCTCATTTTCTTTACTACAGAGATGCTCACCCTTAATTCACGCCTTCTTATAGGTAAGGAAATGTTGTTCCAACATGTCTAAGATTTTTAGACAAAAATAACATAGCACCAATAGTAACCATTGAATCTGAATATTTTATTAAATCCATAATTATTTCTATAAAAATACATTCCAGATTTTTAAATTTTTTGTCTAGGTCTACCCAGATCTTTAGCATTATTCAAGGAAGTTGATTTTTCATTCACTCTTCTTTTTTCACTAGATATAGATGAGATATTATCACCATATGTTCTACACCAAACATGTCTTGATTTTGGAGATAGGAGAATCAAATATTAAGAAACTCAGATTCAAATGATTGAGTATTTATAGATACAACTTTAGCATGAAATAAAATGTTAGTAATATAAAACATTGTAGATGAATCAACCTTGAATTAAATAATTTTTTTAATTATTATTTCCCTATTTTTAGTTCATATTTATGTTTAAGAAGTACTGATTTCATATTTCTATTTTATTATTCTTTAAATATGTTTTTTCCATTGAGATACTTTTTGATATTTTTTTACTAATCATACTTATTCTTGAATTTATCACGAAATTTAATGAGTTTTGCCTCTATTGTGAGAGAATATTCATTTTTTAAATATTATTTGCATCAAATTTCTTAATTATTTTCACTTCTTTATTCAACATGGTATTTTATTAAAGACAATCATTTAACTTAGATCTGAGAATGTGATCCATGTATGTTCTTCACCTCCTTATTCATTTCTACTGGAAGAAATTTCATTCCTTTCCACATGTTACATGAAATTTCCAATCTGCTTAGGTGATTCATCCTCTGATTATCCATTATATTTCTATTTACTCATAAAATTTCATCTCTTTATTCTTGAGAATTTATTTTTTCTATAACTATAATTTTCCACTTTTTAGGGATTTTCCCCATTTCTACTTTTTATTTTTTTATCTTGATTACCAATATCAAACCCATAGTTTGTATTATTTAGATAGTTGATTACAAAGTACATTTGAATAATTTAAATGGAAGTTTCCCATTATATTTACCCTGGACTTTTATAGAATTTTTAGAGATAATAGATATGATTATCTTGATGCCATTATCCATATCATCGTCATCAATATCATTATCAGACTATCTAAAAATTTCAAACTCTTCTTATTTCTTCTTCATCATTATAACAGATTTAAAATGCATCCCACATTTCACTTTATTCCTAAAGACATGTGTATTTATCATTATATAGGAAATTGGGATATTTTTTCAACTCATCCATTTATATATTTTTCTTATCTTCAAGAATAAAAAATTTTATATCATATTGGTCAAGAAAATTTCTCATGAGTTTCGTTACAATAATAGATTCATTTAGTTTACACTAAAAACCACTAATATTTCTCACAATCTCATTCTATTTATTGAAGTAATCATCAAAATATTCCCAATTATAAATATTTATATATTCAACCCTTGCTCTATAAATTTGTATCTTGGATTATTTCACTTTGATATTTTCTTCATATATGTTTTCAATTCTATCTCTAATATCTTTATCTTTTTTTAATCCCATCACATTGGTAAATAACTTCTCGGTGAAAGACATCATAAATAATTCTTGGATTCTAAATCTACATCAAGGTTACTTTTATAAAAAATATCACTTTCTCACCCCTTCAAATGGGTATAAAATCCACTTTGGATGCAAAAGTAATTTAAGACACAAATACAATAAATATGGAAACATTCTATTTTTACAACCATAAAAATTATTTCCATCAATTGTGGGTACACCTATAATATTCATAGATTTGATATTTTACATATTATAGAAAATTTGGAGAATATTATAGAGGGAAACTTAAGCCTTAATAATAATTGAAATTCTTAGAGAATCAAATTTCTACATTGAGAGGGGATGAATTAGAGTAGCCCAACTTTTCAAATTTATCTTTTTTTCCTTCAGAATATGACCCCTATTAATAGTTATGATCGTATTCCCTCAATTTAATGATAAAAATCATCCTGGGATGGTAAAAATAAAATAAAATAATAAAGATATGGTAACACATTAAATTTTCTATGGTTTTAACTCAATGTGAGAGCCTACTACGTTTCATAGCCATCTGTTCTCCCATGATACATATTTTCCACAAACATTTTATATCAATACAAGTGGTTGGTTAACTGTTATAATGAGACCCATTTTTCCTAGAAATATACTGTCTTCTATAGGTTATAATATCAATAGATAGTTTTATTGAAAAATAAGAGACACTATACAAGAGAGTTCATCGTTATGATATAGGTTGCTTCTGTTAAATTTTATAGATTGACCTTATTGATAAAAATATATAATATATAAGAAACATATCCCACTCTATTCAAGAATAACCAATTTAGAATATTCCCTGTGAATAAACCCTAAATAAATCACCCTTCTCAACTAATTTCATGTAAAAACATTAAAGGATATGATTCCTATTCTTCTCTCAAACTCAACATTGTAGTCTAGAGTTAGTAGATTTTAGGCAGTTATGACCCCAAATTCATGCACTTATTCCTCTTCTAAACTGTGAAATATTAGGTATTAATGTTTTTTCATAGATTACACAACCTCTGTTTCAAGAAAACCATTTTTATTCTATTTCATTCAGTCACACACACATTCAATGTTGTCTAATGAAATGAGATTATATTTTTATTCTTCCAACTCACTCAATATTCAACATCCTCAATATTTTTCAAAAGATCTCAAACTAATATCATTAAATACATCCCATAAACATCATAATACTAAAATAGAAATCAAGTATTATTTTATTAAACCTCCAGTTGAATGATTGATCATAAAATAACCACTTTATGATTCCCTAAAATATGCATGTTCAACATAAATGATTTCCAGCATGGACAATGTCTCTATGTAAAGTTACCAAAACACCCTTATAATCTTCATCTTTCCAAAACAGAAACTTCAATTATATTAACAAAACACATCTATATGGAATATAAATTAATATTTAAAACACTCTACATTAATAATTTAAACTTATGTGTACACAAATACCTAGAAAATATACACCTACATCATTCAAGATACCTCATGGATCAAATTCTCTTATAAAATCAGCTTCAAAATAACTCATAATTTTAAAATAACTCATCTTGAATTACATTAATGATTTCAAGTGATTATGTAAATGAGTATCTATAAATAATTACCACATTTACCATCTAAATTATTATTGAAAATCAGTTTCATTTTAGTTCTTTTAAATTAGTTTATCTCATGAATGATACTATTATTCATGTTGCAAGAATCATTAAAAATTAATGTTGCATTAATAAAAAATTAATTGTGATGCTTTGATAATTGGAGAATGACTTTGGTATCAATTAATTTTTTTATTTATAAACAAAATTATACAAATTTATAATTTTGACCAACAAAAATATCAAATACTTTATAACTATTAACATCATACATGGATTGAAAATATCTTAAACCCAACAAATGTATTAAGTGACAAATAATATTTTTAACATGATGTAAAAAATATCATCTTCGAGTATAAAATATATTATGTGAGTATTGTATATCTTTCATGAGAATAAAATATCTTACATGCACATAAAATAAAGTCGTAAATCTAAGAATTATCCCTATATTTAGCTCCAAATTCCAAATTCGTATGCCTAGATCAGAGATATCATACACTAGGTCATATCAAAGTCATATGTTGGGTGCCTCAAAAATCACACACAATATGATTTTTCTATATTTATTCTTTTGTTAAGAAATTTAAAATTCTCTCAAATAAGATCAAAATTACCTCAAACCACTCTATCATCATCTCAATCACTTATAATCTGCTCAAAAACAATCCAAGAACTTTAAAAACAATAAATAAAACAATCAAAAGCCTTAAAAAATTCATAAAATCTATAGGGTTCTTCTAAAAAATATCTTCAGATTCATGTAACATGGAATATATATTTTGAACCTTTATAATGAGATAGCTTTAATGAGATAATGTTTTTTTAAATTTTGAATTATGGTTTTAGTGACATTCAAGGGAGATTTTATGATTTCATTTTTAATGAAAGTGAGAATGAATTCAAATTGTTTTGGTTCATATTATAAATTTTATACAATTTTTTTAGTTTAGGAAATTATCTAATGAGACTAAGAACACAATGATCCAATAAATTAATTTAAGGATATATAATAGAAAATATTTCATTTATTTACCATTTCCTTTTAACTTTTATTGTTTTATAATTTTATTTATGGCTTAAAAATTATATTTTTGTGATCCTTATGATGAGAATAACCTACTATGAAATTTTATTGTCCACCAAGAAGTTTATCTTTATAACACACCAAGATTTTAGTATGTATTTACCCTTTAACAAATTATATGTGTTTGATTTGTTGTGACACATGAAATACTAAACAAAAATGAATAATTCCTTATTTAATTATGGTAAAATATTACTATATTAAATAAAATATCATATAAAATAACTAAATGAAACATATTTAGTAAAATTACTAAAGGAATGAAACAATAAGTAAATAAAAAAAATACTAAAATGATTAAATTCTTGTCAACACAAGTTTCCATGAATATCATACTGCTAATGATAACTATAGAAAGTATACAACACATTAGAAATGTGATAAATAATTTGACAATGAAATTAGAGAATAATTTGAATGATTTTAGAGATATATATAAGGATATATATAAGAATTCAATATGGCTATAATATATATTTTTGTTAGTTATATTCTATTTATATATATGTACTTTAATATATGTATAACACATCAAACTAGATCACAAGTCTAAACTAGAGGGTTACATGGCCTCAAGTGTGCCTCCGCATATTCTAGAGGCTTCCAAATATTACATAGGGAATAAAACATACATTAGGGATACAATTACTTAGAATCAGAGTGATAAAACAATGGAAATAACTGAAATCATCCACAATGAATAATCAGAGTACACATAATCAATAAAACAACAATGCTATAAAACATATAATGTGAAATTCATATTTTTATACATCAACTGACTACCCACTAGAAAAATAAAATATACAATAAAAAAAGGAGATATTAGGAGGCCCCACTACCATACCCAAGCTTAACATTTCAAATAAAAAAATTCCATTGAGCCACCTTAACCCAATCCACTACAAACCTATTATCAACTAGTAACCAGACATTAGGTATGAATGTGAACCAAAGTTCCCATGAAACATCATAAACCATCTTGGGATTCCCATTTTCTAGGTACCCAATCCAGCCCATGGATTAGCTGGATAAGTGTTCCCAATACCCATGGAATGACTACTAGTGTTGGGAATCTAAATAAACTCTATTGGGAATGATTTTTTTATAAAACAAAATAAATATGACATTTCCCCTTATAATTACTACATACCCATTCCATATCTCTGATGGTAACATAAAAAAAATAAGTAGTTTAATAAATAAATGGAAGTAATGAAGGAATAACACAAAAATAATAAATAAAATATTAAAAATAAAACAAAAGATTCCTCACTAACTACCCAGGTCAAGCAAGGTCACCTGAGAAGATGCCCCTTGGCTAAATGCTATAACCCAATGATACCTTAACCAAACATAATATATATATGAATAATAAAAAACCGAGTGGGTATCCTCTCTACACCATATACATAACCTTCAAAATAAAATCCCTTTAATAATGGTTTGTAATTAAAACTATAAAAATAATAGTTTCACTTGTATTTAAAACAAATAAAATAAAACCATTTCTTTAAATCATTATATCCAAGTAAACACAGTATCCATTAAAACAAAATTCAACATTTAAAATCATTTTAACCGATGATATTTATTATTAAATAATCAATTTCAAAAACCTGGACTTTGGAAGATAATCACATATTAAAAGTAAATATAAATAACCCACTTTTATAATATCCCATTATGAATTTTTTTAAAGGATTGAAATTATAGTGTTGTACTTTTGAAAATAATGAAACTCCTAAATAAAAATAATATGAATATAGCAGTCACAAAATAACCATGGATATGGAGTATAGTCCTAATGATAAATTATGAAAATAAAGTAAATGTAAATTATAATAATATCTAATCAACAAAAAAGAAATAAAGAAATAGACATAAGAACAAATAATATCTAAAATGAAAAATGGAGAGACCATAAGTAAACAAAAATATGGTAGGAAACCTAAGATACTATGTTTAAGGAATCATCCTGGGTTTCTCCCATTAAAGGTGAACAAACCATTCATAATTGTTCTCATGCATGAGATTCTAGGTTAGATCATTCAAAAGGCTTAGTGGTAATCACATCCATATCATCACACTTTTTAGTTTGTTTTATAGAATAATCCAAGTGCTATGGTGGGAGTGTCACTCATAGTGGTGCTTTTCCCACTCATCAAAAACTAATTTCTCAAGGCTCCCATGATAAAGTAATCAACGTGATTTATATGATTTATAAAATCAATCCCATAATATATCAACCCATACCAAAACTCCCCAAAACCTTTTTCTAAGGAATATTTTACTTATTCATAATAAGAATAAGAATTCAAATATCAAAACATACAAAAAAATCCAAACACAAACAATATGGATCAATCTCAAAGCTTTTATAAAGTGACAACCAGGACTATTGGAAAATCCTTAAGATAACAAAATCATGATCTTATTCTTTTAAAAAATTAACCTATTAAAACATGCATTGAAAATACATTGAATGCACTAAATATTTTTTAAATTCCATATTAACACACTAAAATTAAAATGGCAAACAATTCTCAATAAATACCCTAAGAAATTACTAAACATATGATAATAATAAAAAATATAAAATTTATCCTTTGTTTTCAAGACCCCTTTTCTAAAGACAATTGGTCCCCCTCTCCAAAATCCTTAAGAACTGAAACACCTCAATTTTTTTTTGAACCCCTTGGAAAAATTATTTTAAGGAAATTTAGTAAACACTTAAATTACACACTTTTGTATTAAACAAGGTATTAGGAATAAAAAAATAAAATTGGATAATAAAGCAATATTCAAGTGATATTAATTATATAATATTTTTTTAATTTTAAATAATTTCAAAGAATAATTTAAGATAATTCTATATATAAAAGTCTTTAAATTTAAATGTTATTCATAGATATACTTACTTGATTAGATGAATCTCACATTAATTTTAAGATCACATCGACCTCTCCTATGTCCTCAAACATTAGAACAAAATATAAATGCTCTTAAATTAATAAACAAAAGATCCTAAATCAAAAAATCATAATAAAATAATTGAAGAAAAACTCACTATATATCCCAATGATGATGAACTACAAGTGAAAGGGGCATGTTACACTCCCTCCCATTACCTAGATTTAGGCCACTTAAAATCATAGAATAGTACACACAAACAAATGAATAATTAAGTTAAATACCAAAAAAATCACAAATACATTCACGGAACAAAATACTTAATGATAATTGATGGGTGATATCATGAACATCCTCTTTCAGGACCTCCTCTATGAACAACAATGAAAAACCCTAAAAACTAAATATAGAAATAAATTTTAATTAAATGTGGAATAAATATATAATTTTATATAGAAACAAATTTATATCATACCTTATACATGATAAGAGGAACCCCTTATCATTGATCATGCATAATTTCTATCAATATTGACAGAGATGTTGAAGAGATAATATGAAGAAAAAGTAAGAGATAGAGGAAAGAGGGGAGAGAGAAGAGGAGAGAGAGATGTGGTGGTGGTGGGGTGAAATGTTTCCCACCTTACGATCTCAGTTCATTGAGGACCCTTTAACCCATTTTATTTTATGTTTTCATTTAGTTTTTATATTTTTTCCTTCTCCTTTAAAGCATTTCACCATCTTTTTTTACATTATTATTTCACTGTTCGGTAGAATGTGCCATGCACCACCCCTGTATACCCCATGCCCCTCCCTTCCATCATCTCTATTATTAATTTTCAATTAATTATTATAATAATAATAATAATTATTATCTATTATTTAATTTATTATTATATTTGATAATATAATTTTCACCCCAGAAAAATATGTCACCAATTTATTAAATTCAAACAATGATAATAATAATAACAACCACCCATTTATATATACATTTTTTTTCAACATAAATAATAATATCACCATCATCATAAACATCAGAATTTTTAATATTATTTCAACCAGACTAAAAAATATTTAGACACAAAAAATTTCATTTATCAATTTAAACATACACAAAATATTCATTAAGTTTTAACTCGATCAAATTTTCTCAGAATTTAACAAACCCACAACGATGTGATTTGTTACAATCTCTTCATCATAAAAAACATCCCATCCATAGAAATCCCAAAATAATTACTATTAATAAAATTTTTACATCCCAAGATTTTATGGTATGTATTTTTTTAAATAAATTTAATCTCTTTGATAGCTTACATTGCATAGAACACTAATCATAAACAAACTGCAAAATTTAAATATTTTAGCACGACTGATATAAACTAGCTATTAAAATGGAGTGTGCGAATATGATTAAATATATTAGGAAATATATATGAATTTAATTTTCAATAAAAATTTATCTATTATTAGGAAATAAACACATAATTTTTAGTACGGTCATTTTATTCATCAAATATACATTTTCTAGAAAAAAATGTTTTTATTGCTTTCTATGAGAAAATAAATGTAAATAATTTTTGAAACTTTTACAAAATTTATTTGATAAAATTAATATAATTTTTGTATTAATCATTTAAAAATAATCTTTGGAATTTTTTTAGAATTTTCTGAAAATTTTAAATTTTTAAAGAATAGTAATAAAATACCGATTTTCATAAAACACGTATTTTATTTAAATTTAAAAGATTTGTTTTATTTTATATTGATATATATTAAATTTAAGTAATTTATAGGTATATATAACCCAATTAATTACATTAAAATAATATTTGTACCTTATTTTTATATAATTACATTCTTGGGCACAGAAACACATTTTTCCAAAAAAATTGTTTTTAGTTGCGTTTTAATGGTTTAATTTTAAATGTAATTTTTAAAATTATATGTTTTAAATTTTTAAAAATGGATTCCATATTTTGAATTAGGAGGTAAAAATTATATTATAAGGTGATTTTTATTTTTTGGCACAAAACAATTGTTCTGGTAAAAAGAAAAGATTTACCACAATATAGGTAAAAAAGTGTAGAGAGTTAAATTTAAAAGGTAAAAGCTAAAATATCTAAAAAATAAAACATTAAATGGGTGGTTTACGTATTTATATACCTTAAAAATACTTTAAAAAATTATTTATCAACAAAATTATTTGGAATTAATTCGATCCAAATGTGGTTGTCTTTAAATATAAAATAATCATTATCTTATAACTTAAAACCACCCCTACTAAAGTATAAATGCCCCCCTCATCACCACCATTTTTCATAAAAAGTATTTAATATTTTCTTATATCTACCAAACCATGTACTAACCACTTTCCTTATATCCACATGATTATTTTCTCACCGAAATACGAATTCCAAGTTCCTTAAGGGGTCCTTTAAGGAGGCGATATTCAAGAGGTAACTTTCTCAAACAACCTCTCTTAATTTCCTTTATTTTTCTAGATTCTATTCACATCCTTAAACAATAAAAGCATAAAAATATTGTATCATTTATATATTTTATTTTATATTTCTAATGTAATATCTTTCGTCTACCAATTTTCTTATCTCCTCTTATTCAAAGAAACTAACCATTGTACAAATAATGACGGTTAACCGTCTCCATGAATAATGATTTTGTTTTTTTCTATTATTGACTTAAAATATAGATATAAAATTATTATTATAGTTAAATAATATTTTAAAAGGTATATTATAAAGTATTTAATGTTCTAAAAATAATATATATACATAATATTAAATTGAAGAAAACTAGTTCTTGGTGGTCGGGAAAACCGCCAAAATAATCTAAACATTTATCTTTCACATTTTATTAAATGGATTATCCTCATATAAGAATGAAAAATGATATATGGGACCATTTAAAATTACTATATTTCATTAATACCATTTAATTTCACTTATGGGGTTTTATTCCCATTTTACAAGGAAATCCATAATTATACAAAAATGAATCGACTATGAAAACGTGAAACAAACACACTTGAAACAATGAAAATAATGAAATATTATAATTTAAAAGGTGATTAGCTGTTATAAAAGTATTATGAAAGGTATTTTATATATTATTATAGTTCTATATTGAATTAATAACATTATCTAGTCCTTTATACAGGAAGTAAAATTACAAAAAACTAAAGGGAAGCATGAGGCAAGGGTTGGTCATCTCACTTTTACTTCTGTGAGATATATTCCTTATTAACCACTTATTTCTTTTTTGTGATGTATATAATAACATTTTATATATCATATCATTAATCTTATTATATTCATGGTATTAAATTTTTTATTTTATAATTATTACTTTTATTGGGCATGTGATTCGATAGATTATAAAGTGGTAAGAGATTCCTTAACTCAATTTTCCACTCATTGGGTTAAACTTCTACTTAATTGATTATTCCATATTAAGATTATGAATGAGATTAATTTTTATTATACTATTTTGTATTAAAAAAATTTATTTTTATTTATAGCTGATAAAAATAATCTATTATTTTGATTAACACTCAAGTCAACGATATGATTTTATAAGCAGTTTCATTTAAAAATTATCTTTTTAAAATTTCACATAAAACAACATTTTTATTCCATGTCCATATTTTAAAATTTATTTCCGAAAATTTATTTACTATTATATTATTATTTTTTAAATTCAATTTTTACTCATGTTTTAATTTTTATAAAACAATTTAAACGGATTATTTTTTATCGTTTCCTAAATGAGGTTCTTTGTGATTTTTCCGACAAAACTATAGAGG
Source organism: Viscum album (assembly GCA_963277665.1). Classification (NCBI taxonomy): domain Eukaryota; kingdom Viridiplantae; phylum Streptophyta; class Magnoliopsida; order Santalales; family Viscaceae; genus Viscum; species Viscum album. The sequence continues at coordinate 331,761,679 of OY728129.1, read as the reverse complement.
GAATGTTTTTTACATATATGGAATGAGTGGATTTTACCACCATCATGACAAAAATATGGAGGGAATGATTGATTTAATATTATTTATCACTCTTACGGTCCATGTTTTCTGAAATGATAATATTTATTCCGTGAATATTGTTTATGATCATTGGAAGGTTGAGTATGAACTTTGTAATTTATGATCATGACCACATAACCATATTCTTACCTTATGGATTCATATTTTCATGAATTTATATCTCCTATATTTTCCTTACTTATTGTATGATCTCACCCTTTATTATGTTTCTGTCCCTAGGTGATGAATAAAGGTTTAGGTAGGGTCTGCCTAAGATGAGTACTGTGTGAGATGATCTTTTAAAGATATTTTTGAGATCATTCATAAAATAGGAAGATTGTATATCTAATATCCAAATACTGTAAACCTTTATTGTTATAGCGTGTAATGTATTGTGATTTATTGAATATTCATCTATTTAGATGAAATATCTATGTATGAAAGGAATGAGTTATTATAGAAACAACTAATCCAACACAAGAAGTTTTCATGTACTAAAAATACTAACACCAAGACCTTATAAAACTGAAGACTAAGATTCTACACACTTGTGGAGTTCTCCCAACTATAAATAAGACTTCCCAAACTCCCAAATCAAACACTATCAAAGTGATAATCATACCTGATACATCCGTAGAGAACTAAAAAAATAGAATAATGAAAAATCCTAAAAAACTTTATCTAATTATATAAACAAAAACCTCTTTTCGATACTCAAAATATATTTCCATTAGATAACATAAAAAATAAGGGTTTTCATCCACATGGTAATTTATTACCATTATAGAGAAAAAAATTTCCCCCAAAAAACATCACTCCTGAAAAATTAAAATCATTAATTAAACACATGCATGATTAAAACCTTAGACCTCATTTAAGAATTGATGTTAGTATAATTTAGAAAAGTAAATACATGTATCAAATTTTTTTCTTCATGTTTAGTGAAACAAATTTGATCAAAATTCCATATTAAAACCATTATTAAATTAAAAATAATTTTATGTATGAGAAGACATAAAATTTAAAACCGATATATAATATAAAAGACATATTCATTTCATTTAAATCACTTATTTTTAATTTTTTTTAATAAGTTCAATTTTTAAAATATAACACCAATGGTAAGAGCATAAAATGATACTCTATATAATTATGTAGTGAGAACACCTTAATAAAGTCATCTTAATTTATCACAAAACATAAAATAAACCAAGAATCCAAATAATTTGATGTCATAGAGACATCATCAATATCAATCAAAATATATCCACAAGATTATTAAAAGTCATGAAAAAAATAAAATCATAACAAACCACACCATTTTGAGAGACATGGTCTATGTACATCATTTAGAGTTTGGGAACTCTATCTATGTAACTCTATTGTTCCTCATGAATTTTTTTAAATATATAATTACAACCATAAAGAAGTATAAATCAACCAATATGAAATCACATATTTTTGACTTCACCTATCAACTGAAGGTTCAGTTATAAAAGTGATGATCTGGAACTCCATCATGCCTACCTCCTGAGTTGTAATTGGAATATACCTTATTTATTAAGACTCCTTAAAAACATAAAATAACAAGAAATTGATACCATTTTTTCCGAAACCAACCTGAGATACCTTTGATCTAGGTACCCAACTAGATCATGACATGGCCTAAGGGGCATCCTTAATCCCCACAGGCTAGTAACTAGTTGAGAGAATCCAGATAAAATGTATTGGAAATGTTTTTATCAATAAAAAAATAAACATGACACTTACCTTAGAATTATGGCATGAAAATTATTTATTTTAGATGGTCACAAAAAAAAAAGAGTTCAATAAATAAATGGAACAAACCAAAGAATAACACACAATACAATAAATAAAGAATTTAAAATAAAACAAAATCTACCTGAATAACATTGTAGGTTAAGAAAGGTCACTCAAGAAAATACCCTAAGGAAAAATTCTACAATATCAAGATACCTGAAGTAAACATAAAATATATAATTATGAGAAAAATCTTAGTAGGTATCCTCCCCACATCTCATGAATAACCTTTAAAATAAAATCCATTTCATGATAATTTTTAACTACAAATATAAAAATAAAATTTTCACTTTAATTTAAAATTTATCACCTAAAACCATTACATTAACTCATTATATCCAAGTAAAACATTCATCCATTAAAACATAATTTACATTTGAAACACTATGGAAGGGATAAAATTTATGAATAAATAATCAATTTTAAAATCTCACTTTTAAAAAATTCTTACATTTTAGATTTAAAGGAAAATGACATGCTTTTATAATACCCCTATTTGAAATTCCATTTAAAGCACAAAAAATGTAGAGTTAAATTTTTAAACAAAATGGAACTCCTAAAGAATTTGAATATAAATATATTAGTCACAAAATACCCAATACCATGTAATAAAATTTTAGAGATAAATTATGACATGAAATTAAATGTAAATAATAACAACATCCACTTAAAAATGAAAAAAATAAAGAAATAAAATTAATAAGTACATATTTCTAAAATAAAAAAATGAAAATTAAAAAAGTAAACAATTTCATGGGAGGGGACATAAGGTATTATGTTCAAGTCATCATCTTAGTGTCCTCACATTCTCAATGATCTAACTATTTATAACTATTTCTATGCACGAGGTGCTAGGGAGGACCATGCTGAAGTCCCACTTGTAATCTCATCCATATCATCACAATATTTAGTTAGATTTATGGAATAATCTAAGGGCTAGGGAGGGAATTCAATTACTTGAGGTTCTTTTACTAGTCATTCATACCTATGTTCTCAAATCCGTCATGATAAATTAACTAGCTTGAGTGCCATGAGTCATAAAATCAATCCCATAATATATAAACACATACCAAAACTCTTCTAACCACATTTACATGAAATACTATTCTTAATAATCATACAAATATAAATACAGATTTCAAAATATACAAACACATACAGACATAAAAATGTCTTAATCTCAACACTTTTGTACATTAAAACTCAAGCCTATAGGGAAAAATTTATTAAAACCAATTTATGATGACATAGTATAAAAAATATAATAACATATAAATATACATTGGAAATCCATTTAAAGCACCACATATATTTTAAATTCCTTATAAACCCACTCAAATCCAAATATTAAATAAGACATAATAATATAATTTAATAAATTACTAAACATATGATAAAATGAAAAATATTTAACTGATTCTTATTTTTTAAAACAATTTTTATAAAGACTAGCAACCCCCTCTCCGAAATCATTAATAAAAAAACCTCAATTTATTTAAAATATCATAGGAAAAATTATTTTAATACATTTTAGAAAATAATTAAATCACACACTTACATATAAGAAGTTGTCTTAGAAAAAAAATTTAAAAGAAAACTAGAAAAGAAAAAAACATTATAGTGTGATTAAATATATACTCTTTGTTTAATTTTCAATAATTCAAAAGTGTGAGTGAGGATGAAATATTACCCTCATTGTGTACATGGTTTTCTGAAACCCTTTTCACCCATTTTATTTCATGTTTTCATTTGTTTTGATTTGTTTTTTGCTTCCCCTTTAAAGTGTTTTTCCATTCAATTTTTTTTACTTCTATTATTTTTCCCATTCATAGTTTGTGTGTTACGCATCACCCCAGTACACCCCACTCCCCTCCCTTCCATCATCTATATTATTATTTTTCAATTTATTATTATTATTATTATTATTGTTATTATTATTATTATATACCATTTAATTCCAAAATATATTTGATAATATAAATATCATCCTAACAAAATAAATCCTCCAATTTATTAAATTTAAACAATGATGATAATAATAATAATAATTACTATACACTTATATTTATATATATTTTATCAATAAAAATAATAATATCACAATAATAATAATAATTATTATAACTAATTTTATTTTTAATGAACTAAAACTATTCAAACACAACCAAATATCATTTATCAATTTAAACAAGATCAAAATATTCTTTATGATTTAACTTGATGAAATTTTTTGTGAATTTTTCCAACCAATAATGATGTGCTTTATTACATGTATGGTGTGATAAATACATCTCAATAGGTTCTCAAAAAGTTTCTCTAATACATGTCATCATATGCGTTTTTGCATAATAAAAATAAACAGTACAAAATAACACGAAAGGTAGGTTATCATCTGTTAACCATGCCATCGCAACACCTGACCAAGCTAGCTTCAGCCTATGCTGGATTCCACCTCATGCCACCACCACATGCATACACATGATGTGATTTTTTGCTAACCAATCCACAATGACACCCAACCATCATGTACCTAATCTAATTCCCTTAGAAAAGGTCACACTGATTAGATCCAAACCCATTCCCACTTAGAGAGAGTAAAACTAAAAAGTACCCAACCTTATTCCTTATAGATAATGATTAACTAAAAAGCTCCCCAAATATTGCCTTATTAGGGAAGGGTTCACTGAAAGCACCCAACCATCCTCCGCTTATTGGTGTAGGTGAACTAAATAGTTTCCATCCTTCTTTATCTCATGAGAGTGGGTACATTGAAATTTTTAAACCCATTTAACTCTGTAAAAAGTGCACTAATAGATCCTAATCCAATCCTCCCTATAAATGGCACAAGGTATGGCCTGATCTATACCCACATATATAGGGGAATTCATATATCATCCACTGTAATTATATATTCAACCACATCTATGAAATAATAATAAGGATTTCAACCCATATCATAAGATCACTGGATCATCCTTGATTTTAGTCACTCAATACCTAGCCTCAAACCCCACAACCCACCTCAGTGCATCTTTAGCATCATAGAATCTCTTCAGACCATTCTATTCACATAAACTATCATTCCAAAACCTTCAACTATCTCATCTATCCCATGATAAAATCCACCCAATCACTCATACCCCACATGGTATTGAAATATCTAAACAAATATATATTCATCACCCCACATTGTTCTTCATTCCGTAGGCTCTGTTCGACCCCAAGCCTCAATTGGAAAGTCCAAAACACATAAAAATCACACTCGTATCCCGATATTGATAACTGAGGACTGTCCTGAGTTATCCCATAATAAGAACATTAAAAACCCCATGTCAAACCCTCTAACACTTCCTTAAATAAAAACCTATGTATTTTATAATCTCTTTTAGGAGATCTATCAATTATCACCAAGATGAAAACCTCAATGTCAGCTCTCATCTAACATTGAAGGTCTCATACCACTCATGGAACACACCAAATCTCAATCCACACATATGAGGGTGATCCTCACTAATCATAAGATTTAGTATCATCTTATCCTAAACCTCTCATTACAACATAACTAGATTAGGTCAAACCAACCTAAGCTACTCACATCTCCTCTCATATTATGAGACCTACCCAAGGTCTCCCTCTAAATTAAACGATACCAATTCCCCTTGGAGGCATAGTCACTGTGTGATCTCAGTTTACCCAAAGTGATAAAAAGACCACATTTCAACTTTAAAAGGCTCAAAACTATCCTATATCATTCTCTAGGGAATTCACAGTCCCCAACCATTTTACTAAAATTTAAAAAAACATACATCCATGCATAATCATGCATAGAAAATTATATGGGTTTTCAAATAAAGGTAACACTTACCTTGAGACAATTTTTCCATCCTCATCATGCTACGATCATCCTCAGCCATGAGAAATCATGCCTCACACACCCATATATCACCACATATGTTACTATATCAAGCCACAAAATCATATTAATTAATTATAACTAATCATAATTAATTATCCAATTTAATCCAAATATGAATATTCACCAAAAACTCACTAGTCATTTTTGTATCACCAAAACCATTAGAAACCTCACAGGTTCACCATCTCCCGATCCGCTATTTCAAAGATAAGAAAAGTCCTCATTGTTCCTACATGATTTCACCATGATTTGTTGGAATTAACTCCAAATACCTTTCCTGAATCACACTATATTAGAGGGATAAAAATGAAAAGCCAAAGATTGATGAAATAAAATATAAAGAGACCTAGAATCATCATATAATCACTTAAAAACCCACCCAAAATCAAGGGGTAAATGGGCAGGAAGAAAGGGGGAGGATATAGTTGAATGGACCTCCCTATGAACCTCTCTCAAACTCAATTGAAATGTGGGATGAATGGTAAATTACCAGTCTACTATTTTTTTAAAAAAATACCTTCGAAAAAATTCTCTATTTGACTAGGAAGGTCCCGGTGTGACCCCTCTTCTAGATAGAGGAATTAACCCTTGACTAGCCTGCATCATGGTGCAGCCCCTTCCAGGTCATGGTGTGACCACAGTAGGATGAGGGGCTACCCCTAGGCCAACTACCATTATGGTATGACCCACCAGGGAAGCTATATGAAACAACCCTCTAAAGAGATCCCCAATAATCTATAGTTCCATTTTACCTCTCGCAACATGACCTCTTTCCCCATAAACTATAGAACCCCTCTCCGTAGGCCTTCACAATGTGACCTATTTGCTGTGACATGAATAGTTACCTATAATGAAAGCCAATAAAGGGTTTGGGGTCACTCCAACCCTACTCCAATACTCATCCAAGCACCTGAAACAATTTTTAAACCTCAATCCATGTCAAAAGAAAACTTCTCTTTAAAATTTCCCAATGCTAAGAATTCTATGTCCTAATTCTTGAGATGACCTATGATTCAGAATAAAAATTAAAATTTACTCATAAATTAAAACCCTAATATATTTGGGTCAGTACAACTTCCCCAATGTAATGATTCTCATCCCTAATAATCCTTAGTAGTCCCATAACCATTTCTCCTAACCAACCCTGGACATCAGTCTGCTACTATCTTACTGAGTTATATCTCCCAATGCTGAAAGATCTTCCACTATAAAAATCCAAATATTAGAGTGTATTATTAATCAAAAAACTAAGCCACCAACTCATCACCATCTACAACACTGAGATAGTGATCAACCATAGTCATATATACTGAGACACCATAGTGTCTTCAACTAATTTATCCCCCGACTTATGGTGCTCCCTACCAAAAAACTCCACTCACAAAGTACGGTTCCGAACCATGGAATTCCACACTATAAGAATCACCTAATAAAAATGAACATCCAACATTTAATTGAAACATTTAGTGAAATTTTTAATTCAATACACCCAGTTATATAAAAAATACCAGTTGGTCCTCCTATGGAAAACATATCCCAATGACACTCAATTGCACCCAATGACACATTATCACTCACCTTATCCAAATTCCTTATCTCTCAGAGACATCATATGATTATCTAAACACCCACATTGAATTTTGTGCCTAAATATTATTGTATTTCCATGGAAGGATCACCAACCACCACACCATCCATAATTTTCTCTCTACATTCAATATCAAACCCTCAATCTGATTCACCTTCAGATTGCATCAACTCTATAATGAGCCCAATAAAAACATCCATAATTTTTATAATACCACATATAAATCCTTGGTCTATTATTCAATAAGTAACTAGACCACATTATATCTACTAAAATCATAGTATCTCGATGCCATATTGAAAATCCACCAACCGATCTCACTGTATCCATGACTAATCCAACATAATGGTTATACACCATTGATCGATACAACACTCCCTATCATAGGAGTATCATTATCATTTCCCCACTAAACCAAAACACCCAGTCTCCATAGCTAATTTCTAGTATATTAGCGCACATAATGACTGAATTTGACCACTCCACTCATACTTGAGAACCAATGAAAAAAACATTGTTACCCATTTCCTACTCATTAGGAATGTCATCCTAAATTATCTATAAAATTTCTCTATAATGATGGTCACACCCTCAACCATTCAATGGTTCACTACCCACTATATAGATTCCCATATATTACTCCTCAAGCACAATTTCTGTCAACTCCATAATTTCATGTGTGTCTCTCCATTGGAGCCACGCTTACCCATACATTATTAGATGTATCAAATAACAAGCTTAGATCAACCATACCAAAATACCTAGATTTATCCTTGAAATCACATATTATTATATAAGAACACTTCTCATCCTCACTAGAACCATTTTTCACCATAAAAATAAGCATATCATTGAATTCATCAATCATAAACCTATATATGACAATTCACTGATCCAAAAATCAAATGGATACTACACATAACCTACACATGTTTTTCACACAAATTGATATTTTTCCCAAAAACCCATAGAATTAATCACTCTGCTCCACAAGAGAGAATGAACCTCTATATAACCCTCTCATAGGCACTTACTCAATAAAAATATTGACTGTATTCAAACCCAGTAGGTGTAAGCTCCCATATAATCTAATCACACAACCCGACTCCCAATCCCATGAGTCACATCCCATATAATCTAGGACCATCCATCTAAACCATTTATTATGCTCCTCTCATAGGTCAATCCCATATAACAAAAAAAATATTCAATGATTATTTCCCTATAATTTAGATGCATATAACTAATTCCAAGTCCAACAATATAATCACCCACCATACATGTTTTTTTTCCAAAACCATGAGCGTCTACCCACTCTCCTATCACACCACCCGAAAAAGAATCCACAATCAGTAGAGCTAATAATCTGACTAATCATTCCCTTTAACCCAACATGAATACCCAAAGAACCTTAGGTATTTCTTATCTCAATAACTTAATAAATCTCCATATTCCTTTACTCAACCCTTCTAATGGTATCCACATCTTCAAGGAAACCCATGCCAATCCTCTTATTATCTCTTAAGAATCCAATTACTGTACCAACCCACCAAGGGTCTCTATAAATCCCTTTCACAAAGGGAAAATATAAGAATCATTAGGGAATATATTGTCAAAAGATCTGTATGAATCACCACAAAAAAAATCTCTCAAGAGTGAAAATAATGGTCCAACTGAATATAATTCCACCAATATGTTATATGGGAAACACCATATAAGTTATTGTTGACACTTTAGATATATAAACATCTATTTTTAGTAAAAACTAATCACACATATCAACATGTATGTCATATGTATCCTACATTCCACACATGATACATATGCATGCATATCATTCCAATGAGATAAGATCCAAAACCATAAATAGAAACCTCTAAAAAAATTTCATATTGAATCAAAATCATAACCATAATAGTGAAAAAATAATAATAATCACATGCCCATAGTAATAAAAACATTCCATTAAAAAATGTGTTAATGATGCACCTATTTGAGGTTTATTACAAGCTCTAAAATATCCCTATTCCATTCCTACTATACCCAAAATATTAATACAATAAAAAATGTTCTCTTATAACACTTTTAACACCATATCCTAGATCACTAGTTTATGTTATCAGGTTACATGTAGGGGTGTGAAATTTATTTGTTAAGTTATTTTGGTTTTATTTTTTCAAAAACCAAAACAACCAACATACATATCCAAAATAACCAAACCGAACAAACCTAAATGAAAAAACAAAAACAGAAACAACTGAGTTTTCATAAAATAAATCAGTTAAACATAATTAAATTTTTATAAATGAAAAATATAATAAATAAATCATTTTTAGTGTTTAAAATTTTATTTTATAATTTTTGTTTATAAAATTATGAAATATGACTTTTTAAATGATTATTGAAATTCTAATCTTAATATTTGTTTTTTAATTAATAATTTTTTTTTTCAAAAAGATTTTTTATTTAAAAAATATAGTTTGTAAAGATGGTTAAATTTGTTTTACATATTTAAAACCAAAAAACAACCAACTTATCCTATTTAACTGATATAAAAACTAAAACAACCAAATTATTGAAAAAACCAAACTAAATTATATTATTTTATTTTTGTTTAGTTGGTTAATTCTGTTGACTGACCAAATTCTCATTTCTAATTAAATGGCCTTGCACACCTACTCATATGCCTAAGGCTACCAACTATTAGTAAAGTCATAAACCACACATTGGGGAGACTATTCCCATAAATAAGAGTTATAAAATAATCAAAATACCTAAAATAGTCCACGACTAACAATTATAGTATGAATAATAAATAAAACTATAATTGTACAAAAAATTTCATGTAGAGTTTATAAAGTTATAAATCAATTGATCACCACATGAACCAATCAAATATACAAAAATAAAAATAAAAAAATATATAAGGAGGGTATATTACCATTCTTGAGCCTCACCAACCCATTATTAAAATCACATTGTGAAAACCTAGCTTGATCCACTACACAACTTATGCTCAACATAAAACCAAAAATAAGGTCTACACTAGCACCAGAGTTATAGTGTAGGGAGTGATAAATAAATATCATAAAGGTATCACCAAGATCCCCTAATATATTTCATGATATATGTTTATTTTTTATAAAATTTAATAGAATAAAATAACATTCACTGTGGGTATTTGTGTGATAAATAGGACACTGAGACACCTGACTAAACCTTCTCCTCCCTATGTTTAAATCTTCCTTGTTACACCACCATACACATACATGTCGAGTCATTGTGTGCTAACCAGATCCCCCTGACACTTGACCATACCTAATTTGGCCATTGTTAGAATCTAGTCACCTCTTTTCATAAGTATCAACCCATACCCAAAGACTCAGGTCAGGTCACTCATTAAGTAAACAAGCCAAAATCATTAGGGAAGGTCACATTAAATAGATCCCAACCCATTCAAACTTGGGGAAGGGAACATTGAAAAGTATCCAACCTGATTCCCTAAAGAGAAAGGAACACTAAACATATCCAAATCCATTACGTCATTAGAGAAAGATGAACTAAAATTATCAAAACCTCCTCCTATTATAGAAGGGGGTATACTGAATAGTTATTAACCCTCCACTAATAAGAGTGGGTTCACTAAAAGTACCTAGCCTATTACCCTCACAGATATGTACATTAATATATCATAACTGAATCCTCATCATGAAGGGTGTACTCTAACTCTTATCCCATATCCTAATAAATTGGAAAACGTGTCTATAATCATCTATCATGACACAACTACACCCACACATGATATAACAAAAGGTCTCACATACTATCTCAAAATCTTTCTAGCTCATCCTAGAGCAGTAGTCACTCAAGTCCTAGTATCACACCCCTTAATATGCCTCAATGTGTCTTCGGCCTTGCAGGACCATCTCCTCAGATCCTTCCAATCAGACAACCTATCATGGAAAAACATTCAACTATATCATATTTTGGAAAAGATAATTTACAATTTCCCTCATACCCCCACATGAACTCCTATCATAGACCCAAATATGTATTCAACACCCCGTAATGTTCTATCAGATCATTGGCTTGATCCATCCCCAAGACTAAAGAGTTTGGTGCAAACCTCATAAAAATTATGAATGTAGCATGGTCTCACTAAAATATTACTATCATGGTCTTTCCCAAACTAATCCCCTTAGACACCCCATAAAAATCCCTTTAAAACATTCTTATAACCACACACGGTTCTAATCTCATGTCTCCCTTAAGAGATCTCTCAACCACTACCTAGAGGAAAACCTCCATGTCATATCTCATTTAACTCAAAAGGTCTTATCCCACAAATGGTGCACACAAAATATCAATCCAACTTCACGATGGTGACCCTTACTAAATGTGAGACGTACGACCATCTCACCCATCACCACTGGGATTAAGCCTTTCATGACTACCCGACATTCCCTAGGAAAAAATCCTAGTCTACTCATATCTTATCTCATATATCAAGACCTACTCAGGGCATCTTTCCAACATAACCAGTACCATCAATCCTTAGAGACACAATCACTAGGTAATAATAATTTAACCAAAGTGCTAATAAGCACTTCTTACAACCCAAGGAAGACCATAACCATCCTATCCATATATCTAGGGAACTCTCAGTCCCTAACCGATCTACCTAAATGTACACAGACTTGGAGACATTAATACTACTATATAAAAACATTATCAATAAGGGACTAACTACCTCAACATAGAGTTACATTCCTCACTAAGATCCGGTCAAACTCAACTATGCCTATACAAGCCTCATCTATGATTGCATCAACACCCAATATCTTATCTCAATCAAAAAAAGAAAAATAATTAGTTATAAACAATTATAATTAGTTATTAAATTCAATATAAAATATAATATTCTATTAAAAATTATTGGAAATCATAATTCCACATAAACTACATGAAATATTAGGTGTTTACACATATAATACCCCACTATTAGAGATAAAATAATACCCATTATTCATACTTGATTCCACCACACTCTAGTAGATTCTACACCAAATCTTTAATCCTAAATTATACCAAATTAGAGGGACAAAAGGAAAACCAAAACCAAAAGTAAGAGGAGAAGAAACTACATTGAAATTACTAAAAAAACACCCCACATAAAGGGGTAAAAAGGAGAAAGGAAAGGGAGGATTTAGCCGAATGGACCTCTCTGAGCACAACTCCTAACCTAAATCAGCAAGGAGGTCAACCTATAAATTAAGAAATTTCCCATTTCAAGAAAACAAATCAAGCACTGATCATGATGTGACCAAGAGGGACACAGCTTAATGAGTCCATTGGGTAGAGGGAATAACTTTAGTCTATCCTTCATTCTTGTGCGACCCCTTCTAGATTACAATATGACCAACCATGGTAGAGGGTATATCACTTGGCCTATCATCACCATGATGTGACACACCATGACCATGGTATGAAACACATCTCCCAGGTGAAAACCAGGCCTCCATTAAACTATATCAAATATCATATAAAAATATCTCATTCTATTCTCCATGATGCCCATTGTTGTAGGCTATCATGACATGACATATGGGTCATGGAGTAACTAGATACTTATAGCCAAGAACAACAAAGGGAAAGGGTCATATCGACCCTACTACAACACTCACCCAAGAAGAAGAAACACCTTCCTAACCTTGATACATGTCCAAAAAAATCTTCTTGAGATTTAAAAATGCTCTTAATCCCAATACATGTCCCAATTCTCAAAATGACCCCTTCTCCAGAACAAAAATTCAAATTTCCTCCAAAACAAAATCCAAAAAATCTATGGGTCATTACAATACGACCACTGGATATGCAGTGATTGGATATAAATGTATATAATAGGTAAATTTATTTTTTTATAATTTTAAGTTAAAATTTAAAAATAATATAATTTACCTATAATAAATAATTCTAGAATGAAATAGAAATATAATAATTAATTAAAATTTGTTATTAAAAAATATATATTTTTACTCATTACATAAAATAATAATAATAATAATAATAATTAAATAATGATTTGATGTATTTATATAATTCAAATAACTATTATAATACAATTGTATTGATAAAATTTATTGGTTAGAAGATAAATAGTTAATTTTAATTTAATGTGATTTAAATCATTTAATGTTAATGGATATTTTTCAAAGAACTATTTGTATACGTTTTGATTATTTTTATATTAATAATTTAAATTGATCGATTTTAATAGATAATTCTAATAAAATGTTATATTTTAATTTATAAAAAATATATATTAACACTTATTTAATTATTTACTGATAGGAAATAATATTAAGAACACATAATGATTTAAAAAGTGATTATATATATATATGTATTTTCCATATAGTTTATGTTTTTGTTTAAAAGTTAAATTTATGATAATTGAAATCTGAATTTGATTAAATGGATTCCAAATTATTAATCATCACATATAAATGATTTAAGAGGTAAAAGTTTATTTTTTGGGAAAAAAGGTTACTGTGGTAATAATTGGGTTACCATGGTAAAAATAAAATGGCGTAAAAATGCTAAATTATGGTGAAAGAGCCTGAAATATATATAACCTTATATATAAATTTCGTGTAAAAGGGAATTCATGAACCATATTAATTATTTTTCCACTTTGGATCTAGTTTCCTTGTGAAATGACAACCTTACACCTTATGGATTGAGTATTTTTGGAAATGCCACTTAAATATCACCTATAAAAGGAACCCTCATACACCATCTCAAAACACATTTTTCCCTGGGTTATATATAAAATAACAACCTATATTACATATAATAAATAATTAATAAAAATTTGGTATACTTTAGTTCTAAGAAGGATGCCTAAATACTTCATTCCAAAGGAACTTATTTCAGGAGTGAATCTATTGAAGTAAGTATATAGTTCTCTACAATTTTTTCAGTTACCTTATCATATTAACTATTTCAGAATATCATTATAAAACATAATTAGTTTATATTAACATCATTAATATTATTTAAAAATGATATTACCATGACATAACTGTATACCCCTCATTCATTAGTGTGTCATGTTCTTGTTTGGGGCAGTTCGACCACGTACAAGAATGAGGATATACTAACACCATAATATTAATTATGGATGAGTGTCAAGAAATTAATAAATGTAATATATCATATTAAAGAGTAATTTATTTTATAAATATGGTTCTACAAGGGTGACGAAAAAATTCCATTATTAAGTAACTCGCTGTTCTCGATAAATTACCCAAAACATGCTCATTATAAATTCTATACACACAATCCATACACATAACTCCCATTAAATGAATATAATACTGAATAAATAATAATTCACCACATTAAATAATATTTTAATGATGAACTTGTTAAAAAAATGAAGACCAATATCACCCTTACAAAACTTTTGCAAAACAGTCAAAATTACTAACATTCGATAATGAAAATAAACAATAAATAACTAATATATGTGTAATAAATGATTATAATTGAAGAGTATTAAAGGTAATATATATGAAAACGGTTATTAAATAATTTATTAAGATGTTTATATTTATTATAAATGAGGTTAATTCACCTTTATGGAATTTGAGAGTAAAGGTAAGGGATTCTTTTTAACCTCACTTTGAAATAAATATTTTCTAAATATAAATTACTATTTGAGAAAATTATATATATTTTCCCACAAAAAACTATTTTATTTTATTAACATATATTTATTTATGGGGATGAAATGTCTTCTTACCATGTAAATTCACTTTGGGTTATTATTCAGCTGAATGGATTCTTATAAGTGGAGCTGAACATTTGTTTTTCTTTTTAATCAGTATTACTTCTAATCTATAACCATATTTTTATATTCTTTTGTTGATTTAATAATCCATAATCATATTATTTCTTAAGGTAATTTTATATACAAATTTAATTTATTCTACAAAAGTGTGCATGGAATCATTTTTAATGTTTTACACACAGTCACTTTGTCCCATTATTTTCCTTGTAAAGATTCAATTTCATGTTCTATAATACATTAATGTTTTTATTTTAAATTATGTTTAATTTTATAAAAAAATTATTGAATAAATTTTTTCCATTTAAATTAAATGTTATAAAAAATTAAATAAAATTTATTCTTACTTTTCAAATAAATTTTACTACTCTTATTAACATTTTTCATCTATGTAAATTTCCTTTAATGTTTCTTTTGAATCACTGAGGATGTTCTCTAATGAAACGACCTATATTATTTCTTAGGCAAGATTATGATGATATCTTATGGACCTTTTTATAAAACCTATTTCCTTCACATGAGTTATATATTATATAGAATATTTATGAATGTTATTGTGATCAGGTGGCACATATATGTATGATTTTTCATTATGAGATGAGTAGGGATGAAATTATATAGCCCTCTAATGCATTGGGTAAAGATTTATATCTCATGTGATTATATGTATGAGACTGGGGAGTATACCCAATAAAATATTTTTATGGGAATGTGGAGTGAACCTAATCCACTATATTATGGGAAGTTTTACACTATGTGTTGATGGTATCGATGGATATCCTTAAAACGAAATGAATTTATATTCTTATGTTTGTTACATATTTATATTTCATTCCACAATCCTATGTTAGTTTTCTATGTTTTATGACAGTTTTATCATTATTACACAATACTATGCCTCATTTTTCATGTAATGTTGAATTTATTATATCATGGTTCATGGATTATGATCCTTATTTTAATTTTGATGAATTACTTATGGTATATTCAGGAACCATGATTATATTATAATTAACAAATTTTCCTCTTATTCTTACTTATATTCTTTGATTGGTATCTCTCATTTCAACCCTTACTAATAATTTTAGATTATCATTTCTTATGTTCGAAATAAAGAAGATTATTATATATGATATGTATATAAAAATATGTTGCGTGAATATTATTTGAGGGATATGTTGAAAAACGTTTTTATAATAAATTATTTATGTATCCAATCATCAAAGACAATAAACCTATAGGACTTTGGATGTGATCTATTTTAATATATAATGAATATTAATATAAAATGATGTCATATATATGAAATCTATATTGGGATAATCTCAGTTGGAATCAAAACGAATTTTAGTTAATTTAAAGGATTATGTTATGAAGAATAAGAGAGTAAAACATAAATCAAAATATGGTAAACAAAGAGTGTTTTAGGTTTAACTAAGGGTGACATGAGTTTAAACTAATTTTTTATAGGTTAAAATAAAGATTTAATAATTAGAGACATATTAGTATTGATTTTCATTATCATATGATTGTTTACTATGGATATTATTATATAGTACTTACACTAAAATTTTGATTTTTTAAATGGATTAAAATAGGAAGAATTAAGTAAAAGATGACTATGATGGATAATGAAATGATTATCCCAATGAGAAACCGAACTGGATAGAATATGGAGTAAGAAATGTCATAGTTATGTTAACCCAAATATATAAATCTATTAAAAATAACATGATCCAAGTCGAAATCCCAAATAAACCAAGTAAGAAAAAATTTAGATTGATTCCTTTAAGTGAAAATTACCACCCTCCTTTAGTAGCTCTTTTGAACCACTAATTTCAAAGAAATTGATCAAACAAATCATTTTCCATTGCTCTGAGCATGAAAAGGTTGTTTTAGTTGTTTATCATTTTGAAGGTGAAATTGACCAATGATGGATTCTTATTAAAAATAGGAGGTATTTGTAATTGATCTATAACATCCAGAGTTTTTTGAATGAATCACTATGTTCGATTATGTACATGATACACCCCATTGAGTTTAAATGAATAATTAAATATTATTATCTAAATGTTTCCATTATAACATAGCCATTAGAATGGAGAGAATGAAAAAGATTAATTGAATTATGAAAATATGGTTTACACATTTAAATATACTGAATTATTTTGTGACCAATTATTTATAAACGAAAATAAAACCTTTTATAAAAAGGAATTCGTTTTCTAAAATTTTTTTTAAAAGAACACAAGTGTGTTTTATACCAATAAAATAAACAAATCAATTTATATGGATTTTATAAATTAAATATTTTTATAATATATCCAGTATAACTTTTAACATTAATATTATGTGTTTTATATACATGATATAAGAAAAAAAATCCAATTTTACTCATAGAAGATGTATTTTTATAAAAAGACATTTTTACCGCCTTTTGATGGTGTACTAGTTTTAAATATAAATGTTTGAAACATTTATAAATTATATTAGATAAAATAAAATTCTTATTTGAAATTGGAATATCAAAATTCATGTTTATTTAATTTTTTCTATTTTTCTGATAAGTTTCATATATCAATGAATAGTGAAAAAATATTGAATTTTAATTGAAAACAAAATTTTCTTCTAAATATTTTATAATTTCAAATTATATTTTTGATTTTGTTTAAAGAAATAATTTAATAAATTTTACATAAATTAATAAAATTTAAGATATTTGAATTAATTTCACATTTAATTTTTATATAAAAACATTTTAATATTTTGAATGTTTTCACTTTAATGACCTGTTTCCTCACCCCTTCAACGAGATTAATATTAAATTAATTTTAACTAATTATGTGTTTTTAATTTTAAAAACTGGATTCCACATTTCTAATCATAATGTAAAAATTATTTAAATATGTCCCTTTTATTTTTGGACAATATGAATAGTGACTTTAGTAATTTTTAATACAATAGTTAAAAGTAAATCAGGTAATTAAGGGTAAAAATAATATTATAAATATTACAAAATTATGCTAAAACTTTTCATAATTTTGTTGGATTAGTTGTTTTTGACCCAAATAATTATTTTTCTAATTTTATGTCCTCTTAGAGCCACATGGATGAATTTAATCTTGTTATATTATTTTATTTTAAGGAATGTTAAATATATCATACTCATGTTTTTAATACGCATTACATTTTTAATACCTGATTATTAAAAAATATTATTGACAATAAATATTAATATGAAAGATAAAATTTTTATTTTAATAATGATAATTAATTTTGAATTTTTAGGAATGAAATAATTATATTAAGGGCTTTCACAATGATCAAGTAGTAACTGTTTCATTAATTGAAATATCATATAAATGATATTAAAGATATTAAAATAAAAATAATTTTACATAATTAATGTCATCCAAAACTTTTATATATACATTTTACATATTAGTGACGTGTTAAAATATTTTTTTCTAAGATATCATGTGGTTATGATATTTTTAAAAATTAATGTAATTAATAGTATCAAAAATTTACATTAATGTTATATTAAAATAAATAATATTTTATTAAATGATATAAAATTCATTAAAATATTAAATTACTCCCAGGTATAGGGATAATTTTTAAAATTTCATCGATGATCCATTTATGGTTCTTTTTTCATTTAAATATATTAACCCATAAGTAGTAAAAACACAAGTGGTTATAGTAAGAGTTGATGTGATTAAATAAGGGTTAATGTCAAAGGATAAGGGTAATAATGTAACCTAAACTTGTATAAAAATTATTAGTTGAGATTATTTAGTCCCATATTCATATTTGATTATAAAAAACCCACATTTTATCCGTATATAAATTAAAATTAATTTATATTAATTTAATATTTTGAGAGTTTTTAAAAGTTCTACTCACGTCAATTATAAAAAGGGAACCTCCTACCTCAATTCATCACAACACTTTAAGCCTTATATATTAACCAAAACCTGAAAATTTATCTAAAATTCATATTTAGTCAAGTTTTTTAGATCTTGATCTTTCAAAAGTACCCACCCTAGATCCATTAAGAAGAGATCTAAAGGAGCTCTGTTGAAGAAGAGGTAATCATTTTTACCTACTCATCCAAGTTAATTTCTTATTCTACTACCTCTTCATTTGTTGTTTCAATGATAAAGTAATTAATAAAGTATACTTTATATTATTATATGTTATTATGATTATAGGAAAACCATATTACACCCTTTATCCATCATATGAAAAACGAAAGAACCACATGTGCATACGTATGTCTTACCGTCTTCACAATATTGTGTAATCTATTTTCCATCACCACTTTATGTGGGTGAATTAATTGATTAAAATAATTTATACATATGATAATTATGAAATGATGTTTATTAATTAAAAATTATTATACCATTAAATTTCTTACCCTTTAACTGGTAAGAGAATGATACCATTGCACGTGCGTACGTACACCCTACCGTCTCCACGACATGTTGCGATTCATTTTCCATTTTAACTATTCAAGAATGACTATAAAAATGTATATAATCAGAAAATTTGATATATATGACCTTAATATCATTTTTTATATGAAATAAAGATATCCTATTTATAATAAATAGGACTTACATGACAAAACATGAATAGGAAAATGAAGCAGTTAACACCCAAAACACGGGTAATTACAAAATCTTATTAACAAATAGTGATAATATTATATAATAGGATCATATATGCTATCATAAATATTATTATAATGGTATAAGTTAATAATATGTTTAAAACCACTATATAATATTTTCAGATGTACAAAAGAAATCATACCAAATGTAAGGGTTTAATTCACAATATCATTATTAATCGAGATTATTTCGATTTAAGTCTCCACTGGGGAATATTTTTCTTCAATGTCCATATTTTCTAAAAATTCTTCCAAAAGGGTTTTTATTATTATCCTAAAAAAATTTATCTTATTTTAAACGTGTTTTAATTTTTAAAAATGTTTTGAACTGAATCTTTTTTTTCTTTTTCTAAATGAGGTATTTTATGCATTTTTGAAAAAAATAGAAAAGGACTGTTTTTTTTACTTATGAGGGATGATTGGTTTTTTATGAAGCCAAGATGAATTATTTTTAGAATATTTATTTACATGTTTACCACTTTCTTTTCAAAGAAAATGTTTTCTTTTATAATTGCATGGATTTTTAAAATAAATCATTTCAATGTAAAAAAGGGCCTTTACTTCAAGAAAATTTTTATGATTTTATTAGAGTATTTTCATCTATATAAACATAATTTTTTAGATATTATGATTAATTGGGGCTGGTCTTTTATTATTCCATCTACCATATTTTTTTGAATGGTTTCTGATGAGATTTACTATGGATAATCTATTTTGATAGCATTCATTATATTACTCTAGAAGGTTTATGATTATGTTTATTAAATGGGGAATGTTATTAAAATTTCATATGATATTATATGATAATTATGTTTCAACCCTTTCATATGAAGTATGAATTGGACATAGTAAGTGAATATTAGAGATCGTTATATCCTCTCTATTAATCGATAGGTATCATGAGACAAACTAGTTTGTGTATTGGATAAAGCCTTACCCATTTATGTATGGTGTCTTGGCCATTCCTTAATGACATGTTTACGATTCTTGACATTATGGATTCTCTCATCATGAGATTATTTATTGATATTCCATGTGATTATTTGATTAATAGAATATCTATGTGATTATTTATATGGAATTATTTTATTATCATTTATTATTTCCATATTATGTTAATGATTATGTTTAAATAGATTGTTTTTTAGTTATTCACCTTACCTTAAAGTTTATTCCTATTTATACATTATATATTATATCCTATGCTTACCCTTACTAATCATCTTAGCTCACCCGTTTCTTTTATTTTTTCTAGGATTCCATGATGAAAATTTTAATTGACGTCAATGGATAATAAAGAAGAATAACTGTGTTATTAAAAGAATAATTATGTTGTATATTATAATTTCAATTGTAATTTATCTTTTTTGTAAGTGTCTAGTTTCTCAAAACTAATAAACTATTTGGAACATTAGGATACAATTCCTTATATATATACAATGAATCTAGACTAATGGGGTCTGGGACATTATATTGTGTATTAGAAGAAGATTAATAGATCCTTTGTAACCTAGATTTATAAAAATATAGATCAGGGAAACGTAAACCTATAACAGACTTTGAGAATATTCCCAAAGTGACCAAGGTTATGATTTTCTGATTAGTTATACATAAAATTTCATTTTATGTTAGTTTGAAATCAAGAATTATTATTCATAACCTAATCTAGTGTATTACATTGTTTAGAAATGGAACCTAGTGAATTGAATGGAAATCGTATCAATAACCATAATCCATGTTTGTATTTCTATGGTAAGAAATATAATGATATTGGAGATAGAGATACAATTGGTGATAAAAAATATATAACTATAACAGGATATCTGACATAGGATTTGAGAAATAATATTAATCATATAGATACTCCTTATGCACAATGTGGAGGAACAATGTTAGACAACCTCATGGGAAAACAACCTACACCATTCAATGTGACTAAAAATCCATTGGTATATAAGAAATGGATATGTTCCTTAGAGAAGATAATACTCAATTTGGGTTGTAATGAACGAGATAAGGTTATCATGGGATTTTATCATCTCTCAAGAAATAAAAATAAATGGTGTTCAATGATTCAAAAACATGAAGGAGGAGGAAGAAATACCAAACATGGAATATAAGGATATTAAAGAACTTTTCTTGGAAAAATATTTCCCTTGTGAACAATAAGAAAATATGGATAGATAGTTCTTGAATTAAAGGACAAAAGAGAGTGAGAATGTTTCTACGTATGAATTTAGCTTTACATGGTCTGAAAGTCATGCTATAGATTACATACACAATCCAAAGAGTAAAACCAATCATTTCTTTTAAGGGATTAAGTCATTCGTAAAAATGGAATTGTTCTCCAAAACATTCTCATAATATGAAGACAATGTCTCATGTTTTATGAAGATAGAGAAATAATTCTCTAAGTATTATGATTTTAAATTAAATAAAGAGAAGAAGATAATGGTGGATAAAGACATAGATAAAAGGAAAAAGGGAAGAAGTATTTTCCCACATGTTATAATTGTTGGAAGAAACACCCCATTACTCTCATAAATGGAATGGTATTTTTTATAAGTGTTGAGAGAAAGGTCACCAGCCTCATGATTGTAAGGGAAAGAAAGAATCTATAAATATGCAATTCTTAAACTCTAAGGATATGGGGGCACTACACAACTTCATGTCCTAAGCATCAAGGAAATATTCATTAGAAGAATCAAAGGGATAAAGGTCAAGCTTATGTTGTTACTACAGACGAACTGGAATAATTGATTTTTTATATATTTATAAGAATAATAAGATATATAAGTATTGTACTACAATAGTTATTCTTTTAGGACTAGGAAGTGTGAAATTGTTCATTAAGGTTTTTAAGGTGATAAAATATTTGGTATGTGATTTTAGGATCTATATTATATAGTTTAGAGAATCTAATGTTATGTTTATTTTGTAATTTTAGTGACCTTACTTTTAAATTTGTTTACTTTTAATTTAGATAGATGTATTTTGAATGATTCTTAAGATAACTATTAATTGAATGGATTAATTTGAACATTGGATATTATTGTTTTATGTCAATGTATTATTTATTGGATTTTATATGCTAACATTTTGGTTTCAGTAAACATTTAAATGATGAAGGAATTACTTGGAGACCTTATGATTCAATAAAAGTGATTCAAGTATAAAAACTCATCTTAAATATCCATCTCTTGGTGTACAAAATGAAGTGAAAATAGATCGAAGTACAACAAAAGGATGATATTATTCCAATGAAATGAAAAGAAATCAAGTATGTTTATTTTTTCAATTGATTTTATAGATAGTAAAATAATCCCTCAGCTCTAGGAAAAGGATTTTGAATCAAAATCTTTATCCATTTATTTTTTTTTCTGAAAGATCAATGCTCTTTTAACGAATCATAAATTGATGGTTTTATGATTATTAAATTTCTCATGACCATATTCTCTATAACTCTCTATTAGAACTTGATATTTAGTTTTATCTTCCATGTCCATGTTTTCCTATATGGAAGCATAGTATGTGTTATCTTAGGTGACCTTCGTACTTCATTTTCTTTATTTTAATGTAGAAGTTTCATTAACCCCTTTTCTGATGTGGGATTTCAACTAAGCTATTTTAAAAAGTCAAACTCATAGATTTTAATCCCAATTTAAAATTTCCAGGATGCAATTTATTACGAGGGGGGGTAGAAAGTAACATCCTGTGTTTTTAAAATGAAACACTATGTTCGATAGTGTATATAATACACCACATCGAGCTTAAAGGGACCAATTAAATATAATTATTTAAATTTTACCATTATAAACATTCCCTTAGAATAGAGAGAGTGAATAGGATTAAATTAATTTTGAAAATATAGTTTAAAAATTTTAATATAATGAATTATTTTGTGACCAATTATTTATAAATGAAAAATAAAACATTTTTTTAAAAGGAATTGTTTTTAAAAAACTACTGAAATGCACACAAGTGTGTTTTATACCAATAAAATAAAAAATTACACTTTTTTATATTATATTAATTAAATATGTATATAATATATTCAATATAATTTCTAAAATTCATACAATGTGTTTTATAGACATGATTTAAGAACAAATCCAATTTTTCTCATAAAAGATGTATTTTTTATAAAAAGATAATTTTATTGCCTATTAATGGAGAAGTTACTTTAAATATAGTTTTTGATACTTTTAGAAATTATATTTTATAGAATAAAATTCTTATTTGAATGAGTTATATCAAAATTTACATTGATTTATTTTTTTGTATTTTTCTAATAAGCGTCATGTGTATGATTAATAGTAAAACAATACTCAATTTTAATTGAAAATGACTTTTTCAGCTAAATAATTTATAGTGTTAAATTATATTTTATATTGGTTTTAAATTATATTTATATAATTTTTATATGATTGAATCCAATTTAGGTTATTGGAATAATTTTCATATTTAATTTGGATATAAAAACATTTCAATGTTTTGACAACTTTCACTTTAATAACCCGTTTTATCACCCTATCAATTAGATCAATATTAAAGTAAATTTAGACAATTATGTGTTTTGAATTTTGAAATATGGATACCATATTATAAATTATAATATTCAAATTAATTAAATTTGACTCTCTTTTTGGACAATATTAATAGTAACTTTAGTAATTTTTGTCACCACTATTAATGGTAAATTTTGTAATTAAGGGTAAAAATAATATTATAAATATAATAAAATTACCCTAACACTTTTACTTATATAATTGGATGAGTGATTTTCAGCCAAAATCATACTTGTTTGGATTTTATGTCCTCTTTGAGTCACTTGAATGACCTTAATCCTTTTATAGTACATTATTTTAAAGAAAGTCAAATATTTCATACTCATGTTTTTAATAAGTATTATATTTTTAATTTGTGGTTATTTATAAAAAATATTTGACTTTAAATATTCAATTGAAATATAATTCTTTATCTTAATCATTATATTATTTTTAATTTTTTTGGTAATAAATAATTAAATTAAAATCCTTCACAATGATGATGAAGTAATTATTTAATTAGTGGAAATATCAGATAAATGATATAAAAAAATTAAAATAAATATAGTATTACACAATTAATTCCATAAAATAATTTTCATGATAACTTTGAAATTTTAGTGATGTTTTAAAGGTGTTTTGTTAATATATCATGTAGTTATGATATGTTAAAAAAGTCATGTAATGAATAGTATCAAAATTGACATTAATTTTGTATTAAAGAAAATATTATTTTTTAAATAATATAAAATTCATAAAAATATTAAATAATCAAAAATAATTGTTATAAGGTTTAAAATTTCATCAATTATACATTTATGTTTCGTTTGGAATTTTATAGTAACTATATTAACCCTTAAAGAGTAAAAACACTTGTTGTGACAGTTAGAGTTAAATTGATTAAATAAGGGTTAAATCCAAACGATAATGGTAATAATGTAGCCTAAACTTGTCAAAAATTTATTTTTTGAGATTATTTATACCCATAATCAAATTATATTATAAATAAATCACTATTAATCCATTTATAATTAAAAATTAATTTATATTAATTTAATATTTTGAGAGCTTCTAAAAGTGCCTCTCACCTCAATTATAAAAGGGCATATCCTACCTCAATTATTCACACCACTTTGATAATTATATCTCAAACAAAAACCTGAAAATTTCACTTCCTAAATTCCTTTTTCATGTTCTTGATATCATTTTCTTCTAGAAATACCAACCCTAGATCCCTTAAGAATATATCTAAAGGAAGTCCACTGAAGAAGAGGTCATCATTTTTACCAACTCATCAAAGTTCAGTTCTTCTTATACTTCCTATTCATGTGTTGTTTCCAGGATAAAGTAATAAATATAGCATCATATATGTGATGATATTTTATTATGGTTATGGTAAAACCATATTCCGCATTTTATGCATCCTATGAAAAACGAAATCATTGCCCATGCATATGCAGGTCTTACCATCTCCACACTATAGTGTATTTTTTTTCATCACCTATTTACTTGGATGAGTAAAATGATTAAAATAATAGATATATGTGATAATTATGACATGATATTGATTTTTAAAAAAATTAATATACCATTTAATTCATTACCCTTTCACCATTAAGGGAATGATACCATCGCTCGTGCGTACTTATGACCTACACTCTCTACTATGTGACGCAATTCATTTTCTATGTTGATCATTAAATAATGGTTATAAAAATTTATATAAGGAATAAAGATGATATATATGTCCTTAATATAATTTAGGAGATGAAATAAATATATCATATTCAGATGAAACATGACATACATGACATACATGACAAAACATGCATTGTAAGTTGATGTTAACACCCAAAACAAGGGCAATAACAAAATATTATTAACAAACAATGATAAGATTATATAATAGGATTATATATGATAAAAAATATTATTATTATTAAATAATATAATAATATTCTTAAAATTACTATACATGAGTTTTGGATGTATGAAAGAAATCACACCTAAGGTAAGAGTTTAATTCACAATCTCGTCATTAATCGAGATGGTTTTTGTTTAAGTCTTCAATGGGAAATATTTTTATTAAACGACCATGTTTTCTAAAAATATTTAAAAGTAGGTTTTTATTCTTATCCTGAAAATGTTTAAATTATTTTAAACATGTTTTATTCTTTATAAAATGGTATAAAATGAATCTTTTTGTCATTTTCCAAAATGAGGTACTTAATGACTTTTTTATCAAAAATACAGAAGGAATGTTTTTTAACATATGATGCAGGAGAAGATTTTTCTGAATTCAAGAAGCCTTATTATTTTGAAGCTTCTTTTACACATTAATGTGGTTCTTATAAAATATTTTTTTTTTCTTTCATAATTGTATGGATTTTTTAAATAAATGATTTCAAAGTAAAAAAAGGGTATTTCCCTCCAGTTTTTTAAAATAATTTTATTAGAGTATTTTCATCTAGGTCAACATAATTTGTTGGATATTATGATTAATTAAGGTTTATATATTATTATACCATCTACCATTTTTTATTGAATATTTTATAATCAGTTTGATTTTTGATGTGCTATTTTGATACCATTAATTATTATACTTTAGATTGTTTATGATTATGTATATTGATTGGGGAATGTTATTTACATTTTATATGATATTATATATTGATTACTATTCACCCATTTCATATGTGGAATGAATTAGAATTTGTAATTGATGGTAAGGGCCTAGTATAGCCTCTCGATGTATTGGTACAACTCTTGAGAAAAACTAATTTGGGTATTGGTTGTGGACTTACATATTTATATATAGTTTCTTGGCCGAAGCCATGATGGTATCTTTATGATGTCATATATTATGAATTCCATAATTATGAAATTACTTATTGATATTACATGTGATTATTAAATTATTATAATATCCATGTGATTATTTTTATTGAATTATTTGACTATCATTTATTATTTCCATATTATGATCAAGATTATGTTTAAATGGATTGAATTTTAGTTATTAATGTTTCCTTAATGTTTAAAATTATTTATTCACGATATCTTCAACAATACTATTACCCTTACTGAGTATCCGAGCTCACCCCTTCCTTATGTATCATTTTTTCCAAGATTCCAAGATGTATATTATGATTGACATACATAGATAATGTTGGAGAAAAATTGCATTCTTAAAGGAATAATTATGCTATTTTTATAGTTTCATTTGTAATGTATATTTAAAGTATGTATCTAGTTTTCTAAAAATATTAAAAAATTTGGTCCATCAGGTTTCTATTCCTTGTATATAACCACCGACTCTGGGATACTATGGTCATGGTATTTACATTATCAACACTATAGAATGTGAGGAGTTTAAAAAAACATTTTTCAATAAATATTTTTATTTATATCTTCAAAAAAATGGAAATAGAATTCCTTGAGCTAAAATAAAAGGAGAATAAATCCATGGTACTTGTAAAAAACATCACAATATTTTAAAGGTATGTTTCTAGTTTCATAAATATCCCCAAAATAAAAATTAATAATTAATTTAATGGATTAAAACCAAGTCTAGAGCTAATAAATTTTTTTGATGTTATATCAAAGTTCAAATCAAAATTAGAGACACAGATTATTCTTGTACTTTTAGAGATATGAATAAGAAAATTGATTCATAAAAACTCCAATGATAAATAACATGAGGGAAATAGAATTCAACTACATATATGCAACAAATCTTGGAATAAGTATATAGGGAATAACCTTAATGGAATGTGGAAATTATTCAAGTGTAGAAATGAATTACATTGAGAACATAAACACTGAATATATTTTGAGAGAAAACTAATGAAATTGATAAAAATAATGACCATCCTTATGCACCACCCCTACATAAATTCTTCAATTATAATGAGTATGCACATTATACTAAAAAGTGAACCAATCCAAGGGTTAATAATGATAAGAAATTTTATAAACCTCTAAATCCAAGGGACAATGTGATAGACTATGAAATAAAAACTACCAATGTGCTTCATGAAAAATAAGTGTTGAAAGGTACACTCATTATCTACTCAAGAACTATAAATTTATTATTTAATTCTTGTTCTAACTTATACTTTATATCAATTGTTTT
Source organism: Viscum album (assembly GCA_963277665.1). Lineage (NCBI taxonomy): Eukaryota > Viridiplantae > Streptophyta > Magnoliopsida > Santalales > Viscaceae > Viscum > Viscum album. Next base: position 331,733,079 of record OY728129.1, on the reverse strand, counting down.
CTAAAATCATCAATTCATCACCCTAATAATTAGATATTGGATTTTCAGTTATACCTCTTAGTGTAACAATGATTGAATCCTAAGTCTATAAATCCTCTCTAAAAGATGTTTTTGGGGATTTACTTCCTAAAAATATAATTATTCTTCCTTTAATTTAATTTTAGGTGATTTTAGGATTATATTGTCTTTATTTATATAGAGACCTATTAACTTATAGGATTGAGAGATCACATTTCACTCCCAAATAAACCCATTATAATCTATCAGTGGAAATATTACTATGAACTCCCTATTTAAGTTACTTCCCTTATATATGTCTTGTTAGCTAATAATGAGGGATATTTATCTCAAATTGATAGGAAAAAATAAATATTTAATACATATCTATTGTACCATAATATATCAATGTATTTCTAGAAGCATTTACTAGCCTTCCTCCCAATCATGAGGCTGTGTTTTCAATATAACGCACACCTTGTGATATGAATATATTAAAGATTCATTATAGAATGGCCCTAACTGAATTAGAGTAATAGAATAAGCAAATCAAACATAAACTAGATAATGTTTTTATATTCTCAAGTGCTTCACCATGGGTTGCATATGTCCTATTTTTTATAAATAAAGATGTATCAATACATCTCTATATTAATTATTAATAACATAACATGATCCTGATCAAGAAAATGTATTCTATACCCCGTATTGATAAATTTTTCAATCAAATTAAAGAGGCTAAATACATATCAAAAATTTAACTTTGATATGGATATCATCTATTAAGGGTGAAAATGGTTTATATATAAAATTTAATCTTTTTTACAAGATATAGACATTATTAATTCAATGTGATTCTATCTTGACTTTCATATGTCCCCACTATCTTAATGGATATGATGAATATAATCTTTAGATATTTCCTCAATCAATTTTTGGTATTATTTATAGATAATATTATCATATATTCAATTGAAGAGGAATAGAATGAAGACTATTTGAGGATTGTTCTGAGGACCCTGAGAAAGGAGAAACTATTTTCCAAATTTACCAAGTGTGAATTCTATCTATAAAAAAGAATCATTATTGGGTAATGTAATCAAAAGATAGTTTAAATTTATGGATCCTTCAATGATATAGGTTATTAAATAATGAAAAAAAATCCAAAATTATATTAAAGATCGATAATTTTATTAGATTCTATGGATACTATTAATGATATGTGAGAAATTTATCACGACTTCCAAATCCATTAACCAAGTTAACTTGGAAGGGATTCAATTTTTTTTGGATAAATGAATTAGAAGAAAAATTTTAGAATGTTAAGAGTAGTCTATTCACTACACCTATAATTACACTACCATATAGTAGAGAACGTTTTTTGATATATTGTGATGCATCAATTAAATGATTAGGACGGATCCTTATGAAAAATGACATGGAAGTAGTTTATTACCTATGTCAATTAAAAATTCAAGATAAAAATTCCAGATGCATGATTTGGAGATATAAATAGTTATATTCATATTAATTATATGTAGGAATTATATCTATGGTGAAAAATCTGAAATATATACTTATAATAATAGTTTAATATAATATTCATATTGAAGGAGTTGAACACGCTTTAAAGGAGATGGTTGGAGTTGATTAAGGACTTTGACTGCTCAATACATTACCAACGATGGATGGATAACAGGGTGAATTATCCTATGAGTAGGAAGGATCATGCTACCATATTCCCAATAAGGATTTAAAGAGACCTCATAAACGTGTATTTTAAAATTATAGACCTACGAATTATAATGGAAGGGGATAAATATTATCATAACCAAATTACTGCACAACCAGACATCCATGCGAATATTAAGGAGGTACAAAAAGAGGATATATATCTACAAAATAAGGTAAGGAATATTATAGACTTCAACATTGACATTTATGTAATTATAAGGTTTAATAAATGAATATAGATCCCCTAAATAACATAATTGAATAAAGAGTTGTTGGATCATTCATATAGCTCATCATTCTTTATCCACCCTAAAATCACAAAGATAGATTGAGGTCTCAAAGAGATTTTTTAGTGGAAAAATATGAAAATGGAGATTGTAGAGTATATATCTAGAATATCGGTCTGATAGTAAGTTAATGAAAAATAACAGAAGTCTAATGGGATGATACAAAATTTAATCATACCTACATGAAAATAGAATAACATCACCATAAATTTCATTATAGGTCTTACTAAAGCATATAATGTCTGTACTTCGATTTGGGTTATAGCTGAACTTATTATTATATCGATATATTTAATTTTTATTAAATAATATTACTTATATGATCAACTTGTAATGATATATATAAAGTAAGTGGTAAGGTTTCATGGAGTACCACTATTAGTTATTTCTGATCGATATCCAAGGTTTACTTCAAGGTTCTAGATAATTATTCAGTAATAATTATTTAGAAAGATGATATTACGAAATATTTATCATCCTTAGACACATGCTTAGTAAAAAAGGGACATTCAGACTCTAAAAGACATGCCATGATCTTAATAGAAAAATTTCAAAGGAAGTTGGAATTAATAACTTCCCCCAGTAGAGTTCTCATAAAAAATTAATTTCTATTTTATTATTCAAATGGAATTATATAAGGCTCCATATAGGAAGAGGTAAAAAACTCCAAAATGTTGGTATAAAGATAGAGAGAATAATCTTATGGTACCATATCTTATTCATTAATTGTTATAGAAGATTAAAACCATTGAATGACACATTAAAACTGCACAATGTTGATAGAAGAGATATGCTAATAATGAGATTTTGAGTTTGAAGTAATAGGTAAGATATTACTTAAAATATCACCATGAAATAGGGTTATGATATTTAATAAGAAAAATTTGATGCCTAGATACATTGGTACCTTTAAAATCCTCGATTGTTTGGGGTAGTAACATATCACATTCCACTTCCATTGAACCTCTATTAAGTGAGTTTTTCTTTTAATGAATCACTTTTGAGGAAGTAAATACCTAATCCATCACAAATACTAAACTTAGAGGTTATACAAATTGAAGATGATATTTATTATGAGGGGAAACTGACATAAATCTTGGATCTAAGAGATATAGTTCTATGAAATAGGACCATACACTTGGTTAAATTTATATAGAGGAATCATAAGTTTGATGAAGCAAAGTGGGAACCTAAATATATAATGAGGTAGAAGAACCCTTATTTTTTCATTATATTTATGAAATTTCAAGTGTAAAATTCTTTTAGGAGTGGAAGAATGTAACACCCATGATTTTAGAATGCATTTCCCTTTAAATAAATCATGTGGTTGATATCTTTTGATACACACAACAACAAAATCAAATTTAAAATGACTTATATTATTATAGTATAATAATATAATAAAAAAGGGATATAGTAAAAAATAAATAAATTAAATATAATTCATAAAATTACTAATGGAATGAAACCAAAAGTAAATAAAAATAGTACAAGGTTAAAATTCACACCATCACAATCTACCATGAAGATCATGCTCCCAATTATAACTATAGAATAATAAAAATGATAGAATAATTATAAAAATATTAACAAATAAATTATATAATAGGATGAATGTCTTTAGATATTATTAGTTGTCTATATATTTAAATGTAATATGAAAGTTTCATATATGGATGTTTGATATATAGTGGTTAGATGTAATTTTATCCAATAATTACATTTTTTAATTATTAGTAACATATTTAAAACAATAGAATTCTAATATAATAAATATTTATAGAATGAAATAATAATATATTAATTAAAATGAATCCTTATAGAAATATTTATTTTTAAACCATTACACATTGTTATTATTTATTCAAAAAAGAATTTCAAGTATTTATAAAATTTAAAGAATTATTATAATACAAATGGATTGGTCAAAATGATTTTTAAAAGATAAATAATTACTTTTAATGGGATTTGATTAAAATCATTTAATGTTAAAAATAGGTTTTTTTTCCAAGAATTATTTTTCATAAGTGTTGTATATTATTATATTAATAAATTAAATTGGTCAATTTCAACTACTTATTCAAAAAAATTAATTTTTTTAATTTATAAACAAATATATTAACATTTATTTAATTATTAAATGATATAAATAATATTAAGAGCAATTATTGTTTAAAAATTCATTTTTCTATAATTTTTTAAATATTTTATTCTTTCATTAAAAGTTAAATTTCTCAAATTTAGGAAGACAATTAGATTAAAATGAGTCCAAATTTGGAATCATCAAATGAAAATTATGTAGTAGGTTCAATTTATTTTTTTATCAAAAAGATACGTTATTGAGGTAAAAATTGAGTTACCATTGTAAATCTTAAATGAGGTAAGAGGACTAAAATATGGATTAAAGGATTAATATATCTCTATAAATATCTATAAATTATGTTTATGAGGGTATCACATACCCATATCTATTATTTTTCCACTTTGGATCCACTTTCCAGGTAAAATGGAAACCACACACCTTAGAGAATGAGCATTTGTGAAAATTCCGTTGAAAAATCACCTATAAAAGGATCCATCCTTTACCCATACCAAAAAATTATTTTCATTAAATTATCTATAACATTCAAAAAAAATTACATTTAATAAATACTTAGTACAAATTTGACAACCTCTAGTTCCAATTAGTTGTCCCAAATCCTTCATTCGGAAAGAACCTGTTTCAAGAAGGTGATAATTCATTCAAGTATCTTGTTTTTGACAATATTCTTGAATTATATTATTATGTAAAATATTTAAAAATATAATTTAACTGTAAATATTTTATTTAAGCATCCTTATGATTATTTAAAAATTATATTACCATGATATAAATATATACTAATACTTGTTCATTGCATAAAATGTTCTTTTTCGGTTCGGTTAACAACCTACATGAACGTTGCTATACCAACACCACAATTATAATGATGGAAAGGTATCATGAAATTAATAATGGTAATATAATATATTTTAGTCTATTTTATTTTATAAATATGGTTATTAAATAGTGAAAAAAATACAAATGACTATTATAAAGGAACTTGTTTTTATTAGAAAATTACTCGAAACATGCTTTTCATAAATTATATTCCCACAAACCATACTCGTACCTTTTATAAAATTAAAATAATCCTAAATAAACAATTTTAACAAAATTAATTCACTAAATTAGCTAATTTTTAAATAATCAAATTGTTATCAATGAAATATTATCGATATTTACATTATGAAACTTGCATGAAACAATCAAAATTACCAACATCCAATAATCAAAATAAACAATAAAAAACTGATATATGTGTAATAAATGACTATATATTAATTATAAAAAACTTAATATATATGAACAAAGTTTTTAAATAAGTTATTATTATGGTTATATTTATTATATAGTAGGTTAAAGTTCCTTCATGGAAGCAGGGAGTAAAGGTAAGGGTTTATTTTATAATCTCACATTGAAATAAAGATTTTTTATGTTTAAAATATTATTTAGGGATATTTTATGTAATTTATCTACAAAAAAACATTTATTTTATTATAATACAGTTATTTATGAGTTTTATAAGTATTTTATCCATTTTTAATCATGTTGGTTAAAAATTTTACCAAAATAATTTTTTAATTGGTGCCATTCTTATCTCTTATTTTTGGTGAGAATTATTTCTCCTACATAGAAATATATGTTTTTATGGATGTCCTTATCCATACTTATATGATTTATTATGTTAAATTTCTATTGAATTAAAATTTATTTATCAAAAACCTAAAATTATTCTTTTTTAATGTTTTTCCATTGGTGCATTTCTCTGACTCTTTTCATTAGTTTTGTGTATGATGTTTCCTTTTTATGTTTTTAAAATTCATCAAAGTAATTTTTTTACATTATTATTTTGTTTCTGAAACTATTATTTTATGATTTTATTACTTTTAAAATAAATTATATTGAAAATTAAATTAAATTTCTTATTATATTTCAAAGAATTTTTCTAATTATCTTATAAAGGATTTATTTCTATGTCTTTATCCATTAATGTTTCTTATGCTTCACTGGGGATATAATATAATGATCCCATATAGATTCTTTACAAAGATTAATTATTATAATTTATCATGGAAATTTTCATGAAATAAATTTCTTTATCATGGGTCATGTATTCCATGGTTGATTTATGAATTTGATCATTTTAACGTGGTACATATATGTATAGTTTTTTGTTATGTGACCAGTGTTCCTGGAGTTTTATATCCATCCAATGTGTTGTGTAAATATTTATATCTCATTAGATGGCATGAATAAGACTAGTGAGTGATCCCAATCCACTATTTTTATTGAAATGTAGAATGAATCCAATTCACTATGTTATGGGATTCCACCCCCTATGGGATGATGGTCTTAGTAGTGAGCCTTTTAATAAGAAATAACATTATATGTTTATGGATGGGAAACATTTGTATGTTATGAAACATTCATATATTATTTTTCCTTGTATTATAATAATTTTCACATAATTATATATTTTTATACCTCATTTATCATGTTATGTAAAAATCCTTTTGTCATGATTCATGATTTATGTTTTATTTTGAAATGAATTACTTATACTATGTTCATGTAACTTCATTATGTTATCATAGAAACATGTTCATATTAAGATCAATTATTATATTTGATTGATATATCTTATTTTGACCCCTTACCGACCATTTGAGCTCACCGTTTATTATGTTTCCTTTCCCTAGGTAGTAAAGAAGAGTAGTATGCATGAAATGTTTTGAAGTGTATCATGTGTGGAGAATATTTTTGGGAGACGTTGAGGAATGTTTGTAAAATAAGTGGGTTATTTATCTGATCTCTAATGACACTAAACCTACAGGTTATAAGATGTGATTTATTATGTTATTTAGTGAATATTCCTTTTAAATTATGTCATATGTATAAATTCTATTATTGTTTCATCTCAATATATCTAGGTTTTAGGCTATCTATGGTAGTACACGATGAACAATGATAACTGTTTTAGCAGCACAATGAGGAGAGTTTCAAAAAATAAAGGTCTATTGATATCTATTTAGGTGAAAAGAGAGTGTATTACATGTCATGCCCCATTTTTAGTGGACATGATTCATGCCACACCATGTGATGTGTCGCCATCTGATCTACATGATCATATGACCTTGGTCCATTCATGAATTTACTATGATGATCCATATGAACGGGGTTTTTCTGATCTAAGGATCACATGGATTAGTATATGATGGATGAGAAATCATGAAAAGAGACATGGCACATGACACGAGGGGTTACGTGACTATGCCACTTGGAACAACTTATTTTGAAGATAATTGGGTGGTTCATCAAAATATGTGGAAGCTCAGATTTAAGAAAACAAATTATATTGGACTTATTTTTACTTCTTAGAACAAAATAAATACTATTTCGATCATTTTATTGGTGTTTGGTAGTCTATTTTTCTAATTTTAATCAATGAATATTCATTACCTCATGTTGAATTATTATTATTCCAGTCTAAGATAAAATGGTTTTTTGATGACCTGGATAAGATATGGTGTAAAATTTTACTTCCCAAAATGATGGAATACATTATCTTTGATGATGTATGTAATGAATCAGATTTTATGAGTGTCATTTTTTGAAATAATATGGATTATTTTTGAGACCATATGTTAAGATGGTGTTCGATTCTATGGCCCGGTGTTCCTGGAATAAATGATTGAAATATATTAAATATATTAAATAGCACACACAGGTAGTGTTCCTGAAAAAGTGGAATAGATTCCAAAAAGGGTTCTATATCTGAAATCTGAGGTCACTATTGAGTTGAGAATCATGTTTTACTCTAGCCTTGACAAAAACAATTTCAGTGCAGTCCATTTGTGAAAATGTCATCGTGGGTGTAATCGAAGGAAATAAATTAAATAATTAATTAATTTTGTTTATTTTGATGCAGAAATTTTTTTATTCTTTATGTTTTTGGTTAGATAATTTCTTCAAGGTTGGAAACTTAAACCCTAGAAATTTATTCAACCATTGAAGAGCTTTCTTGGTGAACAACAATAGATCTGGATCAGATCGCAGATCATTGTTGCAATGAAGTGTTTGGATCTTATCAATGATGACAACAGAAATATTATTCCTCAAAGATCAATCCATACTCAAGGTATGATGTTTTTATTTGATATTTACATCATATTTTTAATATCAGATGAATATGGATCAATTCAATGAATATAATTGATACTTACATCATCAGAAGATTTAAATTAATGCATTAATTGTTTGTGTTCATCGTTAATCTTTTGCACTTTTTTTTTCTGTTTCTAAGAAAATGAAATTAGGCCAAATGAAAAATGGATGAGGTTCGTTCCTCACATTTTATGGCTTATGGTTTTCTCCTCCATGTATTTATTCAATCATTTTTGTATTCCTATTATCCCACTATTCTATAAATACTTGGTTTCCAATCATTGCATTACCATTCTTCAATGCAACAGATTCAAATCGCGGGTACAAAATGTGATGTGGGTTGCAATTCAAGTATAAATGAAAATATTGGTTAGATCAAGGGATAACAATATTGGATCAGGTTTCTTTTTTCTTCCCAGTAAGTGCACAAAAAATCAGACATTAAAAGTGTTTTTTTAAATGCATTTTGAAGGAATAAATCTTACGAGAAAGCGAAAACAAGGCTTAGTTGACCTAGATCTAATATGCATGGAGTGATTTCTAGTGTAAATTGAGGAGGAATTGGTGTGACAGTAAGAACAGATGAGAAACCTCTAGATCTAGAAAATATTGAGCTACACGGCATATAAATCAGGATTACACACCGTGTGGGGCCCATTCAATAGTAGATAGTGTTTTAGGATGAAGATAAGGATCACATGGCTTGTGACCCTTGTCAGATGGTGTGAGACCCCTTCTATGAGGATTTTGTGTACTTCGGTAAGTAAATGAACATGATAAAAAGTATAAATCTGTGTTCCATGTTGTGTACTTGGACATAGAGATGGCTTAGTGTACATAGCCAATACATGAACATGATCACTGGTACAGGTACATAGAATATGAAACAGGATGGGAACCATGTGTCTCTACACACAATGTAATTCTTCTAAATTCCATGTATTGGGAGACTTACTTTCTGTGTGGGGATTTCAAAAATAGGTAGACGTGGGGATAATTAGACACTCCATGAACCCAATGGTATATAGAGTATACCCCCTTTAAGAGTGTTTATAGCTCTTCATTTCCTGAGTTTTGATTACTCTAGGTTAAGTATGATCCCTTGGTCTATTCCCTTTAGGGTAAAGTGCAATATTTTATCCACATCACAAGATTATGTTCCCCTCTAGATGCTTTGTCTCAGATAGAGTTGTGGCGCCCCTTTGTGAGACTGGAGTAAAATACTCTATCAATCTTGTTCCCTAGATGGGTTTTCTATAATCATTGTGACCACCATGAGTATGGAATTTACCCTCTATATAGCATTCCATAACAGTAGGCTTTGTGTTATCATTGATATATGATCCCCTATGTAGTGGGTTGATCCTGTCTGGGATCATGGTGTCCCCCAACGGTTCTAAGTATGACCCCTATCTGAGTATCCGGGTCTTCTTAGAATAGTAAGCTTTCTTTGGAGGGGCCTAATGACCAAGACCTGTTCGTCGAGTGTCTCTATTGATAGCATGGCTCATGGAGTGGATTCTACTTTAATGAGCATTACTTCAAGAAGAATCATGTGGCTGAAAGTTGGTTATAACCTCCTTGTGGAATGATGTCTTTCATGAGTATATCTGGGTGTTTATATTATACATTAATTGTTATATCTTATATTGAGATAACTATAGTTGTTTCTTTTTGTTCTGTGTTTTTGGGGTTTCCTACTGAATATTTTTATACTCACCCTTGCATGGGATTTTCTTGCATGTGTCATGTATTATGCAAAAAATGACCCTTTTTATGGTTTCCTAGGAGGATAAGGAGAATATGTAACACAGATGGAGATTTTCAGACTGGGGTGTTTTACCAGGAGCATACATTTGACTTTACTCCTCACCCTTGGATCCATTTGAACTCTTTATAGTTTTTAGTTGGGCATGTATTTAGCCCATTTAGGCTATTTAGTACTTTTCTATCGTACTCTGTTGTGGGATCTTAGATGTACGAATGCATTGTTTTCAATTTTCTTACATTTCAGCACTGTTGGGGATTAGATATGTGTGTGAATACTAGTACTTTGGGATAATTTTTTCCATTTGTGGTATTTTCCTACTCGACATTGTCACCAGCCCATGACCTATTAGTTTCATTCTTAAGGCATTCATGGGTTGGATCTCGGCTGGTCGGGTCATGCCAGAGTGGAATTAAATGAGTTAGTTCTACTTTGGGACAAGAGTTAGTAAGATTGGTTTGGGGAAACAATGTTCAGTATTTCATGTTCGAATTTCAAGCTTGGGACACCAGTATTGGTGTAGTAGCCGACGTATCCATACACCAAGACTCTGATCACCTAGTTTTAGGCTCGGTACATGTAAAAATTTATTGGAGGGAACTTTTTTGGTACATGCATCTTATAGGAATTGTTGTGTTTTCTGTTTCCTTCTTGAGTAATCTCCCCAGATATACTATTTTTACCATGGTACATATTTTTTAATTTCAAAATGCCTCCATGTATACATCCATCTAGTATTCCACTATGCTATCACAAAGATGATCCGCCTAGTGACCAGGCATCAGTACAGGGTCATGTACTTGATATAACACCTACATGTTGTTTACCAGCTATAATAACACATTTTGAGGTGTAGCTAGTGTTGGAAGTACTAGTTGATGATGCACGCATGCTGAGTGAATTTCATGTGTTCCAGAGGTAGAGAACTCCTAGGTTTTAGGATGATACAAAACCCAGGTGGGTAAGGATTGTCTTGAGGTATTCACTCATGTTTTTCACCTTGTGAGAAATCATACAGATCAGATGATGGTCCTGAAGGTGAGACTTGTTTAGGGTTCCTTTGGGAATAGTGGATCTTAGTGACTCAATCACAAGATGAGACAACTCTCTCATGGTTATATTTTGAGAATATCTTCAGAGAGTAGTTCTACCTTTCCACATTGCGACCAATATGCATACATGAGCTTCTGCATCAATAGTTGGGTAGAATGACCATGGAAGAGTACTCAATGAGGTTTACTAATCTCTCATGTTACTCCATGGATATGGTATGAGATTAGTTCTTTAGAAATCACACCTTTGACCAGGAATTACACTAAGACATCATGGCTCTAGTAGTATCATATGTCATTCCCACCTATGATGGGGAGGTTGAGAGAGCCTTGGTGATGGGGATATTTATATGAGAGAAGGCAGTGGAAGTGGGAGCTAGTAGTGGGAACCCCATAGCTGATAACTCAGTAACAGGTAGACGATAATAGTCAAAATAATACAATCATGTCATATGATTCAGGAGGCTATCCCAAGACACATGTTTACTGGTTCAAGGCTCTCAGGGTGTCTCGAATCAGCCAAGGGATAGGTGGTGTTTCTCCTATGATGGTCGATGACATTTGGCTCTGTAATGTTCAACATGTTGTATTGAAAATCACGAGATGGTTAGGGGAACACCGTGGTAGAGGAAGAGGTAGAAAAAGGGGGTCCTTAGGGTAGTGTATGTTGAATAGAGGTCGACAGGATAACAAGAGGTAGTTAGAGGTTTGACCTATTACCACCACCACCCTACGGTGGTACACACTAGGATTAGGGAGCTAGTGGGTAGGGATGAGGCCAGCTGCAAGCTATGGAGGCCTATAATCCCTAGTTGTTAGGAATGATACAAGGTAATATCTATGTCTTTTTTACTTTATTTTCAGTATTTATAGACACAAGTGAATGTAATTACTTCCATTCCACTTATTTTCTTTGAGAAAAAGAGATTCTGGTCCGATCCATGCTTGACCCTTATGATTGGAGACTTCAAGAGGCAGCGACTTAACGATTGCACACTTGAGCCAAAAAGTGAGATATGATGGTGGTGAAATGAGAATTTGGTAGATCAGGATGAGCTCAATCATTGAAGAGTTGTATTTGATTACTCACTAGTTAGATAACACGAATCTTGGGGTAGTGAAAGATTTGGGATATTAGTTTCCTATGGTGGGGTGAAGTATGGGGACAGATTTCCTAACGACATACTAGGTTTACCTCACCACTAATAGCTAGATTTATTCATTGAATTGAATCATAGTATGGAAAAGATATTGGGACCATCATATTGTATAGATACTAAAGTGGTTCAAGAGATAATTGTGTATTTGGAGTACTTTTAGAAGACGGGCTTTGTAAGACCCATCATTTCCCCTGGGTAGCCCCTGTGTTGTGCAACAAGAAGGCGGATGAGAGATTAAGGTTATGTGTGGACTACCGATGCTTGAAGAAGGTGACCATGAATAATAAGTTTCCACTAACTAGGATCAACAACCTATTTTATGACTTTATAGGGGCACTATAGTTCTGTAATATTGACCTCAGATTAGGTTATTATAAGCTATGAGTACGAGATGAGGATATACCGAAGATGACATTAAGTTGTATCTATGACCACTACGATTACTTGTTGATGTCATTTGATGTGAATAAAACCCTAAAAGTGTTCATGAGAATTATGAATAAGGTTTTATATGCCTTATTAGACCGGTTCAAAGAAGGAATCATTGAATAAACCCATGTATATTCAGTATTTGAGGAGGAGCATGAGAGACACTTGAGGATGGTCTTAGAATCAATCCAAGATCAGTAGATATACAAGTTGATCTCAAAGTGTTAGTTATGGATTTGATAGGTCTACTTTTTGATACATGTAATATCATAGGCTGGAGTATTAGTGGACCCATCAAAGGTTTATGGATTTCTTTCTTGGGAGCCAACCAAGAGCTTCAGCAAGGTGTGGAGTTTTCTTGGGTTGGAAGGGTATTATTGGAGGATTGTACCCAATTTCTCTAAAGTAGAATCAATCTTGAAATCCTTGACATAGAATGAGAATCCTTTCACATGGGATGAAATGTTTTAATAATGCTTTAAAGAACTAATATAGAGTTTTATGGGAACTCCCACTTGAGATTTCTAGAGGTGGGTGTCGAGTACGTTGTGTTTTGGGATGCATTAGGGACCAGACATGGTTGTGTTATGATGTAGAGTGAGGTTACTATTTCATATAGATCACACCAGTTGGGACCACAAGGGAATAAATATGTGACCCAAGATCTGGAGTTAGCAGTGGTAGTCTTCTCATTGAATATGTGGCTACACTACCTAAAGGGTGATTAATTTATCGTTTTATCTGAACAGAAGAGTATAAAGTATATATTCTTAAAGAAGGATATTAATTTGAGCCAAAATAAATTGATAGATTTCCTCTAGGATTATGAATTTAAAATTATATATAATCTTGGTAAGGAGAACATAGAGGAAAATGATCTCAATAGGAGATCGTGTTCTTAGTTTTGGATGAGGTGTCCGAACAATTAGCCTCATTGTAGTTTTCCATTCTAGAAAAGTACATGGTTTTATATTTTCAATAAATGGTTGTTACCCCATAACTTTTACATCATTTCTTGGATTCCTAGTGAGGAGATACTTATTATTAGACCTTTCATAATTAGATATTCAAGGTACATGCTCCTAATAGATATTATGAAGGTGGGGATAACAGTATACTTTTCAGGGGAAGTATGATAGTACCTTTAATATTGTAGGAGGAGGTGGTGTGTTAGGTTCAAACATATCATTTAGAAGTACATATAGGTGGGGATACGATATACCATAACCTCCAATGTTAGTTTCGGTGGCCAGAAATAAAGAAGGGAGTTAAAAAGTTTGTCTATTAGTGCCTCACTTTTCAGTAGGTGCAGGATGAACATCAGGTTCTAGTGAGTTTATCTCAACCCATTGAAGTTCCATAGTGGAAGTGAGATGAGATATTTGTGGAATTCATTATGGTATTACCATCCACATCCATGGGAAACAACACCATCTAGGTGATCATAGATCATCTCACCAAGTCAGCCCACTTCCATGCCATTCAAGAGTAGAGTATTGTATAGAACTTGGGATGCCTCTCCATGCAGGAGATATTATGACTCCATGGAGTTCCCTCAAAAATTGTCTATGATTGTGATGATCGCTTCACATCTCTATCACGGGGAATATTTTAAAAGGATTTTGGGACTCATTTTCACTTGAGAAAGGTATTTCACCCCCAGAATGATGGCCAAAAAGTGTGGACCATTCAGGTCTTGGAAGACATTATATAGGATTGCATGTTAGAATTTTTCCATATTTGGAAGAATCTCCTACCCTTGGTGGAGTTTTTGTACATAATTAACAAACATTCCACCATTGTTATGGAACCATTCAAGGATTTTTATGGGAGACCATATGAGTCACCACTTTGTTGGAATGATCTTGGTGAGTTAGCACTCATGGTCCTAGAGTTGGTGTGAGTTACTATAGAGAAGGTAAATATCATATAGGAGTGTATGAGGACTGAACAGATCCATCATAAGGCTTACGAGGACTAAGAATGAAGACCTCTAGAGTTCAAGGTGGTATTCAATGTGTTCTTGAGAGTCACACCTCGATGTGGATTGAAGATATTTGGATGTGATGTTATGTTATTTCCTAAATTCATTAGCCCCTTCCAAATACAATGTAACCTTCGAGAGGTTACATACTTCTAAGATCTACCAAAAATGTTATAATAGGTACATGACATCTTCCACATGTCATAGTTGAGGAGGTACGTTCAAGACTCATCATATGTTATTGGTTAGGGTGAGTTGGACATAAAGGATGAAGATACATTTTTAGAGTACTAGGTGGAGAACAAGGATTGGTAGGAGAGGATCCTTTATGGGTGATCGATTTTCCTAATGTGTAAATGGTGGTAGTATGATAATCTTAAAGAGAGCACCCAAGAGTGGGATACCTAGATGCAGACATAGTGCCCTCATCTCTTTGGGTAGGTTTTTTTATTTTTTGGTTGAAAATACATAATGTCAATAGAATGTAATGAATAGAAATTTCCATGTATTAGTTATGGATATTATATGGATTATTTTCGAGACAAGTCACTGAGAGGATGTGAGATTCTGAGGCCTGGTGTGTAGGAATAAATGTTCAAAATATATTAAATATATTAAATATCATGTGAATATAGTTTCCATGAAAAAGTGGAATGAATTTAAAATGGGGGACAAGATAAAAAAATAAGAGCGAACTATTGAGTTTAAAATGTGATCTTTACCCTTGGTATGTCATAATCTTTATTAGCACAAGTTGTTTCTGAAGAAGTCCTTGCCTACATAAATGAATGAAATAAATTAAATAACTTATTTATTTTGTTTATTTTGATGCAGTTAATGTTTTCTCCTTCAACTACACAATTAAAGGATTTTTTTTGGGTTGGCTGCTCAAACCCTAGAGATCCAAAAAACCATTGGAGAGCATTCTCAGCAAAAAACAAGAAATCTGGATCAGATCGTGGATCGTTGTGCCAACGGAGTTCGTGGATATTATAAACAGCAACAACACAACCGTTCTTCTTCAATGATTGATCCAAAATAAAGGTATGATGTTTTTATTTATTATTTGAATCCTTATCTAAAACCTAGAAGAATGAAGATCAATTCCAAGAAAAAAATTGATATGAAAATCATCAGTAGTTTTAAAATGATGGATTAAATTTTAAATTTAATTTTTTATCTTTTACTTTTAATTAATCTATTTCTATGATAATAAACTGAGTCAAAATGAACAATGGCTGAGGTTAATTCCTCATATTTTATGGCTTATGGATTTCTCCCCCATTTATTCATTCGATCAACGATGGTTTTTTTGGACAACGGTTCGACAAATACCTGGTTTCTAATCATTTAATCACCGTTCTTCATCTAA
This sequence comes from Viscum album, assembly GCA_963277665.1. Classification (NCBI taxonomy): domain Eukaryota; kingdom Viridiplantae; phylum Streptophyta; class Magnoliopsida; order Santalales; family Viscaceae; genus Viscum; species Viscum album. Next base: position 331,717,049 of record OY728129.1, on the reverse strand, counting down.
ATAGATTGAAATCATGGGAATAAAATGAAATGACTATTTCAGTTTAATTATTGATGATAATGGTGGATAGATTAATGGATAACAAGACCAGATCAATTTTTCTTCATCTTCTTGGGTGGTGCATGTAAAATCATATGTTGGAGTTTTTTTCCCGATGTGTTTTGAAGGCTAGAATCTAGCGAGCAAATAGCTGCTGGGCTTGGTTGACATAGATATAAGATTCATGGTTTGATTTATAGAATAAATTGAAGCAAAAGTGGTGCATGAGGAAGAATGAAGGATAAAACTCTAAAAAATACCTAGAAACATGGTGTGTAAATCAGAATTACATTCCATGTGGTGCCCATTCATTGTTGGCTAGGGTTTTGGGATGAAGATAAGGATCACAAAAAATGTGACCCCTATCACTCAGTGCATTTCCCCTTCCATGAGGCTCAACATGTACTTTGAGAACTACACAAACACAGGGGAAAGTACATTGCCAAGTGGAATACCATGTACTTGGATATATAAATTGATTTGTGTAAACATGCCAGTACATGGACATGAACACTGGTACATGGAAATAAGAATGTGACACAGGTAGGGTACCGTGTCTCTCTACACACCGTGTACTTATTCTACACAATATGAATTGGGAGAATTATATTTCATGCATGTATTTTCCACATGGCAAGACTTAGGGATAGCTAGACACATCGTGTACCCACTGGTACATTCCACGTACCCCTTCAAGAGTGTTTGTAGCACTTTATTTCCTGAGTTTTGACTAGTCTAGGTTGACTATGTTCCTTTATTCCGTTCTATTGAGGGTAAAATGTGAAATTGCATCAATATCATCATATTTTGACCCCCTTTATAGGATAAGTCTTAGATAGAGTTTTAGTGACCCTCCATGAGATTTGAGTGATATCCTCTATCATCCTTGTTCCTTAGATATGGTTTGTGGAATCAACCTGACCTCATTGTGAAGGGAGTTGATCCAACATCTTGTAGGCCATATTGGTAGTGATTGTGTTATCATTGAAATAATATATCCTATACAGTGGGTTGATCCAGACTAGGTTCGTGGTTTCCCCCAGTGGTTCTGGGTGTGACCCCTTATTTGAGTATCAGGTTCTTCTTAGAACAGTGAGATTTCATGGGTGGGGCCTAATGACCTAGACCTCTTCATCAAGTATATATGTTGTTAGCATTGATCATGGAATAGATTCTCCCAAAATGAGTGTTTCTTTAAGAAGAATTATGTGGCTGGATGTTGGTTATGAGCACCTGGTGACGTGGTATATTTTCCGATTATATATGGGTGGTTTGGTTATACATTGATTGTTATATCTTTTATTGAGTAAATATACCTTGTGCTTCATGTTTAGTGTTTTTGGGGTGTCATACTGCGTATTATTATACTCAACCCTGCATGGGATTTTCCTACATTGATCATCTATTATATAGATGCCGACCCTTTTGAAAGTGTCTTGGGAGGATAAGGAGTATGTGGAGAGTAGATAGTGAATTCCAAACTGAGGTGTTTTACCAGGATCATGCATTTTATTTTAGTCCTCACCCTTGGAGTGTATTGTAATCTTTAAAATTTTTGGTTGGTCTTGTATTTTCACCGTTTTTCCAATTTCAGTACTTTACTATCACACTCTGTTGTTGAATGATAGTAGTATTCATGCATTGTTTTCTGCTATTTTTCATTTCATCATTGTGTGGGTTTAGAGATATGCCAGTTTGTATAGGTACTATTGGATAATGGTTCCCAATAGTAGTATATGTCTACATGATGATGGTCCTCATACCCTTTCCTATTGGAGTCAGTCATGGGGTATTCACAAGTCAGAACTTCGTGGCTCGGGTCAAGAAAATGTAATTGATTATTGATGAAAAATAAGAAAATTATTCATTAAATAATTTATGAATTCATTTGAATAATTTTTTGATGACTAGAATTAACCAAATATTATGTTCATCACTTCTTGATGAAATAAACCCAATGTAATGACATGGATTAATCTAGTATTATATACATTACATAATATGGTGTTACTGATCATTAAGTGAGGATATAATGTATAATTTGTAAATATAAATATTAATTTAAGAGGTAATACCATAATTATCTTAATATAAATATACTTAAATAATTATAATGAAAATATCCTATATATGGAATCATGCTGATGAAACTAATGTTGACTATAGATATGAAAATATCTTCATAATTTTATTTTTTTGGGTGATGAAGATTTGATATAAATATTATATTAATTGAAATGAACATCATCTGCTTTAGAGAGATGATGTGGAATTTAGATGGATATTGTGGATGAAAAAACACCTTATGATGTTATGATAAATATTATAAACTTATTTAAAGTTAAAAAACTCTTAGTTATTATCTAATTTTTTGGATAATAATATTTACTTTATTTACTTTACTTTATATGTGTGATATTGTTTATTGGTTGGAGGATTTTGAGAACATGATAAAATTAAGTATCTACGATCATTCTTAAACATAGACTTGGGTTAGAGGTAGTTGATGATACACCATATTTATTATTATTCTCACCCACTTTTTAGGGTTTGAGGTATATGATGGTTCACCCAAGTGTGTAAACACTTTCTATCCCATTGATCTAGGATTGAGGTGGATGATATCACAAAAAATATTTATTATAAATTCACCAATAACTATTGGTTGAATACATACTACTCATAATGGTGTTTCTATGACACATGATAATAAAACATCTTGGGTGATTTATTTAATATAGGATTTATGATGGTATGTGAGATATGATATCATAAATTTATATTTTTATTTTTTTTACATGACTACATCTACATGTCGGTCATTTGTATTCAATCATTTGTTGTGGGAGTCATATGAAGATTCTTATTATCTCTATAGTGTTATGAAAATTACCCATCTTTAGGTAACCAAGGGTTGAATCAAGGATATATTTTAGATCATGAGTTCTTGGAATCCTCTAGTGAGACGTAGTTCCCAAGGACCATTATTCTTGATATATCCAAAAATGTACATATATAAATATTTATATGAATACCTTATTATTTTATGAGAGTAGAAACGTGGGATTTATGAAAGGAAGAATATATATAATTCTCATATCTTGTTTTTATTTGATTCTATCTTAGTTTCATTTAATGTTTTTATAATTTCATATATATTTTCTTTCATAGTCTAGTTCAATTGAAAAGATGAATATACTAATTATTATTACCCACCCCTATATGTTCACTTATATTGCTTTTACATACATTAACATAGATCCAGAAGTGTAGATAATGGGTGCATTTGGATATTAGTAGATTGGTGAGGACATAATTTACTTTACCTATGAAGATGTTGTCGTATTATTTAATAATTTGATTTCATGTATGTTTTTTATATGGGATATATTAGTGGGGTCTTTTAGGTATTAAATGACCAAAATTCACATTTAAATACATATTATGTAATTGTATGTTATCTTTTGTTAAAAATAGATCTAGGGTTGTAAGTATAGAAAGAGACAGGTAATATATAGAGGGAAAACATCCCATTTATGTGTAGATTTATCAACACTATCTATTATCCACTATCCTATCAAAAAAAGGTCTGAGGAGTTCCCTTAATAGTAAGTCGGGTCTTGTTTGATTGGTATTAATGTGTAAGATAAATATTATAATATGAAAATGGAGAGGTTTGGTTGGGAATGTTGGGGGGATCGGGAACTATTGTTCACTGGAGGATACACAATCTAAAACTTCTTATAGAGAAGAATAAGATTTTTAAATCCATATATTGGAAGATCAACTCCAACTTTAATGTACAAGAACGTGGGAACTCATTTCACCCTAAATTTCCACATTAATTTGACAAGATTTCACTCACTAAATAAAAACTCATAAAGACATTAAAAAACAAAAAATAATTAATGGGAACAAGGAATTACATGGTTTAAACATTGAGTTCAATACCCATCAAATAAAACAACTACATCTTCATTTCAATTAAAATATACAATAATTAAAATCACTTTTACTAATCAACCAAGTAGATCACTAATCACAGTTTTCACATGAGATGTGTAAAAGTTGTCACATAATACCTTTATAGTGGGTCCCAGCTAGTCATCTTGTTTAAAAAACATCATATCTTTACAGAAGTATCATTATTGAACTTGGAAAAATTTATTCTCATATAAAAATAGATATCTTCCCCTAACATTTGGTGAAATGATGAATTTACTCTTACATTTTCTCTTATGAATCTTAGGCTTCACCCCTTCACCATAAGACCATGAGAATTTACTCTTACGTATCATTATTAAAATCTTCTAATGTAGTTAACCATAACTTTTATTAAACCATCATCTAGAAAACTGACCAGAAAAAGTCATGGTTACTAGAAATTTCTAATTTATGTTCCAAATTTCCTCCACTAAAGATTCCCACTACTATTGACTTCATCGGGATGAGTTATCTTATAACGCTTAATTTTTTTATTCATTTTATTAGAACATGATTATAATTCACATTCCTAATAATCCACCACTTTAATAAAACTTCAAGGAAATCATGGAAACCTTCAACCCTTGGTAAAAAACATGAAACCCTCCTTCTATAGTACCAAAAAGTGTCTTTGTCATCCTTTAATTTACCCAAGTTCCATTGAGGTACAATGTTACCTTAGACTTTCCTATACAAGAACCTTAGTGAACCTGAAAGTTGGATTCTAACTTCCATATATCTTTCAAATCTCTAGATCCATTCCCTATAGTATCTTCTATATTAACTGATATTTCAAATTGAATTTTTTATCGATGACTAAATCACTAGGCACTTGGTCATGTTTATTACACTATTATTATCATAGAAGAGAAATCCACCTTTATAGACAACTCTATGATCCTCCAATAGACCCCTCAACCACGTCTAATTTTTTTACCACTTCTAATAAGATCACTTATTCTAATTTCTATATAGAAAATTATACCACTAGATACAGCCTAGACATCCAACTAACTACCATTTCTCAAAAAGTGAACATAGAGATTGTTATACTCTTTATTGTATTTGAATCTCCCTAAAGGTTTACATATATATACCCATTAAATGAATAATATATTTCAAAACATATGTCTCTATCTTTTGATTCTTTGAAATACCATATTATAAATTTTAGGGCCTCCTGATATTCTTTCCCTAGACTTCCCATAAACTAGATGATGACTCCCATTGAAAATGAAATGTCCAATAAAGTTAAAACATGATGTTCATTAGACTACCTATCACATCTTCAAATATAAATTTTACAATATACCCATACATATATTCTATTTTTTTTATTCTAACTACTTGAGTATTTTGATTTATTTGGGCAATAAATTTGATATTAATTTATATATGTAAATCCAAAAACATTTGATTATATTCTAAATGTACTTAATTTGAGAAAAAAACAATGATCTTGGTTTTCCAGTCTATCAATACTTATCCTTAAGATTTTATTTGGTACTATGAGATCTTCCATTGTAAATATTCTTGACAAATCCTTTTTCCAAATCCTGAATCCTTATAATTTTTGTACATTCCATAAATATTTTATCCACATAAAATATAAAGATAATTAAAATAAAATCCCTAAATGTATTCTAGTATAAAAAATGGTTTTTGTTGCTTTTAATGAAACCATTATTATCCATGAAAGAATATAAATTTTAGTTCCATTGTCTTGGAACTTGCTTCAACCCATAGAGGCATATCACCATCTTACACACTAAGTCTCGATTCTGTTATCCATAATACTTTCTAGTTGAATCAGGTAAATTTCCTTCCCAAATTCACCATGATAGAATTAAATTTTTACATCTATATACTCTAAATCAAATTTTTCTAAAAAACCAATCATTAATTATATAGATGGAAGAGTGATTAACTATAGGTGAAAATATTTTAGAGAATTAAATTCCCTCATTTGGATGAAATCCTTTGATAACCCACAAATACTTCAACATGTTTCTATGATTAACCTCCTCTTTTAACTATATAAACCATTTTTATCATGTTATTTATTCCCTAATGGTAGTTCCTTTAACTACATAGTTTTATTCACATGAAATGAATCCAACTCATCCTTTATAACTTACTACAAAATTTTAGAATCACTGATACTACCCACCTCTTCTAGGATCTCAAATTACCATATATACATTATAATTCAGTATTTTAATTCATATATGAATATTTTTACTAGTATTATGACTCTTATAGATCTTAGAAATTTATCTTGTGTGTTTTCTATTTATAGAAACATAAATTCTAAAATTTTTCCGTCCAGTACTTTGAATGAAGCCTCCATAGTCCCAAAGTATTCTGGTACATATTCCACTAGACAATATTATATACATTAAGTACTATCTAAATTTATATAAATTTAATCCTTAAAAAAATTCATTCAGTTTAACTTGGATATGATCAATTTAATATTTTATCACAACTTCCTTTTCATCAAAGTTTTGGTCTTTCCATATGAACATATCATTGAGTGGGAAATTATATATTCTGAATATCCTACAATACCCATCATCCCATATCTTAAATATGATGTTATAATTTACACATCCTACAAATAAAAATTTATTGGACTTATTTTTAAGTTTTTATATATCCTTATAATTGAAATATACATAGGTTTAAATTATAAAAACAATTAGGTTATTAAATTTCATTGGTTTTTCAAAGAAAAATTTCTCTAGGATCTCCTACCTCATCAGTGCTAAAGGATTTTTGGTAAAAATTAAATTGAATATTTGGAAACATTAAATAAATTATCCTTTTAAATTCTTGTAACATCCCAACCCTAGTTACCCAGAGTCAGTAAATTATTACATAACATTGGCATGATCACAAGAGATCAAGTCCCGAATGACTGATCAGTTTATTAGCCTTGGAAGTACTAGATACCTTATAAGTTTTACAATACATTATGAAATGAAAAACAACAACATCGAGTCTCATTCAAACACACTCATATACATTATATTATCCCTTTAGGTTATTCAAAAAATACTTCTTCACATTAGGTGAAAAATAAAACATAAGACAAGGGTAGGCTCAAATGCTCAGTAAGGATAAAAATATGGCAGAATCTATCATAAATAAGCACAATCATTTATTGAAATTTGTAAGATTGAAACACAGGACTTTTAAACATAAATTTTAGCATAATACGGAAAAGATAAATCAAATAATTCAATTTAATTATTCACCTAGATATTCTAATTGTCGAATAATCACATGTAATATCAATAGTTAATCTCATAATGATGGAATCCCTAATGCCGGACATCATAACCTTATATTCAAGGCCTCATACCAAGACTAAAAATAATTTTTTTGTCAAGGCCATGTGCCAAGACACTTGTTTGTCTCATGAGACCTACAAATGCATCGATGGGATATATCAGGCCCTGCTCATCACTTAATATGTCCAATGCATTCCTCATATGAAAACGGTGAAACATAACACAACCATTCATATTTAACTAATTTACGAAATGTTAATACTTTAACCATAAACATTGAATAAAATAAAAATAAGACTTCTATAGTAAAAAATATCATAAAAATATCAACACAATATGGAATATTGTATCATAATAAATCAACTTCAACTAAACATAAAGTCCAACAATAGATGTTGACATTGATGAAATCAATCCAAAAACAATTTGAGAGAAATACCTCCTTCTACTTCGAAATCATTTAAATGTGGAATAATTATAAAAGAATTTTTTTTTTGAAAATACTCTTATAAGCTTGTAAGGGAAGATTATAATGTGTTATAATGGAGGAAAATAGCCACACCTTCTGTATAAGATAAAAAATCATTCTTTCCTTAATTTGTCGAAAAGGTCATAAAGTACCTTGTTTGGAAAATGACAGAAATATTCCTTTTAAATTTGTTATAAAAATTAAAAAAATGGTGTAATTGACCTTAACCGATAAGTCTACAAAATATTAATTTTTTTTGAAAAACATTTTTAAGAAACACGACTGCGGCTGATAAAGAAGTCTTAGTAGATACTTACATATAAACAACCTCACATAATGAAGAGATTATAAAATTAACCCTTACATTATAATTTTCCTTAGTCAAGGGTATATTAACCTACTGTATAATAGTAATATAATTTTTATTAAATTATACAAGAAGCACATACATAAATATGATATCATATATGATCCTCTAATAATGCTTTGTTAATAATATTTCAGCAGTATTATTGTTTCAGGTGTTAACTGATTCATTTTCCTTTATATGTTTTGTTATGTAAGTCAAGTTTGTTATGGATAGGATGTATTTGATTCATATCCAAAATGATATTAAGTTCTCAACCATTATTTTTTAATCAACAAATGATAATTATTCTTGAATGGTTACGATGGGGAATGAAATCTGATCATGTCGTGGAGACGGAAACCCGTACGTACGCACGAGTGAAAATATCATTCTATTGATAGTGAAATCATATAAAATTGGAATTTATATTATATATAAATAATAATTAACATGTTATATTTATTATTTAAATAAATTATACTCATTATTATACCCATCCAAATAATGAAGTGTTGTATAACAAATTACACCCTGACGTGGAGATGGTAAGTCGTACATACACTTGTATGGTGACTTTGTCATTCATAGGATGAATAGAATAAATTATGTGGTTGTACCATATTTATAATAACATCTATGTATGTAGGAGGTACTATATTAATTAATTTTTTATGGAAACAATAAGGAAATAGAATGTGGAAGAAGAAAATAACTTTGAAAGAGGTTGTGAAATAATTACCTCTTATTCGGGTGCTTCCTTTTGATTTGAACAAAAGAGCTCCTTAAGTTGGCTTCCTAATTAAATTAAGGACTCTAGGTTGAGTTGAGGGTAGTTGGGAGGATATTTTAGTAGGTTTTGGCTGAGCCAAAAGTCTTTGGAGGTGTGAATTAAAATAATGTAATGTTCCCTTATATAAGAGAGGTGAGGGTCACTTTAGGAAAAGTTTGAAATATTAATTTATTATAAAATTTATTTCGGTTTATAATAGATAAAAATGGATTTATTTCAATTATAAGGTGGTTATAGGTTTAATTCATCTCAACCAATAGGTTTTAGACATGTTTACGTCACCATATTAACCTTATCTTTTAGATTTAACTCTTAGGTAAATGGTTTAACTTTTACCATGTATTTTTTATTTTTATAATACATGCTTAATATTTACTATAAAATTCCAAGAGAACCTAAAGTGGTTCATTAATGATATATATAACATTATCCAATTCCTTTGTCTGAAACTTATATTTTTATGAATATTATATCATTTAATAAAATAGTATTTGTTTTAAAAAACTCATTTATGTCAATTTTGACACTATTTAGTATTTGGTTTTTGTTAAATTCACAACAACTTGATTACTTAATAGATATACATTGAATAAAATCTAACATGTCATATTCACCTAAAAAATCTGTGGATGACATCAAAAGTTTCAATTTACATTTATTTTAATATTTATAATATCAATTCTTTAAATCATTCATTAATAAGGTAATTACAACATCATCATTAGGTCATTAATAAATTTAATTATTTAAGGTCTAAAAATTATAAATAAATTACTATTATGTAGGAAATGTATTTATATTTCTAATTAATATTTATAGTCGAATTTATCTTATGTATAACCATATATTAAAAATGGATTAGTTATTAAAATATTAATTTAACACTTTCAACTCTTTTTAAAATAAAATATAATAAATTTCCTAATATAATCCAAGTGGATCTATGAGGGTTATATTTTTTTCCTAAGGTTGATTTTGGTCAAAATATAATTATCTAATAGAATTAGGACACATGTTGGGGGTAATTATAATATTATGTTTACTTTTAATTACCCTATTTACTTTTAACCGTGGTAAATAAAACTCAACAGTTACTATTCACCCAAAATTATTTTCATCCTATTGAACCACATTTTACTTACTAATGACAACTGTGTCTATCAGATTTTTGAAATTCAATTCATAGAAGTGGTAAAATTTTGTTTTATGAATATTTAAAAATGTGCCTAGAAGGTGGGTAAAATATGTTAAAAAGTTCAATAAAATTTTATATTTCTAATATTATTATAAAATGACTCCACTGAATTACATTGGACTAATATAGATATTATGAATCTATTTTGAATTTAAAATAAATTTTAATTAAAAACTTGTTTGAATAAAATGTCTGTTTTAAACAATAATGCAGTATTTTTCACTATTCATCAAAAATCGAAAGTTTTAATAAAAATAAAAAAAATTCACTGTAAGCTAATTTATGATATTCCGAATCCAAAAATTTAGTGAATTTTGAAAAATTGAAATTTTAAAATTTTAAAAATTGGGTATTACTTTTCATAACTACTTTTTTAATGACTAGTATTATTGGTCATGGTGTGCTAGAACTCAGAGCTACTTATATCACAAGCTATTTAATTATTCAAAGAGAAGCATACCATGAAAGATGGGGGTGTTACATTATTCATCCCTTCAAATAATTTCATCCCAAAAATTTCTAGAATATTATTTCATAAAAATATTTGGGTGGTTATTCATTATAAGATCCTTATATTCCCATGTTGCCTCTTCCATTTTATGGTTTCTTCAAAAAACTTTTACTTGACGAGTTATCTAGTTTCTCAACACTTATTCTATGGTATCAAGAATATTGATAGGCTATTCACAAAAAGACATATTAGGATCCAGTTCTATTTCATCATATGTGAGTACATGCGTTGGGTCTAGCATGTATTTTCTCAACAGTTATATGTGGAACACATTATGAACTTTTGAGAGACTTGGTGGCATTGCCAAACGGTAATCTAAAACCCCAATTAATTATAGAATCTTGAAAGGACTAATGTTCCTGGGACTTAATTTACACTTATTACTGAATCATATAACACCCTTCCATGGATATACCTTCAAGAAAACTTGATCACCCACTAGAAATTCCAAATCCTTCCTTCGGTTATCGGCATAACTATTTTGTCTATGTTGAGTTTCTTTGATGTGGGTTTGGATAACCTTCAACTTTTCTATTTTTTCGTCAACATGTTCTGGTCCTATGAGTTTTCTTTCACCAACATCATCCCAACAAGTTGGTGTGCTACATCTCTTTCCATATAATGCTTCATATGGTGCCATATGAATACTTTAACAGAAGATATTGTTATAGGAAAATTCTATGATAGGAAAATACTATTCACACATACCTTGAAAGTCAATTAAGAAAGATCTCATCATGTCTTCTAAGGTTTTAATAGTCCATTACCATTTCCCATCATTTTTAGGGTGGTAGACAGTGCTCAAACGAAGTTTAGTATCAAGCGATTTCTAAAGACTTTTCTAGAATCTTGATGCCAAACATGGATCATGATTTGAAAAAATCGATAGGGGTACATCATGATGTCTTACAACTTTATTAATATATAGTCTTTTTAAATGTTCAAGTGGTAAATATTATCTTATAGAAAGAAAATGTGTTGACATGGTAAGACAATCAACAATGAACCATATTGCATCATTCCTTCTAGGAGTCTTTGGTAGTCCCATGAAAAAGTATATCATAATATAATCCCATTTCCACCCTGGTATGGGAAGAGGTTTCATTAATCCTCTAGGATATTGTCTTCCATCTTTCACCTGTTGACAAACCATACATCTTGACACATAATCAACAATCTCTCTATTTATGTTGTCCCACCAAAAATGTTACTTCAAATCTCTATACATATTAGTGCTACCAGGGTGTATAGATAAATTAGAGTTAAGAGAATCATTCAAAAATTCCATTTTTAGATCTTGTATATCCAGAACACAAATCCTCTTCCCAAATGTCAATATTTTATCTTTATATACGAATTTGATCAATCTCCCATCATTCACAGATTTAATTTTCTTTTGAAACTTCTCATCATCGATCTGAAAACATTTTATACTTTCTAGTAAATATGGTTTGGAAACCATTCGAAAAATTATTAATATTTCACCTTCCATGATTATTCACATACCCATATTTACTAGATCCATGAACATAGGATCCCTTTCAACACTCATTTTGTTCATAACTCCATGATCCCTTCTGCTCAAAGCATCTCCCACTTTATTTGCCTTCCCCAGGTGGTAGTTTATTGTGAAATCATAATCCTTGAGTAGTTCAATCCATATTCTTTTCCTCATTTTGAGTTCTTTCTATGAGAAAATTTACTTCAAACTCTTATGATCAATAATTTTCTCACATTTTTCTCCATAGAGATAGTGTGTTCATATCTTGAGGGAAAATACTAAAGTTGATAACTCAAGATCATGAGAAGGATAGTTTTGTTCATGATTTTTTAGTTGCTATGATTCATAGGAAATAAATCTATCATTATTCATATAGGCACAACCAAGTCCTTTCATTGAAGCATCACTATAAATAACAAACTCATCATTCCTCAATGACAGAGTCAAGATAGGAGAATAAAATAACATTTCTTCAATTATTCAAAACATTTTTCAAACTCTTTTGTCCAAATAAATTTAACCCATTTACGTGTGAGATTGGTTAATTGGTTAGCCAATTAGGAATAATTCTATGTGAAATACTAATAGTAACCTATTAAACCAATAAAACTACATACCTCAGTTATACTCATCGGTGCTGTCCATTCTTGGATTTCCCTTGTCTTTTATGTATCAGTAGAGATTCTAATCCTTAGAGACAATATGAACATGAAAAAGAATCCCTTGAAGCCATAATTCACACTTCCTAAACTTCCCATATAATTCATTTCTTCGAAGAGTCTTTAGAATAGCGTGCAAGTGATTTTCATGATCTTCATAGCTTTTAGATTATAACAAGTTATCATTAATAAATATCACTACATATTCATCAAGATAATCCTTGAAAAATATATTCATTCGATCCATGAAAATAGAGGGTTCATTAGTCACTCCAAAAGGCATTACTATAAACTTGTAATGCCCATACCTGGTTGAAAATTTTGTCTTTGGAATTTCTTCCTTCTTTACGCAAAACTGATGATATCTAGATCGAAGTTCAATCTTTGAAAAATATTGAGCTTCATGAAGTTGACCAAATAAATCATCAATGCAAGGTAAGAGATACATGTTCTTTATTTTTATAGAATTGATCTCCCTATAGTCAATGTACAAACTCATAGATCCATCTTTCTTCTTAACAAAAAGAACATGGGCTCCCCATAGAGAAAATCTAGGGTGAATAAATCCTTTATTACTCAATTACTCTAGTTGTTTCTTTAGTTCCACTAATTCAACTATGTGAATTCTATAAGGGTTATTTGATATGGTTCTTGAACCAGGAATTAAGTAAATGGAAAACTCAATTATCCATTCTAGAGGAAATCTAGGTAAATCTTCTTGAAACACCTCAACATATTCTTCCATAAAAGTTACATATTATATTTGAACACTGCTTTCCTCACCCATAGTTATTTCACTTCATTTCTCCCCAATAATTGAATTTAGTGGAGGTATTGGGGGTATATCTAGATGAGAATCAAATGGTGATTTTTCTACTCTAAAATAAGGGATTCTTTATCATCATAAAAAATGTAACCTCTTTATTATTACAATAAATTTTTGCAGCATGCTTCAATAGCCAATCCATACTAGGGATTATATCAAATTCAATCATGGGTTTGAAAATAAGATCAGTAGATAAATCAAGTCTATATGTAATAATGGTAACTGATTGAAAGAACATTTTTGTTATGATACTTCCTTTAATAGTTTTGACTGAAAACTCCCTTAATATGACAAATTGGAAATATCTAATTTTCTTGGAAAACTAGGACGATATGAAAGAATGTGATGATCCAAAATAAAATAAAGCATTGGATAATTTTGAGGAAATGATTAAAGTACCTACCACCACATCATCTGGAACCTAAAACTCAGTAGTTGTGATCATAAAAGTTTGGCCATTCTTTTGTGGCCTTTTTTGAGGTAAGTTTTCTTAACTTTTAAGACATTCATTTTCATAATTCCCCATTTATTTAAAATTGTAGCATTTAACATCGATAACCTCTTTTTTACCCTTACAATCATGATTTTGGTGGCCTTTTTCTCCACACTTGTAACAAACTCCCACCCCTTTAGGCATGTACCATGGTATTTCTTCACACAATTACTGCACGATAGAAATTTAACATTTCCAATTTTACCCTTATTTCCTTTTTGGGAGTGTTCAACATATCTCTTCTTCTCTTACTTCTCTTTAAAGTAAAAAAGGCTTAGAGAGTTCCTATTCTGTCTTGATATCACATGAGACTATATCTTCATACGATGAGAAGGATTGTGAGACTATTTCTCGATGGAGAAATGGTTTTAACCAATAAACAAATCAATCAGTATTACTTCTTGGGTTATGTATATAATCTTTAGTATGCCTTGATAACCTTGTAATGTTAGCCTCATACATTGCGACATTCTCGTCCTCCTTTTTCCTCAGGCATAGAAATTGTATTTCCATATCCGCTCGATGTTCACAAGGAATGTATTTTTCTATGAAAATCTCTTTAAACCCCATCCATTCCATATTTTATACAACTTCATCATAATTTGTGTTTTAAATTAATGACCACCATTGATCTGCATCTCCAGAGAGACGATAATCTGCCATAACAACTTTTTCCCTATTGATACTCCCAAAAGCATGAAATATTTTCTCTAAGGAACATATCCATTGCTTAAGAAAAATGGATTTTTAGTCCCACTAAATGTTTTTGGTGGTTTCCTCATGATGGGATCTAACATTTATCCTCCACGTTTTAGATCAGGGTGCACCAAATGGGTAAGGTTATTATTCATAACCTGAGTGAGTTGTCCCAGTATAGTTATAAGTTGTTCAGTACCATTTGCACAACGAACTCCACTACAATTATCTTGAATTGGAGGGAAATACCTACATGTATTACGTGTGTTCATACAGTTTCCATTACTTCCACTAGGTTCCATTTATAAACAATTTAATACACTATATTACTTCATGAATCAAAATTCAGAATTACAAACTTTTAAAATACTAAACATAAATTGAACAGTTTATGCATATAATCCATAATCATACAAAAATTTATTTGGTAAATTATTTACTCATAAATCCATAATAATGGTTTGTGATGAAAATGTGAATTATCCTAAGCATATAACCCGGGAGTGTCAAACTAGGTGCACAGTATGGCATATTTTTGTGTACCAGGATACCTCGGGTCAAGCCTAAAACTCCTTGTCAGAGTTTTCACTCCTAGGTACATCTGTGGTAGAACCATGTCCACTTATAATACCCAGACCTGTATTTATTGCTTGTAAGACACCCATAATATCTACATTACTAATTTTTTTGGATGTTCTTCTATACTAATCATCAAAATTCTATCTTAGGGTAATGTTCTATAATCATAGTTTTTTTAAATCTTGTTTCCAAGGTTTGTAAAACACTTCATATGATTCCAACTGTAACACCTCAACCCCAATTACATAGAGTCGGTGCATTATTAAATAACATTGGCATTATCACAAGAGATCAAGTCCAAAAAGACCGATCAGTTCAGTATCGATGGAAGTACTAGATACCTACATAAGTTTTAAATTACATTATGAAATGAAAAACAACCAAATTTTGTCTTGTTTAAACACACTCATATCCCTTAGCATATCCCTATTGGTCAGTTATAAAATACTTCTTCTCATCCTTGAAAAAATAAAATATAAGAATGGGGTGAGATCAGATGCTCAGTAAAGATAATAATATAGCAGAAACTATCATAATTAATAATAAATATTTAAAGAAACTTATAAGACTAAAACACAATCCATTTAAACTTAAACATCATCATAATATATAAGATATAGATAAAATAATTCAATTTACATATTCACATAGATATCCTACTAATCGAATAATCGCATGTAATACCAATATCTAATCTCATAATGATGGAATGTATAACGTCAGACATCATAACCACACAGCCAAGGCCTCGTGCCAACACTACAAATAAAAATATTATAAAGGTGTTGTGCCCTGACACTAGTTTGTATCATGAGACCTACTGTAACACCCCAGGTAAATAAAGAATATGACATTTTCATATTTATCCATATTTGTGAATAAAATATTGATATGACTTTAAAGGGGACTCTATGCTCGATGGTGTACCCAACACGCAACAACGAGTTTCTTGGGAATCTTACGTTGCACTCTAATGATAAAATAATATTATTTTAAATGGTAGTTAACATGTAGCCGTTGTAATGGCGGGAATGGATATAAATAACTAAAATATGATTATATATGTTTTTTAAATGTTTTGACATTTATACAATAAAAGATAAAGGCTTAAAATACGGAAAGAATTCAATTTTAGGCGTATATGCCCTAGTTTTCACTAAAGGTTCACTTATCACCTTTTGATGGAGAACCGTCATTAAATATAGTTTTGTTCACTCTTAAACATTCTTTTGGACCAAATAAAACTCTTATTAAGAATCGGGACATCAAAATTTACTTTGTGTAAATTTTTGGTATCTTTCCGATAAAGTTAATTTTTTTAATGAATAGTGTAAAATGTTGTATTTTAATTCAAAACCACTTTTTAATCTAATTTATTTATATGATTAGATTATATTTTGAATTGGTTTTAAAGTGAAATTAGAAAATATTTTTACCATTAAATCCAATAGTGGTCGTTGGAATTAATTTCACTTTGAAATCAGACTTAAACTAGTGTCAATCTTTTGATACTTATTGTTTTATAAAAACACGCTATTTTCGCTGACAGCGGGAATTAATTATTAAATTAATTAATGTGACTAATATTTTTTGAATTTTGTAAAACGGACTTCATTTTTGAATTCGGAATATCAAATATAGCTTAGGGTGATTTTTTTGGATTTTTCTGAAAAACTTCAATTTTTGATGAATAGTGAAACCACTAAGTGGTACTTATAAAAGGTGATTTTTCGTTTAAATGAAATTTTACCACTTATGTGTTTTGAATTTCAAAAATCCGACATATATGGTTGTCATTAAGAAGTAAAATGTGGTTCAATATGATTAAAATAATTTTTTGGTGAATAGTAACTTATTAAGTTTTTAATCGCGATTAGTGGTAATTAGTGTAGTTTAAGGTATAAATAATGCTTTAATAATATGAAATGACCTAGACACATTTCCTAACATTATTGTTTGTGTCATGGCCGACCAAGACAAGCCATGGGTCAACTTGGGGACCCCATGGATCCACTTTGGTTGGGAAATGACATAAATAACATTTTATTTAATGGAAAAGTAAAATTGACACAAACATGATATGTTTTACTAAAACAATTTTTACGTAGGGTTATACAAGTCATATTTTTGATTATAAATAGTCATTGGAAAGCTAAAAGGATTTCCTAAATCATAGTAATTTTTTTATAATTTTTAGACATTAAATAAATTAAATTATTTATGACATCATAATGATGCAGTGATGACATCATTATTTAACGATTAAAATAAAATGGAAATATAATGTAATATCTATGAACTACACACGTCCAAAACTTATTGGATGGGTGGATTTCGAACCCTTATAACCTTATCCACGAATTATATCAATGTGGGACCTTTTAAAACCGAAACACATTTTCAAATAAAGTAATATTTCCTTACTTTCCAAAAGTTCCCCTCCTCTCCTCTTATAAAAGGCCCCCACCTCTACCTCTTTTCACACACTCATCAAGCCTTTGGATGGGCCAAACCCTGCCCATTTACTCTATCCACATACCTCTCCTCATCCTAGAGTATTCCCTTTGGGAAGAATCCTTTCAAAGGAAGCCTTTAGGCTCAAATCAAAAGGAGTTACACTTTTAAAGGTAATTCATTCTCTCATGTTCATTTGTTTTATTTTGCTTCTCCAACCCCCTAAACTCTTTTTATTTACTTCTTTTGTAACAAAACCAGCATCTTAAATATACGATTATGTTGTTATAAGATTTATTCGATCTACACTATCACACAACTACATCAAATGGTTAAAGAACATACGGTTTCCGTGGATGGTGAAATTCTGCCTCCCGAAACGATGATTGTTCAATACTCATTTATCACCTTCAAAGGTGGCCATTATGATGTCACTATTTTTATATATGATATATAATATGTTTATGTTTTATTTATTCTTCTGTATTTTTCATTTTTGTCTTACCTTTATGGCTTCCATTATGGGTATACGCGATATCTTCATTTAAGGAAGTGCGGACTACCGCCCCCTCAAAGTGATTTGATTCGTTAAATACCATATGTGGGATGTATAAAGGATGGAAATATGATATTATATATGATATTATACTGGAATTATAATATAACTTTATGTCATTATTATTCCATTCTATAAAATACTAAATAGAAATGAAAGTAGCGTTCATGCGTACGTACGGCTTACCGTCTCCATGGACGGTGCATTTCATTTCTTACCTCTAAATGATTATTTAATGTTATAAATTCATGAATGTACTGAATATATATGAAATATATGATATCTACATAATGAATAAAATTCTGGATATAATAAACATTTGGCCACATGAACAACATGTAATTGTAAGAAGTCCACTTTCGACTTAAGAACCAAATATCGGCAAAACAAATATTATTAACTTAAATGATTACATAATGTTTATGACATGGTAATAAGTGGTATAAAAGTAATAATGAACATGAAAAAGGTTCTTAAGTAAGTATAAATTAACTCAAGTTTATTATTCAGGAGATTAAAGAACGATCGAGTCAAGTCGGTCCCGAGGTAAGGGATCCTACAAATCTCTTTCTTTTTAAGTACACTCTTTTATGTCATTTATTTTAAGCTCATCTTTCTTATGATTGGGATGTTATTTTATATTACATTTTCTGTAATTTTTATGTTCATTTGATGAGAGACCCTATTATCTCTCATCAATCCATTTTTGAAGTTTTGAGTGGCGCCGTTAGGCTGCCGAACTTTCGTAAGAGATCTAACCTCTCTCTTTCTTTTTAAGTACTCTCCTTTATGTCACTTCTTTTAAACTCCTCCTTGCAATGTTGTGGGATTTACTTTTATATTACAATTTCTGTAAATTCTATTGTAATATGATGGGATACTCTATTTGATCTCATCAATCCATATTCGGAAGTTTTATGTGGCGCCGTTAGACTGCCGAGTTTTCGTAAGGGATTTTTCATCTCACTTTTATTCCCATGAGATTTATGCTACATTTGCCACAAATTCCATTGAGGGGTTTATGTACTTCCCATTATTCTACTCTTTGTGTAATATAATTTCGTTTATGAGTATTTACATCAATGACCTATTGTCTTTCTTTCATGGGGTGTATGTTTTGAAAGATACCCAAGTCGGTAAGGGAACCTTTCACCCTCCTCTTTTTTTAAAAGACTTCTTTTGTTGGGTCTTTTAATTTACATATTGTTATTTTGGGATATGTTCTCATATATCCTTGTTGATGTAAATTTTATGTCCAAGTGATGAGATACTCTTTTTATCTCTCATCAACTCATTTTGATGTGATGCCGTTAGGCTGTCAAGGGAACTTTTTAACCCAATTTCGATTTCTTTGGGTTCAACATGTAGTCATTGAATATGTCATACATTGAATATGTGTGAATGACCTTTTATTTTTTTTACACTTAATATCCACTTATATTGGGTGTATATATATTTTTCACACATATTTTTGAGATTTATTTGTCCTTAATTTAAGGATACCTTCTTTATAAGGGATTTCATCACATTTGACATTTCTATTGAGGGTTCATTGTTGTTATGAACCAATTCAATCTTATATGGTGTATATACTGTCCTTTGTAGTATTATATCATGAATCCTTTTATTCTCATGATATTATAAAGTTCTGACTAAATTTTATTCCTCGATTATTGTATTCAAGTGTCTCTAATTTTAGTAAAACCCCTTTAACCAAAATATCGTTTTAAATGTTTTAATTATTTGTTCTTATTAATATCCATGTTTTCAAAATGGTTTTAATGATTTATTTATATGGATATTAATGGTTTAAAATGTTAAAAGCTTCAAGGTGGTATGGGACACTTTGATTCAAAAATCTATTTATTAAATGTTTTAAATGGTTTTGGAAATGGTTTCTTTTTGAATGGATTCATTATTTCAATATCCTAAAATGTTATATTGTGATTGAAATGTGGAAATTTAATGTTTCCTTTATTCATGTTTATGTGACACGATTATGTTATGGTTCTTGGGCATGGTTATGAAGAACGGGTGGTTCCGTGATAAACTAAGGGCGGGTGAGCCCGTTATAGCTCTCCAATGCATTGGGTAACGCGCAGGAGTGAAACGTTAAGGTTTCTCAGAAGAGATTTTAGGGAATATACTGTGATGGGTATTCCAAACGTAACCAAGAGGGTTACTCCCTACGTAAGAATGTTATGAATGCCTCAAGTTACCTTTATGTCTTATGTTTTCTATGATTTATTCATGGTTTGATGAGGTATGTTAAAGTGCCTATGTTTTATGGGTAAAGTATGATTTCATTCTTATGTATATATGAACTCATGTTTCCTTTCCATATTTTTATAACCCTTACTGAGCTTTTTATGCTCATCCCAAGTTTTTGAAATGTTTTTCACAGGTCAAGGGAAAGGTACATGATGTGATGATAGTGTCAAGGATTTGTCAAGAAAGAATCCGTGTTATATTTTAAATACGTTTCCGTTGATGGGAAGAATGAATACTGTCTTTTATGTAACCACTTTGTTTAAATGTGGAATGTAATGCAAGTTTCATGATCTAATTCTCTAAAACTCTAAACCTGAAAAGATCCTCAATGTGTAATCTTGTAATAACTCAAGATTATGTAAGGTTTAAGGCTGGGGCCTTATAGTTGGTATCAAAGGTCGGTTTAGATAACTTTAGAGGTTAGGGTATTCTTTAAGCATAAGTGACATTACCATAATGGTTAGGATTTCAGAAAGAGTCCAAGTTTTAGATAAAGTGAATGAGTAAGTGTATCTTAGTGTTTACCTTTCTCATTAGTACATGATGTTTTTGTTGATATACTCACACTGACATTTCTATTTTTAGTGAATGGATGAATCTAGCAGGCACCAAAGAGACAACAGGTTTGAAGGAAACTGTGGTGGTTCTCTGATTAAGATACTAGATAAAATGGAGGATTCAATGAGGAAACTCATGGTTTTTCTAAACCAAATATAAAGGAGTCATGATCAACCACTTCAACCTTGGTGAGTTCTCTAATGCATCAGGTACGAGATGGCCAATTCGATGTGGAAATTCAGGTAATAATTATTAAGATAACCATTAGGGTTTATATGATACTTAATTTTTAGGTAATTATGGGTTACTCTATGATATGATGGAAAATGAAAGGAATGAGATAAACTTGAGGTTAAAATATGTTATGATTATTCTTGAAGATTTTATCTCATTTTGGGGAATGTTTTAAGAATTATATAGTTTTGGAAAAAGGACAACACGTAGACAGTGTGACATCCCGTCGCGTCGGACAAAGCTGCGGGAATCGAACCCACAACCAATGTGCGACTGGTATTTATCGCCTACCACTGGACTATGTGAAGTCCCTGGTTAGTTTGACTGATTCATTCTAGTTATATGATTTTATGAACTAAGAGTAAGTTGATTTTGGGTTATTTATTAAAATGATTAACCTATCATGGAGGATATGTGATTAGGTTAATTACTTTTCAAAACGAGACTTTAGGAGCAACTGATATTGTTTGGAGATAAATGTTACGATTTATCATGGAAGACTATGCTACTAAATCCTTCAAATATTTGGGTTTCAATCTTATATTGGTTTACTTTGAAGAATTTTATGGACAAAATGATTATAGAATGGTCCACATAGAACTTTGGGTTTTGTTGGTCAAATTTTGGAGATTAAGAATAGATTTTCTTTTTATAAAGGGTTATCCTTTTCTGGATTATCTGATCTTGTACTAGCCTTTTTGGTTTTGGATTTGGTTAAAGTCTAAAGACATGGGAAGTATATAGTTATATTTTGTGGATTAGGTGATTCTCTAGAAGTTTATTATAGTACTCTTAATGTGAACAAGTCTTCCTAAATACTCGTCTTTTGGAGAAAATATGAGTTTGTGTAAGGAATCTAATAAAGGTTGAAAGTCAATATGATAAGTGATTATGCTTCCTTATGAATAAATTCCTCAATAAAAAGTAACTTAAAACAAAAATGTTGTCTATTAAATTTTCCTACTGGGGAATCGAAGACCGTTTAACCCATCACAAGTTTGTGATTTTCTCGTGGTTAACTTTCTCCTAAACATGTTTTCTATCACTCTCCAACAAAACATGACCCTATGTTTTCTCCTCCATGTCCATGTTTTCCTACATGGAGTCCTAGTATGGGTTAACTCGGGTGACCTTTATACTTATCTTCCTTTATTTTAAAGTGGTTGTTTTACCGACTCTTGTTCCGATGTGGGACTTTCAAGGATGTTTCCAAGTGCAATTTTAAAATTGCGAGGACGCAATTCCCAAAAGGGGGGAAGGATGTAACACCCCAGGTAAATAAAGAATATGAAATTTTCATATTTATCCATATTTGTGAATAAAATATTGATATGACTTTAAAGGGGACTCTATGCTCGATGGCGTACCCAACACGCAACAACGAGTTTCTTGGGAATCTTACGTTGCACTCTAATGATAAAATAATATTATTTTAAATGGGAGTTAACATGTAGCCGTTGTAATGGCGGGAATGGATAGAAATAACTAAAATATGATTATATATGTTTTTTAAATGTTTTGACATTTATACAATAAAAGATAAAGGCTTAAAATACGGAAAGAATTCAATTTTAGGCGTATATGCCCTAGTTTTCACTAAAGGTTCACTTATCACCTTTTGATGGAGAACCGTCATTAAATATAGTTTTGTTCACTCTTAAACATTCTTTTGGACCAAAAAAACTCTTATTAAGAATCGGGACATCAATATTTACTTTGTGTAAATTTTTGGTATCTTTCCGATAAAGTTCATTTTTTTAGTGAATAGTGTAAAATGTTGTATTTTAATTCAAAACCACTTTTTAATCTAATTTATTTATATGATTAGATTATATTTTGAATAGTTTTTAAAGTGAAATTAGAAAATATTTTTACCATTAAATCCAATAGTGGTCGTTGGAATTAATTTCACTTTGAAATCAGACTTAAACTAGTGTCAATCTTTTGATACTTATTGTTTTATAAAAACACGCTATTTGCTCTGAAAGCGGGAATTAATTATTAAATTAATTAATGTGACTAATATGTTTTGAATTTTGTAAAACGGACTTCATTTTTGAATTCGGAATATCAAATATAGCTTAGGGTGAATTTTTGGGATTTTTCTGAAAAACTTCAATTTTTGATGAATAGTGAAACCACTAAGTGGTACTTATAAAAGCTGATTTTTCGTTTAAATGAAATTTTACCACTTATGTGTTTTGAATTTCAAAAATCTGACATACATGGTTGTCATTAAGAAGTAAAATGTGGTTCAATGGGATAAAAATAATTTTTTGGTGAATAGTAACTTATTAAGTTTTTAATCGCGATTAGTGGTAATTAGTGTAGTTTAAGGTATAAATAATGTTTTAATAATATGAAATGACCTAGACACATGTCCCAACCTTATTGGTTGTGTCATGGCCGACCAAGACAAGCCATGGGTCAACTTGGGGACCCCATGGATCCACTTTGGTTGGGAAATGACATAAATAACATTTTATTTAATGGAAAAGTAAAATTGACACAAACATGATATGTTTTACTAAAACAATTTTTACGTAGGGTTATACAAGTCATATTTTTGATTATAAATATTCATTGGAAAGCTAAAAGGATTTCCTACATCATAGTAATTGTTTTATAATTTTTAGACATTAAATTAATTAAATTATTTATGACATCATAATGATGCAGTGATGACATCATTATTTAACAATTAAAATAAAATGGAAATATAATGTAATATCTATGAACTACACACGTACAAAACTTATTGGATGGGTGTATTTAGAACCCTTATAACTTTATCCACGAATTATATCAATGTGGGACCTTTTAAAACCGAAACACATTTTCAAATAAATTAATATTTCCTTACTTTCCAAAAGTGCCCCTCCTCTCCTCTTATAAAAGGCCCCCACCTCTACCTATTTTCACACACTCATCAAGCCTTTGGATCGGCCAACCCCTGCCCATTTACTCTCTCCACATCCCTCTCCTCATCCTAGAGGATTACCTTTGGGCATAATCCTTTCAAAGGAATCCTTTAGGCTCAAATCAAAAGGAGTTACACTTTTAAAGGTAATTCATTCTCTCATGTTCATTTGTTTTATTTTGCCTCTCCCACCCCCTAAAATCTTCTAATTACTTCTTTTGTAACAAAAACAGCATCTCCAATATACTAGGATGTTGTTATAAGTTTTATTCGAGCTACACTATCACACAACTACATCAAATGGTTAAAGAACATACGGTTTCCGTGGATGGTGAAATTCTGCCTCCCGAAACGATGATTGTTCAATACTCATTTAACACCTTCAAAGGTGGCCATTATGATGTCACTATTTTTATATATGATATATAATATGTTTATGTTTTATTTATGCTTCTGTATTTTTCATTTTTGTCTTACCTTTATGGCTTCCATTATGGGTATACGCGATATCTTCATTTAAGGAAGTGCAGACTACCGCCCCCTCAAAGTGATTTGATTCGTTAAATACCATATGTGGGATGTATAAAGGATGGAAATATGATATTATATATGATATTATACTGGAATTATAATATAACTTTATGTCATTATTATTCCATTCTATAAAATATGAAATAGAAATGAAAGTAGCGTTCATGCGTACGTACGGCTTACCGTCTCCATGAACGATGCATTTCATTTCTTACCTCTAAATGATTATTTAATGTTATAAATGCATGCATGTACTGAATATATATGACATATATGATATCTACATAATTAATACAATTCTGGATATAATAAACATTTGGCCACATGAACAACATGTAATTGTAAGAAGTCCACTTTCGACTTAAGAACTAAATATCGGCAAAACAAATATTATTAACTTAAATGATTACATAATGTTTATGACATGGTAATAAGTGGTATAAAAGTAATAATGAACTTGAAAAAGGTTCTTAAGGAAGTATAAATTAACTCAAGTTTATTATTCAGGAGATTAAAGAACGATCGAGTCAAGTCGGACCCGAGGTAAGGGATCCTACAACTCTCTTTCTTTTTAAGTACACTCTTTTATGTCATTTATTTTAAGCTCATCTTTCTTATGATTGGGATGTTATTTTATATTAAATTTACTGTAATGTTTATGTTCATTTGATGATAGAACCTATTATCTCTCATCAATCCATTTTTGAAGTTTTGAGTGGCGCCGTTAGGCTGCCGAACTTTCGTAAGAGATCTAACCTCTCTCTTTCTTTTTAAGTACTCTCCTTTATGTCACTTCTTTTAAACTCCTCCTTGCAATGTTGGGGGATTTCCTTTTATATTACACTTGCTGTAAATTCTATTGTAATATGATGGGATAATCTATTTGATCTCATCAATCCATATTCGGAAGTTTTATGTGGCGTCGTTAGGCTACCGAGTTTTCGTAAGGGATTTTTCATCTCACTTTTATTCCCGTGAGATTTATGCTACATTTGCCACAAATTCCATTGAGTGGTGTATGTACTGCCCATTATTCTACTCTCTGTGTAATATACTTTTGTTTATGAGTATTTACATCAATGACCTATTGTCTTTCTTTCATGGGGTGTATGTTTTGAAAGATACCCAAGTCGGTAATGGAACCTTTCACCCTCCTCTTTTTTTAAAAGACTTCTTTTGATGGGTCTTTTAATTTACATATTGTTATTTTGGGATATGTTCTCATATATCCTTGTTGATGTAAATTTTATGTCCAAGTGATGAGATACTCTTTTTATCTCTCATCAACTCTTTTTGATGTGATGCCGTTAGGCTGTCAAGGGAACTTTTTAACCCAATTTCGATTTCTTTGGGTTCAACATGTAGTCATTGAATATGTCATCCATTGAATATGTGTGAATGACATATTATTTTTTTTACACTTAATATCCACTTATATTGGGTGTATATATATTTTTCACACATATTTTTGAGATTTATTTGTCCTTAATTTAAGGATACCTTCTTTATAAGGGATTTCATCACATTTGACATTTCTATTGAGGGTTCATTGTTGTTATGAACCAATTCACTCTTATATGGTGTATATACTGTCCTTTGGAGTATTATATCATGAATACTTTTATTCTCATGATATTATAAAGTTCTGACTAAATGTTATTCCTCGATTATTGTATTCAAGTGTCTCTAATTTTAGTAAAACCCCTTTAACCAAAATATCGTTTTAAATGTTTTAATTATTTGTTCTTATTAATATCCATGTTTTCAAAATGGTTTTAAGGATTTATTTATATGGATATAAATGGTTTAAAATGTTAAAAGCTTCAAGGTGGTATGGGACACTTTGATTCAAAAATCTCTTTATTAAATGTTTTAAATGGTTTTGGAAATGGTTTCTTTTTGAATGGATTCATTATTTCAATATCCTAAAATGTTATATTGTGATTGAAATGTGGAAATTTCATGTTTCCTTTATTCATGTTTATGTGACACGATTATGTTATGGTTCTTGGGAATGGTTATGAAGAACGGGTGGTTCCGGGATAAACTAAGGGCGGGTGTGCCCGTTATAGCTCTCCAATGCATTGGGTAACACGAAGGAGTGAAACGTTAAGGTTTCTCCGAAGAGATTTTAGGGAATATACTGTGATGGGTATTCCAAACGTAACCAAGAGGGTTACTCCCTACGTAAGAATGTTATGAATGCCTCAAGTTACCTTTATGTCTTATGTTTTCTATGATTTATTCATGGTTTGATGAGGTATGTTAAAGTGCCTATGTTTTATGGGTAAAGTATGATTTCATTATTATGTATATATGAACTCATGTTTCCTTTCCATATTTTTATAACCCTTACTGAGCTTTTTATGCTCATCCCAAGTTTTTGAAATGTTTTTCACAGGTCAAGGGAAAGTTACATGATGTTATGATAGTGTCAAGGATGTTTCAAGAAAGAATCCGTGTTATATTTTAAATACGTTTCCGTTGATGGAAAGAATTAATACTGTCTTTTATGTAACTACTTTGTTTAAATGTGGAATGTAATGCAAGTTTCATGATCTAATTCTCTAAAACTCTAAACCTGAAAAGATCCTCAATGTGTAATCTTGTAATAACTCAAGATTAAGTAAGGTTTAAGGCTGAGGCCTTATACCTACCGATGCATTGAGGGGATATAGTGGGCCCCACCCGTGACTTACTACATCCAATGCATTCCTCATATTAAAAGGGTGAAACATAATATAAACATTCATATTTAACTAACATACTAAATGTTAATAATTTAACTATAAACCATGAATAAAATAAAAATAACACATCCACAATCAACCAAATCATAAAAATAACAGTACAATATGGAATATTGTATCATAATAAATCATCTTCAATTAAACATATAATCCAATAATTGATGTTGATATAGATGAAATCAATCCAAAAACTATTTGAGAGAAATATCTACTTCTACTATAAAATCATTTAAATGTATCATAATTATAAAATAAAACATATAATTTGAAAGTATTCTTATAATATTTTAAGGGAATCTTAGAAGTTTTTATAATGGTGGAAAATAGACACACCCTTTATATAAGTTAATAAAACATTCTTTCCTTAATTTTTTGAAAAGTTCATAAAGTACCTTGTTTGGAAAATGACATAAAGATTCCTTTCAAAATTGTTTATAAAAAGTCAAAACAATGGTATAAATGAATCCGACACATATTATAGGAAATACTAATTTTCTTGATATAAATTTTTAAGAAACATGGATGTGGATGATAAAGAAGTTCCAGTAGATAATTACGTATAAACAACCTTAGATAATGAAGAGATTGTAAAATTAACCATTACCTTACTTTTCCTTAGTCAATGGTATGTTATCCTTATTTATAATAGTTAAATAATTGTTATTAAATTATATAATAACCACATACATAAATATGATATCATATATGATCCTCTAATATTTATTTGTTAATAATATTTCAGCAGTATCATTGTTTTGGGTGTTAAATGATTAGTTTTCCTTTATATGTTTTGTTACGTAATTAATGCTTGTTATGGATAGGATGTATTTGATTCATATCTAGAATTATATTTTTTTAAACATTATTTTATAATCATTTAATGAAAATTATTCTAAAATGGTTCTAATGAGGAATGAAATCTCATCGCGTCGTGGAGATGGTAAGTCATACGTACACACGAGCGACAATATCATTATATTGAAGGTGAAATAGTATGTAATTGGATGGTATATTATATTTACAGAATCATTAACATATAATATTTTTTATTTAAATAAATTATACTCATTATTATACCCATCTAAATAATGAAGTGTTGAATAACAAACTATACCACGACATGGATACGGTAAGCCATACACCTGCATATATGGTGACTTTGTCATTCATATAATGGATAGAATAAAGAATACGGTTGTACCATATTTATAATAACATATAAGTATGTATAAGTTAATATATTTATTATTTTTTATGGAAAAAAAGAAATAGGAAGTGGAAGAAGAAAGGAACTTTGAAAGAGGTGGTGAAATAATTACCTCTTCCTCGGGTGCTTCCTTTTTATTTGAACAAAATGGATCTTTAGGTTTTCTTTATGATCAAATCAAGGCCTATAGTTTGAAGTGAGGGTATTTAAGAGGAAATTTGAGTAGGGTTTGTCTGAGACAAAAGTCGTTGGAGGTTTGAATTAAAAGAAAGGGAGGTTCCCTCTTATAAGAGAGGTGTGGGGAACTTTGGGAAAAGTTTGAAATATTTTTTTATTATAAGATTAATTTTGGTTTATAATAACTCAAAATGTATTTATTTCTAGGATAAGGTGGGTATAGGTTGAAATAATTTCAACCAATAGGTTTTGGACATGTTTAAATTACCATATTAACCTTATATTTTAGATTTAACTCTTATTTAAATGATTTAAATTTACCATGTCTTCTTTTATTTTTGTAATACATGATTAATATAGTTACTATAAAATTACAAGAGAACATTAAGTGGTTCATTAATGAAATATATAAAATTTTCTAAGTCTTTTGGCTTAAAATTATGTTTTTATGAATATTATATCATTTAATAAAATAATATTTGTTTTAAAAAAACTCATTTATGTCTATTTTGAAACTATTTTGTATTTGGGTTTTGTTAAAGTCATAAAAACTTGATTCCTTCTAAATAATACATTGAATCAACCATAAAATTTCATATTCTCCTAGGAAATTAATTTATAGCATCCAAAGTCTGAATTTATATTTATTTTAATATTTATAATATCAATTATTTTAATTATACATTAAAAAGGTAATTACTGCATCTTCATTGTGTTATAAATACATTTAATTATTTAATGTCTAAAATTTTTAAATAAAATACCATGATGTAGGAAATATTTTTATCTTTATAATAATTATTTATAGTCAAATGTATCTTATGTATAAATCTATATTACAAATGGTTTAGTTATTAATATTTGAATTTAACACTTTTAACTCTTCTTTAAATAAAATATAATTAATGTACTAATCTAATCCAAGTGGATCAAAGTGGATCATACTTTTGTTCTAAGGTTTATTTTGATTGAAATACAGTTATCTGATATAATTATCAAATTTTTTGTGGTAATTATAAAATTATTGTTACCTTTAATTACCCTATTTACTTTTAACCATGGTAAATAAAAATCAAAAGTTACTATTCATAAAAAATTATTTTTATCCTATTGAACCACATTTTACTTACTGATGAAAATAATTTCTATTGGATTTTAGAAATTAAATTCATAGAAGTGGTAAAATTAATTTTTATGAAAATTGACAAATGTTCCTAGAAGGTGGGTAAAAGACGTTAAAAAGTTTAATAAAGTTTTATATATCTAATCTTTTTATAAAATGACTCCAATGAATTACAGTGTTCTAATATATTTATTATGGATATATTCTCATTTTAAAATAAATTTAAATTAAACAATAATTATTTAAATAAAATGTTTATTTTAAAAAATAATGACCTGTTTTTCACTATTCATCACAAATTGAAAATTCTTAGAAAAATACCAAATATTCACCCTGAACTAATTTTGATATTTAGAATCAAAAAATGAAGTCCATTTTGACAAATAAAATTTATAAAATTCAAAATGATTATTCTACTATTCATAAATTCTTTTTTAAATGGCTAGTTTGATTGGTCATAGTGTGCTAGAACTCAGAGCTGCGTACAACGGAAGCTATTATATTATTCAAAGAGAAGCGTACTGTGGAATCTTGGGGTGTCACAATTCTGAATTGTGGCCTTATTGTTTTGTGCCTTCTCGATTAATGTTTGATTCATTCGCTCATCTAAACCATACTCTTATAGTGTCTATGGAACAATCGTTTCTTTCATAATTACTTAATTTAAAAATATTTGTGTGAATTACTTATACTATATTCACCACTATTATCAGTACTTAAGAATTTTATCATTGTTAGGGTATCTATTTCAACTATGAACATACATTGAAAAAATACTCTAAATACATTGGATTTATATTTCAAGAAGTAAAACCATAATTACCATTTTGATCCATTGATGAAATCGATGATGTAAAAGCATATTCCTTGAGACCAAATATGGGTAGGTCCCTAAAATGTTATGTGAACAAGTTCTAACTTCTATGACCTAATATTCATTCCATTAAAGTTGAATGATACCTTTATGTTTTTCTAGTGTATACAACTCTCATAACTTTTTTATTTTACTGTGATCATGATTTAGTACACCATTTTCTATTAAAAATTTATTTTTTTTAAACTTAGGTGTTTGAGATGATAATACCACAACATCATATAGTCAAGAGTTGTAAAAAAATAAATTATTTCTCTATATAATATTCTATTTAAATACAATGTCCTATCATTTACTCCACTTTCCATAAACATGGAGCCTCAATTTATTTTCTAAATTCCAATCAAAAATATTGTTACACCCCTTGCTTTATGTAACCAACCAATGGAAATGAGGTTCTTCCATATACCTTGGTATGTTATTATATTCATTCAACTTTAGGAATATTCTACTTGACATTTTGATGTTAACAAATCCCTTCCCTATAAATTCTATACCTTCATCATCTAAAAAGTAAAATACTGTAAATTGGTTTGATATATAATTCATCATGAATAATTTCTCCATCATTGAATATAATAAGGCTCCAGATTTTGTCCCTTATTATTCCAACTAAATATTCATACAGATTAGCAAGCACATTCCACCTTCAACTAAATTAATGAAACATTAAATTTAATAAGTAGACCTTATAGAGTCCACCTTATGATCTTTGTAGTTCTTATTAATATTCCATATCTTCCTGTAGTGCAATCATATAGGTCTAGGTCCAGTCAATTTTTCGTTAATCTTATCACTGAACTTATATTCTAACTTTCTACAACATAACATTCCTTGGGGAGAATATCCTCTACCTTTTACTCTCATCATTGTTATTATAGGTTTATATACTTCCTTCAGCAAAAGTTATTTTTTCAAAATAAATTTTTGTACATTATGAAACACCAAGTCGACTTTGTTATTTGAATTATTTATGATAGCTATTATCATGAACCATGATTTGATTCAATCTAACCCAACACCCGCCCCAACCCGAGACAAGACCAAAAGGGCTTTCGCGATCCCCATGGGCTGGAAAATAGTACCTAGTAATAGAAAATATACATTGGGAATGACTTCAACCATTTATACATCAATAACCATCCCATAAAATTAAGGAAACACAGAACCAATAACCAAACCACACATGGTACAACAATTTTTACGATAAAGTTTTTATAATTAAGAAAAAAAACCAAAGTACAATAATAAAAAGGGAACCACTAAACATCCCAAAACATCTATTAAATATGAGGGACATCACCCTCAAGACACCACCACTAACGCTTGTAATAATTGTAACACTCTAGAAACTGAAAACACCATCACCACAACACATATTTCCTTTACCTGGGTCATATATAAAAATATTTTTATACAACCAAAGGAGAATATAGGGTGTGATGAAAATCATAATAAGATTCCACCCAAAGAAATGATTTCATGCTACAACAATAATAGATAAATCAACATGCACATTAATGTGGAATCACATGGAAACATTTTCAAAGGACATTTAAAGTAATCATTTAAAAAAAATTCAAGATAAACCAAATTTTCAAAAGAGACCAGCCACTGTTCTATAAAGTACCCAAGTTATGTTGTATACCGATGGTTGGTAGCAGAACACAATTATAATGTCACAAGAGATAACTAAGGTAAAATACCTAAGGGTATCTAGCACAAGTGATTCACAAAGAACCTTGTACCTTAGTCATCAATATCCACTAACTCAAATACCAACATCATTACCATGCATGAGCCAATAGGAGGACCATCATAAGGGACTAGAGATCTCTAAATAATAGGCTAACAACAATATGTTCATATGTACAAGACACTAGGAGGGACCATCCCAAGGGCCTATTGGCCTCCGATCATATCACATGTTTAGTTAGTGTTACAAGCATACATCCTTCCAAGTGAATCTAGACCTATCCACCATAGAGTCACTAGGGTACTAGTTCTAGTTTCCCCACCTAGATACATGATATTCCCTTTGTGATCACATTTTGTTATCATATAATCATCACCATCACGATGCATTCCATGCCACAAATGCACACAAGAAAATCAACTCTTTCACAAATAATTATGCAGGACCACCATTTTCCATAAATAAAACCACATTCCATTTTAAACACACATAGACTATTTTAAAATATGTTTCCCATAACATAAAAAATCCATGAAACCCATTAAGAAACACTAAAAGAAAATCACATAATCAATTTGACCATACCCTTGGGCCAATCCCTTTAAAAATCCATAAATAAACCAAGTTCACTACACAATTTTATTTACATCATTTAATTAATCCAAAAATAAAATTTAAAGGTTCCCAGTAAAACTAAAATGTCAAAATAATCCATTTTTCTTTAGAAAACCCAACCAAAACACATTCACATATCAAGTTACTTTGAAAACACATTTTACACCTTTAACATTATCATAAAAATGATTATAAGAAGCACCACAATAAAAAAAACTAAATAATAACCATTTTCCTTTGAAAATTCAATTTCATACCATATGAATGTATAACACTTTCCAAAACATGTTTCTTACCACACAAAATTTTTTTATAACACATTTATAAATTGATGGAAGTAAGCCAAACTCATCCAATAATAAAAAAGTATGGAATCACCTAAATCACACTTAGAAAATTCCAAAATTTGGTTAAAACCACAGCCACACCTCTATAAGACTCTATAAAGGTAAGATCAATAAAAAACCATCAAAATATTCCCTAATATAACAAGGTCAGACCCCCCCTATAGTTCAAACATATTATGGAAAATAAGAAACTAAGGATGTAAAGAAAACCCTAAAAGAGGGAAGATATAATAGATAAACCACTTACTTGATGTTCCCTTGAAGTTTCCACACCAAAAGTTCCCATGTAATGATGCCTAAAAGGTATATGGAATCTTGAAGTGAGCTCAAATGGAGGAAAATTATATATGGACTGGATGTTTGGATTTAGGGTTTAATACCAAGAGGGATCAAATAAAATATCCCAATTTTTTATGACCTATATTTGTCACATACTTTGACTAAAATATATTCCAAACTGTGAATAAATGATGCACCCCTCACAATCCAAGAAGGTAAGGTTGCATGGTTAGCCCGCACGATCTCCTAATCATGCACAAAAAATGTGGTATCCACTATCCAAAAAATGAAATTTGGATGCAAAATTAGTAGAAAAACTATGTTCCAACTATGTGCCTCAGGCTGTTAACCTGAAAAACCCTTATTTTCCACCCAAAACTCCCATAGAAACTGAAGGATAAACATGGGATCAAAATTAACCAGAATGAATAACTAAAAATAAAGACACATATGTGACAATTCTCCCCACCACGAAAAATTTCATCCCCTAGAAATTCAACCTCAAGATTGTTCATAAAATAGAAGTGGGTACTCCTTTTCAACCCCAGACTTCAACTCCCATGTCTTATATTCATCACAACTATACTGCTAATGAACTAAAACTAGTGGGATAGACTTCCCATTAAGCACCTTCTCTTGGGAATCTAAAATATGCATGGGATGCTCCAACATAAATAAATTAGACTCCAAATCTATCTCTTCACATTCCAACACATGGGATAGATTCATATTATACTTTATCAATTTTGAAAAATGGAAAACATCATGAATTGATGTAAAATATGAAGGAAAAGAAAACTGATATTCCTCCTTCCAAATATCTCTATAATCTCAAAAGGCCCAAAATACATTAGTGTAAGATTCCACTTCTTACATAAATGGAGATGACTCAAGCGTGGTGACACTTTCATGAACACCGAGTTTCCCATAGAAAATTCTAAATCATGATAACTCTAATCAGAAAAAGATTTATAATGACTCTGTGCTATCAACAACTACTGCCTAATCAACTTCACTTTCTCAGAAGTTTCCTGTACAAGGCTTGGCCCCAACAATGAGGTCTCACCGACCTCATACCAACCTAAAGGGGATTGATACACTCGACCATAAGGAGACTCAAAAGGATCCATATAGATTTAATATTAGTAAATATTGGTATATTAAAACTCAAACAAACCCAAATGGATATACTTAGAACCACTAAAATCCAAAACACATGCTCAGAGAATGTCATCCACAACATGATCTGCTCACTCTGTCTGACCATACTTCTGAGTATGGTATGCAATGGTCTATTTGATCTATGAAACCTTTGTATTATGAAAGAATTACCAAAACTATGTGGTGAAACAATGGACCCTGTCAGAAATAATAGATGATGACACACCATGGATCCTCACAAACTCCTGAACATACAATCAGCCCAACTCATACACTTTGTTTGAATCTTTGTTTAGAATGAAATGAGTTGACTTTGTCAGATAGTAAATCACTACTCAAATAATATTCCATCCTTGGGTTAAAAGAGGCAATCCCACTATGAAATACATGGAAATATCATCCCAGTTAATGATTAGAATAGGTAAAGGCTGAAAAAAACTAGAATGTCTCTAATACTCTTCTTTAACATGTTTACATGTATAACACCGCGATATGAAGTCAACTATATTCCACCTCATGCCAGGCCATAAGTTCTACCGGTGCACATCATAAAACATCTTTTCAGTTCCAAGATGAATGAACCACTAATACTGATGGCTATCCTACATCACCATCTTCTATAAAAGAAACAACACCCAATAGAGACCTATAGAACACAAAACTCCATCATGGTATAATGAACACTCACACGGATCCTCCCCAATATGAAGAAACTGAATTGAGTGATGGAATAACTCATTATTCAGATGATCCTTCCAAATCAATACCAAGTGGTAAGGTTCCAACTATACACTTTCCAAGAACAGTCCTCCACTTTTCTCATTGGTTTCTAGGTTTATCTAAGAAAAGAGACACATAAAATCCCACTCATCACTAGACTTATTCAATACTTGTACTAGGATTTTTTTTCACAAATCATCTACTACCACATTAAATTTTATCAACGTATAAACTATATTTAATTCAAACCCCTGCAAGTAATTAATCCAATGGTGTTTTCTGATGTTTAAATATCTTTGGGAGAAAACATTATCCAAACTCTTATGATTATAATAAACCACAAACTTCTCCCCAAAAATATAATGTCACCACAACTTCATGTCATGGATCACTAATATTAATTCAAGTTAATGGGTTGGGTAATTATTCTCATGTGGTCAGATCCAGTGAGAGCCATAAGTCACCACATGATCATTTTTCATTATCATAAAGCCAAGACCCACACATGTGGAATCACAACAAAACATATAACCCTTTCCAGATTCTAACAAGACCAAGATAAGGGTGGCAGTCAACCACAGCTAAATCTCCTCAACAGAAACCTGACATTATGAGCTCCATTCAAACATTACCCCTTTTTGGAAAAGAGCGATCATTGATAAATCAATCCAAGATAAATCTAAAATGAATTTCTTGAAATATCCTTCCATGCCTAAAAACATTAATATCTCAAAAACATTCTTTGTTTTATCCCATGACATAACTACACTAATCTTTTTAGGGTCCACTGAAACCCCTCACTCCAAGATCATATGGCCTAGAAACCTCATCTCTATGATCCAAAATGTGCATTTAGAAAAAATTTCATAGAGGTGATGATCCAAAGGAGTGCCTAAAACAATTATCAAGTGTCACCCAAGCTCATCCTCTAATCTAGAATAAACCAAGATGTCATCCATTAATACAGTGACAAAGGATTCAAGATACTGGTGGAATACTCTATTCATAAGCTCCATAAAAATTTTTAGAGCCTTTTTCATTCCTAAAGTCATGAAAAAATAATCCAAATGGTCATACCTTCTTTGGAAAACTGTTTTTGGGACATCCGCCTATCTAACTCTAACTTAGGGATAACCAAAACACAATTCAATATAAGAAATCCACCATTACCTCTTAATCTAATAAAAAAATAATCAATATAGGGTAAAGGGTACTTGTTCTTGATGGTTAACTTATTTATATTCTGGTAATCAATGCATAATCAGAGAGACACATCACCTTTTTTGTGAATAGAACTTGTACAGACCAAGGTGAGACACTCAAGTGAATGAATCCTTTGGATTCCAAATCTTCCACATGTACCATTAATTCCATAAAATTAGTGGTTGATATATAGTATGAAGGAATATTAATCAGCTTTGTTTCTAAACCAAATCAGCAGTGAACTCCACCTTCCTATTTGGAGGAAAACCCAATAAATCCTCTAGAGAAACCTCTGGGAACTCATCCACCAAAGGTTGTAATCCATCTCCAAAACTACTACCACCATCCTCCAACATGATTGATGATAAATTATAGACAATGATACCCAACTATGGAAGTGTAGGTCTATCACAACTCGGTCGAGGATCCCATTCACCATGAAAAACCTAATTACAAGCATCAAGTTCCACGAAACTCAGCTGCAGCCAATAATAATCAATGCACACCTAAAAACACACCATCTAATCCATAACAAGGATTAAATCAAATAGTTACATTTCTAAAATAGAATAATACCATTCTAGTTTGACCCCTGACATGGTGAGTGAATAATACAGACTCATGAGACCATTCTATCACTTCTTACCAAGTAGAGTTACCAACTCTACTGCATACGAGAAAAGATCAGTTGGAAACTTTAACCCATACACAAGATTGGGAAAAAATAAAATAAATTGATGCACCAGTATCAAACAGAATTACAGATAAAGAAGATACAATAATAATGGTACCTCAAACTATCACAGGCCTTGAATCTGACTCCACTGGATCTCTATCCACCACATTAAGATGCCTCGTCTTAGCCTAAGCATGAGAACAACCACTAACATGTGACTCTGTCTAAAAATGAATCTTACCGAAAGAAGATCCAACCCAGCCACCATGAACCCCAATATGAGATCCCACTATCTTGGAAGGTTCTATCCAAGATGTCATCCATATAGAAGACACATATCTTTCAAAACCCTGATATGGTGGTGACACCATTAAAATAGATACAAGTTCCTCAAAGCTCTGCACCGATGGAAAGAACTAGGTTATGATGAACACACTGATCCCTTGTGTCCTTCTTTCCCACATTTATGGAACACCACTAAACATACATATAAATCTATAGACAAAGAAAACTGAGATGGATTTCCTAAACCACCACCAGCCATCTTCATCTACTCATCCTGATTCATTTTCTTTTCATAATATCAACCAATTACTGCTTCTCACCCAACACCAAATGAACCAGAATTTCCATTTTGATCAATATCCACCAAGAAAGAATATTCATCCACCATGGAATATGTTTTCAGATAAAAAAATTGAGAATAAATTTCTAGCCAGAACTGCATCTTGAACCTTAAAACCTTCATCTTCTCATTAGAAAGTAACTCGGGTGCGTACCAAACTAGCTCTATGAAGTGATTGGAATACTTCAAAAATATATAGTTCTCTATAGTAAGATCCATTAATTCATAGGGTCTGACATAATAAAAAAATGGGACAATACTACTCAATGATGGTGATATTGAAATATCTCCTACTCATATGGTCATAATTTTTTAGGTTTCATCGCTGAGCCCAACCACATCTGACTGGGACCATCCAACAGAAATGAGAAACATTTCAATTTGATAGCCTTATGAGTGTCAAGATATTAAAACATACTCTCTATATTCTCAATCCACTCCTATACCTCAGGAGGTTCCATATTTCCCTAGAATGAGGGAGGATTTCTCTTAAGGAACTCTTAATCTTTTTCATTTCCAGGACATGGTTCAACATCCCTAACCAGAGTAGGACTGGAGTCCACTCTGTTTCCCAATGCTTAGAAAGCCCGAACCACTGCCTTCACCCACCCTTAATCAATAAATGATGAAGAACTATCTCCATCCTATTCCCATGGCTGCACATGAACTCTTCAAGGAGGAATTCCACCATAACAAGTGATAACCACAAGGAAAACCATTAATACTACCATTTTAAAAAATTTCAGCAATAAAAAAATCTTAAATGCATCCAAAAATAAAAATATAAGTAAATCTATCACAATAACAAGACCCATCAGACCACTCCACCTTTAACAAGTGTTCTTATGTAGTATACAACATGTACTTCTCACCTAGAGGAGAAGCCAATTCAAATCCCAACATCCCATGGTGACTTGATCCCTATCATGAGGTGTGATGGAAAGAAAACCTACTTAAAACCAAAATGGATATTCTTGAAAATTATATCCCTAGTATATGTATAATCATCCCAAATACCATGACCAAAAAGAGAGAAACCTCCAATTTTATACCATTTTTTCATGAACCAAGCCAGGATGCCATCTAACCCGACACCCAACTTGACCTGAGACAAGGCCCGATGGGCATTCCTGATCCCTACGGTCTGTCAACATGTACCAAGGTATCAATAATATACATTGGTAATGATTTAACTAATTTATACATCAATAAATAGACCAAACAATTAAAGGAATACAAAAATAATTTCTATAACCAAACATGGAAAAAAAATTCAGGGTCAATGTTTTACAATTTAAACTAATAGCCAAATAAAAAAAATAGAAAGGGAACCACTGAACATCCCAAAAACCTCCATGAAGCATTAGGGAAATCACCCTCAATCCACCACCACCAAAACCTATGATAAGTGGAACCCATTATAAACTGAAACCACCATCACCACAACACATATTTCATTTACCTGAGTCGTTCATAATAAACTATACATACAAAAATGGTGTATTTAGTGTGTGATCCAAATACCAGTAGGATGGAACCCAAAGAAAATATTACATGCTATAACATTAAAATATAAATAAAGATACACATTTATATGGAAGCACTAGGAAACATTTTCGAAGGACATTTCAAGTAGACATTTTCAGAACAACCTAATTTCCAGATAAACCATTTTTCAAAAGAGATTAGCCTCTTTGCCACAAAGTACACAAGGTTCACCATATAACGACAGTCCACACCACATCATAAATATAATTCCACAATAGATCACATTAGGAAAATACCTAAGGGTAGCTAGCACAAGTGAGTCGCTAAGAACCTCATACCTCATGGATAAATATCCTCCAAATCAACTACAAACAACTTTCATGTGCACGAGCCACTACGAGGGACCATACCAAGGGCCTAGTGATCTCTATATATTAGGATAATTCTAACATGTTATCATGAATGGTCCACTAGGAGTTACCCTCCCAAGGGACTAGTGGTCTCCAATCAAATCACATGTTTAGTTAGTGTTGCAAGTGTAAATCCTAATAAGTGAATCTAGGCCTTTCATCTTTTAAGTCACTAGCATAGTAATTCTATTTTACCCACCTAGATACATGAGATTTCCTTTATTATAAAATTCCATTATCCCATAACTGTCACTTTCATGGAACATGAAATTCCACATATGCACACAAGGAAATCAATTCTTTCACAAAAAATTACATGGAAATCACCATTTTTCATAAATAAAATAACTTTCCATTTTACACAAAACAAAACCATTTCAAAACATGTTTCCCATAACTTAAAAAATCCAAAAAACCCATTTTGAATCACTAAAAAAAATAACATAATAAATTTTACCATACCCATGTGACAATCCCTTTCTAAATCCACACATAAACCATGTTCACTTCATAATTTGGTTCAGATCATTTAATTAATTCAAAAATCACATTTCATGATTCATTGTAAAAATAAAACGTCAAAATAATCCATTTTACTTTAGAGAAAAACCTATTTTACCACATTCTCACCTCAAGTTCCTTTGAAAATACATTTCACACCTTTCACATAATCATAAAAACACTTTCAATAAGCCCCACAATGAAACATAAATAAATAATAACCATTTTCATTAAAAAAATCAATTTCATCACATATGAATGTATCAGTATTTCCAAAACTTATTTCACACCACAAAAACAAATCATATACCACATTCATAATGCTAATAAATCAAGAAAAACATATCCAATAATTTAAATCATAGAATCACCTATCTCACACTTAGAAACCTCATAAATTTAGTGTAAAACACAACCGAACCTCCATGATACCCTATAAATGCAAGATCAATCAATATCTATCATGATATGCCCCAAAATAATAATGTCATACCCCCATGTAGTTCATAATTCCATTGTAAAATAAGAACACAAGAAGGAGGGAAAGAAAACCTTATAAAGAGGGAATAAATAGGGGAGAAACAACATACTTGATTTTACCTTGATGTTTCCACACCAAAATCACATACAGAATGATTCCCAAGATCTAAAAAGAAGATAACAGGGGGATATAGTTTCTGAAAATCATGTAGGGGGTGGATGGGTGGATTAAGCATTATATCCCAAAAGGAAACTAATGGGATTTACCAATTTTTTATGACCTAAACAAGTCGTATGATCTTCTCACACTGTTTTCCACATCATGTAGCAAGTGGGAAAACCTCACTATCCTAGAAGTACGTTCCATATGATTATCCCACACAATCCCAAAATCATGCACACACCATGAAATATCCATTGTCCAAAAATGTCATTTTTATGTACGGTTTCCTGGATATGGACACACGGTTGGACAAAGCGTTCACCTTATGTTGTCAACCCAAAAAATCCCATTTTCACCAAAAAATCCTAGAAAAATGAAAGGATAAACAAGGGATCAAAATTAACCATAATTAATACCTAAAAATGAATACAAGTATGTGAAATTTACCATCACAACCCCTAATTATGGAAGTGAAGAAAACAAAAATAGTGTCTACACATCATCTTTGAACTTAAAATTAACTAATTCAAGATGCCCTCAAATCACTTTCAAGTCAATAAAATGATCAACGAAAGGTATTAAATTTGAATATATCATGACAAATATACTAGTTACCAAGATAAACTTATTCAAACATGTCATATTTTCGTACATTTACTCTAGAAATCTCATCACCTCAATCATGGTATTTACTTACTAGATGATAAAGGCTATATTCCAAACTAGAGACATCTAAATCAGCCAAAGTTCCATCCTTTACAACATTTACCATTTCCTGTTACAAATATATTTCAGTTTCAACCCCTTCAAATGAACTTATAAGTTATTTTGATTAAAATAATCTCTCATCTGCATCCTCTAGAATCCAAAGTACGACCTATCGATTTTATCCCTTCATACCATTCCTTCTTCCAATTCCATACATTTTGATTTAATGAATCTCACTGTATAAAAATAATTTTAATATAATAGATTGAATAATACCTAATTCTTCTATTGAGTGTGCATTTTTAATCCCTAAACCTTTCTTAGATACAAATTTTTGAGATATCAAGAACCATTGATCACATAAAGAAATATTGTTCGAATCTTATCGTATAATGGAACAAGCTGAAGATATTCCCATACAAAAATATCCATTATAAATTCAGTGTAAAAAAACTTAGGATGTATTTGTACTATAAATCATTGTACCAAGTTGACCATCTCTCACACAGTAAAAAAAAATCATAGACACATTCAAGTGAAACAAAAATCAAGTAATAAAAATAATGGATTATACAACTCACACATTATGTACTATCTATGGGATAACATTACGACATTTTAATTTCAAACAAAATTTACAAGAATCATAATTAATTTTACTAATATACCAAGAATATCATTAATCAAAATAATCACATGATACCTATATAAGTGATCCCATCCCCAATTATAGTGCGTATGAGCTGGTCATACAGGGGAACCAAATTTTATCTTTTTAGAAGTTTCTCCATTGAATTTGAAAACACCCATTCATATATAGAAATAGACACCCAACTACTAACTAATGGGGAACAAATGAATTTACTATTATCTTTACTCTAATAAATCTTATGCTTCATCCTTTACTGCAAGACCATTAGTAGAGAATCTTGTGTATCATAACAATTAGAAATTATTGTAATAAACCATAACTTTCATTAAACCATCAGGTAGAAAACTAATTTATTTCACCCTTGGTTACTATAAATTACTTACTTTCAATCTATAGAACCTCTAATGAAGTTTATCATAGGTATTGTCATCAGAAAATCAAATTATTTTCCATATATTCTACATATATTCATCTAATCAAAACTTGATCACACATCATATTCCAATATGAATAACATAAATTATTATAACTAAATAACATAAATTCATTTAGTCATAATAGAATAAAATCATAATGAATATTCCAAGCCAATTTATTCCTAAGTGGTACTCCCATTAATGATAGATTGGTGGATAGATTTAGTTTTATAAAAATTGGATATATATGTGGGAAACATGCATCATATAGATCCATGAAATTGTTTTATATGTGAATATATATTTGAGAAATAGTTTTCATGGGGAAACCCACCAAGGGTACATGCCTATAATATTAAACAACATATAACTTGTGGTTAAACCTATTAATTTCATAATTGTATTTATTCTAGAGTGGTTATTATTAAACCTTAAAGGAAAATATATGTTACCATGTAATATGAGTTTTTGAATCTGGAATACATTGAGGTAGCATAAAGGGAGGAAATTGAGATGCCTTTTGAAAAGGGGTCACTATTATTGAGAGAGGATTTATAGATATAGCATGCACTATAGGCAGTGATATATTAGATTAGGGATATAATTATTCAGGTACTTGTTCATATCACACCAA
Source organism: Viscum album (assembly GCA_963277665.1). Classification (NCBI taxonomy): domain Eukaryota; kingdom Viridiplantae; phylum Streptophyta; class Magnoliopsida; order Santalales; family Viscaceae; genus Viscum; species Viscum album. The sequence continues at coordinate 331,673,233 of OY728129.1, read as the reverse complement.
GATCTATGGTTGTAGTGGATAATGAGATAACATGAGATATATCACTCACATGATTTTAAGGAAATGGGATTTCATGATTCTCCGGAAGTGACATGGATAGTGTAGTAGATAATTTGATAGATCAGTTGAAAATTACATTTTATTTGTTGTGATCACTATCATAGTATTGTATGTGATTAATAATTAGTTTAATATTTAATGTGGACCTTAATATTTTTCTATTTTTATATCGAGAATAATACGAGTCTACCAATACATAGAAGAAGCTTCATACACTATTACATATAAATTATTTATCAGTGACACTTTAGATTTAGAGAAAATAATAAATTCCAATATCTTGTTGGGAATATTCTATTGTATGAAACTTTTCTTCTTATTTTATATGATTATTTCATCATTATCCATACATTACGGAAAGTAATGTTCTTCCAGTGAGGCATTTTGACGAATATTTATGGATAGAAATTAAATTATAGATAGAGTTATTTATCTTATGAATCTACTAGGAGGTCAAATAGAGTGTAGAGCTTGCATAGATATTACTCTATATGATATAGAAACTCTAGATTAGTAGTCAGATAGATACTCGAGATAGACTTAATAAATGGATTTTTTCGGCTAGAGGGAGAGGATGAAGGAACCAGGTATGTAGAAGAAGTGTGAAAGAGATAAATTTAATTTATTTAACCAAATCTATCATAAAATAATATATTTTGAATTGAAGTTCCCATTTCACACCATTTATTTTATAAAAATTATTTTAAGTATGAAGAATGAAATCCAAATGGAAAAGATGATACCTAAGATGTATGATATGATTATAACATGATCATATCATATCCAGATCTATCTAGCTTGATGTAACTAAATGAGAAACCCTCTAGATCACCCATTAATAGAAAAAACTATCTTTTATTAATATTAGAATACCTTTTTTTGGATGAGAAATCTATGTTCCATATAATGAAAGTAAGATCACTATAAGAACACAAACTCGATCTGAGAAGGAGGGGTCAATATGATATTATTGTTTTGTCTCATTTATCTATCAAAAACTCGATAAGATACTTTAAGGAGTCAAACTTTTGAAAAGGGTATAATATACTACTCAGGTCACTAAAAGAAGCTTATATAGGGACATTTAAGTTTCTAAAAAATCCTTTAGGCCCATAAAGAAACATTATTTGTATTTTTGACACATAATGACATATAATACTTAATTAACACATAAAAAATATAATGAATATTTCATCAGTAACACATAATACTCTTACTTATTTCTTAATACAATGTAAACCTTTAACTTGGCTCCTTCCTCTCGAATATGTGTACTAAATCTTGAATAAGTAATAAATATTCAAAAAATTTTTTTTCTCATATTCACATATTTAAACTTAAATAACATAGGAATACATTGAGATATGAATTCAATTATTATTTTTGTAAATGTGAATAAAAATAATTCAATTTATTTAAATAACTACCTTATATCATTCACACTCAACCATTCATCGTCCTATGGATATGGGGCCCACTTTATCTTAAACCCCAATTCATATATATTTTAAAAAATTATGGATACACTTTATGTATGAAACTTTATGATCATAACTCAATAATGCTATGTTTTAATCATATATGAAGTGTGATATCTAGAAATACATCACAGAATTAAATTAGATAATGATAATTCATAACTTCAACAACCGTTTATGGCCACATACTGAGTAATATAATCTCTTTTGATTGTGTTATATTATAAAGAAAGATGTATAATTTGTATCATAATCATTTCATGATTTTTTAATTTATTTAACTATATTGGATTGAATTGGATTTATATACCATGAACTTGTATTTAGTAATGAGACGACCATCCCTATAAATTTCCTAGAGATACATTCTTCCTATATTTGAATGTGGAAAATAATATCTTGATTATTCAATAAGTACCATTCCACTAATGAAACACTCAATATATACATTATCACTAACAGAAATTATCATGGTTTTTATAATGCATCAAGTAAAATAGATGAATCATATACATTAATAAGGATAAAAATAAAAGTGACTAATAACATACTCATAAATAAGAACATCCATTGACACCCAAAACATGTGGTCATACCATTGGTGGGTTAATCCTCATGTTCTCCAATACATGAGATCACTTAATGTAAATTCTTGAGAATAATTATCAATACTTATGAGTTCAAAACACCTGATAGTTATAAATCATATATATCCTATAAATATTATGTATCTATACAATATGATTAATATTTAATATTACCAACATAGTATCCTGAGGTTCTCAAAATAAATGATAGATATAAATAATTTTTGATAAAACATGTAATATAAGGATATTACCATATATGGTACATTAAATGTTTTTTTTAATATCATATTAATTATTAATCATTCACATATCACACTATATACATGATGTGGAAATAAAAAATTTCAAAGTTGTGTTGGTATAGGGTACCCATTATCACAATAGTCCCACTTACACTAAATAATACTACTAACTATTATAAACATGTTTTATCACATGTGGGAAAACATTCTTTTATAATGTTATGTATTTATTCACAGGGTCAACCACATTTTATTTCATGGAGACTATGCTAAATGTGAGTTCACCAACTTACATAAAATCCATCAATAGATGATATATATGATGCATAAAACTTTTACCCTCTATCATAACCTTTAATTCATATCCAATATGTTTTATTTGATATTACCATAATTTATATTATAACAATATTGAATGTTATATGTACAATTCTATAAATTATAACACATAATTTTATATTTACACTACCACTTTAGCCACATCAAAAACTTTAAAATTCTGGGATTTTTTAAAATTAACTAAAATTATATTTAAGGATCTTTAATCACACATTTCTTTATCCTAATAGTGATACTAGTTTAATTAATCTATTTAAAGGTTGACTTTTGGGTCCCCTTGATAATTATATCTATTTCCTCTCTAAGTACTAGGAAGTTATCCCTTGTACCTTATCAAGTACCATTAGATATTTTTAACCATCTCCCCATGTGGTTCTCATAGAGGTATTTGGTATTTTCCAACTATGATTTATATAAAAGTAATTTCAAATTAGGTATCACTAAAGTGTATAGAGTTCTACCCATTTTGTTAATCTCTTAATATGACATAAAATAATTATATTATAGATATTTATACCATGTTACATAGGCAATAATTCCATATTAAATTTTTTATTATTTTATTTTTAAATACATTGTAAATTTATAAACATACATATTCCAAGAAACCCATAGATCAATCTCAATATATCATATTCCCCAAAACATGGGTAAAATATTTAATTTATTCTTGGAGAGATATTTTTAAATAATTCTTAACTAACTATAAGAATAATATCTTCTATTCTTATGTTATCAAAATAATTCTCTTAAAAAATATCTCTCCCATTGACCTCTTATAGACACTTAGAAAAACGATGATTCTATGATTCAATTTCCAATTTTGATCCATAAATAAATCCTTGCATCTTGAGTTATATATTATATAGTATTCATTCTATAAAAACTTATTTTTATATCTAAGGTTTTTTTAGAAGTTTTAAATTTTCAAATTTATCCACAAAATATAATAATCATGATTGCTACTATATAATTTCAAATTTAAATAGATTTTAATAAATTTGTTGGTTAAAATTTTTATCTCAACTCAACACCTTGGATTTTATTAAACCTTTAACACATAATATTCTATTATATTTAATTTCATTACCATCAATTCATAGTTTTTCTTGAAAAATAATTTGAACTTTTTAGGATTTATATTATTTATAAAATCTATAAAAATAAAGGTTTTATTTTATTATTTGGAGTCCATTATTGAACTCATATTCACTTACCAATTTTTTATCTTATTTTCTATTTACCACTTTATGATAGGATAAATATATATTATTCTCAAAAAATAATATATCACCGAACTTGATGATTATAAAACCATTTCCTCACTAGTTTTATAAAATTCGTATATAGTTTGTGTCTTTGGAACTTTCGTTTTCCATGAGACCTTAGAGAACTTGTTCTTATACCAACTACCTATCCATCTTGAGCCTTGAAGTTTTAAAAGTATATATTTCTCCCACTATCTCAAATAGATATGTTTTACCATTTATAGAAATATAGTCTTTCACTTGACTATAATATTTCTATATTAGGGAATGTATAATGTTCTTTGAAATCATTGGATAATTTACATAGACACACTATGTGTTTCTTGATAGAATTTTATTTAAGGAATTATCCTTAAAAAATGTTTTGTATCTTAACATGTGAATTTTTAGATAATATATTTATTTCATATTATATATCATTTAAAATTCCATTTCTCATTTTATTTTGCTTATGGTTAAGTGTTAATGAATTTATTTGTGAAGAATTTATTAAAAGAGATAATTTGAAACTTACAATACTTACAAAACTATTAATGAATATCACAATGAAAAAAGTTTTATTTAATAGTTTTAACAACTCCATGTATTTGACATGTCTAAGGAGATGTGATTTTATGAATAATCACTAGTCCATATTTAAAGATTGATATATTCTTGGTCAAATTTTATTTATCTCACCTACCCAAAGCATATTTTATCTTATTTTCAAGATAGTTATTTTATTCACGTTTATATTTTATATATCACTCAAATGAATATCATTTTTTATTCATGAATTATATGTGACTATATCCCATTATGATATCATAATAATTAATAAAGTATGAAAATTTACCCCTAGATACAACTTGAAATTGTCCAAATGTATATTTCTGAACTAATTCTAGAAGATTTTTGATTTTAGAACATTTAAGGTGTCTTGGTAATTATAAATTACAACTATTAATGTCAAAATACCTAATAACTTTATCTTTATCAAGTATAATTAAATACTATTCAATTATGGTATACCATAACAAGTTTTCCTTGCAAATTTTAAATTAAATACCAATATTTCATAAAATTGACACTTTGAAAATTTTTTTGGTAACACATCATACATAAAAATATTTTCCAAATACAAGAACTTATTTACAAGGAAATTTGAGTCTATGATATTCTATAAATATTTTATCTATCATGTTCTACAAGAAAATTTAAGATCTACTTCAAACCTTGTAATATTTTTTTAGTATCCTTGGATTTTTTATTTGGATACAAATGTGTGAGAAAAAAAAAATATCTAATTCCCAAAATGTTAAACAAAAATATTACTTGGAATAATTAATATGGATAAAATAAATTATTCCACTTGATTATTATTTAATCCATTTAAATTCCTCTTATAGTGGGATTTTTTCATATCTAAATAAAATAACATCCAACTTGATGCTCTATATTTTAATTTTTGGTTTCTTGAAATGATGTTATAATGTTTCCTATAGTTTCATACTTTCCATTGATGTTTTTAACTTTACTTTATTTTTATTCACCCTAATGATTGAATATTTACATTTTTAAAAAATTATTAACTAATAAAACTTTATTAAAATGATATTGAAGTGGTTTATGATGTTTTTAAATGATGGGGATGAAGATATAAGGGGGGTGAATTGTGTCCTATTTTTTAAAACATTAAAAAATTTCTTCTAGAATTAATGTGACCCTATGTATATCACATAGATACGAGTGATAAAAAAGAAAATAAATAAATAAAAATAACATGGAATGATGATGTACAGGGGTTTGGGGTTTATAAATCCTCTAATCCACTCCATAAACACATTTTTAGTGATTTTGGTGATTTTAACTATGACAGTCCTTTTATCATAGGACCTCAACAACTGAGTTCATGCAGTTGACACTTTACAAAGCATCATGTTCATTTATAGGGATCCTTAAAAACCATTGATTAGTATGTGAAGTTGAATATCCACCTTGTATGATTAAAATTAGTCAACAATTTTTTATAAATATATGAAATATATATTTTTAATACTAGTTCAGCTCATAATTGCCTCCATAACAAAAAAAGATTGGATCTTCAATAGATAACAACAATAAATAAATGATCTTTAAAATCATATATACTTCTTCATATTTATAAAATTACAATATAAATTACAAATTCATAAAAAACATCTTCTTATTCACATGGATAATGAATAAATATGTAAAAATAAATATTTTCTATCTTCATCAAATAGCGGACATTAATATAAAAATTTTAAGCACTATTTTTTATAGAAGGTGTTTTCAAAAACAATAATTTTATTTTATTGAAGGGGTAAAGTAGAGGAAAAATATTAATGGGTCATAAAATGATGCAGACCAAGGGAGTCCCCAATTACATACCAAGTACATCCTGAGGGGAGGGAGCAAGTTTTGTTGTAGACTATTAGAGGAGAGTCGGAGGGTGCCCTTGAGGCGAGGAAGTCATCTAAACCATTTCATTCATGCCAAATGAGATTAATAATCGTCTTTCTATTGATGAACTTCTTACGATTACAGATCACATAAGAAATATTCTATGGAGTGGGAGAGAGACCTCTGAGAGAGTCACATATAATTTTGGAATCAGATTCAACTGTTGTTAAGGTGATGCCTTTAAAATGGCACAGGAAAAAATCACTGAGGATGGAATTATCCTCTTCACCTAATGAATCACCTTGACCATAGGATGAACTAAAAGAAAGATGCACAAAGCTGTTGTGATCATGGAAAACACCTCAACCCCACATGATTCTTCTACAACAAGAGTCATCTATATTGAGTTTAAGTCCATAGCGAGGTGGGGGTGATTTAATGGATCTAGTGGCCATGGGGACTGGTTGAAAGAATTGAGTTATTATTCAACACTATGTTATTCAGAGAAGGAGACTCATACCAGCATTTAAAGAAGAGAGAGATCAGAGTAAACACATTTGACCTTGAAGATCAAGGCTGAACCTGAATAATGGATGTCATTGGGGAAATCTGAGTTGCGTACAACCTATATACACCAATAACCCATCACAAGGAGTATAGAACACACATTTCGTTCAATTGAGTTAGAACTGGCCCCATTAAACCATAGTTGCAGAACCAAATTGATGTTGTTCCCAAGTGAGGTGAAACTAGTGATCTCTCCTAACATATTCTATTGTCTGATCGACCAGTTGCTTTGAAATAAAAAATGCATGGTGGATTCATCCTTGTGAACCTGGAAGCAATAGAACCTAGAAATGACACAAAACCCATTATATTTCACTATCGTATCAGAAGAGATGGCCTAGTTGCATATAATCCAGATTAGGAAGCTATATTTGGTAGGAAGTTCTTTGAACTAAAGAATATATCCCCATGGATCATTGCTAGAGGAAGTATAATTTGAGAACTTATAAGAATTTGAAGAAACATTTCCCTTATAAGAGCCTGAGAAAATATATAATTCATCTGTGTCATCCATAGTAATTCTATAAAAAATATTTTTTTGGCTGCGGTCGAACACATCCCAAATGAAGGATGAGTAATAGCTAGCTTCCTAGAAGGAAATCTCCAGAGTACGAAAACCATATAAAACAACACTAAACCCGAATAGTTGTGGTTCTAAAAGCTGATATACCCCTCCAAACAATCTAGAGAGATATATTCTGAAGAGTCGGGATATGCCTTTGATGGTTCATAAAAAGAGGGGAGAGTTTTTCTTTAGGATAATTCAAGTCTTTTATATATTTTTTTATGATAGATCTGGCCTAAAGGGATCAGCCTTCTATCACTTCCCACACCATTTTACCTCATAAATAGGGTATCATTTCCAAAGTATTCCTAACATTAATGCCACCATTAAAGGGGTACTTATAAATCTTGTTCCAAGAATCCCAATGGAATCTACCATCATCATAGAAATCCCAAATGAAGGAGTTTAAGAGGTTTTCAATACCATGGAGATCCACGTTGGGGTCCTTGAGAATGGAGAGGATGTGCATCATAATGGAGGTCAAGATACAGTTAACTAGGGTGATTCTTCCTCCAAAAGAAGGGAAACAATTCCTCCAATTATAAATTTTTTTAGCAATCTATGTCAACCACACCTTTAATGTGACGAATACAAATACGTCTAGGAGCAAGAGGGGTTCCTATGTAGTCCATGGGAAAAGTCCTTTTACGAATACCAAGAATGGATTTAATATTATTAGCATTCCACTCTAAGTAGTAGGAGGAAAAATAGACACAAATCTGGTCATGACTAATGACTTTCCCACTCTATGTCATGATATTTCTTAAATATATCTGATAAAATTACAAATTCACTGTATTATTTTTTAAAATAAAACATTTGAAATAAACTTAGTCAAATAAATTTAAAATGTGCTGATATTTTTACACTTTCATTGAACAATCCTCCTCAGAAACATATTCAAATCCCCATTGATTTTTTTTAAAAAATAGCTTAAATAATTCCTAAAATCTTACAACAGAGTTCATAATAAAATTAATGTATTTTAATTTAAATAAAATGTGTTCCTACAACCTTATTAGAAAATGATTTTAAATAATACGATCATTTTTTTCTTTAAATAATGCACCAAAAACATCAATTTTTTTATTGAAATCCTTATATTTTATGAGAAATTATCTAGCTAATAGACCACACATAATAATACAGGTAAAAAACAAAAATATTAAATATCATACCCATAGTATTTTAGTCTATTATAAAATATCCAAAATATAGATAAAAGTGATTTTTTTATTTTATAATTTCTAATAAATCAATGATTGAAATTACTTTAGGTGTTTGTAAATTCTGATATAAGTGTAAATATCAAAAAAATGGTTATTCTATTGTTTTATGATAATAAGGTAACCTTGTACTACTTTTTGTGGAAGATATTGAAGACATACTATGGTCTATATTTTACGCTACTCAACTCTACCGTGAAAACACAATATAAGATTCATCTTTGATGGAAACATAGGGATCAACATAAAAAATATAGGGATAAAAATATAAAATTTTGGTTTCCCAAACCTAACTTTAAACTTAAAATTAGGGTTTATCTAATTATTATATAGGGATGAAAGCTAATGTTTAGATGAATGTAAGGATGGATACCATCTTGAAATAGCTAAACATCTTACCATCACAAAATTCTATCAATTTTTTAGGACATTAATAATAGATTCATAAATTTTTCCAAAAATATTATATTTAATACATTTTGATAAATTTAAAATGCATAAAATAAACGCAATATGGCTTAAAAAAATCATGATATTATTGAAATTCCGTAAAATAATTTAGTCTTAAAAACTGTATCTTGGAAGAAAGTTTGTAGAACTTTAAATAATATATTATTTACCAAAACAACCTTTTTGGCCTTCTGTGTAACTAACTATAATAAGATAAATTTATTTTCTATCAATTACAACATATTTTTTACTTTTCAAATATTTTTAACTCATGTATATTTTTAAAAGAAACAATGTCACTAAAATATTATAATAGTTTAATAAAAATTTACCACCATTAAAAAACTAATTCTGTTGAGCATGTATTATCTCAATAAAACTCTGTAAATCTTATTGATTTTGATAATCACAAATAACCTTATTTGTTTTACTAATGATATTACTTTAAGTGTATTTTATGAAATTAATATTCTTTATATTCCTTATTTTGGAATTATATTTAAACTTATTATTTGCATGGAATATTAGTAAAAGTGTTCTGAATGCTCCTAAGTGTATTTTAGAAACACAATTTATATCATACATTGAAGAACGTAATGTAAGTAACAAACACTACATTTATATTATACCATAAAGTGAACGATTATTGTATATGGTTAATCAACCCAACGTTGATAGAAACATATGGATAATGAACTTTACATTTTGCTGAATCCTTACGTTTTACAAAGAAAAAAGTATGGTTAAGAAACCCTACGTTATTTTGGAACATTATGTTTGAGAAGAAAACATATGGATAATCAACCTTACATTTCTGATCAACCTTAAATTGTCAAAATTATGTTTGGATAATGTATTCTAGATAGTTGAACCATACCTTCCGTATTTTTTTCATTTTGTGAAGGAACCTTACGTTTGAATTTTCATCATCAGATATTTGAATTTATGACTTTTTAGAGTTTCTGGCAACGAACTTTATGGAATATCAGTCCAATTGAAATCTAGTTTTCAAAAAATTCAATTATTATTATGATTAATTCAAATAAATGTATTAAGTAGAGAAATTCTCTCTTATTGTTAAGGGAAGTTATGACTATTCTCAGTTGTCTCATGAATTTGAATTCTTATGATTTATCAAGATATTTTCCTGGATCTAAAATTAAAAGAAAGTATCTATGTATTACTTATTATATTAGTATATTTGTTATATATATGTGTGTGTATGATTCAAAAATAAAAAAGGGATATTGAGATATATATTAATCCATATATTGAGACTCATATTCATGATTGAAACTATATTCTTGTGAAGATCTTTTATAGATCTACTTCAACAATCTATCAGACTCTGTTTTTCTACAGAAAGGCTATAGTGGAGATATACATATTCAAAATTTAGTATTTTCTATAAGTTTTCTGCAACTATTCATTGATATTTTTATTTCAAACGTCTATTTTAACCAGATCGCTTCAGAACTTCTCTTTCCTGAAGAAACTATTTTAGGAAGGAGAAGATTCATCTACATCCATTTGTTGTTCAACTGTAATATTCAATAATAACACTTTTTAATCAATGTCTATTTATTATGAGCTTTAACAATATATACTTAGTTTTTGTGGAGTGTCATCTTCTCAATCTAAGCTACGGTTTATCACCTCTCTCTTAAAGAACCAGAAGACTCTATTTTTAGTCCTAGTTTTAATGGTATCAACTACCAACACTCAATTTTTGGATTGTTCTTTTGATATGAGGACCTGGTTAGTGTAATTAATTATGCTTAGAGAGAGACTAATTGGTTGAGTGACTAGGGGATATTTATACCCCGGACAACTATAAATAGCCATATTCTATATTTCTATTTTTATCAACCTCACATAATATCATACAGAAGATAAACATTTCTTACCTGCATAATCATAAGAATACATCAAGAGGAAGAATTTTAAACTAATTTTAAAAGACAAAATTCACCACCCTCTTGTGTATATTTTAATATTCTTACATAACAGATTCAACATTCAACATAAAAAAATAAAACTAAGATAATATTCTTCTATTTCCAAAGAAATATTTTCATAAGTATCATATCATTATATCTTGAGATATAAAATAAACACAAAGATATAATAAATCTAAAACCACTAAAATTAACTTATTAGTAAAAATAAAATGTGTTGAATTAATAATCAAAACAAAGATCATAATTGGATGGACAAGGAGCCACTCAAAAATCTCTCCATTTTTTATAATTACAAACCCAAACTCTCACTTCTTCTTTTTGTAAGGTTCAAAAATATGATTTATTGAGAGGTAAATGCAAAAGATAATACATTATCAAAACATGAAATAATATAAACATCCACTAAATTCATGCTTCTTAAAAAATGATAAAATGTTTTACTCAAGGAGTCAAAAAATTATGTAAAATATTATTCAATAAATAAAAAAACATTTTGATGGAATTAAAAATTATATCAAAAATTTAATTCATGAAATAATAGTAAAATATTTGAACATATTCTAAAAATATAAAATAACCCACACTCAGACTAACCATAAATATAAAATATATTCAAAGAGTTTAATTTTTTTTTGAAGAAAATTAATATAAATATTTTTGTGCATCCCACTAAATTAAACAGTAATAGATCAAAACAATTCTTATAAGAAAAATAAATTTTAATAGATTAACACATTAGAACATAAAATTATAAAGAGTATTCACGATGGTAATAAGTTAAAAAAATAATTTATGGAATTAATTAATCACATAAAATAATTGAACGAGGAAATTATTTAAGAGTTTAAGAAAAATAATAATAAAATTTAGAGGAATAAAAGATAAAATATTTAAACTCACTTATACCCCCTATATAATACATTTATTTTATTTAAAATTAAAATATAAATGAAACACTTCATGGATTTTAATAGTTCTATCTCTAAGGAGATTTCATTTGGAATAATAATATACTTTAGATTAGGTCAATATTTGAGGAATAATTATAATTTTTATCCAAATAAATATCTATATATTCTTATTTTTCACATAATGTTACCAAAATTATGTCCCGTATGATAAAATTAAACAATATAAAATACATGTTCCTTTTGGTACCCATATTCTTTTTGGGTCTGGCAGTGTTAGCAACAAAAGTTATAGGAAACCAAATATGTTTATTTTGAATAGAAATTTTAAATTTTGATTTAGATAATTATTTGGAATAATAATCATGCTTGAAACCACAAAAAGTGAGTATTTATAAAATAGTAGTCATTAGAATAATTTCTATTAGTACGAAAATGAAAACATCTAAGAATAAACATGCTATTTATTTTAGAACCATGATCAAAATAATTTCAAAATAATTTAATCATTTCTACCATTACTAAAAATACTAAGACATCCATTATTAATTTTATTATTACAAATAATTTTATTTAATTTATTATCCACCTTGGTAAATGTGCTAGAAACTTGTTTTAAAGAATCTTCTTTAACCAATAATTACTTAACTTTATTTTCATAAAAGTCATAATTCTTTTGGGATTA